>CM045764.1:13428717-14177093 GCA_025200525.1 Camellia lanceoleosa
TGTTGAAAAATATGGTTTTATGTGACTTCTTTGTTCCCCAAGGGTAGATGGGGGTTCCTGCGTTTTGAGGTAAGTCAAATGATGTGTTTCTTGATGCATGGTAGGAATCACCACAATAAAAGCGGTTAAATCCATCATTTATGAGTGAATGGGAGGGTTAACTATCATTTTAGGATCCGATGGGAAATGGACAATTAATAGATATATGTAGATTTCCTTATAAGGTTTGTCTATATTGGGAAACTTAAGAGAACTTATGTATGTGTATATAGGTTGTAGGTAGCAACACGCTTTAAAGGAGGAACTGATTTGTAGAATGGAGGAGTTATGGATAATGTGAACCTTGGCTCAAACCACCACGTGTGATGGTTATCCATTGCGGTGCCAAGTAAATGTGATGGTGTGTTGAGTTGTGGGTGGGAGTGCGATTTCTAATATTATTTCTTAAATTTATTTTAATTTTCTTTCAATTTCTTTCTTGAAGGTAATTTAAATTTTGTATAATTTTTTCTGTCCCATGATTGCTCCTTTTTGAGTCTATATGAGTTCCTTGAGTTCAAAACATTTCCTTGATGAAAAAATAGTCTGTGATTTAGGACAAGTTTAAAGCCTTGTTAGTATGAAACGAATGTAAACTCTGTGTTGCTCTGTTCAAAATTTGAACTACACCTATTTATTTCTTGGTCTGTTCATTTAAATTCTTACATTAGGATAAATTTGTTTGGTCACCAATACCTTATAAGAATAAATTTTAAAACATTTTCTGCATCTGAAAATATCTAGAAAAATTATTTTTCTGGTTTGCTCTTTGGTTGTTATTTTTCATATTATTTTTTTAGAAAAATTAGTATAGAACGAGTTTGGTTAAAATCACAAATTGTTTGGGTGCTACTACAATATGTAGTCATTGTATCTTGGGAGATAGATGCATTTTAATCATAAGCACCATAGCGGAAATACGTCTTAAGGATAGAAATGTCACACACTCGATTGATCTTTTAAATATTTATTAGGTTTTGGTAAAAATAAATTACGTAAGTAATTTATTTTATTTGTTCAATTTGTTTCAAGTTATTTATTTTACGAAGATTCTTCAATAATCTTGAAATGGAATTGAATTATTACATTTACTCTGAGTACACTAGATTTTGTTTTCATTTCTTCCTTTTCATTTCCCAATTATTTTATGTAGTTTTATAAAATAATATTGGTTGGCTAAATAGTAATAATATACTATTTGGCAATCCAAGTAATATCTTTTGTTTATTTTTTAACGATAACTAGTAATGGCTCTTTGGTATATTTAACAATTCAAATATTTATTTTGTAAGAATTAGTTAAGAAATTGGTACAGGTCTTGAAATAATTCTGAAGTCATTCGTGTAGATTAAAATTACATTTTTAGTATTTTAATCATTGAAGTGTTACATAAATTTTAATTTTCTATATAAAATTAATTTGTTTTAAATAAATTTTATTTTATTGCCAGGTAATGAAAAATAAAGAAGTTATAATTTTTTTTATTTTTCTGAGGCTAATTATGTGGTTTTTGGTAATATTATTGTATTTATAAAATATAATTATAATTTTTGTTTTATAATTTAGAATTTCCTCTTTGAAAGCTGGTCAAACCAATACTCCAAACAAGTATTGATATAATTAGTTTTAGCTGCATCCAACCTAAATCTGGTGTGAGCTGTGCTAGTCAATCATGGTGGCAGAGAAGTTCTTAGGAATTGATTTAAAGATGTGGTAATCTTTGCTTTATCTTACTACTCTTTCTCAACACAACGTTTCCTCCGTGAAAATCTCTACTCTGAAAAATGGCTTAGTAGTGAAAGTGGTTCTTTGTGGTTGATCTCAAAACATCTTGATTTCGCTACTAGGAACTTCCATCTTGAATGGACTTGACAACATTATACAACATCTCTGGTCATCAACTTGACAAAGGAACTTTTGGAGTCTTTGGAGAAAAAAGTACAAAAGCGAAGAACATCTTGGCTTAAGAAATTTGTGGTTGGCAAATTCACGGATTTTGTGATAATTGATTCTAAAATTTAATAGTTAGCCAAGTTTAAGATCTTCAACTCGTACGCATAACATTCATGTAGAAGGCGTAATAGTAAATCCTTCCAAGTTATATGAGTGAAATTACAAAGATTGGAAGAAATTCAGAACAACCTCAACCTGAAAGCGAAATGACTTTTGAAGGAATTAATTGTGCATTTGAGAGTTAAGGAAACCTTTAATTTGAAAATGAATTTTGGTAAGTATCTGATAGGTCCAAGACAAATATTGGTAGGAACATGTCAAAAGCCAAGAAATGGAAGTTTTTAAAGGAAGAAGTTCTCCTACCAAAGGCTCTAAAGAAACTAAAGATACAAGTTTAATAGCAAATGTTCTGTCTTTTGTGACAAAGAGGGACATCAGACCAAGATTGCCGTGTAGCGCAAAGAGAAAGGAGATCAAGCAAGAAACACTCTGGTATATATGACCAAGAGCGGGAAAAATTTTCCAATGGTGTTGAGGACTTCATCTTTACGTAGTTGTTTAAAGAACTAAACCTTGTCGAGAAATCCTAAAAATGGGTGGTGGACACTAGTAATTGCCTACGCCATATCACGATACTTACGACAAAAAGATGATTCCTATCTTTCTGATACAGCTATTGTTCTTGACAGATAACTTTTATGGGCAACTCCTGACTACTAGGATTCAAAAGGACAATGAAGAATTATTCTAAGATGACATGCAGGCAACACACTTTCAACAATGTCTTTGCATGTACGGATATTTGCAGAATCCTGGTCTCGGGATCTCTGATGAGTAAAAATGGGTTTGAGCTAGTTTTTGAAAATGACAAATTTGTACTTACCAAAAAGCAGGTCTATGTGAGGAAAATGTTACATATGTACGATTGTATGACCCCTACGTATAATATTTTACATTTTAAGGTAATCAAGGTAATTTGGATTTTCAGTTGGGTATTGTTACGAGTTTAATTGTGAAATTGATGAACAGTATTAGTGCGTTAAGTGTATGATTTTTACCAAAGACATTTTGGAATTAGAAAGCGAAAAGCCTAGATGACTAGAATTGAAATTGATGGAGTTAAATCGGTTTAATTTTGAGTATTGGACCATATAGGAGTTTAATTAAATATTTGATGCGGTTTTGATTTAGTTTAGTAAAATTAAGATTGGATTAATTACGGTCCCAAATTGGAATTAATTAAAAGCTAATATGATCGTGAGGAATAGTAATTGTAATTATTATGAACTAAATTTGCTTATATAGGTTATTAGATTTGAATATGCAGATTTATTGATGGAGATTTACTGAATTTGATTTGAAATTGAAGGCTGCAATGATTTAATTGGGACCAAAGGTGATGATGGAAATAAGTTAGAATTTGATATTTGAAATATTTTGGGACTTTGGTTTAAATCTGATCAGATTGGTAAAGATTAATAAAATTAATGAATATAATGGAAGGCATCAAAAAGAAGTAAGTGTTGTATGTAAGATTGGAAGGAGTCATAAATTGAACTCAATATACATTTATAGTTTGGAAGCAGAGATTGAAGAAAAAGAAAGAAGGCTCAAGTCTTGTGTTAAGAAATAAAGGAAGAAGGCTCAAAGAAATTCAACCATTGAGATGATAGGTAAGGATTTTTTAAAGCTTGATTTTTTTTGTAGATTCTTTATCTAACAACTTCTTCAAAAAAAGAGTATGGGTTTAATTTCATGAAAATAAAAGAAACTGGAAAGAGGAGCCAATAAAAAATGGAATTAAGTTTAAGAACTAGAAAATTGATTTAGAATTCATCTTTTGAGAATAATTTTAGTTATCTTTGATGAATTTGAGTTCTAATTTTACATGCATTATTATTGTTTTCAAGGGTTTCATATAAACTTTATATAATTAGAAGAAATTAGCAAGAAGATGAAAAGAAATGGAATTAGGTTCAAATATATATGAAGTTAATTTGGAAATTAACTTTCATTTTGGGTTTGAATCTCTTTGTCTTGCATGAAATTGAGAGTTTAAATTTACATGCATCATGAATTTTTAAGAGTTTTAGAAGTTTTAATTCATGTTTTAGAATTTATAGAGTTTAAGTGGGTTTAATATGAGAAGAATTAGTTTGGATAAATCAATAAATTAATATATGATTTAAATTGACAATCAAGAATTGACTTGATTTTGATTTGAATTTCATACTTGCAAATATTTCTCTAAGGAAACTTGAAGCTTTAATTTTATATGTTTTGCAAGAAAAAGGAAGAAAAATATTGAAATCATTAGAATTCATGGAGATTTGAGCTAAGTTAGAAATAACCTTATATACATGTTTTTTTGGGAGTGTTTTTTGTACATTAGAACATGTCATACATAAATTTGGAACTTTGAATGTGTGTGTTTGAAGCTCAAAAGCGAGTTACGAAATTCCTAGAAATTGTGAGACCACTTGAGCAACAATGTGTGCGGCTTGACAGTACATTCTGAGCTTATCCGGTCCTTTTATGGGCTAAGGTTAAGCACGGCGACCAATATTGCGCTTCGGCGACTGACCCCTCATTGAAAATTTGGAAAAAATTGTTTCTGTGTTCCAATTTTCCATTCTCTTTTATTTCCTCATCACTCTTAGGCATATATTGAACTTTATGAATGAATTAAAAAGAGTAGAAAAAGCCTAAGAAGGAATTAAACAAGTTCAAATGGAATGAATTGTATAAATGACCCAATTTCTATGTGTATTATGATTGTAGGGTCAACTTCTAAGGGTGAACTTGAGCGCATCTGAACCTTTGTGATAATACTTTAGATTACTATTTTTTAAATACTACTCACGTGTAAGTTTTTTTGAACTTGTGATTTTTACATTACAAATGAGGAAATTCTATTATTTGAATCACAAAATGGATTTATGAATGTTTTGTTAAGTATAAAGCTTGTACCAAATGAGCTTGAGGTTGTTTTGTTATGTGTGTCGAGGACACAAAATGGGCCAGGCCATTTGATATATGAATGAATTGGGCACAAGAGGCCGTTTGAATAAGAGAATATATGATGGGTGAGGAGGAGCCCATTTGAATATGAATATGATCATGATCACGCGAATATGAAATGCATAAATATATGGACATGAAAATGATGGACTAGAGGCCGTTTGATATGTTGGGTCAAAGGGCCATTTGAATATTATGATGGGCTAAAAGAGCCGTTTAGATATATATATATTGGTAAGGTCGTTTGAATATTATGCCAGAGCCAAAGGCTATTTGAATATTATAATGGGCCAAAGAGCCACTAGAATATTACGATAGGCTAAATGTTGTTTGAATATATTGGATCACGATGGGCAAAAATTAGTCGTTGGAATAAAAGGTGTTCATGAATATGAATATGAATATCACATGCTTGAATATGACTATGAAATAATGGACTTGAAATCGTTCTAATTTGATTTACATGTAATGTATGTATCTAATCGATTTACTTGATTAGAATCTCATTCATACAACCTCTTTACTTCAGTTGAAACATTATTCACTGAACGTTAGCTCACTCATATATATATATATATATATATATGTAGGTGAGCAATTAAAAAAAACCTTAGAGGTTTGCAGAATTCTTGCCTATTTGTCAAGTCACCAGAAGTACCTCCTTTTGTAGAGCTTTATTTTATTTTAATCGGGAGCTTGAGTTGGTCTTTGTATTTTGTTAAAGTCCTTCATGAAGTGTGTGAGATATGTTATAAAATATGTCTTGATACATGTATATGTAAGTGTTAAAAGTGTTTTAATTACTACAGTTGATCATGTATGTACAACTCAAGGACATTATTATTTTTGAATTGCTTCGCTTGAGGCCCCAATTATACTTGAATATTTTGAATTTTGTCTTTGAGGCATGAGTAATCTTTGGATTCTTTGGCAGTTCACGACACTAAACCTTTAGGCGAGTTTGAGTCGTGTTTCTTGATGGTCTTTTCAAAATGAATGTAATGATTGTTGTACCCTTTGTTATTAATAAAATACATCTTCTTCTTACTTGCTTGAATCTTCAAATTTGTGACATGGTAGATTAGGACACATTAATTATGGATATTTCGTAGATTAATTAATATGGAATGTTTACCTAAATTTGACATTGATTTAAATCATAAATGTGAAATTTGCGTTGTGGCAAAATTAACTAAAACTCCTTTCTATTCAATTGAAACAAGTCTGAGAACCACTTGAATTAATTCATAATAACTTGTGATTTTAAATCAATTCAAACCAAGGTGGGAAAAAATATTTTATCACTTTCATAGATGACTATACTAGATATAGTTATGTTTATCTAATTTGAACCAGGATGAAGCTTTGAAACTTTCATTCAATTTAAGAATGAAGTTAAAAATCAACTTGGTAAGAAAATTAAAAAACTAAAGTGATAGAGGTGGTGAATATGAATCACCTTTTGGTGAGTTTTGTAAAGAATATGGAATAATTCATCAAACCACCGCTCCTTACCCACCTTAGTAAAATGGAATTGTTGAAAGGAAAAATAAGACTTTGAAAGAAATGATGAATGCCATGTTAATAAGTTTTTGGATTACCTCCGGAGAACTTGTGGGTGGAAGTAATGCTTTCTGCTAATTATATTCTAAACAAAGTACCCCAGAAAAAAATGAGTCAAACACCTTAGAAATGTGGCATAGGAGAGTACCATCCTACAAATACTTAAAAAGTGTAGAATGCTTGGCTAAAGTGGCTATTCCTAGTCCTAAAAAGACTAAGATAGAATTAAGTAAAAGCGAGTTGACTACATATTCATTGGATATGCTAAAAATAATAGTGCATATTGATTTTTAAATTCATAAGTTAAAACATTCGAAATGCATGTAAATACTATTATTGAATCTCGGAATGCATCTTTCTTTGAACATGTATTTAGAATAAAGCAGGACAAGAGACTAGTACCAATAAAAGATCTTATGATGCTATTACTAGTCATAGTCAGAACAAGATCAAGAACAAGAGCAAGAGATAGATCAAAATGAGGAAGAGGAACCTGGGCGTGATAAGCGTGCTAGAACCTCAAAATCTTTTGGTCGGATTTTCTAACTTTTTTTAGAAAATGAGCCGTTAACACAAAAGAAGCTATATTAGATCTGAAGCTCCTTTATGGAAAAGTTGTAAACAACGAAGTTGAATCCATCTGCAAAATCACACTTGAGGAATTGGTGGATGCCACCCCGGGTTGTAAACCTTTTGGGTACAAGTGAATTTTTCAAGAGAAAAATGAAAACGGATCGATCAATTAACAAATACAAGGCAAGACTTGTGGTCACGGATTTAGACAAAAAAGAAGGTCTTGATTACTTTGAAACATACTCACCTATTACTAGAATAACATCCATTAGAATGCTAATAGCCATTGCATTTTTGTACAATCTAGAAATTCATGATATGAAAACGCTTTTCTTAAATGGTGAGTTAGATGAATAAATTTATATGGAATAACTAGAAGGATTTTACATTTCTAGGAAAAGAAAAGAAAGTGTGTAAATTGGTTAGAATTATTATATGGTTTTAAAACAAAAGCGCCAAAGCAATGGCATGAGAAAGTTGACAAAGCAATGATGTTAAATGGATTCAAAATTAGTGAATATGACAAATGTGGTTATATTAAAAATACAAACAACGGTTATGTTATAGTATGTCTTTATGTGGATGATATACTCATCATAGGTAGTAATAATGACATGATTAAAACTACCAAGAAAATATTGAATAAACATTTTGACATGAAAGATATGGAATTAACGATATAATACGTGGTATGAAAATTACCAAAACATCAAAAGGTTATGCTTTGTCACAATCACATTACATTGAGAAATACTTGACAAATTTAGAAAAGATGATGATCATCTTGCTAGAACATCTATGGATGTTAATTTGTTTCTTTTAAATTCGTGAAAGTATTTCTCAATTAGAGTATTCTAAATTATTGGAAGCTTAATGTGCTTGATGGTTGCACTCGTCGGATATAGCCTATGCGATAAGTAAATTAAGTAGATCCGGGGTAGAACTCTTTGAGAAAACAATTATAAGGATTCTAAGATATCTCTAATTTACTTGTAACATTGGGCTAAATTATACTAGATATTGATTGTACTTGAAGGATCTTTGTGATACAAAGCTGGATATCGGATACCTAGAACTCGAAATCCACGATTGGGTATGTTTTTCTTTTGTTGGTGATGCAGTACGTATCTTGAAATCTTCCAAATAAACTTGCATTGCTAGGTCTACTATGGAATCATAATTCATAACTTTAGATAAAAATTGGAAAGAGCCAAAATGCTACCATTTCCTTGAGATATTCGAATGTAGCCAAAATTGCTACCTATTTATATGCATATATTGTGATAGTCAATGACAATTGGTAGAGCACAAAGTCATATGTATATGATGAGTCATGACACATTTGTCGTTGACATAACACCGTGAACAACTACTCTCTAATGGAATTATTTCCATTGAATATGTGAAGTCTAAAGACAACATAAGCAGATCCACTAACTAAAGGGTTAGAGAGTTAGTTGAGAATTCATTGAGGGATGGGACTTGAGCCTGTGTAGACACCTCATTTTTGGCCAAATCCTCAAGACTTGGACATCACCATTTGAACACTTCGATGATCATCCTTGTTTGTGTTACGTCTTGAGTTCGAGGAGGTCTCGACCGCAGCTTTGCCTCAAGACCTCTCGACTCGATTGTTTTGTGTTTGGTTTTACCAAACACTTGTGTTCTTTTTGAGGCGAGGAATGGCTTGTTGGCCATCCTCGCACCTCCGCAAGCCATAATTGAGGCCACCGGCCATTGTTTTGTTTCCATCGGCCAAATGTTTGGTGGTGGCACTCTTTTGGTCGGCCGACCATTGTTTTAGTCAAGTGTCATTTTTGGTGACGACCCTTGTGCATCTGCTTTTGGCGATATTTTGTACCATTGTGATAGCTAGCACCCTTTTTGCACCCTTCATACCTTTGTATAGAGGATTTGCTTCATAACTTAGCTTCCTTGGAAGCTTGGATTAACCTTGCCTATAAGAGGAAGCCTCCTCCTTTCAGAGGTTGAACAACTCTGAGATTAGGGCATATATATATATATATATCTCACTCTACATAGTTGTGTGTGTTTGGTGTTTCCAAAGGGGTGTTTTGTTCTTAGTTTTGCACTAAGGCACCTAGTGTTACACCATACTCGGTTGTGGAGGTGTTGAGGATTTGGTTTCAAGGTTTTTGGTGATTTTGATCCAAGGTGCGAGGTTGGTGTTCTTGAAGTGTTCTTCAAGGGTAGAACTATCTCCTTTATTCCCCATTCTTGTACTAGCTTTTAACCTATCTTGCATTTGTTTTTAAGCAACATAACATATAAAAGTTCTGATTTTAAGTGCTTAAAATAGTTGTTTAAGGTTGCTTTGGTGTTTTGGGTTGTTTGACCCCTCTTAGGCCTTGTTTGGCCCCATTTTGTGTTATTTTGGTGAGCTCAGACCACTTCGTTTGGGCCTCCTCACCACTAAAATCTAGAGGATTTCGGTGGTGGGGATGGTGCTTTAAAGGTCCTAAGAGAGGGCCATCCCCTCCTTATTGCCTTCAATGTTGGCCATTTAGCCTCATGTGTGAGCATCTTGTTTAAGTGCATGTTGGGCATGTCTTAAGTGTTTTTGTGCTTATTTGCCATGATTTAGCACTATTTTTAATTGGTTTAGACTCACCATGCTTGCCTTGCATACTTGTCTTGTAATGCCATGAATTTGCCTTAACATGTACTTAGTATTTAGACTACCATGCTTACTTGTTTTGGCCAAGCTTTGTGAAGCTTTTATGCATATTTGATGTGCTTGAGGTCTGATTTTTAGTCATTTGGGCCACCCATGACATGTTTTATATAAGCATTGCATTTTGGCTTATTAGCCTTGAGTGTGTGAGTGTTGATCATGCCTTACTTGGCTCATTTTAGTGGTTTGGAACCACTTACCATGTCATTCAGTCCATATGGTATGCTTGTATGCTTGCATATGGCGCTCCTTTATTGCTTTAAAGGTTAGTGTTTCATGCTCCATGTTTGTACCATTGTGCATGCCTCTAAGATTAGGTCATTTAGATGCCATCTAAGTGGTTTTAGGGGCTCACTTTGGCATGATTTGGAATTTTTTGGTCGCTTTGGTCATTTGCTTCATGTGTCACATGACCATAGTTTAAGTCCTTAGGCTTGATTGCATGCTTCTTGCATTGGTAGGATTGATTTGGCATCATCTTCTACATATTTTCAAAGCTTATCATGTATGCTATTTGTCCATGTTAAGTATGCTTACAAGCTGCCTCTTTATCCTCAAGTGTTGGACTTTGTGTGCATGAGTGTTTGTGTATGCATTGGCCTCGCATGTTGTCACATACTTGGCCCATAAACATCTTGTTACATGCTTAAATGATAGTGCATTTGGCATGCATTTCCTTTTTCTTTGGTTGCCTAACATGTTACATGTCTTGCATGTTTGCATGTTTACATTGCATCTTGCATGTTTGTTAGTTTACACACTTGTTACATGTTTGCATGCTTGCATGCTTGTTAGCATTCTCATGTTGCATACCTAAGCGGCATGCCTAGGTTGCGTTGCATTGAGTATGCATGCCTTGCCTCTTGAAATCACCATGATAGAGGTTGGGCCTTATGTGTTTATTTGGTTTGCATTTCATTTGATCTTTGAAATGGCACACTTGGTTTCTTGGGCCATCACGCATGGAAATCGTGATTGGTGTCCGAGAATCAGGACCATCCTCCTTTAGTCATGAACATGAATAGGAGGGTGTTGGTGCACATTTGCTTGAAATGTATTGCCATGCCATGTTTGCCCTATCTCTTGTCAAAATAGGATTCTGCGAGCATACATGGCCGACCAACCACACTCGGTGCGGCCGGCCATGAATTGTGGCGAGAGCTCAATAAATGGTTGATGACCACTTCTCCATGGCCGATAACCATTCCTCTTGGCGGTGGAACCCCACGGTGTTGAAGAATGCTTCTTGGGACTTGTGCAATTTTAGGAGGTAAGCAGTGAAGCAATGACTTGTGCATGGTGGTGGATTTCCAAGCGAGTCAAGCACGCATGCATTGGACCCTCTTCGATTTTGTTTTATCGCTTTATTAGCTTAGTTAATTGATGCGTAATTATTTAATTAGCTTATTAGTTGATTAAATTGTATTATTCTTTGGTTCCTCGAGGCGAATTTGTAATAAGTGTGGGTGTGTGTGTGCATGTCTTCCAACCCCATTTCTTTCTCCCTTTTACTTACACTTTTGATGGTTAGTATTGGGGCATATTTCATTAGCATCCTTATGCTATGCATGCGTGCATCCATTCATTTGTATTACATGCACCGGGCTCGGCGCATCATACTAATTGCATAGTATTTCAAATCTAACTTGAATACGTGTTATTTTCTGCATTCCACATGCCATCCTAGGATTAGCCGAGTTTATTCTAGTTGCATTTTGTATGCGATGCAGTAGCCACTTAACACGGACTTGGATCATACATTGATTGCTAACAAGTTATTTGTTTTGGCTCGGAGTACTCGGTAAGCTTTTTATGCTTTAGCATCTTGCATGAGTGTGAATGTTAACATGACAGCATGCTTACCATGTGGCTATATGCTTATGTGATGTAACTTGCCTGAATGCCTGTGGGTGAAGGTTGGATTGTTTGAGTTGGAACGACTCATTGAAATCCGTGTTTTAGCTTACTCGCGAGTAGCAAATATCAAACCATTTTCCAAACGAGCAGATATGCAATGCTTTGTTTCAAATTAGGCGATCTAGTCTATACTTTTGTGTTGTGCGCATCATATATTAAGATTAGCTAATTAATCGGAATAGAAGCATAAAGTTTTCAAAACTTCGATATCATGGTTAGTAGAGGCCGATCTTTGATCGGCGGCGAGAATGCTCACAAGTGACCTTCTAATCGTACCCAAGTTCGAGAGGCAACTTTGGTGATAGCGGACCGCGTGGCCTTAGGCAACGAGTCAGGGTTTCCTAAATTCCCCCATAAAAAATATTTAGGTGGCGACTCTGTATCTGGCAAAGCAGTCTATGTTTGGCACTTTTTTAAAAAAAATCTGTTTTTCAAAACGATTTGCCGGATTTGGACTCTTTGGTGATTTATCAATCTTGCATTGCACTGCGAGATTAGATTAGGCAAGTGACTATTTGAGTCCAAAGCGTAGCATGAGGCCGCAGGCGCGTCTACACCTATTAAATAAGAGTTACCTGGCAACAACCTAGTTATTTGGAGATCCCAAGATCTAGGTTCAAAGGACAACGAGGTTGTGTATGACTCGTAAGGATCCTTTGGGAGTCAAACTCCTATCAATTTCTATGATGAAATAGTGATGTACATGGCGTTTTAGGTTAAGTAATACTTTTAATGATTCTTATATCTAGGTATACCTAGTGGAGTATGGCAGGATACTCTTCATAAGAATCACCTATATCAGTGTGAACTGGCCCGGTTCTATAAGATTTGTGAAGGGCTACAATTCTCTAGAGCACTTATGAAAAACGAGGTTGTTCGGGGCCAAAATGAACACAATAGTGAGAACTAAGCGTAATGCGGTAATATCTTGTGTAAGTTCTATTGTCTTGGTTTACACAAATGGCTAAACAGTTCAAAACATCATGTTCACTGATTAACTAGTAAATCCGATAGTGTCTCACAAAGGAAGGTTCAAAGCCAAAAGCTACCTATCATTTGCGAATATTCCTATTTTCTATACTCTCTATAATAAGATCATGTTGTTGCATTTTCTCTCTGTCAAATTCCATTCATAGAGGATTGTTGAAAAAACATGATTTTTTATAAACTTATTTTAGGCTATCTTTGAGCCCAAATTTAGATGGGGTCCACATGTCTTTTGAGGTAAGTTCAAAGAGGTGACATGTTCCTTGTCGTATGTGAATCACCGCAGTGAAGATGGTTTTCAAAACCATTTATGAGGAATAGGAATTTGGCGTCATTTTGGGTTAGTAGAATGAACAATTAATGAATAATGTGTGGGTTTCCTTGTAAGGCTTGTCCCATATTGGAAACTTAAGAAGAATTTATGTGTGTATATAAGTTTTAGGTGGCAACACTTGGGTTTGGGCTCAAGGGCACCCCAAGTTTATAGAAGAGGAGTTATGAATAATGTGAATCTTGGCTTAAACCACCACACATGCGTCTGGCAGCATTTGTCTGTCCGGCTAGCCAGAGCTAAGTTGTCTTAGGCGAGTATGGGTTAGGTCGATTTTAAAATTAATTTTTGGACAAAATTTATTTGAATTTTTCAATTTCTTGGAAAATTAATTTAAATTTTACCAATTTTTTGTCAGCAGTGCTCCTTTAGGTCCATTTTCGGTTGGTTCAATAGGTTGATTGTTTTATGATTAAACTTGATCCATGATTTCAGACGAGTTTAAAAGCCTTGCCAAATATGCTACTGCGATTATCTGTTCAAAATCTGGTACTGTTTGTTCAAAAATTGATTTGTTCATTTGAAATTCTTACTTGGTCGGATAGATCTGTTTGGTCACCAATCTGCCTATAAAAGCAGACCATTTCCAGCATTTCTAACATCCAAAAATATCCAGAAAAATTCTTTTTCTCTTGGTTTTGCTATTTGGTTGCATTATTCTTCATATTATTTTTTTAGGAAAAAATTCAGAGAGTATAGAACACAGGTTTGGTTCGCCGTACAAATTGTTTAGAGTGCTACTACAATTTGTGAAGATCATTATATCCTGGGAGATAGGCGTCTTTTAACCGTAAGCACCATAGTTGGGCGAATCTGTTTTAAGGACAGTGTCACACTCGACTTGATCTTTTAAATATTTATTAGGTTCGGTAAAATAAATTCTGTAAGTAATTTATTTTTATTTGTTTGATTTGTTTTAAGTTATTTATTTTACACAGAAGATTGTTCCAATATCGAGAAGTGTCAAGTCCATAGAAACATTAATTAGTGTGTGTTAAATATAATCTTGAATATAGTACTTGAAGCTTGTTCATAATAAATGCAGTATGTGTATGTGTTTGTGATTGAGCTATGAGATTAGATAAACACTTCATAAGCTGGCTGACGACAAATTCAAATAATCAAATTTGAAGCATGAATAGGAGCAGTTTAACAAGAGTACAAATCAAAAAATGTAATGCAAAATAAATAAATAATATTATTGACAATCAAAATCCAAACACATAACATGAAACATGTATACACACACACATATATATATATATATATTGTATCGATTGCACATCACATCCACAACATTTGCATCATGATATTAACATTCATGGTGCAACTCATTTGGGTAATTTCTTCTTCTTCATTATCAATATTAGCTCCACCTTTCCACTCAATTTAGATTGACTGCTCAAAGGCAATAACCTAAAACTTATATCACTTGCCAATTTTGTATCACTTAGTAGACTGGGTGGTGCGATCAAGTTCATTGCAACATTGAACTTCTTGGTTTTTATGTGACCGACTTTAAGCTTTGGGGACAATTGTAGTCCCAACTAATGTTACTCCATAATAGAATTCAACTATGGTGTTGCGGTATTTATAGGGGCCGAAATTGGGGTTCTTGACCCCAAGTTCAACATTCATCGTCATGTTAAATGAGGATGTTGCGACATTAAATGTCTCGAATGTGGCAGACATCACCCGGAACCTGGATTTTTGACTTTCATTATTGTTAAACCAATCACAATTCCAATAACAATTTGAGTCACCATGAAGATAATGAAAAATGTCAAATGCTAGCGTTTCTTGAGGCGAAGCTTTTCAACTTCTGCTGTTTGTGCTTCTTCATCGCTCCGGCCATAGCCATTGGTTGCTGGTGGATGACCGGCCTTCAGCTCTTTCTCTGCCATCTAGCTAAAGGGATTTTTTTAATTCTTCAAAGAGAGAGAGAGGGATACTTTGCTTGTTAGCTAAATGGGATTGAGCTTGAAGAGGATGTGATGGTGGTGGTGATGGTGATTGAGAGCGTGGTAATGAGCTATATATATAACACTACAGGAAAAGTGGGCTTAAAAGATGGAAGCATTTGTGACGGCACACTTGTCGTCTCAAAAAGTGAATTTTTGAGACGACACAACTTGCCGTCGCAAAAAAAGTGAGTTTTGTGACACCACAACTTCTTGTCGCGAAAAAGGTGAGTTTTCTGACGACACTATTCTTTATGTCATAAAAAAAATAGAGTATTTGCGATGGTAGAAAATGCTATCACAAAAGGAGAGCATTTGCGGTAGAAATTACTATTGCAAAAAAAGTATTTACCTTGGCGAAGATTGTTATCACGAAAAAATAGAGTTTTTGCATTTGCAATTGTCATCATAAAAAAAAAAAAAAAAAAAAAAAAAAGAAAAAAAAAAGTGAGTTTTTGTGATTGTAATAAATGCCGTTGCAAAAAAAAGTAAAAAAAAAAAATATTATGGCTTTGAGGCGGCTTCATAAATGTCTGATCACAAAATAGTTTGAATAAATGCAGCGGTATTTTTACATCACAAAAAAATTAAAAAATAGCGTCATCTTACTCTTTTGATATGACATTTCTCTTTTCATCCATTTTTTCATCTTTCTCTGTCTCTGTCTCTTCTCTTTCTCTATTTCACTCATCACTCTTCTTTCTTTGTCTGCATACTTTGTTTGTCTTTGTCTCTATACATGCATGCATGCATCTCTCTCGCTCATCTATCTTCCTTCTATCTCTCTCATTTGTCTTCTCTCTCTGTCTATCTCGCTCATCTTTCTTCTTTCTATCTCTCTCTCTCACTCGGTCATCTCTCTTCTCTCTATCTCTCTTATCTTTTTTTTCTCTCTAACTCTCTCGCTATCTCTTTATCTCTGTCTCTCTATCTCTCTCACTAACCTCTCTTCTTGCTCATCTCTCTTCCCTCTCTATCTCTTTCTTTTTTTATGTCTCTCTCTCGTTCATCTCTTTTTGCTATCTTTCTCTATATTTTTTTGTCTATCTCTTGCTCATCTCTTGTGCCTCTCTATTTTTCTGTCTCTCTCTTTCTCTTACTTATCACTCTTCTCTCTCTCTTTCTCTCTGTCTGCCTGTCTATTTGTCTGTCTGTCTATCTGTTTTTCCCTCATTGTGTTCGCCTTGCTCACTCTCCCCCTCCTCCATTCTCTATTTACCAAGCTCCCTCTCGATTTATTAAGACATTACAAGAAAATGCACTTTTAGCGACCATTTTGTCTCTCTCGCTTATCACTCTGTCTTTGTTTCTGTCTCTCTATCTCTCTTCTCTATCTCTGTCTCTCTCTCTCACACCATCTCCTCCACAATCTTCACCACTATTGCAAATGCCATTCCACTCTCTGCAAATGCCATTCCCCTACCACCACTACTACCACTATTGCCCTCCACCTCTCGACTATCATTACTACCACCACCACCACTCCACTACCATCACTACTATTACCATTACCATTACCTCTCCTCTACTACCGCTACTCTATCTCCTCTACCACTACTACAACTTCACCACTAATTTCCTTCGCCATCACCACCACCACCACCACTATTACCTCTTATCCACCACCTTCATCACTATTGCTCCTCTTCTCTACCACAAAAAATTAGTTCACGATTTTTAGTAACAAAAAAAAAAATGAATTAGAAAAATATTTTCATCGACCACAAAAAATTAACTTTATTTTAATGGAAAATATTTTTCATTAAAATATTACCCATACTTCTACCAAATTAAAAAATAATTATAATTTTTTATTCATTAAAATAAAAATGAAATAAATAAATTTTCAACCTTAGTAACTTAAAATAAAAATTTCATCAACTACAAATTTTTTTTTTTTTTTTAAATAAATTATTTTTTTTAAAAAAGGAGTCGTTTTGTTGTTTAAATATTCATTTGTGACAGAAACCAAAAAAAAAAAAAAAAATATTCCTGCTCGATTTCCCCCACCGCCCCCCCTCTTTTTTTTTTTTTTTTTTCCATTCCTGCTCGGGTTCCTTCCCTCTCCAATCTCTTGAACCAAAATCCCCAATCTCAAAAACCAAAAATCCCCTTTAACCAAAAATCCATGATCTCTTCTTATGGCTCTCTCTCTCTCTCTCTCTCTCTCTCTCTCTCTCTCTCTCTCTCTCTCTCCGGCGAGCGGCAAACAACGGCATCGAGCAATAGCGACATTGAGCAACCTCCTCGCCTTCCAAGTTCGTGCAAAACGTCGGGGTTTCATCAAGTCTGAGCAAGAAGAGGACCTATTGAGTGATGTAGAGAAACCTAGTTTCTCTCATGCTCTCAAACTCTTCGTTGGAAACTTAGCTTTCAATGTCAACAGTGTTACTCTTTCTAGGTTGTTCGAATGAGCTAGAAATGTGGAGATGGTTGAGGTATGAATTTGAGTTTTCGTCTATTTGTGAAATATATATATATATAGGTTTAGGGTTTAGTGAGATTTTAATTTTCTAGATAATGTCTTGTTTGATGTAAAATTTATGTTATTTGGTGTGAAGGGTTATTTTCATTTTCATATTTATTTATTTAGTCTTGCGAACTTTTGTTAATTTTTAAGTTTTGCTTGGGAAAATTCTTTGACTGAAATATGAATTTACTGGGCTTGAAATTGAGTTCAAATTTTATTCTTTGGGTTTGATGCATTTACAAATCTATGAAATAGATATGGGTTTTTATTTTTTATATAATTGTAACAAGGTTCTGAGATTTTAGTTTTGTAGATAATGTTTTGTTTGATGCAAAATTCAAATTATTTGGTGTGAAGGTTTTTTGGCCTTGTGAACTTCGGTTCTTTTTCGGATTTTGCTAGTCAAAATTGAAGATGAAATAAAATTTACGTGGTGTTTAGAAATTGAGTTAAAATATTTTGTTCTTTGGGTTTTAATGTTGCAATGATTTTTGTGGGGAAAAAAAGAAGGTAAAGAGAGATTCTTATCATAAATTTAATTTGCTTTGGCAGATTATATATAACAAGATAAGTGGAAGAAGCCGAGGGATTGGCTTCGTGACAAGGAGGTTGGCTTTTTGTCCTTTTAAATTTTTAAAATAATCTTTAGCATGATGTTCACATTTTGATTTGAGTTTAATTTGATTTGATTGTAGAAGTAAGCAAAGTAGGACCTCTGGTTGAGTATGAGCATAGAATTGCCTCAAGTGATCTTGTGGATGGGGATAGTAGTCGAGGGTAATATTGTAATCAATTCACTCTTCATGTTTGATTATAAGTTTCAAAGGAAAAGCTAACAGTTTGTATGTCTCTTCCGAATTTTCTCCAACCTAGAAGGTTAAGTTTCTCATATTCGATCGGAATTTTAGGTGAAGTAGATGTGTATCAATTAGTTATCATGAGCATACCACCACCTTTTGGTGTACCATTATGGATTTATAACTTAGAAACATTAATTTGTCAATTTTTGTGGATTTATATATAGGAGTCTTTAATACAATTAAAAAAAAAACAATAATTAAACATTTTATCAATTTATACAATATATTCTTTAAGAAAATTAAAGAAAAATCAATGTTAAATATTTTCTTCTAGAATGTATGCTAAATTGCCAATATGATTTTCCATATTAATGAAAGGGTCTAGATCATCGTTTCTTCTTGTTTGTGATGTGTAATTTTAAATTTTTGAATGAGGCAAGTTGAAGTGAATGTATGTGGATGCATGTGGCTGTTATTACCAAAAATATAATTAGAAAAAAAAAACAGAGAGTTACTTTAGACTAATTTATGATTCTTAGAACAATTACAATTAAACCAAAAAGAGAACAAAAAAAAGGGGGAAATTATTAATTAAAATTTTAAATGTTCATTTCAAGATCAAAAGAATGTCTAAAAAAATATGAAATTAATTCTAAGAATAGGCCTTGAAGTACTTAAACATTTAAAATGTCTCCCTGTCCAAAGGGAAAAAGACCAATGTTGTTTTGACCTATTTTACCATCATAAAACTCTAGAACTAAGTGATATGTTTATTTACATTATGATTTATTTGATTACTAACAGGTGATACAATCTTCAAGTGGGTAGTGATTTTTGTTGTAATTGTTATAAATTGTTTGATTTAAAAGAGCACTCACAAGTCTTGATATTTGAGGGAGTGAAAAAAACAAAATATGATGTTATTTGAAATTTAATTTTTCTTTAATACTCCATGGACATTGATGAATAGTATTTGCATTTCCTTAATTTAAATGAAATCCTATTGTTGTTGTCAACAAAGATATTTCATAATTGTTATATGTGAGGAATCAAAAAAGATAGATCTTCTAAAATACAATTTGGATTTAAATTTAGTGTTAAAACTTTAACCAAGGGGTAATAAATAAGACTAAGCTTAAATTCATTAATCTCCAAAGGTACATGACATTGTTTTGAGGGGTTCAAATTTCTTTGTAGTGTTGTTCATTTTGGCATATAACCCTTCTATTTTTTAATATCCTAGAATAACTTCATGTTGAACAAATGCTTCAAATAAATGATTGAGTTGCTTGCTACCACATCTAGATGGTTCTAAATATGATCATGATTATTATTTTCTTGCTACTACATCTAGAGTTGCATGTGTGCATGCTTTGATGTAGTTTTCCATTTACTATTGATATTAATGTGATTTCTAGCAAATTATGTTCTATGCATATTGATGGTTTACTATATTCTTGTGATGGCCTTTGTGTCACGGGGGTGAGTATGGATCCCATGACGGAGTTAGATATAAATTAAATTGTTTGATAGTTAAATTTTCACACAACATATATATAATAAAATTTGAATATGATTAACACATAATTAGAAAAGAAAAGACAAAGGATTTTCCATTGTTAGCATGAAAATTGGCACACCACGAATGCCTAGGCATGAGAGACTTGTGGAGAAGACAAGACTTGAATCGAGGTTCCCCGATTGGGGAGTTAGGGTCGGATTTCCTCTAGGCAAACTAATTTCTTAGAAACTTAAAATTTGAGGTGTTAACGCTCCAAAATCACCAAGCAGCGTCGAGTAACATGAAACTTGGCACACCACGATCGCCTAGGAATGAGAGACTTGTGAGAAAAGCAGGATTCAAATCGGGTTCGATTTGGGAGTTAAATTGGATTTCACTCTGAAGAAACAAACTAGTTTCTTAAAAAACTTAGAATTTGAGGTGTTAATGCCCCAAAATCACCAAACGGCGTCAGAGTAGCACGAAACTTGGCACACAGGACCACCTAGGCACAAGAGACTTGTGGGAGAAAACGGGACTCGAATCGGGTTCCTAGTTTGGAAGTTAGGGTCGGATTTCCTCTAGGCAAACTAATTTCTTAGAAACTTAGAATCCGAGGTGTTAATGCACCAAAATCACCAAGCGATGTCGGAGTAGCATGAAACTTGGCACACACGAACCGCGTGAGCACGAGAGACTTGTGGGAGAAAGGCAGAGACTCAAATCGAGTTCGGTTTGGGAGTTAAATTGGATTTCACTCTTAAGAAACAAACTAGTTTTTAAGAAATTTAGAATTTGAGGTGTTAATGGCTCAAAATCACCAAACGGCGTCAAAGTAGCACGAAACTTGGCACACACGACCGCTTAGACACAAGAGACTTGTGGAAGAAGACGGGACTCGAATTGGATTCCCGGTTTGAGAGTTAGAGTCGAATTTCACTCTTTAGAAACAAACTACACTACTACAAAATTAGTTAAAGATCACACTTCGATAAAAAATTAAAAAAAAAAAAAAATCTCACTTTTATTGGAAGTGTGATAAAAAAAAATTAGGTTGATATTTTAATCACACTTAATTTGATTGAGTGTGATAATATATATTTTTTATGTTACTTTTTAAATAAGTATGATTATATATATATTTTTTAATCACACCTTCTAATTAAAGTGTGATTATATATAGACTACTACTTTGTAATAACACTTTTTAAATTAGTGTGATTATTTATATATTTTTTAATCACACATTCTAATTAAAGTGTGATTATTTATATATTTTTATTCACATCTTTTTAATTAAAGTGTGATTATATATACTACTACTATTTTTTAATCACAGTTTTAAATAAGTGTGATTATTTATATATTTTAATCACACTTCCTAAATAGGTGTGATTGTATAAAATATTTTAATTTAATTTTATATAAAATATACAATTATAAATTCACTACAACAAAATTTGCCTATTACCACGTTTTTTACTAAAGTGAAATTTGCCTATTCTCTCTATCGTTTTCTCTCTGTCTTAGATCTAGGGTTTTCTCTCTGTTTCCTCATGCTCCTTGAGATTCACGGGGTTGATTTCGATCACTTGTTAAGATCTAATTCTAAATCCATCAATTCTTGCATCAATTTGGTTGAAATTTCTTGATTTTTTTTGTTTTTGTTTTCTTGATTGATTCTGGTGATTTTGCGAGGAAGATGGTTGATTAAGTTGCACAAATCGGTGGGATTCTGAGACCAAGGAGTGAAGAAGGATGAAGATCATCGGGATCGAGACAGAGACTGGGACCAAGACCGAGACCGATTGAGTCGGAGCAAGAGAAAACTAGCTGATGAAATGATAGGCTTTTCTATTCCAAGAAAAGCTTGAGCACGATGGCGTTGGATGCGCTCTACCTGTTGAAGCTCCTCCTCAGGTCTGGTTCTCTTGTCGCTACCACCCCCAGGTCCTCTCTCTCTCTCTCTCTCTCTCTCTCTCTCTCTCTCTCTCTCTCCATTAGATCTTCGATCTGGCCTCTCTTCAGTTGAATTTTACTCTTTTTAATCTTTTCACTTCCTATTGTGGTCTGCTCTCTTTTCAATAGAATCTCATTTACTTTGATCTTTTTGCTTTTATAACTTCCAACTATTATCATCTAAAGAACATCTTTGGTATCAATGATTTACTAACATTTACAACTTTACTATATTGATCTATACTCAAACCCAGGTTTAATTAGGCAGACAAAGACATTGATGGTTGATCGAGATTTAAGTGTCAAATTTTGGTTATATTTGAGAATTTCCTGTAATTTTTTTCATGTTAATGTATTTAGATTCAAAATCAACTAAGAATCTATTTTCATAATTTTCATTTGGTCTCTAATATTTACATAAAATTGACTCCAATTGCAAGCTTAAATATCAGATTTGTTAATAGTATAAATCAAATTAGGATGTGTAATACTTCTTTGCTGTAATTATGAAGGATGCTTGTTTTTGTTTGAGGGGAATTCAGATCCATCTAGTAATGCCAGTAGTATTTATGAATTGAGATGTGTAATACTTCCAATTGAATCTTAAGTTTACCTACAAAATGAATCAATTCTTTTAGGGTTCTGATATTAGTTAACAATTGAGAGTCTGTTGTTTCCTCATTAAGTGGCTAATTGATGTCCTATGTGAAAATGGAACTTTGCTTCTCTTTGGAAAGATTGTGCTCTCTTTATTCAAGAAAATAAATAAATATTTTTCTGTTGTGGTATGTGCACTGTGTAAATGGGATCTATTCTTGGCTTCCATTTCATTAAATTTCTTTACTGTTTGCTTCATTACTCAAGATTTACATTAGATATTGAGTATTGAAAAAATTCATCTAAATGTCAAAAATAGTAAGTATTTTACATTAGATACTGAGTATTTTTGGTGTTATGTTTCTCGTTTATCTCTTTTTTAAACGTCAAGAATTCATTTTTTTATTCTTCTTCTAAATACAGGAACATGAGTTGATTTTGGGTTTCAAAAATAGGACTTGGTAATGAATTTCCTCATCTATTCATTGCAATCTTTATCTGTAAAATAAGTTCTTGTGATGCTTATATGGGTTAATTTTGAAAACTTTCAAACACTTTTGTGGATCAAAAACACAGATTTTGGTTTTCTTTAGTGTTCATAGAGTTAATACGCATGCACAATATGAAGATTGATGTTTTCTTAAGGTTAGATAGGTTGTTTAGGAGATTCTAGTTTTACATTAGATATTAAAAAATATGAATTGTTGGCTCTTTGTTGTCAGACTCTTGAATCTTTTGTCTTTTGTCTAGGGGATTACAGGTTGCTATTCACTATCTCATTCACATGATTAGTACATTTATATCATGTACCTAGCCTGCATCTGTTTATTATCACCATCTCATTTTTGGATAAGTTCATCTTCATCTCATTATACATGTTCATGTTAGATAACTTGATACATGTTCATGTTTAACTCTTGTTACATGGTGCTTCTATTACAAAATTTGATCGCTCATCCATTGTCTTCATTTCTTTTTAAATAGGTGACCTTGGCTTATCAAAGGTAAAACAACACACTTGAGTGTCAGGGGGTGTTCGTGGAACCTTACCTTGGATGGCACTTGAACTTCTTAGTGGAAAGAGTAACACGTTCTGGAAAAGGTGAGATTATACGAGCATAAACTTTAGAAATATTTAGTTTACATAATTGTACTTCATTCTCTCTCTAAGAGGTTTTTAATTTCTTCTTTTAGGGGTTGTTTGGGGTGTCCTAAATAAGTGTATTTTTTTGTCTTTTTAGACTAAAAAATTGAGGTTGAAAATATGAATGTTTGGATTAACATTTGACTTTTATGGAAAAATATGTAATAAAAAATTGTAAAAATTGATTTGTAAGGAAAAATTTGAATCGGGAATTGTGCAGCCGTAATTGTTGACTTTTAGTAAATAGTGTTAACTTTTTAACTTTTTGAGTAACTTTTTAGCTTTTTAATTTTTTTTCATTATCCCAAACTTGGCCTTAGTTTCTTTTGTGTATATTATTATTATTATTATTTCTTTTTTACGCATTGTAGATTGATTTTTTACTCATTTGGGATTATCATGTGGGAATTGCTCATGGGACACGAATCTTATCTTGAGATATGTATTGTGCTTTTATAATAGGTATGCACTAATATATCTATCTAGTTTTGTAACAAAAAGTATAAAATTATACTCCTTTAGCACAACTAATAGCGTGAAAGATCATAGTGGCCAATTAACCATCTTGTGATGCTAAAGGAGGATAGGATGCAATCCGGAGGAATTAAGCATGTCGAGCTAGAATGACTCACGAGTTTTCACCGGAAGATACACAATCTTATTGGGTGCACATTGATGTTCGGCACGATATGGGAACAAATCTCTGAGTTTACAAAAGATCTACATTATCCACAATTTTAATGGTTGTTTAAGTTAGTAACTAATGTTGTTGAGTAGTTTCCATGTACATGTTTCTAATGTTTCTTTGAAATTTTAAACTGATTTTTGATTGTTGTGTGTTTAAGCAGATGATTGATTTGATAATAATGTGGTGATTTGTTTGAAACCAGATAGATCCATATACATTCATCAATTCCAAAACTAAAATTTTCGTTTTTAATGTTATCTGTAACATTTCTATGCAAATACATGTCTCTAAATTCCAAGTCACATTCTCATTTCAGTAGAACTCATATAATATATGGATTTCAAGTTTTTTCAATGAAAAATCACATAGGAGAATGTCTTGATTTGTATGATCTCTTTCGAGTTATATTTCATAGCAAGTTTATACATGTGTGTACATAATCAATATCAGAAATGCTTTGGATGATTCTTGTATGTGCAGTTATATCTCCATGTTCCTAGTTGATTATGCTTATGTTTGATTGGAAGTTTTGGACACTTAATTTAGAGCAAGGATTACAAAATAGTAGTTTGCAAGGACTTTCAATGTTAATTTTTTCGATAATAACGTTAACCATTTATTTGTGAAGGAAGAAGATGCCACCACGGAAGTTTGAGCATCCTACATGGGTCCCTTAGATTTCTCCCATGGAAGCGTCTTTGTTTGTCCAGGAAAAAGGTATACTTACTTGGTTTCTTAAATACATACAAAGAGATGTTCTCCCCACGGTACATCTACGTTAGGAAACCTTGTCCATGGTGATTTGCATCGATTAAGTGTAATATTTTGGTGTTTTAGTCTTACTATATGTATATTAAATACATACAAAGAGATTTAACAAATCTAATCCTACATTTTCTTTTTAAATTCGATATAAGTTTGAACCAAGGGTTTTAGATGTCCTTTGACTACTTGAATAAAATTATGTTTTCACACTTAGGCACATATACAATTTTCTAATTATGTTTAGCATGCGGTGAGAGAGCTTGCAAGCCTCCAAGAAAGAGTTCAATAAGATAGAAGGCGATTTGAAGTCGCTTGAGCATTAGGCGGAATAATCGGAAGTTCTCGGGCCTCTTGACAATGAGTGATGTAATTACTCATTTCTTTTGTTCTTTATTTCCATTTTTTTTTTTGGAGGAGGGTTACGGAAATTGTTTGTGAAATCATTTTAGCTCGGTTTAGGATTTGAAGTCTTGATACATGTCATGCAAAAAAAAAAAATCTGAGCTCTAGTCTATTATGGGCTGTTTGTAAATGGAATAATTCATAATGTGCTCTTAGTTATTGGTAGTCGATTAATTTATTATAATGAACTTAAACTTACTTTTTCTTGGTAAACTCTTCTATGATGGTTTGAACTTAAATGTGGTATTGATTGATTGCTTGTGGGTAATTTAGTGATTGTTAAAGCAAGCAGTGGACCCAGATATATAGTTGGCTACCTGCAGTAAAGTAGATATTAATCACACTTAAAATTTGTGATCTAAATGTTTATTATCACATGTTTTATTAGTTATTAATCACACTTAAAAAATGTGATCTAAATGTTATTAATCACACTTAAAAGATGTGATCTAAATATTTTTAATTATACTTAAAAGGTGTGATCTAAATGTTATTAAGCACACTTAAAAGATGTGATCTAAATGTTTTTAATCATACTTAAAAGATGTGATCTAAATGTTATTAATCACACTTAAAAGGTGTGATCTAAATGTTGTTAAGCACACTTAAAAGGTGTGATTAAAAATGACCACTTTCAATCACACTCTCAAAGATCACACTTTAATAAAACTTAAAAGGTGTGATTAAAAAACATACATTACACAAAAAAATTGTGATCTTTATCTGTTATTGTAGTAGTGCTAGTTTTTTAAGAAACTTAGAATTTAAGGTGTTAATGCCCCAAAATCATCAAACGGCGTTGGAGTAGCACGAAATTTGGCATACACGACCGTCTAGACACAAGAGACTTGTAGGAGAAGACAGGACTCGAATCGGATTCCCGGTTTGAGAGTTAAAGCCAGATTTCACTCTTAAGAAACAAACTAGTTTCTTAAGAAACTTAGACTTTGAGGTGTTAATGCCCCAAAATTATTAAACGGCGTCGGAGTAGCACGAAACTTGGCACACATGACCGCTTAGGCACGAGAGACTTGTGGAAGAAGAAGGGACTCAAATCAGGTTTCCGGTTTGGGAGTTAGAGTCGGATTTCACTCTTAAGAAACAAACTATAGTTTCTTAAGAAACTTGGAATTTGAGGTGTTAATGCCCCAAAATCACCAAACGGCGTCGGAGTAGCACGAAACTTGGCACACACGACCACCTAGGCATGAGAGACTTGTGGGAGAAGACGGGATTCAAATCGGGTTCCCAGTTTGGGAGTTAGGGTCGGATTTCACTCTAAGCAAATTAGTTTCTTAAGAAATTTAGAATTCGAGGTGTTAAGCCCCTAAAATCACCAAACGGCATCAGAGTAGCACGAAATTTGGCACCACGACTACCTAGGCACGAGAGACTTGTGGAAGAAGACGCGACTCGCATCAGATTCCCGGTTTGGGAGTTATAGTCGGGATTCACTCTAGACAAACTAGTATCTTAAGAAACTTAGAATTCGAGATGTTAACGCCCCAAAATCACTAAGCAGCGTCAGTAGTACAAAACTTGGCACACCACGACCGCCTAGGCACGAAGACTTGTGGGAGAAAGGCAGGACTCGAATCGGTTCGGTTTGGGAGTTAGAGCCGAATTTCAGTCTAGGCTAAATTATTTACTTAATTATCTTTGTAATTGTATAGTAGTTAAATTTTTATATATATATTTTTTTTGTAATTAACATATTAAAACATAATTATATTGTCATTAATTATATTTATTTTTTGTTTTCAGATATTTCTCGAGTAGGAGTTTGCTTTTTGTGGAATGCATATACATGAAGAATCGACTAATTGTTGTTTGTGTTACACATAGAGAATGATAAGCAAAACTTGTAATTTTGGTTTATGTTATTATGAGTTATAAACAATATTATGTATTTAAACATTATATATATATTATAGAACATTATGTAGTGGTGGTAATTTTGTTGATGTGTAGTTATGAATACAAGAATATTTTTATTAAGGAGGAACTATTTTTTTAATAAAGAAATTTTCATATTATTATGCAATTTTTGGTTTCTTTTTCAATTGTTTTTCATTTAATACAGGTAATTTTAATATTTTAATAATTTTATTGTAGTTTTTTTTTTTTTTTTTCTTGTGACACCATCATCCCAAAAATATTAAAACCATTAACCTTGATGGGCATGCCGTTGCCAAAAAAAAAAAAAAATCGCAATAGTAGTTTTTTCGTCTCAAATAAAACTTTTAGCGACAATAAAACGGTGTTGTCGCAAAAGGTCTAACTTTTTTACATATTATATGCGACAGTAAATTGCCGTCACTAAAAAAAGGCGACGGCATGATGTCGTCGCTAAAAAGTTTTTGCAGCGTCTTCTGTTGTGACCTCCCATTTGCTGTTGCTAAAAGTTATTTTCCATCGTTAAAATTCTTTTAAGACAACATTAAGAGTATTAGCGACGGCACCGTTCCGTCATAAAAAATTGAAATTTTTGTAATGTAATGTACATATACAACATTGAAAATTGAAAACAATAGTAAAATGGAATACTTTAGTTTGAAAGTTTGTTAAAATAATGAATTAAGGAACCACCCTGGGATGGCTCCCAAACGTGTGGAACGACTTTTCATTTGATTAATTGGCTTCTTGTGATGTTTGCAATTTGCGCCCATCAATGTACGGTCATGAGTAAAAGTTTTGAATTAGATGCTTCTATCCGAAAGATAAGACTAGACATGGTCAGATATGGGATGCATTTTATCATTTTCCTTTTCGAAATTGATATCTCGAAACTGACCTTTTAAGTGCATTAGGCCTCGTTTGGAGAGTGGTTATTTTAGCTAAAAAATTAAAAAGTCAATTAAAATTAATTACATTATCTTTCTATTTTTACGCATATTTTTTTATAAAAGTTAAAAATTACTAAAATAGCATATTCCCAAAGCGAGGCCTTAGGCTTATTTTAAGAAGGAAGTTAAAAATTATTTTTAGCTTTCAATTTATTTATTTTTTACAAAAATTTTAAAAATTAAAAATAATTTTTAATTACTTTTTCAAAATATCCTTAAGATGAAAAAAAGCCTGCATGATCAAGTACAAAAGTGAAGTGATTGGTAGTTCTAAATTTGGAACACTAAATCAATTTAATGAGTGATTTAAAAAAAAATAGAAGGTCAAAATATCCCATCATGTGAAACCTACATCTACATTAAAGTTATTAGAACTCTGGACTTTTCTTAAGTGTGCAACTCTTGAGGGTTGCACACCATGTGCCACTACACAAAAGTGTAAGTGGAAGGTGCTCATGAGCGGGACTACAAGCAGAAAAGGCGTAAGTGTAAGGTGTAAGTTGCACACCATAATAGTACCCTAGAACTCTTAGTTTAGAGATCTGAGACATTTTAGTACAAAATTCATTTGTTTGACTTGTGATGAAGCGAGAAAAATGAGAAATGTTAAAAATCATATTTTTAGATTTATTTATCAAAGAGAAAATCGGTCTAAGGTCCCTCATTCACTTTTTGTAATGGAAGAGATCCACAAAATTATGTTTTGATGTGTAAGATCCCTCAACATATATCAAATAAATTTGACTCCACGATTCCTCTCTCTCTGTCTTCGACCAAAACCCTTCAACCCATCATCTCCTTTCAACTCCTTCAGGTCCACCGACCTCTTCATCTGCCCCACCGCCCTCATATCCACCGCACCACCACCGTCTTCGTCAACAAAGATTGATAATTATCAGGTAGCTTCACTTTACTTATCTGCCAAAAGTCGTTATTTAGAGAGAGAGAAAGAGAGAGAGTGAGAGATAGAGATTTTGATATATCGAAGAAGATCGTAGACTTTGCTGCAAGAGAACGATCCTTCTCCTCCAACTCCTCGCACCCTAGCAACCTGCGTGTGGAACTTCAGCGTATGTAGCATTGGAGGTGATCGGAAAAAGAGGGTTTCAATTTTGGGAAAAAAAAGGATTTCGAGCTTACTACTAATAATTTGCAAAAATGGTCATGGCTTCAACAGTGAAAGTGGTACTTGGGTCAATTGCTTTTGCAATCTTCTGGGTATTGGCAGTTTTCCCAGCAGTCCTTTTACTGGCCATTGGAAGGACTGTAGGGTCCCTCTTAGGTGCCATGTTGATGGTAATTTTCCAAGTTATAACACCAGAGCAAGCATATACACTGCCATTGATCTTCCAATCCTTGGTCTTCTGTTTGGAACAATGGTTGTTAGTGTGTATCTTGAAAGGGTAGACATGTTTAAATACTTAGGTAAATTGCTCACCTGGAAGAGTTGGGGAGCCACGGACTTGCTTTGTCAAATCTGTCTTATTTCTGCCATTTCCAGTGCTCTTTTCATTAATGATACCTCTTGTGTTGTTTTGACTAAATCCAGAGAAATTCTTGCGAATTGCGAAAACCAGAGAAAATCTCGACTGGAATCCAGAGAATTTCTCTGGATCAAATTTTCTCTGGAGAGAAATTTGCTGGACATTGCCTCTTGCTGAGATGACATTATCGAGAAAGCGATTAGTGCATTTGGCGAGAGGTTGAAGGAGATGGTAGGAAGAAAATGTCAAGCTTCAAGCGATTCGATTTTATCTCTCATTCTTTCGGAGAAATTCGAATGGTTCATTCTCTCGAGAGAAATTCTCATTATGAGAAATTGTCTCCAGATACATGTTTTAACTGATTCATTTTTTAATCTTCTGGTATATTACTTTGTGCATCCAAACATTTTTGAACTGATTCATTTTTTATTCTTCTGGTATATTACTTTGTGCATCAAAACATTTTGGACTTGTTTAAACATGAAAGTACATTGTTTATTGTTGTCAATACAGTCCCAAATTGAGCTGATCTGTGGTCATAAAACAACTAAGAATTTTTTTCTAGGGGTTGAGTAAATTTCACTGGAGTGGAGAGGGAAATTTCTCTGGGTTGAATCCAGAGAAAATCAGATTTTCTCTGTGACGTGTCCAGAGAAATTTAGAATTTTCTCTGTGATTTGTCCAGAGAAATTCTCTGAATTGAATTTTCTCTGGACTGAAATTCTCTAGATTGATGTTGAGGGATCTTAGACATTATGAAAATATTTGATGTCCTTTATACTATAAAATCATAATATTAGGGACCTTAAAAAAAATACCCTTTATCAAAATGTAGAAGTTTAACTTTTGTTGTGATTTTCTTGCATGGAAAAAATTACAGCCCCATATAACATATATCATATATATTAGGGGATTTTCGGTCTAATAGGTGAATTTATTGTTTAATAGGTCATGTGATAATTAGTAATATTTTTCATCAAATACTATTAAAAAACATCACTAATTGTTAATTTTTAATGACAGTTTAAAAATTTTATCACAAAAAATGTAACTAATTATAAGTTTTAGTGACAGTTTAAAATAATCATCACAAAAAAGTCACTAATTTACAACTTTCAACGATAATTTAAAAAATTCGTCACATAAAAAGTCATTAATTGTAAGTTTTAGCAACAATTTTAATAATCGTGACAAAAAAAAATCACTAATTATCAATTTTTAGTGACCTGCAAAAAAATGTGATAATTTTTTTTTTTAACAACAATTTTACTAGGACTAACTTTCAATAGGACTTAATGGGAATTAAGTGCAACTGTTATGACATTTTGGTAGTTTACTCATGATTTTAAGGGCAAAATCATAAGTTTGTTCAACTCATTGAGTTAACCTCAATCAATTCAGTGACAATTTTTCGTCAAAAAAATTAACGGTATTATCAATTGTATCAAATTGATACAAAATCTAAAATTAAAGGTCATAAAAATGTAAAGATCAAAATAACACAAGAGATAAAATATAAAAATTACCGGTATAATTTCTTAAAATTTATATTTTTAAAAAATACTCAATGAGATCTATCAAATAAGATCTCAATTGGATATGAAATTATATAAAATGAAAAATATATAAAACTTCACACTTTTTTGGATTTGATAGTACGAAAAGTTCACTTTTGAAATTTCACATTATTTATTTATTTATTATAAATGTATGAAAATTTTACTTAATTTTTTAATTGAAATTTTTTATGTCTGGTAACGTTTACGTTTTCAGTTTATATTTACAAAAATTTTATAAACTGGTTTTTGTTTATTTTTAGAAAAACATAAACTACAAATGTGTTTGGTAATTAACAAAATGTTTAAAAAAAATTTAAAATAAAAAAAAGAGTGAGAAATGGCAAGTGGCGGAAGGCGGTGGTAGAAAGTGGTGATGGTAGGTGGTGGGTGGTGTGGTGGGTGGTGGTGGTGGTGGTGGTGGCGGGTGGTGGTGGGTGATGGCGAGTGGGTGGTGGGTGGGTGGGTGGGTGATGGTGGCGGATGGTAGCGAGAGGGTGGTTGTGCCAGTGGTGGCCGGTGCTGGTGGTAGGTGGGTGACGGATGGCAGGTGGTGGCAGGTAGATGGCAGGTGGAGGTGGTAGTGGGTGATGGTGGCAGGTGGGTGGTGAGTAATGGCGGTGGTAGTGGTGGGTGATGGGTGGTGGTGGTGGCGGGTAGGTGGCAGGTAACTGGTGGTGGATGGTGGTGGCAGGAGGGTGGTGAGTGGTGGTGACAAGTAGGTGACGGGTGGTGTGGCGGGCGGTGGATGGTAGTGGTGGGTGGTGGCTGGTGGATGTCAGGTGGGTGGTGGGTGGTGGTGGTGGTGAGAGGTGGGTGGTGGTGGTGAGTGGGTGGCAGTGGGTGGTGGTGGCGGGTGGTTGGTTGTAGTGACATGTGGGTGGTGAGTGGTGGTGGCAAGTAGTGGTGGGGGGTGGGTGGTGGTGGCGGAAGACGGTGGTGGAAAATAGTAGCGGGTAGTGGCTAATGTTGGATGGTAAAAAAAAAAATTTGAAAACTCAAAATGAAAACACATTTTTTGTATTTTCATTTTTTGGCCAAATTTATAAACTGAGACCACTGATTTATAAATCTAAAATTTTACCAAATAAGTTTTTATTTCAGTTTTTTAAATTTTTATAAATATAAACAAAAAATTAAAAACCTAAGTAATATCAAAAGGCACCTAAAATTTTTGAATTTATAATATAGTGTGAAATTTCACATATTTGTCTAGTAACCACCTAATTATGCACAAAAGCCCTAGATAATTTCTACATGTTGAAATGGGTACGGCTGATATGACATTTACTTTTATTTTATTGTTTTAAAATTTAAAATTTTCATAATTTTTATTATAAATATTTATTTTTAATAAAAATTATATTTTTACAGTCTACACAATAAAATCTATCAAATAAGATCAATATTGAGTATAAATTTTTTTTATAAGTAAATAAATATTGTTAGTAAATAAATAAATATTGCTTATACAAATATTTATTGTTAGTATAAAAAGCAAATAAATTTTTATAAGTAAATAAATATTGTTAGTAAATAAATAAATATTGTTACGATAAAAAACTTTAGTTGACGAAACAATTATATAGAGCATTAATTTTTTTTTTCTTTTAGTTTTAAAACTAAGAATGCTCTAAATTTTAATATTGGAAAAAAAATTGAAAAATTTCTCAAAAACTGATAAATTTCTTAGTTTTACTAGATAATTTCGTAAATTGAAAATTTTGTTAATTTTTTATAACTAAAAATAAATAAATATTTATAAGTAAATAAATATTGTTAGTATAAAATTTTTCTCCTAATTAACTCAACCAACTCCATATATTTTATAAGTAAATAAATATTGTGAGTTAAGTAAATTAAGAAAATTTACTATTAAAAAGAGGGGTTCGAATCTCATAAATGCCCAACATCCCAAATCTTAAGGTTTGTCTGGTCGTTAATTTTAAAATCTCAGGCTTAGTCGAGATGTGTTTAAATTGATCCAGACATCCGATTATTCAAAAAAAAAAAAAAATGTATTATACATATATGTATAAATAAATTTGCACTCACTGATACTACAACAGAATTGATCTGAAACATCAATAACTAGAAATTTAGGATGCAAATATCAAAAACAAAAGCACAAAGAAAGAATAGTCACAAGAGGGGCTTTCGTACCAAACAAAATTACTTGGGTTAATACTTTTTTGGTTTTAAAAAAGTAAAATTTGTCTTATTTTAATTTTCAATATTTAAATTATATCAATTTAGTTCTCAATGTATGAAAAGCGTTTTGATTTTATCCTCCAATTTAATTCCATTTATGATGTAATTAAAGTTAGGAATAAATACAGAAATTCAATTAAAAAAGTACTCTTTTAGTCTTGAAGGTAATAGATTTGTGTCATTTAATCCTCAATAGTTAGATTGTCTCAATTTAGTCCCAACATCGTAAGAGTGCTTTAATTTGGTCCTCCAAACTAATTTTGTCTCACTTCATCTGAACTAAGGGTAAACATAGAACCATAAATATTCATCAAAAATTTAAAAATAAAACTTTAAAAAAAGGCCAAAAAATATTTTCCATTAATTCGGTCAACTGATATGTATACTCAAAATTTAATTACATATTCAAAAAAGAAAATTTAAGTTTACTGTTTAATATTTATAAGGTTTTATATTAATTTGAAAATATTTTTCTAAACCTATATTGAAATGAAATTACCCCTATATATTGTACTTGCATATCATAACATATTAATTAGATAATGTCCAACAAGAAAAAATGTTTTTCGATAAAAAAAAAAAAAAATGTCTCAAAAGTTACATTTTTTTTTTTTTTTTTTACAATAGCAAGAATATTTCTTTCATAACAAATTATCCTTTTTACTAATAAATTATCAAATTAATTAATAGTTTTTATGACGTTAGAAATTTATTTCAATTAATAATTCAGGTAATTTTATCATTGTGTAAGAGAGTTTAAAATTTTTATATTTTTAGTTAATTTTATTAAATAAAAAAAGTGGGGGATGCACCAATAAATCCCAAATTAATAACTTATACACTGTTTAGTCCTAAAAGTTTTTATAGACTGAAAGGTCCCATTACAATGTTTAAAACATCAGATTAATGTTTCGAACATTAGATTTCGAAGATCAGATTAATGTTTCGAATATTAGATTTCGAATATCAGATTAATGTTTCGAACATTAGATTGATGTGTAAATGAGACTAAATGGAGCATAAAAAAACTTTTAAGACTAAATGGTTCAACTTTTCAGAAACTAAGGCTTATGGGTAAATTTTCCAAATTTTTTTTGATAAAGGTGTATTTATAATTTTTAAAACTATAAAAACCAATCTATGTTTTAAACAAATTTCAAGAATGTATTTGTAACTTATTTATTTATTTATTTTCGTTAGACAAAGGTGCGAGCTCTTAGCAAAAGTAAACCTTAATTTTTTGGTAAATTATCAATAAGTCTTAATAATTAGACTTAATTCTCACAAAATCCTATTGAAAATAAACCTAATACAATTGTCGCTAAAAATAATTTTTTGTGATAATTTTTTTACATATGTCGCTAAAAATTGATAATTAATGATTTTTTTTTATCACGATTTTTATATATTATTGCTAAAACTTATAATTAGTGACTTTTTCTGTAACGAATTTTTAAAACTATTTGAAAGTTAAAAATTAATGACTTTTTTATGATGATTTTTTTAAATTGTCGCTAAAACTTATAACTTATAATTATTAACATGTTTTGAGGAAAATTAGTCTAAGGTCCCTCTCCCATTTTTAATAATAGAAGAGATTCACAATATTATTTTGTGATGTCTAAGGTCTCTCAACTCCTGACATCCATATAACACAGAGAAATTTGATCCCCTAAAATCAACTCTCTCTCTCTCTCTCTCTCTCTCTCTCTCTCTCTCTCTCAAAATGGACATTGTTCCTGCAACATATGTTGAAAACATCAAGAGATATTGGAGGAAAATGAGCTACCAACTACCTATGTTGAAAATATCAAGAGATACTGGAGGAAAATGAGCTACCAACTACCCATGTTGAAAATATCAAGAGCTACTGGAGGAAAAGGGTCTGAATAACAAAAGGCTTGGCAGCAAAACTTGTTGGGCTTGGAAGATTAGCTGAAAAGTCCCAAAACTCCGATTGAAGATTGTTTCGCCGATGAATCTTGTGGCAAAGTTTCACGACGCTTATGTGATACCCCTGTCCCGTAATATGTTAATCGGTCCTTGATGTGAGTATGATTATGTGTTTAATATGATTTTGTGTGCCATTTGTATGAATATATGTGGTTTTGAATTTCTATCTGTTCACCGTAAGAATATCTGTTTGATTATCTGCGTTGGAAAACAAATTGAGGGCCTTATCGGCCATAAAACTCGAAATTGACTACGCCATTGTGATTGGCATGATTTTAGAACCTACGGTGAAATTTAATTGAAAATTGATTCTGGTCAGATTAAATCGATTAAATTAATGAATTAAGTGTCCAAATATTTTATATTAAAATATTTTGTTAGTGGGGTTTGTTGCCTTAAAGCATTACATCTTCTATTCTTTCCTTATAATCTCATTTGGCTGATTTGGACTCAAAAAGAGAGAGAGGGCCGGCCATATAGAGAGAGAGGGAGAGAATTGGGTGATTTTGGCTCAAAGATTGGGGAACTTGAAGATTGAACCCAAGATTTTGTTGTAATTTGGGAGATTGAACTCTTAGGTAAGTAAACTCATGGCTTTTTGTTTGTAAATTTGTGAATTTAAGTTTAATAGATGGCCAAGAGCATGAATTAGTTTGAATGTAAGGGAATTGAGTTATATATGTTGAATTTATAGGCTTAGAACACATGCATGTAAGAAATGGACATGAATCTCCATGTTTGAGCACAATGTGTGTGATTTATGTTGGATATTGTTTGAAAACCATGTATCTAAACCTCTCTTCACCAATTAAGTTGATATGAATGTATATTTCAAACATGCAAGAGTAGATCATGAAAGAATAAGCTTTGCATGTTAGAATTTGATGTGTTGGTGATGAATTTGGATTAATTTGAGACATGTATGTAAATGAGATAAGAAATTGAGCTTCCTAATGTTGTAATCTTGGAGTGGTATCATGTTAATATGTGTATATTTGAGATTTGAGCCATAACATGCGTATTTAGTTGGGTGGAATTCGAATTGGAGCTCAAGAACTCAATCTGGAAAACCGAAAAATTTGAAGTCCGCTCGAGCGGGAAAATCGTGCTCCCAGCACTTTTTGCAGAGTTGGATGTGCGCTCGAGCGGGATATCTCACGCTCGAGCAGGGAGCTATGTAGACAGGAAGTTCGCTCGAGCGGCCGAGTTCACGCTCGAGCGGGAATTTGAGGTAACCAGCACTTTTGCAGGCTTAAGGGTCTGCTCGAGCGGGGAAGTCTACACTCGAGCGGGGACCCTGTTTTCTGAAATTTTGAAAATGCGTTCTGTGTTCTGTTTTCCGTTCCCTTTCACTTCTAAACACTCTTAGGCATGCATTGAACATTGTGATTGAATTAAAGAAATAAGAATAAAGCCTAAAGAGGAATGTGTGAATTAAAGAACGGATTGAACTATTTGTGACCCATATGTGTTATGTGATATGTAGGGTCAAGCTCCAAGGCAAATCCACATGCCGACCACTGTGAGTAATATCTAAATTATGTTATTGTCCCATTTGCTTACTCTTATGTAAGTTTTGTAAAGTTCATTAATTTGAATGGTGGACAAGTTTGATATATAAAGGCCTATGAGCCAGTTTGATATGAAAGGCCTATGTGCCAGTTTGATATGAAAGACCTATGTGCTAGTTTGGTATGAAAGGCCTATGAGCCAGTTTGAAATGGAAGGCCTATGAGCCGATTGATAAAATGTGGGCCGAAGGCCGATTGATAAAATGTGTTCCGAAGGCCGATTGATAAAATGTGGGCCGAAGGCCGTTTGATATAAATGTGGGCCGAAGAGCCGTTTTGACACGAAAGTGTATTTGGGCCTAAGAGCCGTTTGACACGAAAGTGTGATTGGGCCAAAGGCCGTTTTGATAAGAACGAATGAGTGGGCTAGAGGCCGTTTTGACAAAAATGAAAGATAAAGAGGCCAAAAGGCCAGTATGTTTAGAACCACAGTCACTTGACTTACATTGTGTATATATATGTTAATTAGAAATATGAATTGGGCCCAAGGCCGTTCGGAATATGTTGTTCTACATATTGTTGTATCTTCTTATTTGATATTATTCGCCGGGCTTTTGCTCACGCTCATTCGTGTGTTTGTAGGTGAGCTATGAGAGGTCCAGACCCAGCCCCTGTGAAGCCAGTGTGGAACAACCAAGTCTTTGAGAGTCAGCCCTTGTGTCTCACGTACGAGACCCGTTTTTGCCATTTTGTCATGTATTATATTTTGTCATGTGGGCGAGGACTTTGTGTATATCTGTATATAGTTTTGTTTGGCTAACTTAGATTTGAATGATCCTGTCTGTACAGAATTTTATGTCATTTTACTTTCTGTCGTGAGTTATTAACATATGTATGTAATGATATGCATATAAGCACGGCTCTATGGAAAAAGTTTCAAATTGCTTCCGTTTGGCCTCCATGAACTCTGTTAAAATACGTTTGGTTTGGTTTGAGGCCGTAGGTAATCTCATGATTACTGGCCGGTTATGTCCTTAACCCACGGGGGCGGGTTCGGGTCATGACAGAGTGGTATCAGAGCACGAGTTAATAACTCACACACTTGTCCAAATGAGCAATAAGCGTCTAGAAAAGATTTATGATGCATTCATAAGTATGAATTTGGAAGCATCGATAATATGCTTAACTTTTTGTTACGAATGATTATGTGCTATAAATTGTGAATTTCTTGCATCGAAATTGTTCGAATATGCGTGCTTTCTAGTATGTACGCGCTTGTGTATCTTTTGTATAAAGTATGATGCAAGTTTAATCAGATGGTGAATTTTAAATATTTTCTAACGATATGAAATGACGAGTTCCCTGAAATGCTATTTTTGCATGAATGAATGATTGCCCAAATTTTCCTTGAACGTAATTGTGGTATCCTTAGCAGAGGCCCTCGTCCCGGGGATATGATAATGTGGCTTATGGTTATGAGGCCCTAGCCCAGGGGAAATAATACCGTGTCATAGGCCCTCGCCCGGGGGAAATAATACCGTGGCCTATGTATGAGATATATTGATATGCTTGACCAACATGATATGTCACGCTAAAGGAAGTACCACACATGATTCGAATATGAGATATGAATTGTTACACTAATGTGTACAACAAGCTTGTTTTGTTATAATACACATACATGAATATATGAACCATGAAAAGTTGTTTATGTGCATCCAATTCCGCCTACGGGTGTCTATGTGAAGTATGAACATGATTTGAGTATACAATTACTTAGTAAATGTTCAGCATGCGATATCTGATAAGTATGCAATTATCTGTTACAGATGTGATTAATTGCGTATGATATGTGAAATGAGAATATAAAGACGTGCCTATGTATGAATGTGATTTTGTGTTTAATTTCGTATCGGGCATCCCAGTATTTGGTAAAGTTCGATAAGAATTTGTGTAGAGTATGGGCAAATTAAGGGCATACGGGTTGGAAGGTTCTTCCACAGCCCGACTTGATAGTCTGGAAAGAGTGGTACAAGAATTGGCAGAGATCTTGAGACAACAGCGTCAGTTGCCGCTACGGCAAGAACCTTTGCCACTACCAGTGTAAGAAACACCGAGGAGTTTGTTATCAGATTTCTGGGGCTCGTTATAGATGTGGTAAAATGGACCATACGGTAAGGAACTGTCCCCGGATTGAACAAAATGTGAATAAATCCTCTGTCTCGGCTAAATCCGTACCAGTGGTAGGAATTGCTACTCAAGATGGAGTAATCACACTCATCCCAGAAAGTGCTCAAAATACTGCGAACGCTATCCTAGGTATTTATACTGTTTATGAACAAATGCTCATATGTTGATTGATTCTGAATTAGTACACGCATACATCTTTGCTTGGGATATTATTCGATTTGGATCGGCATATTTTTCCATATCTGCTGCATTTGTATCTGGATTGGTTAGACCTACATGATCGAGACCGTGTTCATTGGAGATATATGCCTCGTTTGGGAAATTTGTGAAATACGTTTTGGGATATTGATTGACCATGCACATGTATATCTAAACCTATGTTCAGGGTGATTTATTATGTTACCGTCTTCAATGACTAAACCACTGGAATTATGATTCTGTAATCGTGTGACCAAGTTGAGCGCCCTAAATGATGAACTCTATAATTGTGAGACCATATATTTTGATTGATAGAAAGTTGACTGGATGATGTGACTATACTGGGCTCGACTCATAAACCTATGCTTTTGTGACTAATTTGGAACTTTTGCGTAACAATCCCATACTATGTGTACCCAAGGAACTCTGTATAATGTATTACTATGCACCATGTCCTTGCATATAAGGCTTATTTGGGAACTGCTATACTGATTATGATACGTACCTCCTGATATGAACACTTGTATGCTTATGTAACTATACCTGAACTTATGTGGACAATACCGTATTATACATGATTTGAAACACTTTGATATAAACAGTTGTAATGAATGATTCTGATATGGCCTTGAGAACTGATAAACTTAGGGCAGTTGTGAAACTATCAGCCATGTGCCTAAACAAACGAAGTGAGCCTTACGGAACCGAATGTACCCTATTTGAGAAAACTTATATCTGACTTGATCCAATAGAACCTTTGTCTAATTTGGCCCGATAGAACCCTCATTGGATATAATTTGATGGGACCCTTGTTTGATTTAATCTAACAAGACCTTTGCTTGGATTGATTGATAAGAACCTCTATTTGAGTTGATTTTGTAAAGGAGGTTAAGAATTGTCTATAAATAAATGGCTAGATTATTATTGGCAGGAAAACTGATGGACCCAAAACTTGAATCCGTTTGGAGTACTTGACTTATTTGAAAGACCTTTTGTGGGCTATCAACAGATTGATCTACCTATGAACACCATTGAGAACCATTGAGGACATATGTGTTGTAGATGAACTGAATTGTGTAAATCTAGTGATTGGGTGTCTTAAGAAACAACGCGTGTGTGTGTTGTCATATCCTCACTTGTTTGACACTACGGAAACCGATGACAACAGATTGATTTGATTGTGAACCGTACTGAATATTTATCCTCGACTCATCAGAATATGTTTCATGTGTTTGCTTCAGTGTTATCGGATTTCGGGAAATCAGGTTATAGTAAGTGGTATTGTCTCTGTCTGGATGACATTCTTGAGGTGTCCTTTCGTCCTAGGGGATGTTAAGCCTATGTAGCACCTTTGATTGAGATACCTTTTGCCACCGACGGTTTCGTACGGGTGGGTTTGACTAATTGATCTCGAGTCGGCCATCGACGGTCGTGAACGGGTGTGCTTGATTCCGAGACGATTGTTCCTCTGTTTTGTGCGGAATGTCATCCTTTGGTATTATGCAGATGTTATAGACATCCAAGAAGCTGTGAGAAACCCTGATTGTCCGTAAGTGTGCGAATTCAGTATGTCATGTGAATACCTGTCCAGTGCCATTATATTCTGTAATTGGGGCCCTAGGGTTGTGTAAATTGCGCTCAATGTGTGATTGACTCCTTTGATACTGCCTTTGCCATTATGGAGGTTTATATATGAATTACCTTATCCTTTTGGTGGCTATCCGATGATATGGAAGGACTCGATAGAACAGGGAATTGAATACTAAACTGAATTGGAAACTGTAAACTGTAAACTATTGAATGAATTGAGAACACGTGTATTATGTTAGAAATGGACTGCTTCAGTGTTATTGTACCTTACAATTGGTACTATGGGGATACATGAGTTACGTCTGTCATGTGGTGGATTGTTTCGTTGTTATCCTTGTTGACTCGGAGATTTGTGCTCGGATTCACTTTAAATTCTTGAAGACCTTTGATTAACCTTGAATAACTGTGATGAGAAACTGAATTAAATACCAAATCGGATTATGAATAACGGTTATTGGCGGAACTACTGCAACCTCTGTCTATTTCGGAATGGGAATAGAAATATGTGACTACAAATCTCATTGTAGGGCCACCTTGAGCACCCAAGGTATAAGTCCCGTTTGGGTTATTGTATGTCAAGCTTTCGTATAATGCTTGTAGACTAGCCATTGTTTACATCGATAAGATTGCTCGTTGCATGGGTCCTAGTATCTATTATTTTAGATAGGAATCCTAAAACGTGTTTGAATTCTGACAAGCCTCCGGGAGGCAATGGAAACTGAATTGTGATCCAGTGCCGCTTTCCATCCACGAATTGATGTATGATCAGAAGGAACTTTTAAGATTTTGGGAGAAATGCTCTGGATACATGCTTTAGGTCTTCGGGGAAGTCAGAAAAATCTGTCCATCGTTGTCAGGCCCTGCTTACAACAACAGTTTGCACTCTAGTTTCAGTATGGCACTGTATAAAGCCTTGTATGGCGGAACAGGTAAGTCTCTGACTGGTTAAGAACGGGGTGTTGCTTGATTTAGAGACTGAGCAAATGACTATCGGAAGAATTGAAACCATTGAATGAAAGGTATCCCGAATTGCTTTTGATTAAAGGCAAAGTAAGTTTAGAGGACCAAACTTCCTAAAGGGGGGAAGACTGTGATACCCTTGTCCCGTAATATGTTAATCGGTCCTTGATGTGAGTATGATTATGTGTTTAATATGATTTTGTGTGCCATTTGTATGAATATATGTGGTTTTGAATTTCTATCTGTTCACCGTAAGAATATCTGTTTGATTATCTGCGTTGGAAAACAAATTGAGGGCCTTATTGGCCATAAAACTCGAAATTGACTACGCCATTGTGATTGGCATGATTTTAGAACCTACGGTGAAATTTAATTGAAAATTGATTCTGGTCAGATTAAATCGATTAAATTAATGAATTAAGTGCCCAAATATTTTATATTAAAATATTTTGTTAGTGGGGTTTGTTGCCTTAAAGCATTACATCTTCTATTCTTTCCTTATAATCTCATTTGGCTTATTTGGACTCAAAAAGAGAGAGAGAGGGCCGGCCATATAGAGAGAGAGGGAGAGAATTGGGTGATTTTGGCTCAAAGATTGGGGAACTTGAAGATTGAACCCAAGATTTTGTTGTAATTTGGGAGATTGAACTCTTAGGTAAGTAAACTCATGGCTTTTTGTTTGTAAATTTGTGAATTCAAGTTTAATAGATGGCCAAAAGCATGAATTAGTTTGAATGTAAGGGAATTGAGTTATATATGTTGAATTTAGAGGCTTAGAACACATGCATGTAAGAAATGGACATGAATCTCCATGTTTGAGCACAATGTGTGTGATTTATGTTGGATATTGTTTGAAAACCATGTATCTAAACCTCTCTTCACCAATTAAGTTGATATAAATGTATATTTCTCACATGCAAGAGTAGATCATGAAAGAATAAGCTTTGCATGTTAGAATTTGATGTGTTGGCGATGAATTTGGATTAATTTGAGACATGCATGTAAATGAGATAAGAAATTGAGCTTCCTAATGTTGTAATCTTGGAGTGGTATCATGTTAATATGTGTATATTTTGGGTTTGTGCCATAACATGCGGATTTTGTTGGGTGGAATTCAATTGGAGCTCAAGAACTCAACTGAAAACCTGAAATTTGAAGTCCGCGCGAGCGGGAAACCCGCCGATCGAGCGGGAAAATCGTGCTCCCAAAGACTTTTTGCAGAGGATGTGCGCCGGCGGATATCTCACGCCGGCAGGAGCTATGTAGACAGAAGTTTGCTCGAGCTGAAGTTTACGCCGAAAGGGAATTTGAGGTAACCAAAGACTTTTGTAAAGCTTAAGGGTCCGCCGGCGGGACCTGTTCAAATTTTAAAAATGCGTTCTGTGCTCTGTTTTCCGTTCCCTTTCACTTCTAAACACTTTTAGGCATGCATTGAACATTGTGATTGAATTAAAAAGATAAGAATAAAGCCTAAAGAGGAATGTGTGAATTAAAGAACATATTGAACTATTTGTGACCCATATGTGTTATGTGATATGTAGGGTCAAGCTCCAGGGCAAATCCACATGCCGCAATCGTGAGTAATATCTAAATTATGTTATTGTCCCATTTGCTTACTCTTATGTAAGTTTTGTAAAGTTCATTAATTTGAATGGTGGACAAGTTTGATATATAAAGGCCTATGAGCCAGTTTGATATGAAAGGCCTATGTGCCAGTTTGTTAATTAGAAATATGAATTGGGCCCAAGGCTGTTCGGAATATGTTGTTCTACATATTGTTGTATCTTCTTATTTGATATTATTCACTGGGCTTTCGCTCACGCTCATTCGTGTGTTTGTAGGTGAGCTATGAGAGGTCCAGACCCAGCCCCTGTGAAGCCAGTGTGGAACAACCAAGTCTTTGAGAGTCAGCCATTGTGTCTCACGTACGAGACCCGTCTTTGCCATTTGTCATGTATTATATTTTGTCATGTGGGCAAGGACTTTGTGTATATCTATATATAGTTTTGTTTGGCTGACTTAGATTTGAATGATCCTGTTATACAGAATTTTATGTCATTTTACTTTCTGTCGTGAGTTATTAACATATGTATGTAATGATGTGCATATAAGCACGGCTCTATGGACAAAGTTTCAAATTGCTTCCGTTCGGCCCCCATGAACTCTGTTAAAATACATTTGGTTTGGTTTGAGGCCGTAGGTAATCTCACGATTACTGGCCGGTTATGTCCTTAACCCACGGGGGCAGGTTCGGGTCATGATAGCTTATCTCTATATGATGATTCTTTTTGTTTAGGATCATTACACGCCCCCGAACGCAAAGAAAAGTACTCTCTCTCTCTCTCTCTCTCTCTCTCTCTCTCAACTCATACACATACAAACATCTATATATATATAATATGAAATTAAATTGTTTAACAAAATGCTTTTTAGAACTCCAAAACACATAACTGTGAGATTTGATTTGACAAAACTCTTCTTAGAATTACAAAACATATAGCTGTGAGCTTTGAAGCTAACCTGTTTGATAAAATGCTTCTTAGAAAAACAATCACAATTTTCTCTGGTTTGTTCAAAATACAGAGAAAATTGTGATTGTTTTTTGGTTTCTAAGTGGCCCAATTTTCTCTGGGTTGTTCAAAACATAGAGAAGATATTGATAATTTTTTGATTTCTTAGTAGCCCAATTTTCTCTGTGTTTTGTTTAAAACACAGAGAAAATTGTGATTGTTTTTGGTTTTGAAAAATTTAGAAATTCCCTAAATGTTGATTTGTGATTATGTATCAATTTCAAGCAGTAAACAACAATCCCAATCAAACAATCAAGACAAATCGACACAATGATTTTACGTGAAAAAATCACAATTGGACACCTCCAATTGTGATAAAAAAACCACTGCAATGTGACCACAAAACAATCCACTAAGAAGATATAAAGAAATTACATGTATACTCTCAATTACCTAGCTTAATCCACGTCCGAATTGAACCAACCCCTATGTGCCTCTTCCAACCCCGTATTCACCTTGGAATTGTCTTGACGATGAGCCACTCCAGAATCCACCAAAGCTTTAGGCTCGAATTCTTCAGAATCCACCGAAAAACAACTCTCTCTTTTGTGTAGCACAAACAAATAATCCTTTGATGTATACTCTTTAAACCATGAGTTGAATACTCAATCAAAATATCAAAGAAAACTAGCAAAATATCCCCAGCTATAAACCTTAATATCCAAGAAGAAGATCTGGAGAAGTAATCCTAGTTTTGGACTAAAACAAATACTTATAGAAATCTGGGACTGCGAAGCTCACTCGAGCAAAGCTTCTTTCGCTCGAGGGAGAAGCTTATCTCGCGTGATTTCCATAAGTGCTTTCGCTCGAGCCACGAAACCTTCGCTCGAGCGAACAATAACCTCTTTCAGGTTTTTACACAGACGCAGCCTTCGCTCGAGCGAGGACTCCCTCGCTCGAGCGAGCAAGAGCGGACGGGAAACTTTGAATGCAATTTATTTTTGGGCGCCGCCTCGATCTGCTGTGGCGCCGCTTGACCCGCCAAGGCCGCCTCCTCGACCTCATGAATGATCGAGCAGCTCGATTCCCGTCATAATTAGCGAAATGACAATCTTGAAAGTATTAACATCACAAACTTATCTGCAAGACACAATTCGGGTTGGATTCGCATCTAAAACTCATATCCTCACTGAAATACAAAAGCGAATAAAATTACAACTGAAAGGAGTTTTGTCAAACGGGATTGCCAAGAATAAAAACATAATAGGTTTCTAAGTAGGCCAATTTTCTCTAGTTTGTTCACTCAAAGACTTTGGGGTTTATGCAGATTATATGTGAATTTTCTCTAGATTTGGCTATTGTGTAAATTTTCTCTTGATTTTGGCCACTATGTGAATTTTCTCTGAATTTAGCCACTGTATGAATTTTCTTTGGATTGTGGCCATTGTGTGAATTTTCTCTAATTGTTCACTGTGAATTTTTTTCTGGAAAAGAGAGAGAGTTTAGAGATGATGAGGGTGGTGATTGTTCACTCAAAGACTCTGAGGTTTATGCAGATTATATGTAAATTTTCTTTGGATTTTGGTCACTGTATGAATTTTCTCTGGATTTAGCCACTGTGTGAATTTTCTATGAATTTTGGCCACTGTGTGAATTTTCTCTGGTTATTCATTGTGAATTTTTTTTGAAAAAATTTAGAGATGTGTTGGTTCCTTTTTGATATTTGCTTGCTTCAATTTCTCTATGAATTTGTTTACGTGCTCAGATATTCGAAGGAAAAAAAAAATTGAAAAATGTGATTTTGAATGGATTTTCTCTGGTTTGATAATGATTAGGTATATATTGATCTTGAGGTTCCTTTTTGATTAATTTTCTCTAGTTGAGTCAAAACACAATTTTCTCTAATTTGATCAAAACATAGAGAAAATTATAAGCAAACCAAAGAATTTGGAAAGATGAGGAATGAAGTTAGACGAGAAGAGAGAACTGCCACTTAACCCTCTTGTGTGTTTAATTTTCTTTGACATGTTTAATTTTCTTTGCTATGTGTAATTTCTCTGGCATGTTTAATTTTCTCTGCCTTATTTAATTTTCCCAATAATGTTCAATTTTCTTTGCATTTCTCTTATTTGATGAGGTAACTCTCATTTGCTCTATTTGTATGTGCAAAATTTCATGCGTACACTAGAAGCAAGATCATTTCGATTGACATTGGTGTAGTTGTTGTTTGAATGTCTTACAGTCCCGAGAAAATTGGTCAAAATGGTAGTTTAATTTTTTTTGGTTTGTTGTTGTCTAAATGGTTTACAATTTGGTTTGATCAAAAACACAGAGAAAATTATGAGCAAATTAGAGAAAATTGGTCAAAAACACAAAGAAATTATAATTTCTCTAGAGAGAAAATCTCTTGGAGGTCTAGAGAAATTCTTTAGGAAGTGCCTAGAAATTCCCAAAATTTCTCTAGAGAGAAAATCTCTGAAAAATCTAGAGAAATTTCTCTAGAGAGAATTTCTCTAAGAAGTCCAGATAAATTCTCTATGTCGAATTTTCTATGGATTGATATTGACGAACCTTAGACATTATAAAAATATTGAGTGCCTTTTATGTTATAAAATCTTAATACTAGGGATCTTAAAAAAAATTTCCTATTTTTTGTAATAAAATTTTTAAATTGTCGATGAGAGTTAACGATTAGTAATGTTTTTTTTAATAATATATGATAAAAAAAATATTATTAATTATCACAAAATCTATTAAATGATAAATTCACTTAAGGTTCATTTGAGAAGTGGGTTGACTTTTTAATTTTTTAATTATTTTAACCTAGGGCTAAAAAGTCTGATTTGGGAATGACTTTTAGACTTTTTTAGCTTTTTTGATTTTTTTATGAAAGAAAGAATGTAATAATTATGGATTGGATGCGATATTTTATCTTATTAAGTTAAATTTTTTTTAAAATTTTTTTAAACTATTTTAATAAAAAAAACCCCAAATCCTTTTTCTCAAACGAAGCCTTAATCTATAGCTCCCCTTAATTTTTTTTTTGGACCACCGTAAGAGCCTGTTGTTAGAAAAAGTAAAAGTTAGTCTTCTCCGCTTATCTCTCTCAACTAAATTTGTTATGGGCCCAACAGGATAAGGTGACTTATAGCGACCCCGGTCTTTTCCCATTTGATTATTGTATCCGGACTTATGTTCCGTGGATTCTGTTGCTATATTGTTGTTGATGTTGTCCTTTATTTCTTCAGTTGTGAGTTATGGGATTTGTTGGACAGGTTGATTACAGGTTGGTTGGGTTTAGAAACCAAGTGTGGATGTCCAGTTTTCTGCTTGGTCGCTCGAGCGAGCTTCTCTTCGCTCGAGCGAGGATTTTGTTTTTGGACCGTCGCTTGAGCGAGCCTTTCTTGGCTCGAGCGAGGATTGCGTCCAGTACTTGACCTGAGAGCAGTGTTCGCTGGCTCGAGCGAGCTTATCTTCGCTCGAGCGAACTGTTTTGTTCTTCGCTCGAGCGAGGATTTTCTGTGTCTGGTCGCTCGAGCGACCGGATCTTCGCTCGAGCGAGCCTATTTTGTTTAAATACGCAGCAGCGTGTTTCAGATCAGATTTTCAACCTCTTTCAGCTTATGAAACCCTAGGTTACGAGTTCTCTCTCTCCCAACTCACCTTCTCTCCTAGGATTGATCTATCTAGAGTGGATTCCTACCCTAGTTCCTTCACAAATAAGATAGAGGAGAGTGAGGGCTTTCATTTAATCTGAGCAATTGTTGGTTTGGAGCACTTTGAAGTTTTGGCATCGTCTTCATCTTCCCTCTTTTTGAGTTATTTCTTCGAGGTAGGGATTTCCTACTCCATTTATACGTTTTAATCCTAAGTGGTGGTATTTTGGTATGTGGGGGTAGTTTGGGAATTTTGGGAGAAACCTTAGGGTTTGTCATAGATTAATTTATATAATTAATTTAAGGGAAGATTGTGATATTGGGTTTAATTTATGAGATTGGGGAATTTAGTGGTTTAATGATGTATTTGGTTAGTTTAAATACTTACCTTTGAAAATGTTGAAATTACATTTGTTGTTATATTTATTTCTTGTTTAGAAATAATTGTTTTGGGCTATCGGTGGAGGATAGCCATGATTGTTGTAGACCTTGCATGTGGATTAGGCACAATTGAAACTAATCATTTGGTTAAGTTGTTGAGTATAAAAGTTGGATTAATACATTAAATTTATGTATTGATTTATTATGTATATGACTTCATGTTTATATGCATTACTTGTGTATGGGAGGAGATAGGGGATGTACTCCACGGTTTAGGGGAAGATGGGGGATGTACCTCTAAACCGGTTAATGATTATGGGAAGATAGGGGATGAACCCAGGGTTGCTGCTTATATGCGCGCCTATAGCAGAGATACAACTCATATGCTTATCTATTTGTTGTTGATATGATACATCACCACTATGTGTATCAGTTGGGAAGTATGGAAGTGGATTCGATTGAGATCGTTATAACATTAGTATGTGTGTTTATTTTGTTATAAGAAAGGTTTAACCTGATTTGTTACCCTTGTTGAGTTGTTTGGCCAGGTTCTGAGCCATAGTTGGAAGGTGAGTTATGCCATAGACAAAGTGTCATAGGCAATGTAGACATTTGTGTCATGAAATTGTAAAATGGATTATTTTGTGTTAACCATGTATCGGGTGCTACTACTTTAGTTAATTCTTATGCTTGGTTTAGTATTTCTCTACTGAGCTGTGGCTCACCCTATATGGGAACTTCATTTTCAGGTTCAGGTGGTTCACTACCTCCAAAGACTTAGCTTGTGAGGATTTGGACTTGAAGACTTGCTTTATATGTTTTATTTGTTTTATTTGAATTATGTAAACATCCAAGCCAAGGGCTTTATTTGTTTTGAGTTAGAACTCATGGAATTGTGTCCAAGTGTTGGCTTGGCAAGATGTAAGCCCGTAAGGCATTTATTTTGATGTTTTATTTCGTAATACTCTGATGAATGGAATAATATAATGTTTTCTTTTAATAATGTAGATTATGTTTTATATTTAATGGGCTAAATTTTGCGGGCGTTACAACTTGGTATTAGAGCGTACCGGGTTCGAATACTTTGGGTACGTGGGAAGTGATTAGTATCACAATGGGTTCGTCTCGCTTGATAGAGACTTAGTGTAATGATTGCATGCTTATATGATAACATGTTTATGTGACTATGTGGGTATGGAATGTAGTTTCTAGGATGTTGATTGGACCCTTGAGTCTCTAAAAGTCTTGTTGGAAAGGCACTTGATCAATGTTGTTTCCAATCGGAACTTTAGTGACGCCTCGGGACTATCATTATCCAGGAATGAAATTCGTAGGTGCTTATGTGATTATGTGCTTACGTGGTGTGATTTATTGTTGTCCAATGTATTAGGATGCGAGTGTCATAGTTTTGGCATATTGTTTAGAGTGCTAACGTCTTTGTTTCCTTTATTAGGATGTCAGGACGAGGACGAGGTCGTGGTAGGCGTGGTAGGCAGGCCAGGCAGGAAGTGCCTATACCGGAGGAAATTCTGGCAGTTCCGGAGGGTGTTGGCCAGGCCAATGTGGCCGAAAGAGGGGAAAGTTATGGGCGCTGGCCCAAGAGATAGCAGAGCTTTCAGGAGTCAAGGGCATTCTTAGGGCTCGAATCGTGCTCAGTTGTTGTGGCGAATACAAGACCTTCTTTTTCGAAGAGAGAGTTCTTCGGCCTCACCCGGACGAGTTTTAGGTGATCCTAGCGAGCCGCTTAAGCGCATTTAATGGCTCGAATGCATAACGAAAACGTTTGAGATGCTAGGCATCGAAGACGAGGCAATCAAGGTGACCTTGGCATCTTTTAATTTGAAAGGGATGCGGTCAATGGTGGAAGTTCACCAAGGGTCGATTGGAGGTACTTGGAAGGCTTTTGTTGACGCCAGAGAAGTACATGTCTCCAAATTGCTCAGAGAAGTTGAGAGATCATTCTGCCATCTTGAGCGTAATGCTTTATCAATGGCGAGTTTGAGGTCAGATTCACTAGTTTGTCCAGGTTTGCACCTGAGTTGGTGGCGACTGAGGAACGCCGTTGCATTGAATTTGAGAAGAAGTTGAGGCGTGGCCTCATGCTGAGAGTTGTCGGGTCTATGATTCGGGATTTTGGGCGTTTGGTTGATGCAGCAGCCCATACCGAGACTATGATGCAGGAAGAGGGGGAAAGGCAAAAAGGCTCCAAGAGGAGTTAGGATGGCCAGAGTGAGGGCAGAAGACAGAGGGGTTTCACTCCTCAGTAGCCTCAGAGTAGTTTTTCTAGATCTACTTTTCCAGTACCGAGTGCTAGTTCTGGGAAAGGCAGTCAGAGAGACATTAACTGTTTCAAGTGTGGTCAGCTGGGCCACAAGTCTCCAGTTTGTCCTCAGAGGGGAGGAGTTCAGAGAGCAGCATCTTCTTCGGCTCGATCTCAGAGCCAGAGTCAGGGCAGAGGCCAGCCGCTCTCTTGTTTTCAATGTGGTCAACTGGGGCACATGAAGAGGTTTTGCCCACAGTTGGGTGGCACGTCGGGTGCATCTGGTTCGAGGCAGACTCAGAGTCAGCTGCCTCCGCCTGATTCAGCCTCGAGGGCCAATCAGGGGGTTTCTTCGTCCCATGCAGGCAGTGATCTTCCGAGGGTGAGCAGTTGATCGAGGTCGTCTGGCGCCAGATATCGTTATCACAAGAGATCTTGTACCGGCTCCGTCGGTTGTGAGAGGTACCTTCTTATTTTGCAATTCAGTTGCTAGTGTTTTGATCGATACGGGTGCATCTCATTCGTTTGTGTCTGCTGCATTCGCATCTATTTTGGAGTTGGAGTTAGCACAGTTAGCATCTCCTATCTGTGTAGTGTCACCTCTTGGGGGTGAATTGATTTTGAAACAAGGAGTTAGGGGTTGTGATATAGAGGTCGATGATCATAGAATCCCTTTTTCCTTTGTGGTTATGCCTATGAAGGGCTTCGATGTTATTTTGGGTATGGACTGGTTATCGTCATACCGGGCATTTATTGATTGCTACCGTCAGAGGGTCACTTGTTGTACTATTAACGGAGAACGTTTTCATTTTCTGGGGGACAGGGTTGGTAGTGTTTTGCCACCGGGGTATGATCCGCGAGGGCGGAGTGAGCTTAGTGGTCTACTTGCTAGCTTTGAGAGTAGTGAGTGTGATGAGACTCAGATTGTATTGCCGAGGGTGGTTTGTGAGTATTCGGACGTTTTTCCCGAGGATCTTGTTAGTTTGCCACCTCATCGAGAGATTGAGTTCTCTATTGATTTAGTGCCCGGCACAACGCCGATTTCTATGACACCTTATCGTTTGCCCCAGCCGAGTTGGTTGAGTTGAAGGTTCAACTCCAGGAGTTACTAGATAGGGGCTACATTCGCCCTAGTGTTTCGCCGTGGGGAGCACTGGCCCTATTTGCTAAGAAGAAAGGTGGTGCTTTGAGACTGTGTATAGATTACCGGAAATTGAATCGGGTTACGGTTAAGAATAAGTACCCTATGCCTCGTATAGATGATCTGTTTGATCAGTTGAAGGGTTCCCGTTGTTTCTCTAAGATAGACTTGAGATCAGGTTATCATTAGTTGAGAGTCAGGGAGGAGGATATCCCGAAGACGGCATTCCATACGCGGTATGGCCACTATGAGTTTCTGGTGATGCCGTTTGGGCTCACCAATGCACCGGCAGTGTTTATGGATTTGATGAATCGGATCTTCCGGGAATTCTTAGATTGTTTTGTGGTCGTCTTCGTGGACGACGTTCTGATTTATTCAGCTTCGAGGGAGGAGCACGAGGAACACTTGAGAGTGGTGCTTGAGTTACTTAGAGCCCATAAGCTTTATGCTAAGTTTGGGAAGTGTGAATTCTGGCTAGAAGAGGTGAAGTTTTTAGGCCACGTAGTTTCTGGGAAAGGGTGTCTGCTGATACATCCAAGATTGAGGCGGTGCAAGATTGGGCCACCTAAGAGTGTGTTTGAGATCCGCAGCTCGGGATTAGCTGGGTACTATCGCCGATTTGTGAAAGATTTCTCCAAAGTTAGCTTCGTTGACTAGATTGACTCGGAAGAGTCAAATTTGTATGGAGGAGACTTGTGAAAAGTCGTTTCAGAGTTGAAGGTTAGATTGACCACCGCCCGGCCTTGATTATTCGGAGAGGGTTGGGTTATGCAGTTCATCGTGACGCCACGAGAGGGTGCAGGTTGTGTGTTGATGCAAGAGGGGAAAGTGGTTGCCTATGGCTCACGCCGCTTGAAAATTCATGAGAAGAATTACCCTACGCATACGACTTAGAGTTAGCATTGTAATATTTGCCTTGAAGATTTGGAGGCATTATTTGTATGGTGAGAAATTTGAGGTATTCTCCGATCATAAGAGTCTAAAATATCTGTTCACACAGAAAGACTTGAACTTGAGGCAGAGGAGGTGGATGGAGTTCATTGAGGATTATGACTTTGAGTTGCACTATCATCCGGAAAGGCCAATGTTGTGGCCGATGCCCTTAGCAGAAATCTGTTGGTGACGAGCTAGCATAGCCATCCGAGAGTGGGAGATGTTGGGTGCACTTGGGGAGTTTGATTTGCTTCGGGTGAATCCGCTGAAGTCGCGGCCTTGTTTTCGTTGTTGCTACCCTACACTTGTGACTCAAGTGTTAGAGGCTCGAGGGATGATCTTGAGGTAGAATCTCTCGAGAAGATTTCGATGGGAAGGTTGAGAAGGGTTTAGCGGTGTATCCCGACGAGTGTGAGATACCGAGACCGCTTGTTTGTGCCGAGTCTTGCCGAGAGGAGGTACTCGAGAGTTTCATCATTCGCGCTTATGCGGTGCATCCGGAGGCACTAAGATGTATCGATTTGGGTCGCCAGTTTGGTGGCGGGGTATGAAGAGAGATGTGGCGACCAGATCTAAGTGCGTTACTTGTCAACAAGTGAAGGCCGAGGATCAGAGGCCAGCGGGTTTGTTGCAACCCTTGGCTATTGCCGGGTGAAAGGGGGAGGATGTCACTATGGACTTCTGTGGGTCTTCCGAGGACTCCGGGTAATGATGCTATTTGGGTGGTTGTAGACCGTTGACTAAGTCGGCAAGACTTCATTCCTATGCGCGTTAGAGATTCGGTAGATCATCTTGCCGACTTATATATCCGGGACATAGTGAGGTTGCACGGGGTCCCAGTGACGATCGTCTTAGATAGAGATCCTCGTTTTACTGCTAGGTTGTGGCAGAGTTTACAGAGTACTTTAGGCACTAAATTGACTTTTAGCACGGCTTATCATCCTCAGACTGACGGGCAGTCCGAGCGTACTATTCAGATCCTTGAGGATATGCTTCGGGTTTGTGTTCTCGACTTTAGTGGGTCGTGGGAGAGACACTTACCATTAGTGGAGTTTGCCTACAACAACAGCTTTCAGTCTAGTATCGGTATGGCACCGTTTAAGGCCTTGTATGGCCGACCGTGTAGATCTCCTGTTTGTTGGGCCGAGGTGGGTGATGCACCTTTGTTGGGTCCGGAGTTGGTGAGGGAAACGACGGAGAAAGTTGAGCTTATCCGTAAGAGGCTCATGTTCTGACCCAGTCGCCGAAATCTTATGCTGACCGTAGGAGGAGACCTTTGGTGTTTGAGGTGGGTGATCATGTCTTTCTGAAGATATCACCCAAACGAGGTTTGATGAGATTTGGGAAGAGCGGGAAGTTGTCCCCTCGGTTTATTGGGCCTTTTGAGATCCTTGAGAGGATTGGCGAGGCTGCTTATCGTTTAGCTTTGCCACCGCAGTTGTCCGGAGTTCATGACGTGTTTCATGTGAGTATGCTTCGGAAGTATGAGCCAGATCCGTCACATGTGTTGGATTGGACTGATTTAGTTGTTGATGAGGATGTCCCGTATAAGGAGAGACCGGTACGGGTTTTGGATAGGCGGGATCAAGTTTTGCGTGGCAAGACTATCCCTTTGGTGAAAGTTCTGTGGAAAACACCACGGAGTGGAGGAAGCCACTTGGGAACGTGAGTTGGAAGTCCGTGAGAAATATCCGGATTTGTTTATTGATTTGTAATCTTGTACTTAGATTATATAATATTGCGAAACTTGAGAATTTTATATATGTCTTAGGTTGGAAAACATTGAGAATGTTTTGATCCAATGTTAACATTTTGAAACTTGCCTCATAATGGGAGTAGAATATAACATTTATATGTTGAATATATTGTTTATATCATGGAATTGAATATGATATGGAAATTGTTAACATTGAAAGGGATAATCCATTATATTGATGCAGGTTAAAATATATGTTGATTTATACATACTGTGAGATGCCTCTTGATAAGAGATGAAGTGACCGGTATTGGGTCAAGCGTTGTTTATTGTTTTATAATATCATTGGGAATTGAAAAAAAAAAAAAAAAACCTGTTTTTACAAACTTATGCTTAATTTCGGGGACGAAATTCTTTTAAGGGGGGGAGGTTATAGCGACCCCGGTCTTTTCCCATTTGATTATTGTATCCGAACTTATGTTCCGTGGATTCCGTTGCCATATTGTTGTTGATGTTGTCCTTTATTTCTTCAGTTGTGAGTTATGGGATTTGTTGGACAGGTTGATTACAGGTTGGTTGGGTTTAGAAACCAAGTGTGGATGTCCAGTTTTCTGCTTGGTCGCTCGAGCGAGCTTCTCTTCGCTCGAGTGAGGATTTTGTTTTTGGACCGTCGCTCGAGCGAGCCTTTCTTGGCTCGAGCGAGGATTGCGTCTAGTACTTGACCTGAGAGCAGTGTTCGCTGGCTCGAGCGAGCTTATCTTCGCTCGACCGAACTGTTTTGTTCTTCGCTCGAGCGAGCCTTTCTTGGCTCGAGCGAGGATTTTTTGTGTCTGGTCGCTCGAGCGACCGGGTCTTCGCTCGAGTGAGCCTATTTTGTTTAAATACGCAGCAGCGTGTTTCAGATCAGATTTTCAGCCTCTTTCAGCTTATGAAACCCTAGGTTACAAGTTCTCTCTCTCCCAACTCACCTTCTCTCCTAGGATTGATCTATCTAGAGTGGATTCCTACCCTAGTTCCTTCACAAATAAGATAGAGGAGAGTGAGGGCTTTCATTTAATCTAAGCAATTGTTGGTTTGGAGCACTTTGAAGTTTGGGCATCGTCTTCATCTTCCCTCTTTTTGAGTTATTTCTTCGAGGTAGGGATTTCCTACTCCATTTATACGTTTTAATCCTAAGTGGTGGTATTTTGGTATGTGGGGGTAGTTTGGGAATTTTGGGAGAAACCTTAGGGTTTGTCATAGATTAATTTATATAATTAATTTAAGGGAAGATTGTGATATTGGGTTTAATTTATGAGATTGGGGAATTTAGTGGTTTAATGATGTATTTGGTTAGTTTAAATACTTACCTTTGAAAATGTTGAAATTACATTTGTTGTTATATTTATTTCTTGTTTAGAAATAATTGTTTTGGGCTATCGGTGGAGGATAGCCATGATTGTTGTAGACCTTGCATGTGGATTAGGCACAATTGAAACTAATCATTTGGTTAAGTTGTTGAGTATAAAAGTTGGATTAATACATTAAATTTATGTATTGATTTATTATGTATATGACTTCATGTTTATATGCATTACTTGTGTATGGGAGGAGATAGGGGATGTACTCCACGGTTTAGGGGAAGATGGGGGATGTACCTCTAAACCGGTTAATGATTATGGGAAGATAGGGGATGAACCCAGGGTTGCTGCTTATATGCGCGCCTATAGCAGAGATACAGCTCATATGCTTATCTATTTGTTGTTGATATGATACATCACCACTATGTGTATCAGTTGGGAAGTATGGAAGTGGATTCGATTGAGATCGTTATAACATCAGTATGTGTGTTTATTTTGTTATAAGAAAGGTTTAACCTGATTTGTTACCCTTGTTGAGTTGTTTGGCCAGGTTCTAAGCCATAGTTGGAAGGTGAGTTATGCCATAGACAAAGTGTCATAGGCAATGTAGACATTTGTGTCATGAAATTGTAAAATGGATTATTTTGTGTTAACCATGTATCGGGTGCTACTACTTTAGTTAATTCTTATGCTTGGTTTAGTATTTCTCTACTGAGCTGTGGCTCACCCTATATGGGAACTTCATTTTCAGGTTCAGGTGGTTCACTACCTCCAAAGACTTAGCTTGTGAGGATTTGGACTTGAAGACTTGCTTTATATGTTTTATTTGTTTTATTTGAATTATGTAAACATCCAAGCCTAGGGCTTTATTTGTTTTGAGTTAGAACTCATGGAATTGTGTCCAAGTGTTGGCTTGGCAAGATGTAAGCCTGTAAGGCATTTATTTTGATGTTTTATTTCGTAATACTCTGATGAATGGAATAATATAATGTTTTCTTTTAATAATGTAGATTATGTTTTATATTTAATGGGCTAAATTTTGAGGGCGTTACATGACTTATTTCGTATGGAAACAGATCATCAACTGTGAGGCCATGTTTGTTTATCCTCGTTGAGAGGGAGATTGGAGTGTTATTGTTATGGGTCCTATCTATAATTTGTTTGGTGATGATTTGGGAGGAAAGCGTAATATTCTAAGGAGCTTAATAATCCTTCACAGTAGAGGCATTAATTCGGCTAAATTTTAGATGAGATTGAAAAAATGGTGAGGTCTATTTTATACTAAGTGCATTTATTTGTTTTAATATTTATTTTAATTTTTTTAATATAAAAATAGTTTATTTATTTATTTTATATAAAAATAAAATTCAACAGTAATCATCTCTCACACTATCATCATAACAAATACATTTTTATTAATTCTTTTACTAACAATTCTCACATTAATAATTTCTTCACTAACTATTCTCTTACTAACAATTCCATTCAATTTAATCTGCCAAATAAACGTGACTCAAGTGATTGATCTTGCGTAACAGCAGTGTAATTGTATCATTACGGGTTGTACAACTCTCTCCCTTGTCATCATTCTCATTTTATTTTTTTTACCTGATTTTTCGTAAAAAAATTATAAAATTATAAAAATGTCAATTCCCAAACTAACCTTTAATATATCTCTAACCTCCCTTTGGTGTAAACGCTAGAACGAACTGTAACTATTTTTCAATTAAAAAATATTAACTTCTTAAGATCACGTTGATGGTTCTGTTTGAGATTTGCTTAATTTACATGGACTGAAACTTTGTATGGATATTAAAATTAGTTGAAATGCGCATAACCTGATCTGGATATCCAATCATAAATAATAAATAAATCAATTTATCCATTTTATTTCCTCATTTTGATTTGTTTTGAGTTTTTCTGTTTTGATGGAGAGTTTATTTAATAGATAATATCACCACATCCAAATGTTTGGCTTCTGAGCATATTGTGAAAGCTCTACATAGTACTTCAGGACTAACAAATAAAATTTTCATTAGGAGAAATTTTATAATTAATTTACAACATTCTAGAATTTATAAATTTTAGAGAAGTGTCAAGTCTATAGAAGCATTAATTAGTGTGTTAAATATAATCTTTGTAAATCAAAAAACAGTAAATACGCAGCGGATGAAAAATATTTAGATCATACCTTTTAGCGATAAAACCTCGTGGGTAAATCACGTGCTTCCTAATCTGATCAATCAACCCAGCAATGGGGTGATATTACAATAGTGAATATCACCCACACAAACCACAGTGCAAATAGCTTGATCGTTGTTTTTGGGAGAGAGTCAGAGAGAGAGGAGAGTCTGGGAAAAAAGGTTATGGGTAAAAACCCCATAACGTATCTGATATACGTATGTTCAATATCTGATTCAATATCTGATATATAACCAAATATCTATCTTATGATATCAATTATATGATAAACATATATATATCTTGAATGGTTATCCAAATAAGTTTGAATTAAAATTCAAACTTACATGGATAAGGTTCAAGAGGTTCAGGCTCAAGAAGCTCAAAGGGCCATGCCACATGGGCGCCCAATTTCTAACATCTCCCACTCGCACATGAGTTGGCATGACACTGCCACATCTCTATCTCAATCTCCCAAAAAATGAACAATCTCATACTAGCCAATGCACCGTGCGACTGCTGAGAACACCTGCATGTGGGAGCTCTATACTAGAAACTCAAAATGAGCCAGCATAGAGACATCAATCCAAAAGGAACAAAAATAGTGTCTCATATACCCCAGACCCATCTAATTACACCGGTCCAAAAGACATCTCTAATCTCTCAAAAAGAGCATGTTTGACCCTCTCAATTCTTGCAATATATTCACACTCAATCCGCTTCTCATACAGAGCGATGTGAGTTGCCGGCAATGAATATACAACAGTGGTGGTGTAATACTAGATGATCTTCCCTTTGCACTCATGCCATTTAGTTTAGGATTGACCGCTTTCAAAGGATGTCCCTTAAGGCGAATCATACATAAAGCAGTAACATACCAAAGTAGCAGAACATCAACCCCTTACCTTATGACATAGTCAAAAGTCACAAAAGGGTACATAAATGAAAGTCATATCAATAATGACACGTAAGACTCACACGGTGAGGAAACAGGGATCCATTCTCTCACCTCATTACTTGGTCGCCAAGCACATGTAGTATGAATACATGCTACGGTGGAGTAACTCTTCCAAAAGAGTGACGTCATACTCGATACCGCATGAGATATTAGTCTAGTCGCTTAGCGCTTAACCCGAATTCTCTATTTGCTCGCCTCCTAGGCGCCAAATGAGATCTCGTGATCTGCTAATCATAACAGGCACAACATGGAAAGTGGGTACTAACATCCATGTTTGGTCCTTAACACGACCTCATCTTGGTTGTAACCAAGGCGACATGCGTAGTGGATAATTTCAGTCTCTCTTGGTTCCAAACAAAAATAAACCACTAGTCTCATCCTTGCTCGCTCCCAAGCGCCAAGGGCGATTGCTCGTGTGAGTGAGCCAATCTTGCCTGCTGACATCATCATCTGCTAATCATTATGACACAAATCATAATAGTGTCAACATCCCATCATCTCATAACAAATAAGTGATCGATTTTTCTAAAAAACGACCACAGTCTGCGCAATTATAGATTCCAAGCATAAGCCTTATTAGCACCTCTTGCGATAAGCATATACAACGAAATCCACCATTTGCGCCTCACATGAAGTGGTTCAAGATCACTACCTATTGCGCAATTACCTCTCTAAAGATGTTTTGGTGACCAATTTGCGTTCATTCTTGATGCGCCCAACTAGCGCAGATGCGCCCAACTAGCGCATTGAATCTTACAAGGAGCAGATTAATATACTACTAGTAAAGCATTTTATCCATAGTCTAATGAGCAAGGTCAATGTCTAAACAACTCAGTTAACCATTTACCAAAGATAACACTTATCATGCCGAATACGCCCACATAGCGTACTTTAGGATCCCACCACAAAGAAAAAGATCAAGGAATATAGGTCATTTGTTTCTCCCAAAGACAATCCAAGGATACACTTAATAGCTAAGGCTCTAGCTTTTACCGATAGGTAAGTCAATGGGTTTGTAATTTTGCATCTAGAACCATTCTAGGATATTCCTTATGTAAGTCATCGAAGACAAAATAGAAATTCTCCCAAAACAATCCCTAAGGATCGTACATCCGAGCATATAAATTACATCACCCATGTCCATCATATCTAACATAGAGGACTGCCCACCCTAGGTGGCGACAACCCTATAAATTCTCGCTCATAATGACTAAGTAAGGAAAAACTTCTTTTGGACCATTGATCATGCCTCGTGGTCTTCATCGATTATCGCTTGCCTATCATGGCTTGGAAATCTAAGAACCACTATTTGGATAACTGTTTTAGGCTGTAAAAGATTTATTGGAACTAGCAACCTTTTTGCGCTCCTAACTTTTCACCGTAAAAACAGAAGGTAAATCCCTACGGATCTACTTATCCAATTCTCCAACGAGAAGTTGGGTCACAATGTCCACAAATTAATGTTCCGAACTTATGTCAATCATAGCCTAAGTCAAAATAACCTCACTCCCTAGGAGGAAGTTAAAATAACCTCACTCCCCAGGAGGAAGTCTTCTCATGGTCTACACTTTCTTCAATGGTGCGACTTTTCGGTATCTAGCAAGGCTTATGCCTCAACAATGACTATCCAAATTACGCATAACTTTAGAATAGTTTCGCGTCATAATGGGAAGTCAATCAAATTATAGAAATGGTTAATCCTCAAAGACTTTGTCTTAAACCGCGCAACATTAATCCACTTTCTAAAAACAGGGGACTAGAGCATTTGGCATTATCCTAGGCTCTTTATCATCTTGCGGAGCAATCATGAATATTTCCTTCTCAATCACCCAGTGATGACGTGGAAAATTTTCACATTTGCTATCACGCAACTATGAATGTAGAGTATTCTTCTCTAATGGAGTAATCCATTAGTAGGCACATCGCTCCCACTGTCCCTAGGATATTGGAAATTTCTTTCCATTCTCAATTAGGCTATATAAAGCGCTATGCTTAGAATTCTCTATCTTATAGAGTTCCAAAACTCTATTCACGTCACCTTTACTAAGAAAACTTTATGTGACTTAGTTACACTACCACAAAGCTGCTTACCTATATGCATATGACCTGGAGGGTTTACATGACAGCATACAATAATGCACCACGTGACCCTATGTGTTCAAAAGACAGCATACAATAATGCGCTATAGAACCCTAGGTCTTAACTTCATAATCTTATGAGAAGTAAAATAAAGATAAGTCATACTTGATTCTGATCGCCCATAAATGGCTCTCTGCTAACCCATTACTCAAAATGGAGTGTAAAACCGATATGGAGGGCATTGAGTTAGGGATATAGGCAATAAACAGTGCAATTCCCAATTGGGAAACATTTGCCATTATCCACCTAACATTAACAATATTTAATTCCTTATCTCTACTACACCATTATGTTGTTGAGTACTAGGAATAATCAATTTTCTAAGCATCCATTTCTCTTCACGTAGTTTTCTAAAATAACTCAAATAGATAATCGCCACCTTGGTCAAAACTAAAAACTCAAAGCTATTATCTAATTGATCTCAACCTCATATGTGCAATGTCAAAAAATCATCTCAAAACTTTTGACTTATGGGAGATCAAATAGTCTTGACTCAGACGTGATCGTAATCTATAAATGTGTCGAGATTGAGGCTTAGCTATCGTACCCTTACACATATCTAGTCACAAAAATCATAGTGGACTAAATGCGCCAATACAAATGACTTTCTATGGCTTTCCTACTTACTTGTGCGCAACCATTGCGAACAAAGTTACACATTCACATGAGAACAGGATGTCATAAGCGAGTGGGCCCGAGAAGGCCTACTCAAACCATCGTGTCATCATCTCATTAATGTGATTAAGTATAATAAGCCACGGTTCATGACCAATGTCATAAACTAATTCCAATCATCTTTATGTGTGAGTTCTCGAAAACAAGTTTTAAAGGTTTAGGTCCAACTAGGTAATGACTCACAACTAACTCATATTTACTAGATCATAAAAGGATGTCATGGAGATTCCAAGTGCGCCTAAATCGCAAATTTAACTAGTAAGTGCTAATCCCCTGCACCTTCAAGTCAATTTTATTCTCCATACACTTTAATGCATCTAGTTGAAAAATGACGATACTCCTCTTGCCATATCTATTTCTCGCTTCATAGTTACTTGCAATTAATTCTACTATCCACAAGAAGGAAAGAATAAGCTATCAATCTTTGTGACTCTTGAAGTAACTTAAGCGGAATTAGGCTAAAGAGTCTAATTCAATACAATGCTCTCACAAGCGATCGTCAAATTCTTAGAGTCATAACAACCTTGTCGGCCTTGACCATTTCATTACTATGTCGCAACGCTTATGCGCTTAGTGGTAAATGTTATTCAAAACGTTAGCCTAGCTAAGGAATCATACAAAGAAGCCCCTCCTCATGTCTCACACCTAAGTGTGGAAACAAAGTGTCCCGACTTAGACAAGTTGGCAATGCTCATAGATTTTGCGACCACTAAGCGCTAATCTTTTCACTTAGTGTTAATAGATTTTGCGACTTCTAACCGCTAATCTTTCACTTAGTGTTAATAGATTTTGCACTTCTAAGCGCAAATCTTTTCACTTAGTATTAAAGATTTTGCGACTTCTAAGCGCTAATCTTTTCACTTAGTGTTAATAGATTTTGCACTTCTAAGCGCTAATCTTTTAACTTCATGTGATATTTCAATGCACACTATAATAGTGCATGAAATTTTGCTCCATCCACTCCCAAGAATTGGGTAGAGAGCAAAACCGCTCATCTTGGCTACTCGTCTTACACTTTAATGACTAATTTATTTAAGCTCGCATTTCTTGGATGACGTGACTCTTGAATGTTACTTCATCCAATGATGCAACATTATTAAAAGTCAAATTACAAAGTCAATCCGCACTTTCAATAGTCAAGATCATATCTGAGATCTATTGAGGGCTTAATAATTTTATAACTCCAAAATTCGCCAACCAAAACTACGTAGCATGCCGCTAACCATAGCACACATTAGATTTTATTGTGCCAAATAAGGCAACAAAACCACGGCGACTTTGAGTCATTTTTCCTTACTTTGGCTCAATTAAGGTTTGACCTAAAGTCTCCAAGACTTTTGCTCATCTAAAGAATGGGATTACATTGTTCACATTTGAACATCTCTACTAAGTCTAGGTCAACCAAATTAACTTCCATAAGTTAAGTCAATTTAGAGAGAAATTGCATTGGGATTAATTTGATTAGCATAATATAATTTTGCAAAAAACCTAAATTAAATAGTGACAATATTACACAAGTCGCAAGATCGAAAATCCGCTAAGCTCGTAATCATCTCTTGCCACAGTGACAATTATCCAAAATTTAATTTAATTTATCATAAAATATTGGTTTTCGAGTTAATCTACAAAGATTTCTCTAAACCTAATAACCTCCCCGATTATGGCATGTTTAAAAGCATGATAAAAATTCTAATTCCATACAACAAAGATCATAATGTAGATTCACAATCAATACATGCTATGTTATATTTAATAACGGAATTAAAATAAAAACAATTAATCATGTTATTCTTATTACAACAATTTAGAAATTCTAGGCAAAAACAACAACATGTGTATTTAATATTCAAATTATGCCATAACAGAAAGTATATCACTTCGGAATTTTCATTATTTTTCCGGTATTTTTCGAATTTCAAATAACTAATAAACACACATAAAATTAGAAATAAAAATTCAGAAATTGATAAATCAAACAATATTCAGATTATGCCATAATTAAAATGTATATCATTCAAATTTTCGGAATATTTAAATTTTCTGGAATTTTAAATAACTAATAAACACACATAAAATTAGAAATAAAAAATCCAGAAACTGATAAACTGAAACAATTATACCAGTAAATAGTAAAATATTTCAGAAGTCCACAATAAAAATTTCAACCCAAGAAAATTATTTATGCAATACCAGAATCATTTTAAAGCATAAAAAATAAATTATTAACACATAAAAAAATATTTTTTATTTTCGTAAAATTTTCAAAATTTTACAGAAGATACAAAATTTAATTCTGAGTCTAACGGTACCAACCATACTTAAAACAAAGCTATAATGAATAAATTATGGCTATTTAACGCGATTCAGAATTTAAAAAAAAAACAAACAGAGCCTTACAGCCAAGCCAGCTGGGAAAACGGCTCGGCTCGCAGCTCAGAAAGCGGCTCGGCACGCGGCTCGGCACGTGCGTGCGCCGACGGTGCGTGGCAAGCAGCTGGCGTGGGCCAGGCTGAGCGTCGCGTGGCTGGCGTCGAAAGGCGACGGTAGCGTGGAAGAAGCGTCTTGCCAGCGTCCACGGCGGTGGTGCGTGGCATGAAGCCCACGCCTTCCAGGGTGTTTTCTGGTCCGATTTTTATACTTCCGGACTCCATTTTCCAAAATAAAATCATTTATGGTCTTAAAAATTACATTAATAATCATAAAAAAATGAAATATTTTGGATCTCTTTCTCTTTTATAAATATTCATGAGTATCGATGTGTACATATATATATATATATATAAATATACACATGATAAAAGAAAGCACGAAAAAACCCATACATGGCTCTGATACCAATGTAAATCAAAAAACAGTAAATACGCAGCGGATGAAAAATATTTAGATCATACCTTTTAGCGATAGAACCTCGTGGGTAAATCACGTGCTTCCTGAATCTGATCAATCAACCCAGCAATAATAGTGAATATCACCCACACAAACCACAGTGCAAATAGCTTGATCGTTGTTTTTGGGAGAGAGTCAGAGAGAGAGGAGAGTCTGGGAAAAAGGTTATGGGTAAAACCCCATAACGATCTCGATATCGTATGTTCAATATCTGATTCAATATCTGATATATAACCAAATATCTATCTTATCATATCAATTATATGATAGACATATATATATCTTGAATGGTTATCCAAATAAGTTTGAATTAAAATTCAAACTTACATGGATAAGGTTCAAGAGGTTCAGGCTCAAGAAGTTCAGGGGGCCATGCCACATGGGCGCCCAATTTCTAACAATCTTAAATATATTTCTTGAATCTTGTTCATAATAGTAGGAGTATGTGTATGTGTTTGTGACTGAGCTATGAGATTAGATAAACACTTCATAACTGAACTGAAGCAGCAAATTCAGATAATCAATTTTGAAGCATTAATAGGAGAAAGTTTACCAAGAGTACAAATCAAAAAAATGTAATGCAAAATAAATACATAATATTATTCAGCAATCAAAAATCCAAACACATAACATGAAACATGTATATATATATTGTATCAGTTGCACATCACATCCTGAAGCTGTTGTGTCTTGATATTGACATTCATGGTGCAACTCATTTGGGTAGATTTCTTCTTCTTCATTATCAGCATTAGCTCCACCTTTCCACTCAGATTAGATTGACTGCTCAAAGGCAATAATCCAAAACTTACATCACTTGCCAATTTTGTATCGCTTAGTAGACTGGGTGGTGCAATCAAGTTCACTGCAACATTGAACTTCTTGGTTTTTAGGAGACTGGCTTTCGATTTGGGGACAATTGCAGTCCCAACTAGTGTTACTCCATAGTAGAATTCAACCGTGGTGTTGCGGTATTTATAGGGGCCGAAATTGGGGTTCTTGACCCCAAGTTCAGCATTCATCGTCATGTTAAATGAGGATGTTGCGACATTAAATGTCTCGAATGTGGCAGACCTCACCCGGAACTTGGGATTTTTTACTTTCATTATTGTTAAACCAATCACAATTCCAATAGCAATTTGAGACACCATAAAGATAATGAAAAATGTCAAACGCTTGCGTTTCTTGAGGCGAAGCTTTTCAGCTTCTGCTCTCTGTGCTTCTTCATCGCTCCGGGCATAGCCATTGGTTGCTGGCGGATGACCGGCCTTCAGCTCTTTCTCTGCCATCTAGCTAGAGGGATTGTTTTAATTCTTTAAAGAGATAGAGAGAGAGGGATGCTTTGCTTGTTAGCTAAATGGGATTGAGCTTGAAGAGGATGTGATGGTGGTGGTGGTGATTGAGAGCGTGGTAATGAGCTATATATATAATGTACATATATAATATAGCATTGAAAGTTGAAAACAATAGTAAAATGGAATACTTTAGTTTGAAAGTTTGTTAAAATAATGAATTAAGGAACCACCATGGGATGGTTCCCAAACGTGTGGAACAACTTTTCATTTGATTAATTGGCTTCTTGTGATGTTTGCAATTTTGGCCCATCAATGTACGGTCATGAGTAAAATTTTAAATGTATTAAAGTCTATTAGATGCTTCTATCCGAAATATAAGACTTGACATGGTCAGGTATGGGATGCATTTTATCATTTTTCTTTTTCGAAATTGATATCTCGAAACTGACCTTTTAGGTGCACTAAGATGAAAAAGCCCGCATGATCAAGTACAAAATTTATTTGTTTGACTTGTGATGAAGTACAAAAATGAGAAATGTTAAAAATCATCGCCTTGTTTGGGTTGCTTTTCAGAGAATAATTTTGGACAAAATTTTTTAAAATTTTGTTTGATTTAGTGATTTTGAAAAAAAAAAATTCAAAATAACTCATTCTCTTACACATTAATCAATCACTTTTTCTCTTTTATCTCTCTTTTCCAATCATTTTTTTTCTCACACACATCTACTCAATTATAACAAAATATCAAATCATTCCAAATTCCTATACTTCCAAAACTATTTTCAAAATATACAACCAAACAAACCAACTAAATTTCTAAACTCTCTCTCTAAATTTTTTTTTTGAATATTTATCTCCTAAAACCAAATCAAACATAGTATTTTTAGATTTATAAATTTATCTGTAATGATATAGAAGGGGAGCGAGAATTTATATCATTGAATGTGTAACAAATCAAAAATTAATACTTATTATTATACTATATCATTATGAGTAAAATTATGTGAAATTTTTGTGGTCTCAAATATTTTCTCATGAAAATATACTTACATCCAACAAGAACGTAATGGGCTATAAAACTTAAATGAAAAAAATTACAAGATAATGGGCAATGAAAACTTATTTATCAAAAGGTAAAAGCGTAACTTTTGTTGTGATTTCTTTGCATAGAAAAAAGTACAACCCATATATCATATATATCTATATATATACACGAGAGACTTATGTATAAGTCATAATATGTGAATTTATTATTTAATAGATTTTGTAATAATTAGCGACATTTTTCATCGAATATTATTAAAAAAACTTTATTAATTGTTAATTTGCAACAACGGTTTAAAAAATTTGTCACAAAAAGTCACGAATTATAAGTTTTAGTAATAATTTAAAATAATCATCACAAAAAAGTAACTAATTTGCAACTTTCAACAACAATTTGAAAAATTCGTCAAATAAAGTCACTAATTGTAAGTTTTAGTGACAATTTTAATAATCGTGGCAAAAAAGTCACTAATTGTCAATTTTTAGCGACATATGCAAAAGTGTCACAAAAAAGTATTTTTAACAATCATTTTACTGGGACTAACTTTTAATAGGACTTAATGGGAATTAAGTGTAACTATTAGGATATATTGGTAATTTACATATGATTTTAAGGGCAAAATCATAAGTTGTTCAACTCATTGAGTTAACCTCAATCAATTTTTCATCAAAAAAATTAACAATATTATCTATTAGACCAAATTGATACAAAATCCAAAATTAAGAACCAAAATTGAGCCAATTGAAAATGTACAGACCAAAATAACACAAGAGACGAAATATATAAATTAATGGTATAATTCCTTAAAATTTATATTTCAACAATGATAGAGACCACTAATTTTGAAGCTCTAAAAAGATCACTAATGACATGGCACTCAATAAAAAAAAAAAATACAATATCGAGGCCAAAACATCAAATCATTCATGGTTGGACCCACTGCCACATCATTAATGGTAATACTAATTAGTATTCTCACTCATTTTCTTTTATATTTTTAAAAAGTACTCGATGAGATCTATCAAAGAAGATCTCAATTGAATGTAAAATTATATAAAATGAAAAATATATAAGACTTCACACTTTTTTGAATTTGATGGTTACGAAAAGTTTCAGTTTTGAAATTTCACATTTTTATTTTATAAATGTATGAAAATTTTACCTAATTTTTGATTTGAAAATTTTTAAATTTTGAATTTATAATTTAGTGTGAAATTTCACATATTTGACTAGTAACCACCTAACCCTATAAGCACTCGATGATTTCTCCTAGTTGAAATAGGTATGGCTGATATGACATTCCGGTCAAGTTTGGCATATAATCAAAAAGTTAAAAGTCAAAAAGTTACTGAAAAAATTAAAATATTAATACTATTCACCAAAAGTAAACAATTATGGCTACACAACTCCCAAGTCAAATTTTTCCCTACAAATCAATTTTTACAATTTTTTATTACACATTTTCTATAAAAAGTCAAAAAATTAACCTAAATATTCATATTTTCAACTTCCATTTTTTAGTCCAAAAAAACAAAAAGTGCACTTATTTAGGACACCCCAAACAACCCCTTACATTTATTTTATTGTTTTAAAATTTTAAATTTTCATAATTTTTATCATAAATATTTATTTTTAATAAAAAACTATATTTTTAGAGTCTACATCTATCAAATAAGATCAATATTGAGTATAAATTTTTTTATAAGTAAATAAATATTGTTAGTAAATAAATAAATATTGCTACTATAAAAAACAAATAAATTTTTATGAGTAAATAAATATTGTTAGTATAAAAAAATTTAGTTGATGAAACAATTATGTGGAACATTTCTGTGCAAAATAAAAAAAAGAATCAGTTTTTTCTAATTTTAAAACTGAGAATGTTATTAGTTTAAAACTGAAAAAATTGATAATATTCTAAATTTTAATATTGGAAAAAAATTGAGAAATTTCTCAAAATTGATAATATTCTCAGTTAATATTGGAAAAAATTGATAAATTTTTTTAGTTATAGTAGATAATTTAGCAAACTGAAAAATTGTTAGTTTCATATAACTAAAAAACAAATAAATATTTATAAGTAAATAAATATTGTTAGTATAAAATTTTTTTCTTAATTAACTCAATCGACTTCATATATTTTAGAGGAAAACATCAATAAATCCCAAGTTTAGATAGTTTGAACCATTTAGTCTTGCAATTTATTTTGTAGACTGATTGGTCCCATGTCAATGTTAATTACACTTAAGCCCACGAATGTAACGCATGTGTTAGCTATTTGGAGGGGTATATTAGGAATTTAGGTGATATTGTAGTTACCAAAAAGTCCAAAAGTATACTATAGCATTTTTTTCCTTTTCTCTCCATTGCGAACAAAACGGAAGCTCAAAACTAAGAATGTCAACGTTCCTTGATGATGTTGCAGTGCTAATCCTCAGCTTGTGTGAGTTGAACGCTAGATTTGGGAACGTTACACCCAAAATTCGTTATTCTCCAAATAACATTACAAAACCCCCCAAAAAACCCTAGAAAATCATGGAAACCCTTTCTATCAAATTTACAGAGGCAAAGCGGCATGGACACTAGGACATCTTAGAGTGCGATTAACATTGAGGACGTAAAATCGGTGATTTAAAATTAATTCGTCAACAGCATCATTGATCGTGTGTTAGTGCGATGACAACAAGTATGGGTGTCTTCGATGTTAGTTTGGTTGTTTATGGAACAATACAACACCAAGGTCGATGCTCGAAATGAGTTTTTGTTTAATTGGTGCGTCATGTGAGGTTTTAGGTGATCTTGTTCACGTCACAGGTTTGGGGTTTACCATTGATTGCAAATGTGATGTTGTGCATGTTTATAATATGACAGACACATGGTTTTATTGGTTAATGTTGTAATATTTCTATAGCGATCCCGATTTTGACCCGACTTTTGTGGTACTCTGGACTCGGATTTAATGCTTTCATATTGTTGTTTACCTCTCTTTTCCCTCGTATCTTTTTGAAATTGGCTTTAGGGTTGTTGTGGTTGTGTTTGGGTAGGTTGGTCACTTGTTTTTCAAACCTTGTGTTGCCCAGGATTTTGGCCCTCTGCTCGAGCCACATTTCCTGCGCTCGAGTAGGCTTTGCAATCACTCAGTACTTTTGCGAGTCTACAAAATTACTATGAGAGTGATTTCTACGCTCGAGCGGCGTTTTCTACGCTCGAGCAACCTTTCTTGTGCTCGAGTGTTGGTCTGTTGTCTACAGAACTACTGGATGTGTGTTTTCCACGCTTGAACGTCACTTCTTGTGCTCGAGCGGTGAGCATCTTATTCATTGTGTCTTGGTGCTTGAGCGGCCTTTATTGCGCTCGAGCGGAACAACTTTTTGTGTCTGACGCTCGAGCAGCACTTTTTGCGCTCGAGCAGACTGTGTATATATCAGATCGCGAAAATGACTTTTTACATAACTTTTTTAGATCTTTTCTCCCTAAAACCTAAAGTTGAAACACTCTTTCTCTCTCTACATTTTCACATAGTTCTAGTAATTTCCTTACCCTAATCCTTTTGATAAAAAGGTAGACAATCTCAAGATCTCCATTTTGATCCAAATAGAGTTCGATTTGGGCATCTTTGAAATTTCACTCTTGCTTGGCTCGTCTTTTCTCCTTGAGGTAGGGATTTTTCTACACTTTCATATGGTTTTTAGCTTAGTTATTTGTCATTGTGTAACAACGGTGGGTTTTAGGAGTAATTTGAGCAAACCTAGGGTTTGGGTGTGAAATAAAAAGAGGGATTTCCAAGTAAATGTGAAATAAATGATTATGGCGTTGAATGTGAGGTTGTATTGTGGCCAAATACTTGATTTGGGCCATTTGGGTTGATGTTTGGAAATAGGGGAGTGTTACCCAAAAGACAACCTAAGAGGGGAGTGAATTAGGTTTTTACAAATAAAAATAATAATACCCTAATAAAAATTATGATTAGCACAATAGATAAATATAGTTGATGAAATAAAAATAATTAAAATAAGTGTTCTAACAACTATGTCAATTAATGATTTTAGCACAATAAAAATATGAAATATAGTTATAGCAATTTAAATAAAACAAAGAGATAAGGGAGAGAGAGGCAAACAAATTTATAGTAGTTCGGTTTCAACTCGGCCTACATCCACTCCTCAAGCTTCACTTGAGATTTTCCACTATTCTCTAGCTTCACAGGGTGCTAGCAACCTTTTCACAGATGGAGCAATCCTCCACGAATTTTATACAGACTTTGTAAGTCAAGAGCACTGAGTGTACTACACTCTTATAAGGTTGAAAAGAAGGTGTTTTTGCTTTCACAAAAAGCTACAAGAATTATCTCTCAAAGATAGATATAAAAATGAAGCTCTGATTTTTCTGTGAACCTCACACAGGAAAGATGGGCTTAGAGCTATACGTCTTAGTGTATAATTTCTGAAAGAGGATGTAAAAAAAAAAAAATTAAAGAACACTTCTCAGAGAATTTTTCAGAGAATAGATGTGAGTGATTATAGATCAAAGAATATTTTCTAGTCTTTTGTTGTAACTTGTTTACATTAGAGGCTTTGGTATATATAATGAAACTTATAATCGTTGTACTCCATCATTACTAATTTGAATATCTTCCACACCATCATTATTAATTTGAATATTTTCCACTTGAACCTTTTGGCCTGCTGCTGTGCTGGACTGTTTGAACCTTTTGGAACCTTTGTTTTGGGCTGTTTGAACCTCTGATTTAATCAAATATTAAATACATTCTAACAACATTTAGGATAAAAATTTTAGGTAAGAAATAATGGGACAAAATACATTTTGATTCTATTTTTCTCTTTCAAATAAATTAAAATATAAAATCATCAAAATAAATGTTGATTCTATTTTTCTCTTTCAAATAAATCATCAAAATAAATTTGGATTCTATTTTTCTCTTCCAAATAAATTAAAACATAATTAAATAAATCATCAAAATAAATAAGTCTAACAATCTCCCTCTTTTTGATGATGACACACAATAATGTTTTGATTTGATTTGGGAGTAAGAAAAGCTCCCCCTCAAGTCATACTCCCTGAATTCATTTCTAAATACATAAGTTAGCACATGTGTAATAAATAAACTTTAATTAGAGACATGATATGAGACTAAGATATTAAACTATAAATACATAATCATCATAACAAAATAATATCATAACACAAAATAATACCATAATACATAACATCATATAATTTTCTCCTCCTGTGATATTATTAAAAGGAAATTATGGGTCAGAAACTGGAGGTGGAGGAGGAGGAGAAAAATGATAGTGATAAATGACATCTATACAATTCAAAACATATATATACATATATATAAGATTCGCGCGCCTCTCTCTATTCCGTCGAAAATCGCATCGGACACACGTTCTTGCTTTTGCATCAGCCGACCGACAAAAGCGAGACGGGTCAATCAATGGCCTCAACTCTCTCTCCCGTCTTCTTCTCCTCCATCTTTTTCTTAATCACTCCATTCTCCTTCTGCTTTCTCATTCGCTTCCATCCACTTCTTCTTCTACGTGAGAGAGATAGAACAGAGAGACTAAGAAGAGCAGAAAGCCTGCCAAAAATGACCCTCATTTCGATTACATCTCTCTCTTCTATTTCATGGCCTCGTCCCGTCCCCTTACTCTCTTTCTAGACCTGAATGATCCTGTAAGTGCTATTGGGCCGAGTGCCCCGGCGCCTACTCTTCCCAACCTTCCTATGATGTCGATTAAGTAAATAATGGCAGTGCAATTAGATATTGAAGCCAATCATTTTCACACTAACATCTTGTATAGAGACGGTGACTGTAGTCAAAAAATTGGCGCATCGACTGCAGAACAGAACGAGTGAGCTCTACCAGGTCAATGCCCAACTCTCTCTGCTCCAGCGTATGTACAAGGATGTACGAGCAGAGATTTGCGCACTGAAGGTCGAAAATAAAGAGCTTAAATAGAAGGCTACCTCCATGGCTTGATTTGAAGCAACGTCGTTCTCGGCTTTTGATAGTCGGTGGGGAGTGCTTGCTCTCGACGAAAGCATAGGGGAAGGGACGTCAAACGTTGCCCAAGGTGATAAAAAGAAGAAGAGAACGGTGGAAGAGGCGAGTAAGTGAGATCGACTAATGACCGGAAAAATGAAGGGAATTTTTTCTTTTTTTTTTTTGTGTTTTTTTTTTAATATAAATATGTATATTTTGATTTGTGTTTGTTTTTATGTTTAATGTAATCACTTGAAAATGAAAGTAAAGTGCAGAAAAAAAAAAAATCAAAATTAAGCCTCAGGGCAAAACAATAAAAAAATAATGAAAAGAAAAGAAGAAAAAAAATAACAAAGGAAATGAAACCTATTAGTAAAACAACAAAAAATAAATAAATAAGTAAAAGATATTAAGCCTAATAGCAATAAAAAAATAAATTAAAATAAAATAATACCAGTAGAAATTATACTTAATGGGACATCGGTGTTGTTGGAATGGTAATGCAAAAAAAAAAAAAAAAATACCATGAGAGTTTTAAAGAAAATCATTATATACAAAGTTAATTTACCTCAAGATGCAGAACCCAAAAAAAAAAAAATTTACACAGTTAAGAATAGCAAACAGTTAAGAATAATAAATGTATGAAGGACTTGAGAGCATGCAACTGATATAAATGTTTCCATATCAATGTAGCAATACACATATATCATTTTAACAAAAATTCAAGTTTCACAATCATAACAAAACTTTTTAAGTAGAAATCGACATTCCAAGCTCGTCACGAATAAAATTAAAGCGATCCTCGCTTAGGGGTTTTGTAAAAATATCCGCCAATTACTTGTCGGTGTTTACAAATTCAAGTACAATATCCCCCTTTTTGAACATGATCTCTTAAAAAATAATGTCGAATTTCAATATGTTTTGTTCGTGAGTGTTGAACCGGATTTTTGCTTAAATTGATGGCACTAGTATTGTCACATTTAATAAGGATATGATTATAATGCAAATCAAAATCTTCCAATTGTTGTTTCATCTAAAGTATTTGGACACAACAACTTCCGAAAGTTATATATTCAGCTTCGGCTGTTGATAAAGCAATAGAATTTTGCTTTTTGCTAAACCAAAATACCAATGAATTGCCAAAAAAGTGACAAGTGCCACTGATGCTTTTTCTATCAAGTTTTCATCCAGCAAATTCGGCATCCGAGTAACTAATTAAATCAAATGCAACACCTCTAGGATAAAACAGTCTCAAATTTTGAGTACCAACAAGATATCTAAAAATTCTTTTAACAGATGATATCTAACACACATACAAACACTAAATATAATATTGGGTCTACTTGCAATTAAATAAAGAAGTGAGCCGATCATACTTCGATATTTTGTTTGATCAATGAACTTACCTTTTTCATCATTGTTTAGCTTAATGGATGTGCTCATAGGTGTTCTAGCTATTTTTGAGTCATACATACCAAACTTTTTTAGTTGTTCTTTTATGTACTTAGCTTGGTTGATAAAAATTCATTCCTTACATTGTTTGATTTGAAGCCCAAGGAAATAATTTAGCTCCCCCATCATGCTCATCTCAAACTCACCTTGCATACACTTAGCAAATTCCTTACACAAGGTTTCATTAGTGGCACTAAATATAATGTCATCCACATATATTTGCATAATAAGTAAATTATCATTTTTAGTTTTAACAAAAAGTATTGTGTCAATCATTCCTTTAGAAAAATTATTTTCAATCAAAAATTTACTTAATCGTTCATACCATGCACAAGGTGCTTGTTTCAAACCATATAAAGTTTTTGATAGTTTAAAAACATGATTTGGAAAAGTATGATCTTTAAAACCTGGGGATTATTTAACATAAATTTCCTCATTTATAAAACTATTAAGAAAGGCACTTTTTGCATCTATTTGATAAAGTTTGAAATCTCTAAAATATGCAAATGCAAGTAACATGCGAATGACTTATAATATAGCAATCGGAGCAAATGTTTCATCAAAATCAATACATTCTTCTTGATTGTATCCTTATGCAACAAGTCTAGCCTTATTTCTTATAATTGTCCCGGATTCATGAAGTTTGTTTCGAAAGATCCATTTGGTACCGATAATGGTATGATCTTTAGGTTTTGGCACAAGTTCTCACACTCTGTTTCTCTCAAATTGGTTAAGCTCTTCATGCATAGCTATCATCCAATGTTCATTGAATTCAGCTTCTTGAAATTTTTTAGGCTCAATCTGTGAGAGAAAAGCCAAGTTACTACAAATGTTTCTAAGTGAAGAGCGAGCTTCAATACCTTTTGTAGGGTCACATAGGATTAAATCCTTAGGGTGATTATGAACAAACTTCCATTCTCTTAGCAAATCATCATTGTTTCCTCCTTCTTCTCGAGATGGGAGAATAAGTTGTTTAATCTCTTTGTTCAACTTACATGGCTGGTTCTCTTCTTTGTAGATACTTAAATCTTCTACATTTGGTTCCAAATCTATATTATTACTAACAATTTGCTTTTGAGTAGAAATGTTAGTTTCATCAAATGCTACATGTATAGATTCTTCCATAACAAGAGTTCTTTTATTAAAAACACGATAAACTTTGCTAGTTAAGGAACAGTCAAGAAAAATTACTTCATCAGATTTTGAACCAAATTTACCTAAGTTATCTTTACCATTATTATGCACAAAACATTTACAACCAAAAATATGCAAGTGACTAATGTTGGGTTTTCTATCATGCCAAAGTTCATAAGGAGTCTTTTTGAGAATAGGTCTAATTAATGCACGATTTAAAATATAACATGCGGTGTGAATGGCTTCGGCCCAAAAATATTTAGGAAGATTATTTTCTCAAAGCATTGTTCTACTCATCTCTTCTAGAGTTCTATTCTTCCTTTCTACTACACCATTTTATTGAGAGGTTCTAGGTGCTGAAAACTTATGTCCAATACCATGCTCATCACAAAAAATTCAAATTTCTCATTTTCAAGTTCTCTACCATGGTCGGTTCGAATATTAGTAGCAAGAAAGCCTTTTTCATTTTGAATTCTATGACAGAGTTTTGTGAAAGAAGAAAATGTTTCATCTTTGTGTGCTAAAAACATAACCCATGTAAATATTAAATAATCATCAATAATAACAAGATAATAATGTTTACCACCTAGACTAGATGTCCTTGAGGGACCAAATAAATCCATATGCAGTAGTTGTAAAGGTCTAGTTGTGGAAATTTGAAACTTTGATTTAAACGATGTTTTAGTTTGTTTTCCTTGTTGACAAGCACTACAAAGATGATCTTTTTTTAAATTTAATTTTTAGAAGTGCAATGACCAAATCCTTTTCAAAAGTTAAGCAATTAAATCCATATGAGCATGACCAAGTCTTCTATGCCATAACCAACTATTTTCATTATTAACATGTAGACATTTCACATTACAAGCATAAAGATCACTAAGATGAAAAACATAAATATTATCGTGATGATTACCAACGAATAAAGTTTTATGATCATTTGTGCTTTCAATTGTGCAATGTGATTTATCAAAATAACTCAATTACTTTTATCACATAATTGACTAATACTAAGTAGATTATGCTTAAGTCCATCAACAAGTAAAACATTTTTAATAGAAGGGTTATGAGAAATACCGATATTACCAATACCGATGATTTTTCCTTTCTTGTTGTCTCCAAAAGTAACAAAGCCTCTATTTTTGGATGACAGTGTAGTAAAGAAGGATTTATCTCTGGTCATGTGTTTGGAACATCCACTATCAAGGTACCACTGCCCTTCTTTAGCTTTAGACTTAAAACCAAACCTACAAGATGACAATCAAGTGTTGGTTTTTGGTACCCATAGTTTCTTGGGTCCTTCTTGGTTAGTTTTGTTAGATCCCTTAATAATCCAAATCTTTTTAATTCCCATGTTCATATTATTTTTGAATGGATAATAAGATATATAATGGCCTTTCTTTTTACAATAATGACAAGTAATATGTGGGTGTGTAATGAGGGGTTCCTTTTCAAAAATTGTATTAAGATTCTTTTATTTCTTAATAGGGTCATATCCAATACCCACTTTATCAAAAACACATCTTTGATTTCCAAGAAGCATGTTGAGATTATCTCTACCTTTTACAAAATTTTCAAATGTTTTTGTTAAATCATCAATATTGTTTTTTAAAGTAGTTTTCTCATTAGAGATAGTATCAAAATCATTTTTCAAAAACAAATTTTTTTTCTTTCTTTAATTCTTCTACATTAATAGATAACGATGCAACAGATTTCTTCAACGCATTATTTTTGGCACAAACTTTTCTAAATTCATCTTGTAGTTCATGGAATACACTTTCAAGTTCTTCATAAAGAGTAGTTACCTCATCTTGAGTAGAGTCTTCATTTTCAAGAGCCATGAGACATAAGTTGGCTACTTCATTTTCAATTTCATCACTTGAGCTTTCATCTTCATTTTCTCTCAGAGCTGTTACCATGGCCTTTTTGTTTCTTTTGTAGTATTTTCCATGATTCTTCAATTTTGGACAATCTATCTTCATATGTCTAAGATTTTTGCACTCATAACAAATAATAAGCTCTTTCTTGAAAGGTCTTCTTCCTCCATAATTGTTTTTCTTGAAGTGTTTTTTGAGATTTCTACTAAATATGGCATAGCTTTCATCCCCACTGGAGTTTTCATGCTCTTCTTCATTTGATGAGCCTTTGAATGCAATTCCACTTTTCTTTTTGTTTTCAACATCCTCATGTCCTTTCATGGTGATCTCATGAGTCATAAGGGAACCCATAAGCTCATCCAATCCAAGTGTGGAGAGATTTTTGACTTCTATAATGGTCGTGACCTTTGCTTCCCAATTCCTAGTAAACACCTAAGATTTTTTCTCACCAACTCACTGTTAGTATAAGTTTTGCCAAGAGATTTCAAAGAGTTTACAATTTTAGTAAATCTAGTAAACATACTTGAAATAGATTCATCAGAGTTCATTTTAAACAATTTATAACTATGAACAAGCATACCAACACGAGATTCTTTCACTTGGTTTGTACCTTCATACGTTACCACAAGTTTGTCCCAAATTTCTTTTGCCGAATCATAGCTTGAAATTCTATTATACTCCTTAGAGTCTAATCCACAAACAAGGGTGAGTTTTGCTTTAGCATTGGCTTGCAATAATTTATGATCACTCTCATCACATTCATCTTCAGTTTTAGGTACACTAATATTGTCTACTAATTTGGTAGGAATTTTTGGACCTTTGGTGACAATAATCCACATGGCATAATCAGTGGCTTGTAGGTATAGGGTTATCTTATCCTTTCAATGACTATAGTTGTTTCTGTCAAATAATGGTGGCCTATTTGTGGCTTGTCCTTCAGCTAAGGTTGCCATGGATCGAAACTCCCAGATAGTTAAATCTAAAACAAGAATCTAGGCTTTGATACCAATTGTTACCCAAAAGACAACCTAAGAGGGAGGTAAATTAGGTTTTTACAAATAAAAATAATAATACCCTAATAAAAATTATGACTAGCACAATAGATAAATATAGTTGATGAAATAAAAATAATTAAAACAAGTGTTCTAACAACTATGTCAATTAATGATTTTAACACAATAAAAATATGAAATATAGTTATGGCAATTTAAATAAAATAAAGAGATAAGGGAGAGAGAGACAAACAAATTTATAGTGGTTCGGCTTTAACTCGGCCTACGTCCACTTCTCAAGCTTCACTTGAGATTTTTCACTATTCTCTAGCTTCACACGGTGCTAGCAACCTTTTCACAGATGGAGCAATCCTCTACGGATTTTACACAGACTTTATAAGTCAAGAACACTAAGTGTACTACACTCTTACAAGGTTGAAAAGAAGGTGTTTTTGCTTTTACAGAAAGCTACAAGAATTATCTCTCAAAGATAGATATAAAAATGAAGCTCTGGTTTTTCTGTAAATCTCACACAGGAAAGATGGGCTTAAAGCTATACGTTTCAGTGTATAATTTTTGAAAGAGGATGTAAACAAAAATTGAAGAACACTTATCAGAGAATTTTTCAGAGAATAGATGTGAGTGATTATAGATTAAAGAATATTTTCTGATTTTTTTTGTAACTTGTTTATATTAGAGGTTTTGGTATATATAATGAAACTTATAGCCGTTTATAGCCGTTGTATTTCATCATTACTAATTTGAATATCTTCCACTTCATCATTACTAATTTGAATATCTTCCACTTGAACCTTTTTGTTTGAACCTTTTGGCCTGCTGCTGTGCTGGGCTGTTTGAATCTCTGTTTTGGACTATTTGAACCTCTGATTTAATCAAATATTAAATACATTCTAACAACATTTAGGATAAAAGTTTTAGGTACAAAATAATGAGACAAAATAAATTTTGATTCTATTTTTCTCTTTCAAATAAATTAAAACATAAAATCATTAAAATAAATGTTGATTCTATTTTTTTTTCTTCAAATAAATCATCAAAATAAATTTTGATTCTATTTTTCTCTTTCAAATAAATCATCAAAATAAATTTTGATTTTATTTTTCTCTTCTAAATAAATTAAAAACATAATTAAATAAATCATCAAAATAAATAAGTCTAATAGGGAGTTTTTTCCTAAATTGGTCAAATTGTTATTTTGTATAAATAATTGAAATTGATAATGATAATGTAAAATTGGATGATTGTTGATGCAAATGGTGGAGTTGGACACGTGTTGTCTCTCACCCATGGAAATTTGAATAATATATTTGTTTAGAAATATCTGTATTGGATTATCGGCGGAGGATAGCTATGATTGTTGTTGAAATTGCATGAGGATTAAGTAAATTGAAACTAATCTATTGTTGGCTATCATTGAATATGACTATGATTTATATACATTGTATATGTATGATTGTTTGGAAAGAGAAAGGGGATGTACTCCATTGTTTGGGAGGAGATAGAGGATGGACTCCATTGAAATTAAGTTGGCTGAAGTGTCCAGGGTGAAAGTCCCTGTAGACTCGACTTTTTCGCGCCCATTTTTGGAAGCTCGAAATAAGCCCTACAGTTCGGATTCCCATGGTTCTGAATCTAATCTCACAAGTGTAATATGAAATTGATAAACATCAAAGAATCTAAATTCGGCAAATCGTTTGGAAAATTGATTTTTGAATAAAAAATGCCAAAATTGGATTGCTTTGCCAAATACAGAGTCACCACCTAAATATTTTATTTTGGGAAAATCTAGGAAACCCATGACTTGTGCCAAAGGCCACATGTCCGTCATCACCAAAGTTGCCTCGGCTCAGGAACTTGGGTATGAGAGCGGAAGGTCACAAATACATTTGAGCACCCTCGCTCGCCTGATCAAAGATTGGCCTCTATTAATCATGATATGATTTTTATCAACATTATATGCTCTTGTTCCGGTTTATTAGGCTAGCATTTACTATGTGATGTGTGCACACAAGGTATAGACTAGTTTGCTCAAATTGAAACAATTCAATTTCATGTTTGTTTTTTAAAAAGGGTTTGATTTTGCCACTTAACAAAGTGGGCTTAAATGTACATTCATTGAATCATTCTAATTCAAGCAACAAGCCTTCATCCACAGGCACTCAAACAGTTTAACAAGTAAGCACTTAATCTCATGGCAAGCATGTTAGTCATAGCAGTCACTCACACTCATGCAAGTATGGTAAAGCACTAAAAACTCACCTAGTACTCCAAGCTAAGATAAAACAAAAGAGTTAGAAAAGTATGCATAATACCTAAATGTACAAGATGACTAATGCAACGCATGCAATGATGCAACTAAAATAGGCTCGGCTACTAAACATGGCATATGAATCGATTTTGATAACATGTGGTCTAAGCACGTATTCAAAGAAATATTGAAACGACAATGTAGTTAGAATAATGAACTAAGTCTTGGTGCATGCAATACAAATGGATGAAAACATTCGATATGCTAATTGAAATGTGATGCCCCTAATTTAACCATTGAAAGAAGATAAATAAAAAAGAGAAAAACGTGGGGTTAGAAGACATACGCATTATTACAACATTGATACCCCTCACGCAGTAGAGTCCGAATGAATAAACTAAGCTAACTAGCAACTAATTAAGCTAAGCTAATTATTACAACAAACTTTGAATTAGCTAAACTACTTAACTAATTATTAAAAAAAATTGAACTAATTAACTAACTATGCTAGCTAACTAATTATAGGGGGTGTTTGGGAAGTTTGGTTTTTGGTTTTTTTTTTTTTGTTTTTTTCCACTAAAAGACAAATTAGTTACAAAACCAAAAAAAACAATCCAAATAAAATATCACATCAAACCCCATAATTATTTTACTTTTTATCTCACAAACATCACATCCAATCACAAAAAAATCCAACTATTTTTCCAAACAAAAAAAAAAAAAAATTTCTCCAATAATATCTTATAACTAAAAAAACCCACAAAAAAAACCCACTTCCCAAACACCCACATAATTACAACACAATACGAAATTAGCTATTCTAACTAATTACAAAAGCCACTAGTTAAGCATAACACTAATCTATTACGACATGGATCCCAAGGATCAATGAGAAACTCATGCATGAATGCGGTTTCCACCTGAAAAGCCACTATTTTCCTGCTGCCGCATGCCTCTGTTGCTCAGTAGGACACTTGCATTGATTTTCCACTTCCAGACCAGCTTTGTTTTATCTTAGAAAGACACTGCTGAATTTGCATTGGTGGCCGATAGGGGACCAGTCGACCACTGCTGATGGTCGATTACCCCGATGGTGGTCGATTTACAGCGATGATGGCTCGCCACCTTTGTTGATTGGACTTCCATACTACAACAGAGAGCAAACAAAACAGAAGAGTGTATTTCTCAAGGATTTGTTTGCACAATTCATCCCCCTTTTCATGAACAAATCAAAGGGAGACAAACCTTGATCCACAAATCATCAACTCAAGCAATTTCATTGGGTGATGGCTCATGAACCAAAGTGTGCAATTTCATTAAATGCAACAAAACAAGATTCAAACCTCCTTCCTTTCATGAAAGATCAAGGGAAGTTGTTGACCTTGGAGACTTGGATCATTTCATCACTAATGAGTATGAATTGGTTCAAGCTTCCATGTGTTCAATTAACGTTCGATTGAACATGACCAAATATTATCTTGCTCACTTTTAGTCCCAAGTTTTAGTTATTCATTTCAATTACCTTTTATTCTTTAACCAGTTAAGTCCATTGGTGAGTTGAGTCCTCTAAAAAAGAAAAAAGTGTCAAACAATGGGTAGTTTAAGGCAAAAGAGAGGTGTTATGCCGTTGATAATGAACCCCCCAAAGAGGATTAAACCATTAAGCATGGACCTCAATCTCAAGCTTAAACAGTCTAAAGGTTGAAACAACCCTCGAAGAAAACAAAGAGTCAAGAAATGAGGGAGGTTGTAGAGATTATGCTTGCTGAAATTAAGTGAGAAAAATACTAAAACAATGTAATCAACTCAAACAAGTGGTGTCTAAAAGCCTAAAACACCAAGTTTATAAGGGCACTTACACTACAAGCATGCAAACAAGACTCAAATGACTTAACCAACCCAAAACAGAGTTAAAACAGTCCAAAACAAAAGTTAAAACAGTCCAAAACAGAGGTTAAAACATGCTGAAATTAAGTTACAAATGGCTAGAAAAATAAGATAACTAGTAGAGCTAACTAGGCTAGCAAACAAGACACAAGGAGGGAAGGCTAACCCCTCTAAATTTGGACTTCAAAACATGATTTTTACCATTTAAATTACTCTGAAATTCAGTGTTCAAAAGCCCAAAAAAAGATGGTTTGAAAGTGGGAAACAAAGGTGGAAAGGCCTTATAAACAAGGAAAAAAGAAAGGGTGAACTACCCCCTACATTTAAATGGCCTACAACCACCAATTTCAGCTCACAAAAACAGATTTTTTTATAACCCAAAAATAGTGGAAAAAAGATAGAAAAACAAGTACGCAAAGCAAGGTAAAAGGGCAAGGGTTATACCTCTTGAAGCAAAGATCAATTCTAGGCAACAATTCAAGCCAAGACCAACTTCAAGAGCTCCAAGAAGGCCTCAAGGAACCTCAGCTCAAAGATGAACAACTTTGGTTTTGGAGGTGTAGGCAAAAGTGTAGTGTATGTAGGCTAATGTGCACAAATTTGCAAGAAAGAGAGAGAAATGTAAAGAGAGAGAGATTTTTGTTCCAAAAATTCTAACCCTAAAAAATGGGAGAGGAGACCCCCTATATATAGAAAACATGAATTCCATCCAAGGATATCCAGCTCTACACGTGGGTATAGATGCATGCATCTATGTAAACAGCTGGCATAGTTGGCATAAAATATTTGCAAAAAAAAACTGGTGGCCGTCGGCTACTACTGGTAGCCAACCGGCCACAATTGGTGGCCGACAGGCCACACTAGTGGCCAACAACCAGGGGGCATGGCCGACAGCCTATAATGGTGGCTGGCAGGTCACCAGAAGGTTCATGCTCGAAACACCAAGGTTTTGGTCCAAAAACAAGGCGACAGGGGGGGCAAGGCTCAAAGTTGTAGCATTCCGCTGAGGACTTCGAGCACATGGTGAGCAAATACGTTCATCATCAGGTGTACAAACGAAGACATACAAGTCGTAAGGGCTGTCAAAAATGAGATGTCTACAATTGCCCATCTTTGACAGAACTCAGAGTCATGAAATGACGTGAGTGAATGTCAAAGCCCAAAAACGACCCATTTTTGACAAGGCCGTAAGACTTGGACAAACAAACAAACAAGACAAAGAACGATTGCGCCCACAGGCTGCCTACGTATCCCTTTGCAAGGAATCAAACCAGCATAGTTCTGGGGCGATGCAAATGATATGTATGCAAAGCAGTTTGAAGGTTGGACTTACATGCTTCGTGAAGCCGACTATGTTGAAAACTCATGATCATGCGATATGATGCCATAAGCAATAACAAATGCGATAAGCAAGAATGAATCCAATAAGCAAGAAAACAACATATGAATGAGCAACTTCAAGCTTAAAAGCAACACATGTTTTATGCAAAAGAACTAAAACACGCTCTAACTACGCCAAAATAAAGATGAGAAAAGAAAACACAGCTTAGGGTTGCATTTCACGCATCTTGAGAAACTGAGAAAACCACTCAGGGTTACGCTTCACATTTCCCAAGAAACAAGAAACACTGCCCAAGCTCTGGCTCGCGCGCCATGCGTCCCAACAAATAACAAACCAGTGTACGATAGATGCACAAAGTGAACAAGTGCAATAGATACACGAGTTGAAGGAGTGCGATAGATGTACAAAGTGAACAAGTGTGATAGATGCACAAGTTAAAGAAGTGCGATACATGCACAAAAGTGAACAAGTGCGATAGATGTACAAGTCAAAGGAGTGCGATAGATGCACAAAAGAAACAAGTGCGATAGATGCACGAGTTAAAGGAGTGCGATATATGCAAAAAAAGAACAAGTACGATTGATACACGAGTTAAAGGAGTGCAATAGATGCACAAAGTGAATAAGTGTGATAGATGCACAAAAGGAACAAGTGCAATAGATGCACAAGTTAAATGAGTGCAATAGATGCACAAAGTGAACAAGTGCGATAGATGCACAAGTTAAAGGAGTGCGATAGATGCACAAAAGCAGCAAGTGCGATAGATGCACAAGTTGAAGGAGTGCGATAAATGCACAAAATGAACAAGTGCGATAGATACACGAGTTAAAGGAGTTCAATAGATGCAGAAAGTGAACAAGTGTGATAGATGCACAAGTTAAAGGAGTAGGTTCTCTTAACGAGACATGAATGATCTTAGCCGAAACTCCTCTAAATGAACCATACGTACAATATCATATGTCTGTGTTGGCCAAGGAAGAAAGAAAAGGATTAAACAAGTGTGATACAATAATCATGCATGTTCTATACAAGATAAACAACCAAGATATGATGTTAGTTGAAGGCATGTTCTATCCATAAGACGAGGGCATTTTCTATGCATGAAATCAGAAGGAAAGCATATTTTATATGTGAATCATAAGCGATACAAGACGCGCACGCAATGTATATATGAAATGCATATCTATGTAACAATATGAAATGCATATTCTATGCAACAATATGAAATGCATAATTTGACAAAACAAATTCAATGGCAACTTTCGATTTACCTCTCGGAAGAGTTACAACATGTTTAAAAAAGATACACCTCGTTCATGTTGACAAGTGACGAACATCGTGCGCTAAAAACACAATTTTCAGTTTCCGTAGAAACAATCTAAACCTAACAGTGAACTTTCCTTGCATTTCTTGGGAAACAAGGACACAAAACAGCATCAAGACTCAGTGGAGGGGCGCCAGCCACTGGCCGGCAACCAGGGGAGAGTGTCGGCCACCCTTAAGGCTTGTCGGCCGCCAATGGTGGCCGGTCAGCCACCGATGACAAATTCGGGGCAATTTTGACTTTTTGCCTCAGGTCTTTATATACACACATCCACACTTCATTTGCTCACTTCTCCAAGGCTGAAATTCCTCCCTCTATCTCTTTAGACATTTTCCCTATCTAGATCTGAGCTTTATACACGTTTTCCAACGCCCCAAGCACACTTTATTCGCTAAAGTCTCTTAGTTCTCAACATTTTGAACTGATCAAAACTTGATTCGACACTTCTTTTCTCATTGTTGCCCTTCTAGGCTTGTTCCCTTTGAGTTTCTCTGGGGTTCCATAACCTTTTTTCGGCTTTGACTTTTCCACTCATTTTCTTTCTCTTAGGGTTTGACTTTTTCGAGTTTACCCTATTTTCTCCATTTTCCTTCACTTTTCACTGACTTTTCACCCATTTTCCAAATGGCAAATGATAATCCACGTGACGGAGCCCCTCTAGAGGTTCCACCTTCACTAGCACCTCTTGCCGAGGTTGAGGAGCCAATGATGGCTGAGGTCGGCAAGGCGGCGGAGGATATTGAGGTAGAGTTCGCCCCGGAGCTTGAGCCAGGGTTGCCATCATTGGGGGTATGACCCTTTGATTTGGCAAGGTATCATCCTCGTACACATTTCTTGCCACCCGGAGGCATTAAACACTTTAGCAACTTTATTCACGGTGTGCCGGAGGACCTCCTGCTAAGGGAGCCGACTTCTCACCTTTCATTCCTTGTTGTTAAGGTATGAACTCTGTTTAGTTGCATTTCTGCCTGTCTTTACTTACATTTCTTGCATTGCATTTTCTGACTGTATTTTCCTCATTGCTTTATCTAATTCACCTGTTTTCTACCACAGGGTGACTCCTGCGTATACAGGGGCTACAGGGCTACGACAGCTAGGGATCGGTACGATGAACTCATTGTAGGAGTCCGTGACATCGTTGATGAGGCCAGCTTCAACCTTTTTTTCTCCAGGTTGACACGGGTTATAGCGAGCCACCCACTTCTTGGAGCGCTAATGGAGAGATGGTGGGACACCACCAACTCCCTCCATCTCTCCATTGCTGGAGAGATGATGATGACTCCCTACGACTTTGCCATGATCACGGGCTTAGGTGTAGGGGGTGATCCAATCCTTTTCGACGCTAATATGGGGGAGTAAGAGGCTGCTTGGATCGAGCTACTAGGAGCACGCCCGCCTCTGTTTCGACTAGCCATGGTCAGATATAGCTGGTTTGCTGAGTATTTTTGAGGGAGCCAGCTAGGGACAGTAGAGGAGATAAAGCAGTATGCTCAGGGCTTTTTGATGTTCTTCCTCGACACCACCTTATTCGCGAACAGGGGGAACACCGTAGGATTATACCTGCTGAGCGCCCTGGTAACTCTTTCCCGGGTGCGTTTCTACGATTAGGGCAGAGTTGACCTCGCCACTTTGTATGGCTACACGAGCTCTACCTCCCGTCTGAGGGAAGACTTGATCAAAGGCTATTGGCGAGCTTGGGAGGTATGCATTTCAGTTCCCTCTTTGCATTTTACATTTTTAGCTCTGCATTTCTTGCTTTACATCTATTCAACACACGTGCTATCTGCTTTGCATTTTTGTATCTGTTCATGCTGTATGCTTTCTGCTTTGCATTTTCTATGTCTGTTCAAATTGTATGGTCGATCACATATCACTGCACTTTTCTTGCAGCTATGGGTATATGCTTATTTTCCAACTCTCGCCCCAGAGCCTGTGGAAGAGCTTTCCCTAGCAGTCCATTACTCGCGGAGGTATGAAGGCCAGTTCTACTGTTGAACCCGTAAACCTTCAGCTTCTTTTGTCACTATTTTAACACTGTGGCTGCCTACGAGGTAACTCGAAACACAGTCATTTTGCTTTATAACTATTCTGATTCACATTTTGGCGACTGACGGCAGCTAACAATCTCTGCATACTTTGTTTGCAGATTATGTGGTAGCCATAGGCCATGATGCCAGCGGGGATTCGGGACCAGTTCGTTGGGGCTTGGGCCACGTCCCGTTTCTGGACTCTATTGGAGGGCCCAAATTGCCGAGCCCGGTTTCGAAAGTTCGCGGCACTGCATCGTGGACCTACCTGACCCGACCATTCCGATGGCGCCGCTAGAGTCTATGAGGATAGCAGACAGCCTATCCATTAATGAGGTCACGGAGCTTATGGTGGGCTTGGATGGTGACTACTTCTGAGCCGAGAGTGACTATGCAGCCTTTATTCAGACCCATCTCATGCCACCTTTGATTGGTGCTTGTGGAGGTGAGGAGGCGAGAGTTCCTGCTGCAAGAGAGGCACTTAGAGTGACTCGGCCACTGGGCGATGGTAGAGGAGCTTCTCAAAGCGAGACAGGGACTCATGGCCAAAACTTCCAATCGTTGACATCTTTGGCAAAGATACCGGGATGCTTACTGTTCGATTGAGCTGCGGCTGGTCATGAGCTTGTCGGGGTTTGAGGCCTCACTTAGGTATGGACCACACTTTACGTTTTGAGCCCTACATTTCAATTCAGATATGTTTATTGTAGACGCTGATCATTCAAAATGCATTTACAAGCATCGATAGAGTACACAGGGGGGCGCTCTTGAGCTGATAGCCTCATTGATAGGCATGGTCCAGAGGAGGGAGACGCTGCTTGGTCTCCACGGCATCCCGGTAAGTTCTTCAGTTTGCACTCCAGGCATCAAATTTCCACTAACACACTGACACTGACATTTCAACTGAAAACTTCCCAAACTGCACTAATACACCGCATCTGACACATTACGCTTACACACTATATTCATACACTGTATTTGATTTCTACATACACTCATTCTGTATACCATGTTTGCATCTGATACACATACTGTAACTGATATGTGACAACTATCTTTTCAGATCCAATCTATATCGATGTCACCAGCAGCAGCCGCATCACCAGTAATACCTTTTCCAGTAACAGGGAAGAGAGACAGAGGCAGGAGTACCTGAGCCCGAAACATCCCTCCAAAGCCCATTCTGAGTGATGATAATGCTAAGATGAACGACTCTGAGGAGGAAGTGAGTCAGCATTCGGAGTCATCTGAGAGTGGAGAGGATGCTGGCTCGGGTTCCGAGAGTGGAGGTGACGCCGAGGTGAGCTTTGAGGTGGAGAGCGGAGATGACACCAGCTCAGGTTCTGGTTTAGGTTCAGATAGTGGCATTGATAGAGATAGTGCCCCATAGTCTTCTCCTCCGAGGAAGAGAACGAAGAGGGTTTCTCAAGCTTGAGGCAATCGGCGCTGATTTTTTTTGTACTTTTGCTTAGTTTCTTTTTGTTTACAACATTAGCACATTGTATAGCTTCAGATAGCTTTTTTTGCTTTAAAACTTGTGTTCCACTTTTGTAAAAACCATGCTCGGAATAAAACCTCGTTGTTTTTTTTATGAAAAGTGTTGCTATTTTTTCATCATGAGCATCGTATTTTGCATGAAATAGACATGGAATTAAAATGGCCAAGAGCACTTGATTGAAACAAAATCTTAATCGGGTAACGAACCGACCAACAACCAAAATACAAAATGCAACATAAAACTCGATAAACAAAACAAAAAAAACTCGATAAACAAAATGACTCAAATACAACTCAACAAACTTGCTAAAGCCGAAAGGACTCAAAACAAGGCCATGAAAGAAACAAAGATCAAAACAAAACACACACCTCCAGCACTGGTCAACACACCGATGGTCAGCAAGCCTGGAAAAGGGACTATCGGCCAAAGGTAAAGGTTTTTGGCTGCCAGAGGTAGTCGGTCGGCCACTAAAGTGGCTTGTAGGCCATCACCAATGGCCAGTTGGCCACCAGTGTGAAGAATCTCCAGATTGTTGACAGCTGGATTCCACTCACAGCCTCATCTTCTACAAAAGGTTTAGCTTCGTGATCTCTCTTCCAGAACTTCATTTCAGTTGTAATTTTTTCCACAAATGCAGCCATTTCTTGCCGAAAGACTATCAGATTGGATTGCGATGTTAAATGGCGCGGAAAAGGTAAATTTCTAGGGTTTCGGCATAAATGTACTTTTTTTGTTAAGCCGAACTTCGCTTTGTTTTTTGTTCCTTTATGCCGCGGCTAGATGTTGGAACCCGATTACACATGTCTTTAGCTTCGGGGGACAAGAAATATGCCCGACAATTGAAGAATTTCAGGCGTTAATGGAATCCCGACGCGAAGAGAAAATCATACCTCAGCCCCGTTTTGGCCACATCCAAACTTTGGGGCGAATGTGTGGGCTCATTCTACATGAGGCTCGATCTTTGGTTCACAGCGGAGAGCCGGACATTTCCAGTTTGATTCATCATTTTTCCAATGTTGGCGACCAAGGCGACCTTCTTTGGCGAGGTTTTAGGCAACACCCCCTTTGCTTGTGTATGCTGGCTCATTTCCTTCTTGCCCCTAGTTTCGGCGGGTCTAGCATTCGGCTGATTGAAGTGGCCCAAGGTTTGAAAGAGGGCAAGAGTTGCATTGGCTTGGTGTTTTTTTTTTTTTGGTGAATAAGTCATAAATTAAAAAAGACAAATAAATACAAACCACAAGAGGCATACCTCGGGAGCTAACTAACTATACAAAATACAGATAACAACAAACTAAAGCAACAAGAAGACAAAAAACCTGTTCGAACACCACATCAACAACAAGAGCATATGAGGGGCAAGAACTAGGCCAACACAAAACTACCCCAAAGGAAATGCCAAGAGATAGCTGGATCACAAATTAGATCCCAAAACAAACTCAAAAGAAAACCAACTAACTCAAAAAGGCCATGTACAAAGCCAAAACAGGACATGGGACTACAAAATAAGCTAATATATTAAAATTTCAAATTGTAGAAAACAACATAGCAGCAACAGCACCCATGGTAGCAGCAGGCCACAACATAGCAGCAGTCCACACCATAGTAGCAGGCCACAACTCCAAAAATAGTAGAAAAAACAATAGCAGCAGCACCTAGGAGACTTTGATAGGTTTAGACGCGTTTCATCGGTAGGAGACGACCAAATTCACGAGGAGTCCATTATTTCTTCAAGTATTGGTTCCCATTTTTTCTTATATGTGTTTCTCACATCACTCGGCACTCATGCTTTATTTTTCTCTTAAAGCCCTTTTCTCACTTTTCTCTCAACATACATCTCTCTATTCTTCAATCTTTCTTTTCTTACATCCCTTCCCACGTGTGGCTTATTGATAAGTTGAAGGTAGCGGACTCTTGCCCTGAGTACTCAGCTCGAGGCTATTTCTTTCGCCATCGTCTAATAGATTTCCCGAATGGGGGATGGTGGCGCCATTGGATGTGCAATAGGTCTGCTATTGACATTGCCCCTGGCTTAATCTGACTGAAATGAGCTACAACATGACTCGACAACCTGGCATATAGTTGATTCGCTTGACACACTACGTGTTCTACTTCCCCTTCCGGTTCAGACGTCAGTTTGGGCATGATCAGACTTGCCTAAAGAAGGGAGTAGAATATCCGATTTCATTCCCTATTCGAGGTTTACATTTGGCTAGGTACCCCACTGCTTAGAGGATGAGAGAGCTTCTGGCCCCTACTCCTAGTTTCAGTTGCGCCCTTTCTGGCGAGTGTTTGGCTTAGCTCGAGGATGAGGCACAAATCGGGCCAATTTTAGCTTCAGAAGCTTCCACAAGCACAAATAGGGGATGCAGGAACAATTGACTCATCTATGCCCCTAGTTTATTGCTTTGATCTTTCTTTTCAAGTTTTTTGCAATGTAATAAAAGCAACTTTGATTTGTATCGAGAGTTAGAGAACTTCTATATTTAAAATCAATGAAATTAAAATTGTGAGCATTGAAAATTTTACTTTTGATACAAAAATGGTCTAAGTTATAAAAGGTAAAATTTCAACAAAATCAACTTTTATTAAAACTTTCCAAAACCATTTTCGAAAAAGATCACCACTTGACATGCATGGAATCATTCCTCGAGATGTACAACCCCGAATCCAAAGATCACATATTGCCCTTGACTAAATAACACTGCTCAACACTGTAACCAGCTCTCAGAATAAAGATCACAACCGGACTCTCAGATAAAGAACAGACAAAGATGACCTGATCAAACACATAGACAGGACAGTTGAGTTGGAGGTGTTTACGGCCGAACTTCAAGATGAAGTTGCCTACGTATCCCAAAGATGGGAATTAGGCCTTACATAATTCGGTTTAGGTTCACTCGAGTATTAACTCTCTCCTTTTGCGCACTAACTTTTGCCAAAACTGCCTTTAGGGTTTTTAACCTTGCGAGCTTAGTTTTTTTCTATTTTTAATTTTTCGTGCTCTAACTTTTGCCTAGGTCACCCTTCTGGATTTTTGACCTAGCGAGCCTCTTAGGGATAGTATTTCTTCAACTTGTCTATGTTGATCGGTTGGGAAAATTCTAGGCCATCCAGGTCCATAAGAATAACAACTTTACCCGACCAGATAGCTTGGATAATGTAAGGACTAATCCAATTGAGTCTGAACTTGCCCCTTGGGTCATGGATGGGAGCTCGATTGTCTTTTAGCACCAAATCCCCCTTTTTGAGATTCCGGGACTTAACTTTCTTATTGAAAGCCCTAGCAATCCTGCGTTGATAACCCTGAACATGATACAATGCTTTCAGCCTTCTCTTACCAATAAGTATTAATTCTTCGAATCTACTCTGTTGCCAGTCTACCTTTGCTATCTGACACTCAGCCATAACTCGCAGCGACAAAACTTCTATTTCAATTGGCAAAACAGCCTCCATCCCATAAAACAGAGAATAAGGAGTTGCCCCTGTAGACGTCCGGATTGAAGTTCTATAGCCCCATAGTGCAAATGGCAATTTATCTGGCCAGTCCATGTAGGTCTCAACCATCTTCTGTAGAATATGCTTGATGTTCTTGTTAGCGGCCTCAACAACTCCATTGGTTTACGGCTGGTATGTAGATGACTTATGAAAAGCCACATTATATTTCTCCAACAAGTCTATCATTTATTTCTTAAAGTGGAGGCCATTATCTAATATGATCTCATTTGGGACTTCATATCAGCAAATAATGTTGTTTCGGATGAATTTGGCCATATGCGATGCTTTCAGCACTGCGTAGGACATAGCTTCCACCCACTTTGTAAAGTAGTTAATTGCCTCTAGAATGTATTCATGCCCATTCGACCCTTTTGGCGTGACCGCGCCGATTACATCGATTCCCCAGACTGATAAAGGCCATGGGGAAGTCATGTTGTACAGCTTTGACGACGGGATATTCATGTGATTGACATGAATTTGGCATTTGTGGCATCGCCGAACAAAACCAATACAATCTTCCTCATGGTAGACCAGTAGTAACCCTGCCTGAGAATCTTCTGGACTAACACTACTCTATTCATGTGTGCTCCGCACTCTCCCCCATGGATGGCCTCCATCAGCGCTTTGATTTCTCTGCTTCGACACACAACTTGTGCATTCCCAGATGACCTCTCTTGTACAGTTTACCTCCGCAAATGACAAATTGAACAGCTATCCACCGTATTGCCCTTTTGTTCTTAGCATCTGCCCCTGGTGGAAAAACCTCATTTTCTAAGAAGTTCCAGATATCGTAGTACCAAGGGTTTTGATCTTGCGCTTCATCTATTGCGGCAATAGTCTCGTAGGCTGAGGTGTATCTCTACTCAATGATGATCGGACGTATCCGAACTCCTAGCGGGATGTCTATCATAGAAGATAGAGTTGATAAGGCGTCAGCGAACCTGTTGTTTTCTCTCAGTAGATGCGTGAAAGTCAACTTTTCAAACTTATGAATCAAAACGTCCAGGGTTTGGTGATAAATCTTCATCTTTTCTTTTTTGACCTTCCAGTCTTCATTTGTTTAAGAAACAACTAGGTTCAAGACTCCGATGATGTCCAACCTTTTTGCCCCTAGTTCCAGGGTGGCTTCCAAACCAGCGATACACGTCCATATTCTGCTTTGTTATTGGATACCTTGAACTGGAGCTTGAAGGCTAAAGGTATATGGGAATCATCGGGTGTTATCAGCAACACACCTATCTCATAACCGTACTGATTGGACGCTCCATCAAAGTAGATTGTCCAAGTTTCCTCTTCAATTTTTAGAATGGCTTCATATGGGAACAGGTATTCTACCACTTCATCCCCTTTTATTGGGTGATCTGCCAGAAACTCCGCCACAGCTCTCCCCTTGACCGACTTGCGGGTAACATACTTGAGATCAAATTCGGAGAGAAGAGGCAACCAACGGGCTAGCCTACCTATAAGCGGTGGTTTCTCAAAGAGATTTGATGGGATCTAATCTCAAAACCAGAATTATGGAGTGAGCTATAACAAGTAGTGCCTCAACTTCCTGGTAGCCTATACCAAGGCTAGGCAAGCTTTCTTTAACGGAGTGTAGTAGGTCTCGTAATCCAGTATTTTTTGCTCAAATAATAGATGGCTTTCTCCACCCTATCCTCAGATTCCTAAGCAGGCATGCATCCTATCGCTGTGTCTATGATTGATAGATACAGAAGCAAAGGCTTTTCCGGCTCTGGCGGCGACAACACAAGTGAATTCTAAAGATATTGCTTGATATGCTCAAAAGCGAATTGACATTGATCATCCCATCAGAATTTCTTTCCTTTATTCAGGAGACCAAAGAGTGGTTCACAAGTCAAGGTTAATTTAGAAATAAACAGTCTTATGAATTGCACTTTACCCAGAAAGCCTCGCACCTCCTTTTCAATTCTCGGTGGTGGCATTTCTAAGATGGCCTTGATTTTGGAGGGATCTACTTTGATGCCCCTCTATGTAAGCAAGAAGCCCAATAGTTTCCTAACTGTCACACCAAAAGTACACTTCTGTTGGTTCAACCTCAGTTTGTATTCTCTGATCCGTTGAAAGAATTTCTTCAAGGCGGTGTAGTGGCCCTCTCTTTTTTTGGACTTGACAATCATGTCGTCCATGTACACCTCAACCTCTTTATGAATCATATCATGCAGAATTGTGGTTGTAGCCCTTTGATAGTTAGCCCCAGCATTTTTCAGCCCAAACAGCATCAACCAATAGTAGTAGGTACCCCACAGCGTAGTAAATGTGGTTTTCTCTATGTCCTCGGGCGCTATCAAAATCTGGTTATACCTGGAAAACCCATCCATGAAAGAGAGCAATGCATGGCCTGCAGTGAAATCCACTAATTCATCGATGTGAGGTGGAGGAAAGTCATCTTTCAGACTAGCTTTATTCAGATCTTTGAAGTCCACACACACCCTAATTCTTCCGTCCTTTTTTGGCATTATGATGATGTTTGTGGGAGCCGAATAATTGACAAAGGCAGAAGGCGCGCAATATAGGGCTGACAATAATCAGCTGTATCCGAATACATTATTTGGGCCGAATAAGTGTGTACCATTGGAGCCGAATAATATAAAGGATAATGATCAAAAAGTAGGCCTTGGCCCCGAGGGAAACATGTATAAATACAGGAGCAACATATTTAGTAGGTATGTAAGAATTACTCTACTTAACTTAGACAAGAAGCTGTCTTGAGTGTCTGAACTAACTTGTTCATCGGAGTGCTAATTCCGGCACCCCTAACCGGAGTGTTTCCATTTTTTCAGGTGACTAGCTGAGGATCTCTAGCGTCTCCCAGGATTTGAAGAGTATTTCGAAACCACTTCTCCACAATTGGCGTCGTCTGTGGGAATACTCAAATACATCCATGGCAGGTGTGACTGAAGATCCTCCGGTAACCATTGACGAGACCGCACAAAGTGATGACCTTACTCCAGCAAATATGCTCGAAAAAGAAACAATCGCTGCAAGACGCGCCTTGAACTTCGATTCACCAACGACTTCAGCGCAAGAGACAATGCAGGCGATCATGGAACAAGCAAAGCAGAACGAACAAAGGCTGGAGAACATGATCGCTGAAAATGAACGTCTTCGTCAAGATTTGGCCCTCGAAGTCGCAAAATCGAAAGAAGCCATGCGCCAAGATCCCGAACGACCTCCGAGGGCCGGTGGACAACGACCTCGAGCTCGACAAAAGGATACCAATAGTGACTCCAACTCATTATCCGCGGAGCTCACCAAGAAGGGACGATCAGAAACTTCCAGCTCCTCCGAAAATAGTCTACATAAGAGGAACAAGCGCAGGCGGAGCAGTTCAGATGAAGAAGACCAGCACGATCCTTTTGTCCGACGGATTGTAAGGGCGGCCCTGCCCAAGAAGTTCAAAGCTCCATCATTCATTCTTTACGATGGCAAATCAGACCCCACTGATCATATCCGTCATTACAAGCAGGCCATGACATTGCATGCAGACAACTAAGCCCTTATATGCCGAATATTCCCCAGCAGCCTGGGGCCATTAGCTGTCAGGTGGTATTACAAGCTGTAGCCGGCTTCCTTCAAAAGCTTCCATCAATTACAGAAGTCCTTCAAGGCCAGGTTCATCACCAATGAGGTACAGCCGAAGCAGGCCAACTCCCTCTAGGCCATGCAGATTTAGTCAGGAGAAACGCTCAGAGCATATTTGGCGCGCTATTGGGAGTGCTTTAACCTCGTCGACGACGCTTGCAATGACTCCATGGCCATCACCGCCTTCAAAATGGGACTACATCCTGATAGTCCTCTTCGCAATTCCCTGACCAGAAGACCCCCCAAAACAGTCTGGGCATTGATGAAAAAAGTTGAGGAGTATTGCAAAGTGGAAGATGATGCCTTGAGAATAAAAGCCGGTCAAATGTCCAATAAAACGGCCCTCCCTGAAATTGCTAAACCAATAAGCTCAGTGCCACCTTCTAGCCCAGAGCCTCGGCAATGCGCTAGACGAGACAAAAGGCGGGATACTCGCCGAACAAGCGATCAATGTCCCCACCGGACGAATGAGCAACTGCAAGTCGATAGCAGACGCTCGAGGCGTGCCGACAAAAAATACACAGAGTTGTCAGAACCAATCGCTGCAATCATGACCAAAGTCCAACACCTTCCATTCTTCAAATGGCCGTCAAAGATGGTAGGGCTGTCCGACACGCGAAGAAGGGATAAGCGATGCAAATATCATAAAAATCATGGCCACGAAACAGAGAGCTGCTATGCATTAAAAGATCACCTGGAAGAACTGGTGCAAGAAGGCCGACTGCAACAGTATGTGAGAAAGGGAAAGCCAACCAAGGCACTAGCCTTGAGGCAGGACTCCCCTCCACTTGGCGTGATCCATGTAATCTATAGCCTGCCTGCACCCCCAACCGTGCTCACAATTCAATCGCATCCAATCCCCCAGGAGCAACGTATTCCGACTGAATGGCTCAAAGGAGCTCCGACAATTGCTTTCAATGACTCCGACCTTAGTGGCACGATAGCTTCCCACATTGATTCGTTGGTCATTAGCTTACACATAAACCGGTTCACCATTGAACGAATTCTCATAGACCCGGGGAGTACTTCAGAGGTCATGTATTACCAAACTTTCGTCAAACTCGTCCTCAACGAGTCAAATCTGTCTCTAGCGCCTCATCCATTGTTCGGCTTTAATATGAATCCCGAATACCCGTTAAGAAAGATCATACTACCTGTCCGAGCGGGCTCCAGAACGGTCGAAGTAGAATTCCTGGTCGTAAAGCTCCCTTCGCCGTATAATGTCATCATGGGGCGAACCTAGATACATATTATGAAGGTCGTTCCAAGCACTTATCATCAGCTCCTGCGCTTCCCGACAGCCCATGGCATTGAAGAGATTCATGGCTCCCCCCAATCAGCACAAGCAGTGATTTTATGAAAACCCTATCACTGACCCGATTTGTGGGCTTTGATACTTGTGTATATTTCACTTCTGCAATGCAAACCATTTTTCTTTGTCGTTCAATTTATTTCACAAACCCCATTGTGACACTCGTTATGACGACGATTTAGAGCCCCCTTAGGTGCATGTCACCTTAGGGCCGATCAAGTCTCCGGATTTGGATCCCCCTTTGGTGCATGTCACCTTAGGACCGATCAAGTCTCCGGATTCAGAGCGCCCTTCGTGGATATCACGATTGGCCACATTAAGTCTCCGGATTCGGAGTCCCCTTAGGTGCATGTCACCTTAGAGCCGATCAAGTCTCCGGATTCGGAGCCCCCTTTGGTGCATGTCACCTTAGGGCCGATCAAGTCTCCGGATTCGGAGTGCCCTTCGTGGATACCACGATTGGCCATATTAAGTCTCCGGATTCTGAGCCCCCTTTGGTGCATGTCACCTTAGGGCCGATCAAGTCTCCGGATTCGGAGCGCCCTTCGTAGATATCATAATTGGCCACTTTAAGTCTTCGGATTCGGAGCCCCCTTTGGTGCATGTCACCTTAGGGCCGATCAAGTCTTCGGATTCGGAGCCCCCTTTGGTGCATGTCACATTAGGACCGATCAAGTCTCCGGATTCGGAGCGCCCTTCGTGGATATCACGATTGGCCACTTTAAGTCTCCGGATTCGGAGCCCCCTTAGGTGCATATCACCTTAGGGCCGATCAAGTCCCCATGTTACCTTAGGGCCGATCAAGTCTCCGGATTCGGAGCGCCCTTCGTAGATATCACGATTGGCCACATTAAGTCTCCGGATTTGGAGCCCCCTTTGGTGCATGTCACCTTAGGGCCGATCAAGTCTCCGGATTCGGAACCCCCCCTTAGGTACATGTCACCTTAGAGCCGATTAAGCCTAGGTACTTCACTAAGCATATTAAAAATTGATTAAGTCTCCGGATTCAGAGCCCCTTAGGTGCATGTCACCTTAGGACCGATTAAGTCTAGGTGTTTCACTAAGCATATTAAAAATTCAGAACAAGACGCAAATAAGGTCCTTAACTGAGCATATCAAAAATTCAAAGTAAGACCCAAATGTGTGAAATAAAGCTTTTTATTCGATCAAACAGTTGTTACATAAACGCAACTCACATCTGAGCGTTACAATTTTTATTTAATCAGACAGTTGTTACCTAAACGCAACTTGCATTTGAGCATTACAATACCCATGTCCTATCTCAAAAGCTAAAAAGGGGAGAAGACGCATTGGTAAAGCGGCAGCGCCGAATCAACTCCCATCACCCGGAAGTCCTCCGCGGTTTGCAATGCCTTGAGCCAACTGTGCCCAAATCCTTCCCTCATACCATTGACAATGTCAAGGCAAAGATCCAAGACAAGGAGGGATAAACCCAACGGTCGTTGCCTTTCCTTTCGGGGTGATCTGCTCCGACGACTTGAAGATTCATGCCAACCTTTGGGCGCCCTACTTCCCATACGGATGGATCCTCTGCCGCAATCCATGGCAACACCAAGTTCGGCTGAATACCAGCCTCTAACTAACATTCCCGTTTATCTCACCTCACATAAGCGATCGTTTATCTGCGCAAAGCGTCCACTCCTTTTATTTTCAATACTGGCAGCGATCTCGAGGCCCCAATCCCGAGGTGACTTCGCTAACACTAAATTCCATGAGACAAACGTCGGTTGACATTCGCTACGGTGTAGTTATCCAAACGACTTTTTGAAGCACGTGCGTTGGCCAAAAATTTAGGCCCCCAACCGAGTTGAATTTGCCAAAGCCACTCTACCCACTGGCTTTCGGCTTCTTCAGGTTACAATAGCCTGTCAGGATTAAACGGCTATCAAGTATGGATTGACCCTGCCGATCAACGTTTATATATTCATTCAAACACAATAAAACGAAACACATACACGCCGAATACGAACTACAAGAAAATATTTGTAATAGAACGTTTCTTATTCAACAAAACAAGCAATAAATTACATAGTTTTGAACGTGATACACGTTTCAGCCTTACAACAAATATAATTATGTGGCGTCACCCTCATCATCACTCTTCTCGACTTCAAAAGCAGAAAACGGAAAATGTTTACTGTGATAGAGTGGTGATGCCGAATCAATGCCTGCCGCTCGAAGAGCCTCTGCGGCTTGAGATGCCTTGATCCAACCGTGCCTAAATCCACGATTCTCATATCGGCAAACTTCTTCGGCGAGTTTTTCCTTGGTCTTCTCGATTCCAACTCTTCGGCCTTCATGGAAACCTTTCTCATAGGCCCTTCCCTTCGCGCTCTCCATTGCGAACATACTCGCTGTTTCAGGATTGGCAAGTGCGGAACTGATGAGCCGGCTGGTAACCCTCTCTTCCACGATTGGGTTTCCCTGGGCTGCCTTGGTCTTCCTCAACTCGCGCTCAGCCGCCTCCGCGCGGGCCTCCAAACTTCGAATACGTTCATCATTCTTCTCCATTTCTTGGCGGGCAGTGTGCAACCGCATGCCGATTTCATAGGCAGTGTACAGCCCCTTCACCGCCCCATGAACACCTTCGCGAAACACTTCGTAGTCCTGGCGACCTACCATCGATTGCTGAACCTCAGGCGGGAAAATTTGTCAAGCAAACTCGACCGCTACATTTGGGTCTCGAACGATCGAGTCCGCCTCCGTCATGGGTCTATTCCCCACAAATATCGCGAAGCTTAATAGGCGCGGATTCGCCTCAGGTGCCCTCTCGACTCGAGGTTGGGAAGTTACGCCGCGATCGCTTGTCCCGTTGGGTGACTGCCGACGCCGAGGAGACCGACGCCTCGATCCTCGAACTCCTGCCTCAGGCGCGGAGGGTCATTACCACGATTCATGTCTCCACCCAGCTCAGCCAACATCTTCGCTTCCCCTCTGCTGTTAAAAAAGAGTCTGTTCGACATTCACTTAATACCCTCAAACGCTGGAGTCAGTTGTCTGCTATGCTCATAAAAGTTTTACCTTTAATCATTTATCCTTTAAAGAGGCAGCACCCTCAAGGCCATCTCATTAATTGTAAAACCCTCCAACGCCCGGCGCCGACTGGATCGACCCACTTGGGACAAAGGCAGACATCTATCAAAACTCCTAAGGTCGTTTCCTCTGGCGCCTGAACGATCATCATTTCATCCGGCGCCCGAATGATCATGCACCGCCTGGGACAAGGGCAGATTTATCAATCTATTCGGCTTATGTACCCCAGCCGGCCCACGAATCGATCCTCCACAAATCTTAAGGTCGTTTCATACGGCGCTTGAATGATCATCGTTTCATCTGGCGCCCGAATGATCACGCACCGCCTAGGGCATGGGCAGATTCATCAATCTATTCGGCTTATGTACCCCAACCGGCCCATGAATCGATCATCCACAAATTTTAAGGTCGTTTCATACGGCGCCCGAATGATCATCGTTTCATCCGGCGCCCGAGTGATCATGCACCGCCTGGGGCAAGGGCAGATTCATCAATCTATTCGGCTTATGTACCCCAGTCGGCCCATGAATCGATCCTGCACAAATCTTAAGGTCGTTTCATACGGCACACGAATGATCATGCACCGCCTGGGGCAAGGGCAGATTCATCAATCTATTCGGCTTATGTACCCCAGCCGACCCATGAATCAATCCCTCACAAATCTTAAGGTCGTTTCATACGGCGCACAAATGATCACGCATCGCCTGGGGCAAGGGAAAATTCATCAATCGATTCGGCTCAGTACCCACAATACGCAGCACATGAATGATAATTCAATATTGTCTTAGGATATTCAATTTCTGAAAGCTAAAACACAGCAATGATTTTATCCAAATTCGTGAAAGACAAAGTATTCTTCATTAACATAACTTCACAAACCATGAACAAGTAGTGGAGAAATACCAACGCAGTTTTCATTAATAAATTGAGCACAAATAGTAACCAATTTATACAACTAGCTTGAGCCAACAAAAGTCTACCAGATAAAAACTTACATCAAAAACAAAAGTCTACCAAACAAAAACTTACATCAACATCAAAAGTCTACCAAATAAAAACTTAAATCAAAATCAAAAGAGATGACTCCCAGATCACTCCTCGGGGTCAGACTCAAGTGGCTCAACGTCCACTTGCTCGTAGGGAATTGGCAAGGCCAATGTAACTCCAGCGGCAGCAAGGGCTTTGAGCCATCCATGTTTGAATCCCCGATTCTCGAATTTGGGGACTTCATCTACATATTCCGTGAAGGCGGAGCTTTTTCCTGCCTCAAATGCCGCAGAAGCTTCAGAATCGGCTTTCTCCTTGGCAGCCTTGAGCTCCGCTAACTGAACCTCCGCCTCGGCAAGCGCCTCCTTGGCTAACTTAAGCGATTCTTCGCTCACATTTGCCCTACTCTCAACGTTAGAGCGGAGCTGTTCAACTGAGTGAGCCCTCTCTTTCTCTGCTTCAGCTCGCGCACCCTCCATCGCGGCTCTCATACTTTCAAATTCGGCCCTACTCTTTTGACCGTCCGCCTCCGCTTGCAAACGATCAACTCTGCCGAGGGCATCATGGAGACGGCGGCCTAGGTTCGCGATCCTGTCAATAGTCTGCAAAAAAAGTTGGGATTGTTAGATATCTTTAATGAAAAAAAAGTCAAAAGAATTTGAGATGGTCACTAACCAGGAACGCTGACTGCGCAGACAGGGCTGCGGCCATAACATCCAGCACGGCGTGAAAGGCTGCGACGTCAGCCGGCAAGGAAATTGAAGCCGTGAGGCTCAACGCCACGGCTGGATCCTCAATGGCTGAGGCATCGGAAGAGATCAGTGTATCTTTGATCTTAGGCCGAACAATAAAAGGTGCAGCCGCACCCGACTTTTCTAAACGAGGCCGTTTGGAAGCAAGGCTAATTTTCGACCCAGCCTCTCCCTCGGCGCTACTCTTTTCGCCCCATTTCTCTGGGATCAGCCGTTCATCAATGACCTATTCCTCAACCTCTTCTCCCGTTTCGATCTCAGCGACCTGAATCGTCTCTTCAATAACGAGTACAAAATTTTTAATCAAGGTGGGCTCAGAATGGGCGGCCTCGGCTTTCTTTCGAGCAGCCATTCGCTCGGCATTTTTCCTTCATACCATCTGCGTAAGGCTTTCTCCAGCCATAGCTTCAAAAATATCGCCGGGTAGGTCCCCCAAATTTGCAAAAATATCTTCGGACGAAAACTCTGCCCGACCCGAAGTGGACGGTAAAGGCCGGTTCAGTCCCGCAGCCTCAAACGCCGAGCGTATCGCTTCGTCGACCTCTTCGGCCCCCTCAGCAACCTCTCTGGTTGGTTCGGCAACTATCTCTACCACCGGATCAACCTCTGCCCTCGGATCTGAATCTTCGAGGCCAATTTTCCTAAGGTTCTTGAAGCTGGGAAAGATAAGAGCCGAAAGGTGTTTATCGCCGGATGGAATTGGAATGCCTTCCGCAGTCGAGAATGTAGTGTAAGTCGGTTCGTATCGGAGGAGTATGTGAGCCGCTCTCCCTTGCTTTTGTACATTTGGACGGCCGAAGTATCTGAGCGTAGACTTGATCGCCTCAAGAACCGCCCTGTTAGTCGACGGAAGAATTTTCTTCAATCTGTTAACTGCAAAGAACAAGGGGTGATTAAAGAAAAAAAAAAAGAGAGTCGAGTGAAGGGTAAGTCAACAAACAACAAGGTGTTGTGCGGCAACCTGAATCACCCTTTCGTCTGGGAATAGGATCTAGGCGGTCTTTGCCTTCACCGAACTCCCAGTTACCTTGGACATTGACCATTACATCGTCAACCCTCTTACCAGAACTGGCAAGCATGGTTATCAAGTGATGGTCAGTGTCCTTGGCCTTGAGAAAGTATCGCCCCAGCCGACCGGAAGATTTGGCCAAAGCGTAGCAGTGTCGAATCGCCGGAATGCCAAGGTTGATCCTAAGACGCCGGTTCAACTCAATCACCCCCATGATGATTCGAAAGAAATTGACGTTAGGTTGAGAAGGAATCAGACTGCAATAGCGAAGGACGGCCCTAAGCAGTGGGTGTAGAGGCAAACGGACTCCGCCCTTCGCTATGGATAAGAGAGGGAAGACAATCATATTCTGATCCTCCCTCTCCATATCAAGGGAACTGTCCGTTACAAGAGATAGGTGGACGTCATCGGGAATGGAAAAATGTCTCCGGAATCCGGCAATACGACCCTCGGAAAGGAGGTCTTTCAAGTGTTTAGCCATGTTTGCAGGGATTCAAGGTTTTGCCGGAATCAAAACGACAAACAGAAAATAGGATCGTAAAGAAGGGAGAAGAAGACTTACGAAGATTAAACGGAGGTGAGGATAGACGGAGAAGAGTTGCAGAGCATGCGAATCAAAGAAGGGATATCTGCTGGCGGTCTAAGAGTCTCGAATACTCGACGAACTGTGCTTTCGAAAAGACTGAAATTTCAAATCACAATAAATGCGAGACGCACGATTGAGGCGGGAAAGCGTAATGATGAACGAAAAAGTGTGCACGTCCTGACATCTATATTGGGATACGCGAAGCCGCCTGACCAGTTCTAACTTTTCCAATTCAAGACCAAAGACGCCGATTAACTACCGTTAATAGGGAGTTCGGGGGGCAATTGTGGGGGCCAAATAATTGACAAAGGCAGAAGGCACGCAATACAGGGCTGACAATAATCGGCTGTATCCGAATACAATATTTGGGCCGAATAAGTGTGTACCATTGGAGCCGAATAATATAAAGGATAATTATCAAAAAGTAGGCCCTGGCCCCAAGGGAAACAGGTATAAATACAGGAGCAACATATTTAGTAGGTATGTAAGAATCACTCTACTTAACTTAGACAAAAAGCTATCTTGAGTGTCTGAACTAACTTGTCCGTCGGAGTGCTAATTCCGGCACCCCTGATCGAAGTGTTTCCATCTTTTTAGGTGACTAGCTGAGGATCTCCAGCGTCTCCCAGGATTTGAAGAGTATTTCCAAACCACTTCTCCACAATGTTGGCCAACCAAGTTGGATACTTAGATACTAGCAAGAACCCTACGTCGATTTGCTTGGTGACCTCTTCCTTAATCTTCAAAGCTCAATCCGAATGTATTCTCCGCAACTTCTGCTTGACGGGTTGGGCCTGAAGGTCAAGAGGGATCTAATACTGTACAATCTCAAGATTGATTCCAGGCATATCTTCGTAGGATCACGTGAAAACATCTTTAAAATCTTTTAATAAAATGACTAAGCACTCGCGCTTCTCTGAAGACAACGTGGACCCGATCTAGACCAGACGTGGATCCTTGTCAGTACCCATATTAAAAGCAATGATTTCATCAGCAAGGGGTTTGGCAAACCACTCTTCCTCTCGATTAATCAATTTTTCAAAACTAAAGGAATTCCTTCATCTTCGTTTTTATTAAAATTTTGAAAGTCATGGTCAATGCAATAAACAAGCGGCACAAAGAAATACTTAGAATCTGCAACATCATTCTCATTCATAAGGTCCAACTCATTCAGCTCTTTAGTTACAACCGACTCAAAAGCAAAAGAAAAAGACAACCTGGACAAGACCTTGGCATTCGGGTTATCACTTCCAAGAATATCGGACCCAGACTTAGAAGAACCGAAATTTGATTCCGACTCCACAGATTCTATGGAATCAGATTTTGGTTCACTACCCGACTTAGAAGTACTAGACAGGTAGCCCTCCTTCAGTTTCCAAACGAGAGATGGTGCTTCAAATGCATCCAAAATGCTACTGGAAGGGTTCACACCCGGCTGGTCCCCGATCACGGAGATGGTCAGGTTATTCTCCAAGCTCTTTGAGTCGGCCGGAGAATCTGAAAGGAGACATGCCAGTGCTGCTCCTACTCCAAGCTCGCTGTCGTCTGAATAACTTTCTATGCTTCATTCAGCTTTAGTAGTTGGTTCGGCCTTTTCCTCGGCATCACTTTCTTGTAACTGTAGGTCAAAGAAGATTTCGAACCTGGGAACACGCTGCTTCGTAGAATTCATTTAGGGCTTAGGAAAGCTGCAAAATGGGAAGTCTTCCCTCTCCCGAACAAAATGACCATCTAGTGCTCCCCGGATCGGCTTGTAAACAAGCTCATAGCGTTTCTCGGCCTGTTTGGCTCTAGCTCTACCTGCCATCTCTTCCCTTTTCCTAGCCCAATCCTCTTTGGTGAGCTTATAGCCAAGACCAAAGACATGTGGATTATGCAGCACATCAGCCAATGTTATGACACCTTTCCGGCCACTTCTTCCCAACCCCATTCCGGGCACATATTGGAGCTTGTTCATGAAATAGATTGATTGGGCGCTGACATACAAGCCCTCATTAGTTACCAAGATGTTCTACACTGCCCGAGCCTCGACCAGAGTAAACCCTGAAAGGAATACATCGTACTCGCTATGGTCGATCTCTAACACATGTGTAGTTACCTCTGGCGGAGGATAGATGGATGAATTCCTAAAGACGATCACCACTCCCTTCTTGTGGGGGTATTTTAGCATTTGGTGGAGGGTAGAGGAGACAGCTTTTACTTGGTGCAACCAAGGTCTCCCTAGCAGTAAGTTGAAAGTGGCCGGCACATCTAGGACATGGAACTCGACATCCTGTTGCGTTGGGCCCACCTAAACTCGGATTTGTACTGTGCCCATCACCTCCCTACTAGTATTATCATATGCCCTGATCATTTGGGCTGTAAGCACAAAATCTGCCGATTTCAGGCCGATGACATAAGCTGTGTGGGAAGGATGAATGTTGATAGCTGACCTGGTGTCGGCCAATACCACTGGCATTCATTTTTCTCTACACTCAACAGATATGTATAGAGGTTTGTTATGTGCTAAGCCTTCTGGCGGCAGTTCTTTCTCAGAAAAGGTTAGGGTTGGACTGGCATAACTTGGGAAAACTAATTCCACAAGCTGTTCGGGAGTGGTGTCAATGGACAGTTTGGCTTTGTCCATTGTTGATAATACATCATGTCGATGCACTCGAGAAGCCATGAGCATTCCCCAAATTGAAATATCGACTTGAATTTTCTTTAGCTATTTCAGTACTGCCTCTTCTTCCAATTATTTTTCCTTCTGCTTCTTAACCTCTTTATCTTTCTCGAAGGCTTCAGCTTGGTCCAAGTGCGGCGGCTTGAAATACGGCCTACTTCTTGTCATGTGGTCAATCTCTTAAGTGTACTAGGTATTGTCTAGTAGGGACTCATCCTAGTCCTCATCTGTGTGGTCCAAATGTAGATCATCATCCTCCCACTATACACCTCCGGCAATTGACAAACAATTGTCTAGTTCTGTTCTGATCATTCTTACATTAGAAATATCCCTCGTAGGGTATTGGGCTATTTTCCCTTCCTGTTTGTCTTGATCCCTTTCTTGCGCAAACTACTTCAACGCAACTTCTTACTCTGTATCCACGGTAATGACAATGCCCAGTTCTTGAGCTGATTGTTCCACACCGGAGACGGTACTGACAACGCCCAGTTCCTGAGATGATTGTTCCACACCAGTATTCTCCGGTAGTTTTCCTTTGTCCCCAGCCATTCTGGCTATTACAGCAATTCTTGTTCCATGTTCCTCTGGTTGTGTTCTTGTTTCTTTTTCTTTGTCAGGCTTGTTACTAAGCCACCCAGAGTTGTATGTCGATCCATTCAGATCAAACCAGTCAATCTACACATCTTATTGATCTTGCTCGTTAAAGAACTACAGATTATCTAAGTCCTCATCTAGCTCCGCTAGATCATCCAGACCTTGGCTTGGCCATCCTCATGAACCACATTGACCTCTACTGCTATTGGCAATACCACTTCGAGCTTAGCTTGATCAACTAGCACAATGTAGTGGCACGGATCATACTCTCCCTTAGTCAAATCCTCAAAGCACTCAGGCAGCGGACTAACATTTTCCTCCAAGGCCAACCTCTCTCCTTCTGCCATTGTTACCACCACGGGTTTAGGTTGAAGTGTGGACGTGTCCATCATGCATAAGTCCGTCCTTTCAGGGATGAACAATGTCGATTTGGGTAGGTGAGAAGAGGTAATATATACGCTGGGGTTATAGGAGATGGCCAATGTATGTATTAGATTTAAGTGCTGGGGTGGAGGAACTTGATTGTGGGCCAGGAGAGGGTTGGTGGTTACATTTGGCTTTTGGGGTGGTGCTATCACCTTGTTGTCGATGAGATCTTGAATCTCATGATGCAGCCTGAAGCATTCGTCGATGTCATGATCATGTTGCCGGTGAAAAGCACAGTATTTGGCTGGGTTGTGTTTAGATAGGAGAGGATTGGGTGGTGGGCGTGGCTCTAATGGCTTAAGATGTCCCTTTTTGATCAGCACCTTCATGGCTTGGGATAAAGGCATGTAAAGTGAGGTAAAGACCCTTTGGTATCGGGCTTGGTTGTTTGAGGTTTGTGGAGTTGTGCTGGCGAAAGGATTGGCAGTTTTGGCTGTAGTGGTGACGACATTCACATCAGATGGCTCTGCAGTTGTGCTTCCACTAGTGGTTGCATTGGAACTGCGCGCAAAAGGCCTCTTGGCCTGCTCCTTCTCATCGGTTATCAACCCTTGATTCATTGCATCTTCAATCTGAACTCCTATCTCGTGGAGCTCAGTAAATGTGAACAACGGTAAGACGATCATCTTCTGTAATAATTTCCCTTGCAGATTACGGACCACCATCCTGATTTGATCATTCTCGGATGGCTTGGTAGTCATCATCGAAGCCTTGGCCCTCCACCTTGTTACAAAATCTGAGAAGCCCTCATTTGGCTCCTAACGGGTTACCTCAAGATCACAGGTTGTGACCTCGATCTACGTGTTATATAAGTATTGTGCAATGAAGGCCTCAGTCATTTCCTCCAAGCTCCGTTTCACAAAGTCCTCCAGCTTTACATACCAGATAACCGCTATTCCTGACAAGGTCCGGCCGAAAAGCGACAACTTTTGAAGTCTAGTGAGGCCCATCGGTCGCAATATGTCTAAAAAGAGCCGAAGGTGAACCATAGGGTCTCCAGAGCCATCGAATCGATCGATGTGTGGCATTTTGAACTGATCTGGCAAAGTTACTGCGGAGAAGGTGTATCCATCTTTGATGTCGGGGATTGAGTTCACACCCTGTGCTCACTTGAGAAACTTCTCCATCTTGTTGACCTTCAGTATAATAGGGTCAACTTCAAATTCAAACGAAGACTCAATTTGGTATGCTAGTGCCTTGGAGGCTTGCGGTGGGATAGGATCTACTGGATTGCCCAGATTCTCTTGGACATTGGCAGTGATTCCGGGTGCTAGGATATCCACAGGAGGTGTATGGGAAGCAGAAGCCGTTGTTAGCTGTGGTTGCTGTTGTTGCAGTCTATTTATTACTTCGGCTTGATGGGCTGTAACTTCAGCTTGACAAGCAACATCTTGCTGCATGGTTTCCACTGTTTGTTGGAGATGATGAATCAAGTCCTCTATACTGACTATAAGGTACTGAGTCATCTGAATAGGCGAGTAATCTCTTGCTGGCCTAGATATAGAAAATTGAGCCTGACTAGATGTTGGTGATTGCTGAACTGGTGAATTGTGTCTAACTCTCCTCCGTCTAGTAACCGGTGGGAGCGAAGCAAACACAGGTTGTCCCCTAACAAGATCCCCAAATCTGTAAAGTCTCCTGACGTGGATCCAGAGCAATTTGGGGATATTCGAACTGTCCAAAACAATTGTGATAAACTACCTAGCAAAAAAAAAATAAAGCAAAAGGAAAGCAAAAATCAGAAACTGCACAACACCTCAGCTCAGATGTTAAGAACATGCAGATGCAACCAAAGCTGTAGGACTGCTCTCAACACTGAATTCTGCCCCCAAATTTGATACCCAAACTTGCAACTAATAGGCACATTCTTGTAGAGTTTCACTCTAAAAGCATATACTAGTTAAGTGAGATCCAAAACACCCCTATGAGGGGGTAGGATTACCCTGTCCTAGTTTCGTCAGGAACTAGGGTTCACCATTCAAACAATGTAGTTTTCACACAATCCTGAATTCAGGTGAGTAACATGTCCTAGTTTGGAACAGTCTCTATAGCTTCCGATATACAATTAGGCCAAATGGTCAAAAAGGATACCTCAGCAAGACTACCTAATATACCTCTCACACCTAACACCAAGAAGTGAAAGAACGATCAAACAGTACAGCGGTAGTCCAGATCCAAGGGTTGTGTTCTCATTTGGGTTGATGTTTGGAAAGAGGAGAGTTTTGCCCTAAATGGGTCAAATTGTTATTTTATATAAATAACTGAAATTGATAATGGTAATGTGAAATTGGATGATTATTAATGCAAATGGTGGAGTTGGACACGTGTTGTCTCTCACTCATGGAAATTTGAATAATATATCTGTTTAGAAATATCTGTATTGGGCTATCGGTGTGGGATAACTATGATTGTTGTAGTTTTTGTATGAGGATTAAGTAAATTGAAACTAATCTATTGTTGGTTGTCATTGAATATGACTATGATTTATATACATTGTATATGTATGATTGTTTGGGAGGAGAAAGGGAATGTACTCCATTGTTTGGGAGGAGATAAATGTAGGACTCCATTGAAATTAAGTTAGCCAAAGTGTCTAGGGTGAAAGTCCCGAAATCTAGTGTATGCATGGATGTCGATCCCGCAGACGAAATTTCTGTAAAATGGCAAATTGAAGTGTATGTATGGTAATTGTGTTGATTAGATAGTCTCAGTTAGGTTGTTGAAAGATAATGAAATTGACTCATAAATTGAAGGAAAGTGGAATAAAATATGAACTTGGTACTTCATGATGATATAAAAATAAGAATGTTTCGTCATAGGCATTGTATATGCACGTTGTATTTCTATCTTTATTAAATCTCATATGCTGTGTTAGATTATTCCTGGTAGGCTTTGGATCACCCTATTTGGGGAAACCATTTTTAGGTGTTGGTGATATACCTTTGTCAAAGCAATAGCTTGGAGGGACTTTTGAGGAGTAAGAACTCTTTATTTTGTTGTATTCTTTTGTATAGTCAAGGGCTTTAATTGTATTAAGTTAGACTCATTTCGTTGTAACCAAGCAACGAGTTGGAAAGATGTAAGCCTATAGGGCATATTATTACGTATTTAGTTTTTCATTTCTCCTATCATTGTAACACTTGCTGTAGATTCAAGATGAACATTTGTGAATGTATATCGCATGTGTTATATTTTGTATACGAACTTTGATGAACGAAAGCACATTATTCCTATTATCTTTCCGCTTATGGGTTGTATTTATTGTAAAAGTTTGGGGACGTTACAATTTCACGAGTTTGGGGGTTACCAGTGATTGCAAATGTGATATTGTGCATGTATGTAATGTAACAGACGCATGGTGTTGTAGCTAATGTTTGTATGATTGGGTGTGTATTTTGTAATGTTGGGAGCTAGTGAGAGGATGTATGCCTGAAAGTGTTGGTAGGGTTTGGTGGTAGTAGGGGGTAGTGGCTGTAAATTGTCGAGGATTGTCGGACTGTGTCGTTGTTATGTTATGTGGTTGATGTTTGGTACTAATGTTATAGGTTGTTAGTGGGAGGCTTAATAATACGGTAATATGGCTCTGGACTAATGTTATGTAGGTAAATGTGAACGTACAACCCACACACCTTCCCAGGAAAACACAAATGATTTATCATCAATAATGTAACACTAAGTAGGTAATATTAATAATCCCCACAATCACTCCACGAAATCTCTAAAAAAAAATGAAAATGTTAAATCATACCTTATCCACATACACTCAATCCCAAAAAAAAAATCAAAAACATAATCATAATAAGGGGCAAACAAGTAAATTTAAATATTACTAAATCAAATCAGTAATACATACTACAAATAAAAAGAACTATTTGGCTTATAAAAAAATATGTAGAACTAAATGAACTAACATTTTTTCAAATGAAATTTATGAGTAATTTTTTTTCTATATTTTATAAGTAAATAAATATTGTTAGTTACGTAAGTTAAGAAAATTTATGCTTTAAAGAGGGTTCAAATCTCATAAACGCCCAACATCCCAAATCTTAAAGTCACTAGAGGTTTGCCCGATCGTTAATTTCAAGATCTTGAGATTAGTCGAGATGCGCGTAAACTAATTCAGATACCCAATTATTCAAAAAGAAAAAATGTATTATACATATATGTGTATAAATAAATTTGCAGTCACTAATACTACAACAGAATTGATCTGAAACATCAATAACTAGAAATTTAGAATGCAAATCTCGAAAACAAAAGCACAAAGAAAGAATAGTCACAAGAGGGGCTCTAGTGCCAAACAAAATTACATGGGTTAATTACTTTTTGGTTTGAAAAAAGTAAAATTTGTGTTATTTTAATTTTTAATATTTAAATTGTATCAATTTAGTTCTCAATGTATAAAAAGTGTTTTGATTTTATCCTCCAATTTAATTCCGTTTATGATGCAATTAAAGTTAGGAATAAATATAGAAATTCAATTAAAAAAGTACTCTTTTAGTCACGAAAGTTAGAGATTTGTGTCATTTTAATCATCAATATTTAGATTGTCTCAATTTAGTCCCATTCAAGTGCTTCAATTTGGTCCCCCAACCTAAAATTTTGTCTCACTTCATCTGAACTAAGGGTAAAACATAAAACCATAAATACTCATCAAAAATAAAAAAATAAAAAATAAAACGTTAAAAAAGGCCAAAAAATCTTTTTCATTAATTCGGTCAACCAATATGTATATATAGTTGGGAAAATTCCATGTCAGTGGAATTTTCAAATTTTAATTAAATATTCATAAACAAAAAAAAAAAAAACATTATAATTACTGTTTAATATTTATAAAGTTCTATATGAATTTGAAAATATTTTTCTAAACCTATATTGAAATGAAATTACCCCTATATATTTTACATGCATATCATAACATATTAATTAGATAATGCCCAACAAGAAAAAATATTTTTCGATAAAACAAAAGAAAACTTGTCGCAAAAGTTACATTTTTTTTTTTTTTTTTATAATCGCAAGAATATTTCTTTCCAAAAGATTTTTTCTTTTTGTTTTTCGTTCTTTTTTTTTATAATATGTATTCATGGTTTCCAAGATTTACACACAGTTCAGACGAAAGGGAGACAAAATTAGGTTGGAGACGAAATCGAAATACTTTTATATATTGGAAATGAAATAAAATAATTTTAAAAATTATAGACAAAAATGGCACAATTTACATCCTTTGGAGACTAAGAAGTAAAATTTGTAATTCAATTTTCACATGGCACCTACAAACGAGTTAAGTTGGGAGATTAAATTGAAATATTTTTTATACATTAAAGACTAAACTAACACACTTTAAACATTGGAATCAAAATGACACAAACCTAATAACTTAGAGACTAAAAATATAATTAATTCAAAATGCATACAATTTGTGAGAAATACTCCAATATACAATGCAAACCGTATATAACCCTACACAAATCTTTGTCCACTGCTCTAAATCATATTTTATGGGTTGGAATGGAATGGGATGGGATGGGCACCCAAGTGGGGTTAGGATGAGCCATTCCAGGTGGGACTAGTTGGATAATATCAAATTTTTTGTGTGCGGATCATTTGATGACTAGGGATGGCAATTTAAACTCGGACCGACAGGGACCCGACTCCCCAACTCCGATTTGAGTGGTGTTTGTTTTGAAAAATACCTCCGATGGGATGGGGATGGTATTCAAAAATCAATCTCCGATCACTTTCAGTGGGGGGATGGGGATAAGTGTCCAAGCCCCATACCTGGCCCGGCCCCGTCCCAGCCCCTGTCCGAGGTTTATCCCCGAAATAAAATTACCATTTTACCCCTATATATATATAAACCAAACCTCTCACTCTCACACACACACACAGTCTTTCTCACTGTCTCTCTCTGAAACCCTCCCATCACCACCCACTCCCTCCCTCCCTCCGTTGTCTTCTTCTTCCTCCTCTCATCACCGCCGATCTGCAACGATCATCACCGCCGACTCCTTCCCTCCATTGTCCTCTCCCTCCTCCCATCACCGTCGATCTGCAACAATCATCACCGTCGACTCCCTCCCTCCACCGTCCTCTCCTCTTCCTCCGTTGTCCTCCTCTCCCTCCTCTTATCACCGCCGACCTGCAACGATTGAGCTAGAGTTGAGATCTACAACGATCTAAATTGAGATCTGCAACGATCGAGCTAGAACCCAGATCTGAAGGTTGATCAACGCATCTGGTGTGCTTGTGATGCATTTGGATTTGATGAAGTATTTTTTTATTTTATTTTGTTTTTATTTTTTATTTTTTTTTGCAGATCTTTTTTTCAACCCTCTGCTCTTCAACATCCTCGTCCACGGCCACCTTTGCATTTCAGATCTTCCATTTCAATTTTGTTTTGTTTTGTTTTTTTTTTTTTTTTTGAAGTTGATGATTGTTGTTGATGATGATGAACATACTGATTATTTTTTATTTTTTTATTTTTTTTGTTCTTGTGTTGTGTTAAAAAGAAAAAAAAAGAAAAAACAGAGGCCGAAGATATTTCGGGGTCGGGGAAACCCTATCCCCATTAGGGGACCGGGCCAGGGGGGATTGATGGATTCTTCGTCGGGAATCAGGGGTAGGGACGGGAATTTTTTCACCTTCGGGGATTGGGGACAGGGAGGGTAATCCCCGGCCCCGCCCCGGCCCATTGCCATCCCTAAAATTGATGACCCCTAGTTGTGGTGACCGTTTTAGTAAGTGGGATATATAAAGGATGGATTATAGTATTGAACACTTTGCTTGACTGCTTGTTAATTAAATTAAAAAAATGATTAAAAAGTTTGAAATTCTGTAATCTTAATCTGAAGGTTCGGGAACGCGTACAATAAGACAAGAATTATTCCGGTTAAAGACTTTAGAGTTCGTAGATACAGAAAAACAAAAATAAAAAAAGGAGTAATTTTAGTTAATAAGCTCTTTTTTTTTTTTTTTTTTTAATCTCTCAAAGGAAGCCTTAGAGATGAATTTAGTGTTTTTTGAGAATTGTAATACACTATTCATCTTTTAGTACTTTTTTGTTTTTATTTTATTTTATTTTTTTTAAGGGAAGCCTTAGAGATGAATTTGGTGTTTTTTGAGAATTGTAATACACTATTCATCTTGTAGTACTGTTTATATAACGGTTCATGTATACATTTATGGTTGATTTTTTATTTGAATTTAATTATTAAAAAAAATAATTAAGATAAAATAATATTTGGTTATATACTTTGGTCATATAAAAACAATGCGAAATTATATTGTTGGCCTCTTATTATATTTTTATTTTTTTCTTAAAACAATGCGAAATTATATTGTTGGCCTCTTATTATATCATCTCTTTCTTTCTTTTTTTTAATTTATTTTTTATTTTTTCATTATTAGAAGTTTCAAACTGCAAATCATAGGTTTTGTTTGGTTCAATTTTTTTGTAAGCTGAAGGCTAATAATAAAAAAACACTCCGTTGTCAACTTCTCGATAATTATTTTTTTCCAGCCTAGAAAACTACCCATAATGCAAATCTATATTCAAAATTATTGTTGTAGAGTCCTACCATAAATAAATCTTGACTTTTATTGAATATATATACATTTTTCTCTTTCTAGATATATAAATCTACTATTATCTAATTGTGGATTAAAAGTGTATTTTATTTAATATTTTTTATCCTTGGTTGTTTTTAGATTTTATTTTAATGTTTTTGAAATGTTGCTTGGTTGTATGGTCTATTGTGGATTGTACTAAAAATTTTGGCCATTATAAATTATTCTTCTATGACTATTTATTTTTTAAGAAGATGAAATGTTGGCGGCCCTAATATGTTAATTATCATAATTTTATTTATTCAGTTTGAACCAGAATACTAGACGTGAAAAAAAAAAAAATGTGACATATGTGGCCGAAAAATATAGAAACCGAAAATGAGGGGTGAAAAAATCAAGTGTAATCATATCATTAGAGTTGAAAATAATTGAGATGTATGTTGTTATCAGTTAATTTATGAATTATAGAAATGTGTAACTTTTTGTTGGTTGCTTGAGCAAGTGATTTTAGAACCCATATTTTGAAAAGTTCTACTTCGTCGTAGCAATTAGTAAACTTTCTTCTTTTACTTCACATAGCTTTTCGACTCCGCAATAGCTTAAAGTTCTCTAAAATAATGAAAAGTTGTAGGACTTTGTATCATCCATGCTGATGCGGTTGGATTATGTAACTTAGCCAATTTGATGGGCCAGGCTGATTCATTTATTTAGGATAACTAAGATGAAAAAGTCTACATGATCGAGTAAAATTTATTTTTGACTTGTGAGGAAATAAAAATTAATAAACTCATAATCACATCCAAGATGATGTGCTATAAAATTTGGATTTAGTGAGCCAATTAGCATTCCGTTAAGGCAATCTTTTATCTTAAAGATACGAGTGCAACCCATTCACTATCTGCATCTCTTATTGTATCAAACTTTCAAACTATAATGCTATGAATTTAAATATTTTTTCTTTAACATTCAATAAGATGAAATTTAATTAGAATGCAAATCACAAAGTAAAGAATAATAATAACAGGAACTATAGTACCAAACATGTACCCCCTCCCTCTCCCCCACCCTCCCTGTGGAAAACAAAAGTACATATATTTTGAAAATAAAAAATGTAAATACAACATAAATAGCACTTAGCAGTTCACATCCTGAAGCTGTTTTGCCTTGATATTGACAATCATGGTGCAATTCATTTGGATAGATTTCTTCTTCTTCATTATCAACATTAGTGTCACTTTTCCACTAATATTAGATTGGCTTCTCAGAGGCAACAACCCTAAACTCACTTCATTTGCAAACACTGTGTTGCTCGCTAGGCTAGTCGGTGCTATAAGGTCCACTGTAACATTGAACTTCTTGGTTGTTTTCAGACTGGCTTTCGACACAGGAATACCAGCACTCCCAAATAATGTTTCTCCATAGTAGAAATCAACAGTGGTGTTGTGGAATTTATAGGGGCCGAAATTCGGGTTCTTGACCCCAATTTCAGCATACATCTTCATGTTAAATGAAGGGCTTGTGACATTAATGGTCTCGAACGTGGCAGACAGAACCCTGAACTTGGGAGTTTTGACTTTCATTATGGTTAAACCAAACACTATTCCCATAACGATTTGTGACACTGTGAAGATAATAAAAAATGTCAAACGCTTGCGTTTCTTGAGGCGAAGCTCTTCAGCCTCTGATGTGATTGCCTCTTCATCGCTTCGGGCAAAACCGTTGGCTGGTGCCAATGGATATTCTGCTTTCTGCTCCGCTGCCATAAAATTGTTTGATTGAGAAAGAGATAGAGAGAGGATTTTGGCTGGTTCAGTAAGAGTGTTCAAGGGAATGATGGGTGATTTGTGTTGTGGCTGTGGAGTTTGAGTATGTATATATATATAGTAATGAAATGCTTGTGACCGATTGAAGAAAAGTGACATAAAGGATATATTATTGAACACATTGTTGGACTGCTTGTTAACTAAATAAAAAAAGGGCTAAAACGTTTGAAATTCTCTATTCATCTGCTGAAGGTTTGAAATTCTCTAAAGTGGAATAGAATTATTCAGGTTTGGAGATGTTTTGGTATTTGGTGGTGGACATTTGAGAAAGTACACTCTCATATACTTGTTTAGACCTTAGAGCTTCAAAAAAACAAACACAGGGATTGATTTTCGCTAATAAACTAGTACTTAAGGGAAGTCTAAGAGCATCCACAATGGACACACTAAGCTCTGTATTAGTGTCAGTGCCAAGTTTTGGCTAGCTAAGGGTGTTGTTTGGGGTTGCAATGGAGCTGTTAACGTGTGTTAGTGTCAAATGTTAATATGTTTGTTATCTGCAGCAAGCGTTTTAGCTAGCGAAAATGAGCGCTTTTTTGGTCTTACCGGTTGACTGGCCGGACGTCCGGCCGCTTGACTAGTCAATGGCAAATTTTTTTTTTTTTTTTAACTTGTTGGGATTTTTTTTTTGGGACTTGAAATTTAATTTTGAACTTAAAATTTTCGATTAAACTAAATTATTTATTTATTTTATTTATTATATACGCGCGCGCGCGCACACACACACACACACACACACACACACATATATATATATATATATTTAACACACCCCTTAACATATCCATTGTATCACCATTCGTTCACTATTCACTAACTAAATTAACAAACTCTTAACATATATTTTTCAGTCCCACTTTTAACACTTTTTGTCATATATCACACTTTAACACACAATTTTAACACATCCATTGTAGATGCCCTAAGCATTCACGGTGTGTCCAGTTATTAGATGAATAAAAGTGGGTAAACCAAGTCATTTTGTCACCTCATACAAATACATAAGAGTGTTGTTATTAGCACTCTATAAATTATTTTAGACCTCGCATGTTTTCAAGCCCCCACTTATAAATTTTAAAACTCTCAAAAAAAATTTTCCCCTCCCAAGTAATAACAAAATTACTCTTATGAAAATATTCTACCCATTGAATGCACATCCCCCACACTCTTGATAAGGATATGGAGCTGTCTTCAGGTGTATCTGATAAAGTGGAGCAGCAGGACTTGTGAGGCTGCGGAGTAGCATAGCATTAGTTTTCCATAATTGTATCTTGTTTACCATTCACAACTATATCTTGTTATAGTAGTTGAGTCTATTAGAGTATGTTAGATATAGAATAGATATAGGTAGTTATGATATTCTTCTTATGTATATATAAATAGAGTTACTGTATATGATTGATTAATTGAAATAGAAATTACACATCTTCTTTATACTATCAGAGCATCTGCTCTAACGAGCTAAGCTTCTTTCAAGGTCCTTCAATGGCGTTCAATGAGGATTCATCAAATACTCTTCCTCCTAATCTCACACTCTTGGTTTCTAATCTGAAATCTTTTGTTACTGTCAAATTAGATTCATCTAATTACATTGTATGGAGGAATCAATTCCAAAATATACTTCGTGCTACAAACCTGTTGAGTTTTGTTGATAGATCTGTTGCATGTCCTTCTGAATTGGTGCCTGATTTGAGTGGAACAATGGTGAGTAACTCAGATTTCCACAAATGGAAACAGATAGACTCTCATTTGCTCAGTTGCATTACAGTAACTCTTATTCTATCTGTGTTTACATCAGTTTTTGAGTGCTCAACTTGCAGTTCGGGAGCAAGTTGCTGCTAAACAAGTCATTGTTCAGTATGTTTCTTCTGTGGATCAAATTGCTGACATTCTTACTAAGCCTTTGTCCACTGCTCGGTTATCCTTTCTCCAAACCAAGCTCATGGTTCATTCCTCTCCTCTTCGCTTGAGGGGGCATGATAAGGTTATGGAGCTGTCATTAGGCGTATCTGATAAAATGGAGTAGTAGGACTTATGAGGTTGCGAAGTAGCATAGCATTAGTTTTCCATAACTGTATCTTGTTATAGTAGTTGAATCTATTATAGCATGTGAGATATATAATAGATATAGGTAGTTATGATATTCTTCTTATGTATATAAACAAAGTTGTTGTATATGATTGATTAATTGAAATAGAAATTACACATCTTCTTCATCACACCCCAAAAAAACCCCTCTTAACAAAACCCACCAAGAAGAAGAAAAGCCAATGTGATTACTGTCTCTACTGTCTCATCCACTATTGTCACAGTTCGTATGCTCTCTATATATATATATACATAATTTCTCGTAATAATTTATTCTCTTGCAGGAAAGAAATTATAATAATTGGTTTTGTTATTCTTGTTAGTAGATATTATAAAATTGGGAGTTCAACAGAGAACTACACAACAATATTATCAAAGCTACATGATGAAGGAATAACTTTTGAATCTGACAATAGATTTGGATTACTTTCGATAACTTTTGCAAGTGTTAAAAATTTTGACTATTCAATGTGTTAAGAAATTTTCATGTTCAGACTTACCACTTGTAGACATCCCATTTTTTACCGACCTTAAGACTCAGACATCACCGATTGAGCGCTTGGTGATGTTGCATATTGTGCTCGTTCTGAGGTTGCGAAGTCTTGGCTGCGAGCCTTGCTTCCGGACTTCCGGACTCTTTTGTGCTTTGCCTCGGTTTGCGAACTAGGTCCTGTTTTCTTTGTTTTCTCTTCCCGAAGGGAGGAAGAGGTCTCGTAGACTATCTCTCAGTGGCCGTAGGCTACGTTTCGTGGTCATAGGCCATTTTTCCCGTTTGGAGGCTGATTTGGTTTTGAGCCGTCGGATGTGTGCCTCGGTTCGGGACCGCTTAACTACCTCCGTTTCCTCCGATTTTTGGCACACACCTTATTTCCTCCCTTTAGAGGGACACTGTGGCCCGGGAGACCATCTTCGTGGTCATACGCCACCTTTGGTGCTTAACAGCCTGTTTTCGGGGCCCCAGACCACGCATTTTGGCCCCCGAACCCTCGTTTTGCATCGGTTAGGATTCATTTTTGGTATGGACCCTATTTTCATTGCTAGGAAGATGGTAGGATGGTGGGAGGCCACCTTTTCCCATGAAAAACAAGTTTTCTCATTTTCTATCTCCTAAAGCCAGTTTTTCTGACAAAAAGTTGGCTTTTCTTACTTTTGAGCCATAATTTCTGGCTTTTCATACCATCATTGTGTTGTGCACACCTGGGAGGCCACCAATATGGGTAGGCCGACCAGTAGTTCATCCTGACCCTTTTGAACCCCTCTAAAAAGTTAGTTTTTCTCCCTCTTGGGTCACTTTTTCTGATTTTTCTCTACACAGCTGTGTTGCACTCATCTGGGAGGCCACCTTTCTGGGGTGGCCGACCAGTAATTTCTCTTGAACTTTTTCACCCTTGGTCGGCCGACCAGGGAAGGTGGCCGGCCGACTACCTTGGCCTTTTGAACCTGGTCGACCAGTCTTGTCTCCCTGAGTACATTTCAGCTGTGCCAGCTGTTTTGCACCTGACCCTCAGTCCGAGGTTTTGTCCTTGTTTTTGGTCCATTTAAAGTGGTTTTGCACCCTTTGCTTAGCTTCCAAAGGAAGTTTGACCCTTTGGTCAAGCTTCTTGAGGAAGCTTGACCCTTTTGGTTTAGCTTCCTCAAGAAGCTTAACCCTTTTTGTCAAGCTTCTCTTAGAAGCCTTGAACCCCTCTCTTGGCTTCTCCAAGAAGCCTCACCCTTCTCCCTCTATATAATACGTATTCCACCTCCATTGGAGAGGGTTAGAAGCTTTGGGCTGAGAATTATACATACAATCCTATATCTATCTACTCCAATCCTCCAAACACCTTGGTTCTTGGCCATTTTATTCTACACCTCATAGCCTACCACCTCCACCACTCATCCCAGCACCTTGGAGGCCATTCTAAAAGGTTGAAAGCTTAGGATCTTGGATCAAAAGTTGCTGGAAAGCTACTCTTCAAGGGTAAGTCTTTATTTCCCTTTTTCTTGCCTTTTCTTGCTTCATCTATAAGCCATACTTGCAAACATTTTTGGACTTTGTCATAAACTAAAACGTGTCATATTTTGAGCTCCTCTTGAAGATTGTATAAGAAAACTTTTCTTTTTGAGGCCTCCTACACCCTTAAATGCTTTACCCCTCTTTGTAGGCCTTTTTTTGCATCATATCTTAGACCTACTTGTGAGCACATTCGGGATTTTCCATAAACTTTAAAGTGTCATATTTTGAGCTTCTCTTCAACTTTGTTTAAGAGCACTTTGCTGTTTGAGGTCATTTACTACCCTGTTTGTTCAATCTCTCTTTTAAGGCTGTTTTTTGCATGATATATTAGCTTTATTTGTGAGCCTTTTTGGACCTCGACCTAAACTGAAGAAAGTCTTGTTTTGACCTCTTCTTTAAGTTTGATTAAGGTATCTTTGCTGTTTGGGGTCATCTTCTCCTATGCATGCTTCATCTCTTCATGATTAGGGCCATGCATTAGAACACTTGCATTGGCCATGGTTTGGCCTCTTAGCTGCTGAAATCCAGTAGATTTTCAATGGCTTAGTTGCATTTTTGAAGGCCAAAATTAGAGGAGGGTGACCCCCTCTCCCCTTGTCTTGTTTGGTGGCCTTGTGGGCCTTCCAAAGGGACCCTATTTTGCATGCATTGAAGTCTTATTTTAGGCTTTATTCTGAGGGTTTTGGGGTCTTCCTTGGCTCTGTCCAAGGCCCTTTTGGCCATATTTTATGTCTACAATGCATGTGTAGAGCAATCCCATCCAAGGCCTTTCAAAAGGGCCCTTCTTTGCATGTTTCCTAGACTCGTTTCAAGGCCAATTTGGTGAGTTTTAGGGCTGTCATAGGCCATTTCTAGAGGTGGTTTTTCTATGCTTCATGTCTATCTTATATGTGCTTAATCCCCCCTTGTATGGCCCTCTAAAGGAACTCATCATTTTTGCATGCGTTGGCTTCATTTCAGAGGTTATTTGGGCATATTTTGACATATTTTATTCACTGATTTTGGCTGGTTTGATGAGTTCTCTTGTGCTTCATATACATGCCATATAAACCATGTTTGCTAGCCAATGTTGCATGCTATTTTAGTCCATCATGTTAGCATCTTTTGGCCATGCCTTAAACTGGAAATGTGCGTGTTTTAGGACTGCCTTGGCTCTATCTTTAGACTTCATGATCAAATAATGCTTGCTTTGCATAGCTATAAGTCAATACATGTGCCTAGTTTTGAGTTTCGGTGCTTATTCCATGCATTGGGTGTCATGTTTCCATGTTTCGGGTCCACTTTGCATACTGTTTCAGAGCTGTCATTTATGCCATTGCATGCCATCTTGCATCCCTTGCCATGCTTTGGTAGAGTTGCATGTTGTGCCTTAGGTTCGGTCCTCGGTTTGTGTGCAGGTGTGCACGCATTTCGGTTATCTCATTTTCATCTTATGGCCGCTGACGTGAGTGTGGCTAAGGTCCACTCATATTGGTGTAAATCCATTATGCATTGTGTATGCCATCTTAGTCCTTTGCATTGCGTATGCTAGGGTGGATATTAGTGCATTGCGTATGCCATCTCAATCCGTAGCGTTGTGTATGTTAGGTTGCATATTAGAATTGCATTCACGCATGCCATGCATATTGCATTGTGTTTGGGATAGGAGTTAGCCTAAACATGGGAAACGAGAGATGTTTCGTACTCCGAGTGATGGAACGTATCTCAATTCCCGGTCGCCAACACTCCGGATTAACCATGATGGAGTCTCGGTCTTGTTGTGTTTATATGTGCATTCATTTCACATTGAGTCGTGCAATTCGACTCCTCGGCCATCATGCATCGAGATGCGTGTTTGGTGACACGAGGATCGAGGTATGCATACATATGTGAAAATACTTTGTCATGCTCCTTTCTTGCTCTCTGTTGCAGCAAATCAAAAACCGGCAATCTTTTGGAGCTTCGTGCAATATTCCGGGCTTAATTGTAAATAGAGGCTAATTGGGGCATCGCAATTGATTTCCGCGCAAGGCAACTCAAGCATGCATCATTCATCATTCGGAACAGAGTTGAGGCGGTCTATGGATTTGCGTGCTAATTTACTGCTTTCCTAGTTAAATTTGTTAATTAATTAGGGTTTTGTATTTATTCGGACTGTACTATTTATTCAGACTATATATTATTTATTCGGACCCTCCGAGTGAGGGCACAATTGTAATAAGTGTGCATGCATGTGATGTATGCCTTCCAACCCCACGTCTTTCTCCCTTTTATTTACCAGTTTACGATAGTTAGATTAGGGCATGTTTCAATTAGCATACAATATGATAGCATGTTTGCATTCATTCATCTATTTTGCATGCACCGGGCTCGGTGCATCATACTAACTGCATTGTATTTCAATTCCGAAGTTGAATATGTGTTAGCTGTAGCATCATCATATGCCATCTTAGAATAGCTGAGCCTACTGTAGTTGCATTTTTGCATGTGTTGTATTAGGCATTTCTGTATAATTAGGATCATGCATGGATTTCTACCATAACTTCTGTTTTGGCTTGGAGTACTCGGTAAGTTTTTATGTTTTAGCATCCTTGCATGCGTGTGAGTGACTACCATGATAGCATGCTTACCATGAGGCTATATGTTTATGCGATATAACTGCCTGAATGCCTGTGGGTGAAGGTTGGGTTATTTGGATTGGAACAAATCATCGACTGTGAGTTTTAAGCCCACTAGATAGTGGCAAAACCTTCTCTTTGTAAGCCCACCCGAGGGTGGCAAAATCTGTATTTTAAGCCTACTTGCGAGTAGCAAACCGCTTTCAAAAAAACAAACATGAAATGTTTCGTTCCAATTCAGGCGATCCAGTCTATACTTGTATGTTGTGCGCATCACATAGTAATTCTAGACTAATAACCGGAATAAAAACGCATAATGTTTTCAAAATTAGATATCATGCTTAGTAGAGGCTGATCTTTGATCGGGCGAGCGGGGGTGCTCACGAAGTGACCTTCCCTAATCGTACCCAAGTTCCCGAGTCGAGGTAACTTTGGTGATGACGGACATGTGGCCTTAGGCAACGAGTCAGGGTTTCCTAAATTCCCCTAAAACAAAATATTTAGGTGACGACTCTGTATTTGACAAAGCAGTCCATGTTTGGCACTTCTTTCAAAAAATCTGTTTTCAAAAACGATTTGCCGGATTTTGACTCTTTGATGATTCATCGGTCTTGCATTGCACTCTGCGAGATTAGATACAAGACTGTAACATTGAGTCCTGAACTATAGTGAGCCTAAATGAACAAAACGGGATTTTCCCTCCCGGGACGTTCGGGGACGTCTACAGTTTCTGGTGACTCTGCTGGGGATTTATAGAGCTTGACTCGAACTCATGATATCTTGTTTTGAATACACTTATGTGCTTCTTTGCATTGCATGTGCATTGGTGTGCCTAGGACACCGTGTTTGCCATTTGCTATTCCTGAGCAGTTTGCTGTGAGGTCATGCCATAAGGCTTACTTACATGCTCGCCAAGATGGGAAATACAAACCCGATTTTACGGACACCCTTTTGACCATTCGACCTAGTGCATATTCGAACCGTGAGTGACCATTCCAAACTAGGACAAAGTTGCCTACCCGATATAGGTTGTTAGAAACCGTTGCGTGCGTAGTGAAACCCTAGCTCCTGACAAAATAGGATAGGGAAACCCCACCCCAACATAGGGTGTTTTGGCTCTCACTTATCTCATTATGTGCTTTTAGAGCGCCTCTATAGGAAATGCATGTATCGGGCCATTTAGTTTGGGCATCAGGCCTGCGGGCATCAGTCAGTGTTTGAGAATCAGTTATCTGCGGGTATCAAATTCAATCTTGGGGGACAGTGATTCAGGGATAGTAATCAGTGTTTGAGGACAATGTGTATTCAGCTTATCGACCATGTGTTGTTATGCCCAACTGTGTGTTGTGTATTTATTTTAAGCTGCTATACTGTTTGTTTATCTGGTTATTTATTTCCTTATTGCTTTATTTATCTTTTTGCTAGGGCAGTTTTAGCACAATTGCTTCAAACCAAGCAGATATTCCCCAAGCACTCTGGACAAGAGGTCGCCAACTCAATTGATTTGAGGATCTGTGTCTGAGCAGAGGTTACCAGAGCAGTGGTTTACCCTAGCAGTGAACAGTCGAGCTGAGGTCTCAGTTTCTACCATAGAGATACACATACCAGTCAGTCAACAAGATCAGCAGAACATGGCCGGAATGGAAGAAATGATGCGCCAGCTCCAAGAGAGTATGAAGCAAATGCAGGAAGACGCTCCGCCAAGTAGTTCTCTAAACAAAGAGCCATAATCATGGCCCAAAGAAAGTGAGCTAATTACTAGGCTACAGCAGCAAGCCGGAGCATCGGCCTCACATCCAGTTCCTCCCCCACTAGGGGTCCCGCTACCAGAGCAGACACCAACTACCCAGAATGTCCTACCAAATGCCAGAACATTTTGCCAAATGTCCATGCCGTTTAGGAGGACACAGATATCCCAACAGGGCCGGCTCCGCCCTCGCTTCCACCTCAATTATCCAAGGTACATACACCCATCAACCACCCGGACTCTCTCTTCGAGTTCGAAGTAGACCCTACGGCACTAAAATTGAGCAACCTCGAGAAGCTATTCAGAAAATCCCAGGGAGTAAAGGCTATCCCGGATATCAAAGACGGATATACCGATGTGGCTGTGACATTGCCAGACAGATTCAAAATGCTGCAGATCGATCTCTTCGACGGATCTGGAGATCCCATGGTCCACCTCCGGCTATTCTCAGATATACTATAGCCAATGGGCCTAACCAGACCCCATAAACTCTCACTATTCGGCCGGACCCTGTCGGGTGTGGCCGCTATCTAGTATGCGAAATTGGAGGATGATGTCAAGAGAAGTTGGGATGAAATGGCCGAGGCCTCTGTTGTGCAATACTCTTACAACACCCAAATCGAGATTACAACCCGTGATCTCGAAACAACAAGGCAAGAGCCCAAAGAGAGCTTCTCGGATTTTGTGACCTGGTGGAGGGTAAAGGCCTCGATGATGACTCTAAGGCCCACCGATAAGGACCAAATCAGGATGATTATGCGCAATCTCCAGCCAAAACTAATGCAAAAAAAATGATTGTGCTCCCCTTCCCCACATTTTCAGATCTGCACGAGATGGGGGTACAAATTGAAAATGCAATAAAACAAGGTCTGATTGACCAAGACAGAGAACAACCCTGAAGAACCTTTAACCGCAACAACAATGCAGGTCCGAGTGGCACTGCAACTGCAAGAACTTCGGAGGTAAGCATGGTCGCCACCATTCCCCCTCCCCTTCCAAGGCCCATGGCAGCCACACCCTTCTCCGGTGCATCCGGAAGCAATACACAGACCACCAAATACCAACCCAGAGGACAAAGAATCTTCACCCCATTGTACATGCCCCTGTCCAAGGCTCTAGGGGTCTTAATCAGAAAAGGGCATCTAAAACCCCTAGAGCCGAGGCCGTTACCAAATCCACTACCCCCCACTCACAACCCAGCCAAATACTACGCATATCACCAAAGAACATACCATGATACCGACCAATGTTTCAGATTAGGCCACAAGATTCAAGATCTCGCTGACAAGGTGTGATTTTGCCGCCAGAAAGACCCAATGTCACAACCAACCCACTCCCTACACACAACCAAGCTCCACCTTCCAAAAGAATCCACTTTATCTAGACTGGGGTCGTGTCTTACGATCCTAGCATCTATATCACTCCTTCCCATCTACCTAAGCCGGAGGTGCTCCTTCCCGACTGTACTAACTTTTTGTGCATGTTGGACATCTCTACAACCCAACCTGAGCCAATGGTGGTGGCCAGCGAGGACAGCACAGGGGAGATTATAGAGGAGGATGGAATGGTTGAGTCGGGGTTTGAGCAGTCTGGGAATTTTGCTGGGGAAGCCTACGATCTGAGTAATTACATTCTGTCAGCAGGCCAGTTTGAGCCAAGTGTAGAATTGCCAGAGGGAGCAGAACTGTGTGTGATCCAGGGGGATAGATTTGAGTAGGGAACGGATGATTTAACGGCCGTAAAAGAGGGTTTTGCCAACCTCCAGCTTTTCAATGACCAAGAATCAAGGGACGCAGCAGTCAACTGGTTTGATTATGAGGAATCGGCAGAGGCTACCAGATGGCTGGATGATCAACCGGATGTTGTAGAGTTCCAACAGGGCCCGGTAGGGGCAAGGGTATCGGCCAGGCTAAGGGTAAAGTCGAATACATTGCCGAGAGCGCTAAGACGAAGAATTTCGCCGTAATGTAAGCATTGTGAACACAGGGAAAACTAAACAACAAACTGCGCCGACGCAGGTGGAACAAGAAAAGTTTTGGGATCTGAGAGAACTGGGAAAGCCAAAGCCCATGAGGGGGCTGAAAATGCTGTGGGCACAAGGACAGAAGATGCTGCGAGCATGTGGGCTGAAAGTACTGCAAGTACAATCATGCCGGAGCCAGACAGATGTCTGTTAGCTGCTCACGGGATGTGGTGGGAGGACAATGATTTATGTCTTGTCCACATAGACGAGGATTGGGGGAGCAATCAACCAGACGACACCTGGTATCTCAATGAGGTTGATCACATGAAGCAGGAGGTATTTCAAGCCCTCGCACCTAGACTAGCTAGAGGCATTTGGGAAGGATAAGGAAGCTGAGAGATAGAAAGAGAAACAACTTGAAGAAGAGGCTATGCTCAAACAGTTAAAAAAGATACAAGCAGACATCTCCATTTGGGGACTGCTTATGGCATCACGAGTATACAGACAGACTGTCCTATTTGCCATGGACAAGGCTAAACTCTCGATAGAAACCACGCCGGAGCAACTGGTGGGATTAGTCTTTCCGGGAGGAGTTACCCCGATGCTGACTTTTTCTGACAAAGAACTACCACCCGAGGGTGCGAACCACAATAAGCCACTCTACATCTCTGTGGAGTGTAGAAATAAATGGATACCGGTGGTTCTTGTCGATACTGGATCCGCCATCAATGTGTGCCCGGCAAAGACAACGTATGCAATCGATTTGAAGACCGCGGACTTTATACCGACAGCCCAGGTAATTCGGGCATATGAAAACACGAGCCGAGAAGTCATGGGGACAGTAAAGATGCAGACCAAAGTTGGGCCGGGACAGCATGAGATAGATTTCCATGTCCTAGAGGTTCCTGCAACTTTCAACCTGCTTTTGGGACGATCGTGGCTGCACCAGGTAAAGGCAGTGTCGTCCACCTTACATCAGATGGTGAAATATCCCCATGGAAAGGGAGTAGCCATTGTGTTTGGGAATTCATCGATTCATCCACCGCCGGAGGTGTCTACACCAGTCCTGGAAATTGAGCACGGCATAGAGGATGTGTTTTTGTCAGGGTTTACCTTAGCTGAGGCTCGGGTTGTGCAAAACATCATGGCTGTTAATGAGGGAGTGTATGTCAGTGCTCAATCTGTATACCTCATGAACAAGCTTCAACACATCCCCGGGATAGGATTGGGAAGGAGCAGCCAGAAGGGCGTCGCAGCATTGGCCGAAGTGCCACACAACCCGTATACCTTTAGATTAGGTTATCTGCCCACCAAAGAGGATTGGATAAGAAAAGGAAAGGAAATTGTTGGAAGAGCCAGAGCAAAGCGGGCTGGGAAGCCTTTTGAACTGATGCATAGGCCCATTCAAGGTAACCTAAACGGACACTTCGTCTGGGAGGGGGAGGACTTTCCGTTTTGTGGTTTCCCAGAGCCGTGGCTGAACGCGGAAAAGAAACGCGTGCCAGGTTTCGAGATCTTCTTCGACCTGTAATTATCTGAGGATGACGTTGCCGAAGAGTAGACAGACCCATCAGCTGAAGTTGAGCAGTGTAAGGAAGTGGATTCCGAGGGTGCTGAAATTGAAATAGGGATAGCATTGGCTTGTCTACTTTCAGATCCTCCGATCGACCAGAAGTGCTTGGGAGATAACTTCTCGGTTTCTATGGTTGGAAATGAAACGGCTACAGGCCTACCAGCAACTATTTTGGATGCATCTATCGCACCCTCTCTCACTTGGCAGTATGAAGAGGGATTTTTGTCCAGCAGCACCGAGTCAGGTAGTGAGTCGGAATCTGATTCCACCGAGTCTTGTGAGTCAGAATCAGGTTCCAACTCGACTGAGTCTGAGTCTGGTAATCCTGGGGATGATAACCCGGATGCCACGCCTTTGTCCAGTCGTCTTTTTCTTTCTCTTTTGAGTCTGTTGTAACCGAGGAATCAGACGATTTGGATATGCTTAATGAGAATCAAGTAGCTATGGTTTCTGAGTACTTTCTGTGCCCTTGATTTATTACATTAACTCAGACTTTCAAAATTTTGATGAAAACGACGAGGAAGAAATTCCTTCGGTCTTGCAACGCCTAATTGAACAAGAGCACGAAAGATTTTTTAAACCTTTAGTTGATGAAATCACTACTGTGAATATTGGTACTGAGGAGGACCCGCGGCTGGTCCAGATTGGGTCCACGTTGTCTTCCGAGGAACGCGAGCGCTTAGTCGCTTTATTAAAAGATTTCAAAGATGTTTTCGCGTGGTCCTACGAAGACATGCCTGGGATCGATCCTGAGATTGTATAGCACCGGATCCCTCTTGACCCCGAGGCCCACCACCAAGGTAAACTCGTATGATCCGCCTGGATTGGGCTCTCAAAATCAAGGAAGAGGTCACCAAGCAAATTGATGCAGGATTTTTGCTGGTATCCGAATACTCGACTTGGTTGGCCAACATTGTTCCAGTGCTAAAGAAGGATGGCAGGATCCGGGTATGCGTGGATTTCAGGGACCTGAATAGAGCCATTCCGAAGGACGACTTCCCCTTGCCACACATCGATGAGTTGGTGGACTTCACAGCAGGGCATGCTTTGCTTTCATTCATAGATGGCTTCTCAGGATACAATCAGATAGTGATGGCACCGGAAGACCGAGAAAAGATTGCATTTATCACCCCGTGGGGGACATACTGCTACAGAGTAATGCCGTTTGGGTTGAAGAATGCTGGAGCTACTTATCAACGGGCCGCGACCACAATATTGCACGACATGATCCACAAAGAGGTTGAGGTGTACGTGGACGACATGATTGTCAAGTCCAAAGAAAGAGAGGGCCACTACACCGCCTTGCAAAAGTTCTTCCAAAGGATCAGAGAATTTCGCTGCTTAACTAATCCTCGGCGCACGTTCGGTGTTACAGCGAGAAAAATGCTGGGGTTTCTAATTACACAGAGAGGTATCGAAGTCGACCCTTCCAAAATCAAGGCCATCTTAGAAATGCCACCGCCAAAGACTGAAAATGAGGTGCGAGGCTTTCTGGGTAAAGTGCAATTCATAAGACGGTTTATCTCAAAATTAACCTTGACTTGTGAACCACTTTTTGGTCTCTTGAAGAAAGGCAAGAAATTCCAATGGGACAGCCGATGCCAAGCTGCTTTTGAACAGATCAAGGAATACTTACAGAACCCGCCCGTGTTGTCACCACCAGAGCTGGGGAAACCGTTGATATTGTACCTTTCAGTGACTGAGACTACAATAGGTTGTATGCTCGTGCAAGAATCAGAGGACAAAGTGAAGAGAGCCATCTACTATCTGAGCAAGAAGATGCTAGAGTATGAAACTCGCTACACACCATTGGAGAAGGCTTGCTTAGCTTTGGTATGGGTTACCAGGAAGCTGCGACACTACCTGTTAGCTCACTCTGTAATGTTGGTTTCACGACTCGATCCCATCAAATATCTTTTCGAGAAACCAGCACTTACGGGTAGGCTAGCTCGTTGGTTGCTGTTGCTCTCCGAATTCGATCTGAAATATGTGACACGCAAGTCAGTCAAGGGAAGAGCAGTAGCAGAATTCTTAGCTGACCATCCAGTGGAAGGGGGTGAAGCAGTTGAGTACTTATTCCCAGATGAAGCCATTTTGCACATCGACAACGAAACTTGGACAATGTACTTTGACGGGGCGTCAAATTAGTACGGGTATGGGATAGGGGTGTTGCTGATAGCACCCGATAATTCCCGTATCCCTCTAGCCTTCAAACTCCGATTCAAAGTCTCGAACAACGAAGCAGAATATGAGGCATGCATTGCCGGTCTAGAAGCAGCCCTGGAACTAGGGGCAAGACGGTTGGACGTCATCGGGGACTCGAACCTTGTTGTGTCTCAAGCAAAATGGATCGAAAGTCAAAAAAGAAAAGATGATGATGTATCACCGTGCCTTGGACTTGTTAATTCCTGTGAGAAGCTAAACTTTGCTCATCTACTAAGAGAGAACAATAGGTTCGCAGATTCTTTAGCAACTCTATCTTCCATGATAGACATCCCGTCGAGTCCTGGATCGCCCAAATATCATTGACTGAAATTTGAGCCAAATTTCACGAGTCGATTGCTGCTATAGATGAGGCTCAGGACAAAAACCCCTGGTATTACGACATTTGGAATTTCTTGGAGAATGAAGCATACTCGCCAGGAGTAAATGCCAAGGATAAAAGGACAATAAGAAGGAAGGCCGGTCACCTTCATCATCTGGGGGTAAGTCAGATAAGAGAAGTCATCTGGGAATGCATAAGTTGTGTGTCGATGCCGAAGAATCAAAGTGCCTAATGGAGGCCATCCATGGAGGGGAATGCGGCGCGCATATGAACGGAGTAATGCTAGCACGGAAAATCCTTAGACAGGGTTACTACTGGTCCACCATGGAGGAGGATTGTATCGGTTTTGCTCGGCGATGCCACAAATGTCAAATTCATGCAAATCGCATGAACATTCCGCCGTCGAAGCTGTACAATATAACTTCGCCATAGCCATTTTCAGTCTGGGAAATTGATGTGATCGGGGCTGTCACTCCAAAAGGGTCGAATGGGCATGAGTTCATCCTGGTTGCGATAGATTATTTCACGAAGTGGGTCGAGGCCCAATCTTATGCAGTGTTGAAGGCTTCGCACGTTGCAAAGTCTATCAGAAATAACATCATCTATCGCTACGGAGTCCCAAACGAGGTAATTTTAGATAACGGTTCCCACTTCAAGAAGGAAGTGATTGACTTGTTGGAAAAATACAACGTGGCTTTTCATAAGTCATCCATATATCGGCCGCAAACCAATGGAGCGGTTGAGGCCGCCAACAAGAATATCAAACACATATTGCAGAAGATGGTGAAAACCTACCGGGATTGGCCAGATAAGCTACCGTTTGCTCTGTGGGGCTACCGGACTTCAATCAGAACTTCTACTAGGGCGACTCCGTATTCTCTGGTTTATAGGATGGAGGCCGTTCTACCTATCGAGATTGAGGTTCCGTCATTGCAAGTACTGGCTTAGTGTCAGATAGCCGAAGCAGATTGGCAGCAGAGCAGGTTTGAGGAACTCATGCTCTTTGATGAGAGAAGACTGAAAGCACTGTACCATGTTCAAGGGTATCAGCGCAGAATTGCCCAGGCTTTTAACAAGAAAGTTAAGTCCAGGAATCTAAAAGAAGGAGATTTGGTGCTCAAGGACAACCGAGCTCCCATCCACGACCCAAGGGGCAAGTTCAGACCTAATTGGACTGGTCCCTACATCATTAAGTCTATCTGGTCAGGTGGAGCTGTGGTTCTGATGGATCTAGATGGCCTAGAGTTCTCACAACCGATCAATATGGACAAGTTGAAGAAATATTACCCTTGAGAGGCTCGCTAGGCCGAAAACCCGAAAGGGCGACCTAGGCAAAACTCAGAGCACAAAAAATTTGAAATTATAAAAACTGAGCTCGCAAGGTTGAAAACCCGCAAAGGCCGGCCTTGGCAAAAGTTAGAGCGTAAAGGAGAGTGAAAATACCCAAGTGAACCCAAGCCTAAACTACGTAAGGCTTGATTCCCATCTTTAGGATACGTAGGCAACTTCATCCTGAAGCTCAGCCATAAAATTTTCCCCAATCAACTTTGTCCATCTGATCATCTTGGCCATCTTTGTCTATTCAGCATTCAAGAGTTCGATTATGATCTCCGGTGCAGTGCTTTTCAGACTAAGGGCAACTTTCCGTTGTTGTGCAGTGCCGCGGTACTAATCAGACTAGGGACAACTTTCCAATTGCTAGGTCCGGGGTTGTGCATCTCAGTGACAGATCTCAGACGTGTCCAGTTCTGATCCATATCGAAAATGGTTTTGAAAAGTTTTAATAAAAGTTGACTTTGTTCAAATTAATCTTTTTACGACTAAGACCATTTTTGGACCAAAGCGGAAAATTTTCAGTACCCACGACCTTCAATTTCATTGATTTCAAAACAGAGTTTTCCTGCTCTTGCATATCAATTGAAGTTGCTTTTTATTACATTCATAAAGAAAACTTGAAAGTACTAATAAAGCAATAAATCCGGGGCATAAATAAGTCAGGTGCCCCTGCGCCCCCTTCCAGAGCTGGTCGAAGCCTCTGATGCCAAGCTAGGCCCAATCTGTGCCTCTTCATTGAGCCAATCTAAGCACTTGTTAGACAAAGTGCAACTGAAAGTGGGAGCGGGGGCCAGGAGCTCTCTAGTCCTCCATGCTGTGGCATACCGGGCAAGCTGTGCACCTGAGACCGGGAATGTGGCAGGATACTCTATCCCCTCTGGCGAGCAAGTCTGATCATGACCGAACTGGTGTTGGAACCGGAATGGAAAGTAGAACACACAGTGGGTCAGACCAATCAACTGGATCCCGGTCTGCCAGGATGTGATATAGCTCATCGCCGGGAGATTGAGCCAAGGACAGCGCTAAGCAATGCGATCTATGGACAAATTGCACATCCAGTCAAACCACCATCCCTCATCAAGGGCATCGACTAGACGTTGCCGGAAAAAATAGCCACGGGCTGAGTAGGCTGGGCAAGAGTTCACAACCTGCAATTTATCCATCAACCATACCTGGGGAGGGATGAAAAATGAGAGAATAAAGAATAGAGAGATGTACGATGAGAGAAAAGTAAGAAAAGGGTTTTGTGAGAAAAACCGAGCCTGAGGGCCGAGTGATGTGAGCAATACATATATGAGATTGGGTGGGAAACATTACCTGCAGCAGTAGTGGACTCCCTGCAAATCTGGTCGTCTCCTAGCGATAGAAAGCATCCAAGCCCATCAGTGTCTCGGCCATGCTGCAAAGTGGGGCTTTGGTGTTGTTCTAGCCTCTAGAAGGAAGTTCCTAGCATTTCCATGCATCGAGAGTGTTGAAGGTGCAAGTTTTCCTCAATTTTGGATACATTCCGCCACTACAATCGTCCGAAGTGCACTTTGTTTATCGAGTTGTTGTTAAGTCTTACTTATCGAGTTGTTGTTTTGCTTATCGAGTTGTTGTTTTGTTTGTCGAGCTGTTTTGTTTATCAAGTCTTGTTTATCGAGTCATCGAGTTTCGCACATTGAGTTGTCACTCTTTGTTTAATCAGCTTTGTTGTGTCTTGCTTATTGAGTTGTCAACTTTGTTGTGTTTCGCTTATCGAGTTGTAAACTTGCTAAGGTTCTGTTCTTTCTTAGTAAGTTGAGTTGTTTTGTTTGTTGCGTCGGTTCACTACCTGACTTGACAATACACAATGCACATTTCCATTCAATCTCATTTTCGTGCAAAATGATGCGACACGATGCTAAGAACATAAAACACAACACTTTTTTCAAAAGCTATTTCATTCCATCATGCTTGCTTTGTTACAACATTTTACAACAAGGGTACAAGTTTTTTAGAAAATAAAACTGCCTAATAATGTACAATGTGCTACAACTACTAGTAAAAAAGGAAAATAAAGCAGGAACATCTGTGCTCTCAAGTTCAAGAATAAGAGGCCCTCTTCGTCCTCTTCGGCTGAGAAGTCCCTGCACCATCTCTCTACAAGGGCACTCATCAACGTCCTGCTAGCAAGGTAGTGAGAAATCCCAGTTCAGAAGGGTCCAAACCCTGCCTGGTCAACCCAATCTCAAACAGCCTCCGGGAGCTCTGTATACCGCTCCCTCGCAACAATGGAGCCGTATCCTCGTGTAATGCGGGAAGACACCTACATTCATAATGAACACATATATTCAGTTTCAGAATGAAATGAATAAGCTGCATGCAAATGAAATGAGTAAGCTGTGTGCAAACCAAGTGCTGTGTTATGAGCCGTGTGTTCAGATTAAGCAGTGTTGTATATGGGCTGCGTGTTCATCATTAAAGTGTGTGCTGCGTGTTCATAATCTAATATGGGCTGCGTGTTCATCATCAAAGTTTGGGCTGCATGTTCAACTTTCAATAAGTGTGTGCTGCGTGTTCACAATCAAATACGGGCTGCGTGTTCATGATCAAAGTTTGGGCTACGTGTTCAACTTTCATCAAATATGGGCTGTGTGTTCATCATTAAAGTGTGTGTTGCGTGTTCACAATCAAATATGGGCTGTGTGTTCATCATCAAAGTTTGGGCTGCATGTTCAACTTTCAATAAGTGTGTGCTGCGTGTTCACAATCAAATATGGGCTGCGTGTTCATCATCAAAGTTTGGGCTGCGTGTTCAACTTTCAATAAGTGTATGCTGCGTGTTCATAATCAAATATGGGCTGCGTGCTCATCATCAAAGTCTGGGTTCCATGTTCAACTTTCAACAAGTGTGTGCTGCGTGTTCACAATTAATACATGGACTGCGGATTCAGAAATTCAAGTGTTTGAGCTTGTGACCCTTCCGGGAGGTAAACTGGGGGTCGCGATTGAGTCGCACTCGTCAAGCTTATGCTTTTGCTCGTTGTTTCATGACAAACACGCATTCGAATTTGCACTTATCCTGCATTGTTGTGCACGTCACTTGCATTCTCATGCATACCACTTGCATTGTTGTGCACGTTTCACTTAACTTACGTCGCGACGCACGTTGCTTCTCGCATTGCGATGCACTCACCCATCAACACCGCATTTGTCTGCATTCGATATCACGCTGAACATATGTTGCTAACTATGTTGTGCTTTTTGAGTTTCTTCCTTTTGCAGGCACGATATTGTATGTACGGTTCATTTGAGGCTGGTGCGACCAGACGAGCCGCACAGGTATTGTATCCCCTCCGTGTGAGACGTGGCGAGAATTCAATGATTCTCTGCATTCTCCAACTGCATGAAATGTAGTTTTGCTTTGCATTCTTGCTTAAAACTATTGCATCTATTGTGAATATTTGCTTCATTTTAGCTTGCTGCTTCGCATGATCATTGAGTTACATCCGGCTTTGTGCATATCACTTTGCATTTTGCCCCCCTGCCTGCGGGCACATCTTTGTTTATCTTGTATGTTTGCCTAAGTCTTCGGCCTTGTCAAAAATGGGTCGTCTCTGGGCTTTGACATTCACTCCCGTCACTTAGGACTTTCGAGTTCTATCAAAGAGGGACAACTGTAAACACCCCATTTTTGACCAACCTTAAGACGCAGATGTCACTGATTGAGCGCTTGGTGATGTTGCATATTGTGCTCGTTCTGAGGTTGCGAAGTCTTGGCTGCGAGCCTTGCCTCCAGACTTCTGGACTCTATTGTGCTTTGCCTCGGTTTGCAAACCAGGCCCTGTTTTCTTTGTTTTCTCTTCCCAAAGGGAGGGAGAGGTCTCGTAGACTATCTCTCAGTGGCCGTAGGCTACGTTTCGTGGTCATAGGCCATTTTTCTCGTATGGAGGCTAGTTTTCGATTTTCGGAGCCGTCGGCCGTGTGCCTCGGTTCGGGACCACTTAACTACCTCCGTTTGCTTCGGTTTTTGGCACACACCTTATTTCCTCCCTTTAGAGGGACACTGTGGCCCGGGAGACCACCTTTGTGGTCATACGTCACCTCCGGTGCTTAACAGTCTATTTTCGGGGCCCTAGACCGCGCGTTTTGGCCCCCGAACCCTCATTTTGCATCGGTTAGGGTTCATTTTTTGCATGGACCCTATTTTCATTGCTAGGAAGATAGTAGGATGGTGGGAGGCCACCTTTTTCCCTGAAAAACCAGTTTTCTCATTTTCTCTCTCCGGCCAATTTTTCCGATGAAAACCGGTTTTTTCTTACTTTTGAGCCACAATTTCTGGCTTTTCATACCATTATTGTGTTGTGCACACCTGGAAGGCCACCAATATGGGTAGGCCGACCAGTAATTCATCCTGACCCTTTTGAACCCCTCTAAAAAGCTGGTTTTTCTCCCTCTTAGGTCACTTTTTCTAGTTTTTCTTTACACAACTGTGTTGCACTCATCTGGGAGGCCACCTTTCTGGGGTGGCCGACCAGTAATTTCTCTTGAACTTTTTGACCCCTGGTCGGCCGACCAGGGGAGGTGGCCGGCCGGCCACCTTGGCCTTTTGAACCTAGTCGACCAATCTTGTCTCCCTGAGTGCATTCAAGCTATGCCAGCTGTTTTGCACCTGACCCTCTGTCCGAGGTTTTGTCCTTGTTTTTGGTCTATTTAAGGTGGTTTTGTACCCTTTGCTTAGCTTCTAAAGGAAGTTTGACCCTTTGGTCAAGCTTCTTGAAGAAGCTTGACCCTTTTGGTCAAGCTTCTTTTAAAAGCCTTGACCCCCTCTCTTGGCTTCTCCAAGAAGCCTCACCCTTCTCCATCTATATAATACACATTCCACCTCCATTGGAGAGGATTAGAAGCTTTGGGCTGAGAATTATACATACAATCCTATATCTATCTACTCCAAGCCTCCAAACACCTTGGTTCTTGGCCATTTTACTCTACACCTCATAGCCTACCACCTCCACCACTCATCCCAGCACCTTGGAAGCCATTTGCAAAGGTTGAAAGCTCAGGATCTTGGATCAAAAGCTACTGGAAAGCTGCTCTTCAAGGGTAAGTCTTTATTTCCCTTTTTCTTGCCTTTTCTTACTTCATCTATAAGCCATACTTGCAAGCATTTCTGGTCTTTGTCAAAAACTAAAAAGTGTCATATTTTGAGCTCCTCTTGAAGATTGTATAAGAACACTTTTCTTTTTGAGGCCTTCTACACCCTTACATGCTTTACCCCTCTTTGTAGGCCTTTTTTTGCATCATATCTTAGACCTACTTGTGAGCACATTCGGGATTTGCCATAAACTGTAAAGTGTCATATTTTGAGCTTCTCTTCAACTTTGTTTAAAGGCACTTTGCTTTTTGAGGTCATTTACTGCCCTGTTTGTTCAATCTCTCTTTTAGGGTTGTTTTTTGCATGATATATTAGCTTTATTTGTGAGCCTTTTTGGACCTTGAACTAAACTGAAGAAAGTCTTGTTTTGACCTCTTCTTTAAGTTTGATTAAGGTATCTTTGCTGTTTGGGGTCATCTTCTCTTATGCATGCTTCATCTCTTCATGATTAGGGCCATGCATTAAAGCACTTGCATTGGCCATGGGTTGGCCTCTTAGCCGCTGAAACCCAGTGGATTTTCAATGGCTTAGTTGCATTTTTGAAGGCCAAAATTAGGAGAGGGTGACCCCCTCTCGCCTTGTCTTGTTTGGTGGCCTTGTGGGCCTTCTAAAGGGACCTTATTTTGCATGCATTGAAGTCTTATTTTAGGCTTTATTCTGAGGGTTTTGGGGTCTACCTTGGCTCTGTCCAAGGCCCTTTTAGCCATATTTTATGTCTACAATGCATGTGTAGAGCAATCCCATCCAAGGCCTTTCAAAAGGGCCCTTCTTTGCATGTTTCCTAGACTCGTTTCAAGGCCAATTTGGTGAGTTTTAGGGCTGTCATAGGCCATTTCTAGAGGTGGTTTTTCTATGCTTCATGTCTATCTTATATGTGCTTAATCCCCCCTTGTATGGCCCTCTAAAGGAACTCATCATTTTTGCATGCATTGGCTTCATTTCAGAGGTTATTTGGGCATATTTTGACATATTTTATTCACTGATTTTGGCTGGTTTGATGAGTTCTCTTGTGCTTCATATACATGCCATATAAACCATGTTTGCTAGCCAATGTTGCATGCTATTTTAGTCCATCATGTTAGCATCTTTTGGCCATGCCTTAAACTGGAAATGTGCGTGTTTTAGGACTGCCTTGGCTCTATCTTTAGACTTCATGATCAAATAATGCTTGCTTTGCATAGCTATAAGTCAATACATGTGCCTAGTTTTGAGTTTCGGTGCTTATTCCATGCATTGGGTGTCATGTTTCCATGTTTCGGGTCCACTTTGCATACTGTTTCAGAGCTGTCATTTATGCCATTGCATGCCATCTTGCATCCCTTGCCATGCTTTGGTAGAGTTGCATGTTGTGCCTTAGGTTCGGTCCTCGGTTTGTGTGCAGGTGTGCACGCATTTCGGTTATCTCATTTTCATCTTATGGCCGCTGACGTGAGTGTGGCTGAGGTCCACTCATATTGGTGTAAATCCATTATGCATTGTGTATGCCATCTTAGTCCTTTGCATTGCGTATGCTAGGGTGTATATTAGTGCATTGCGTATGCCATCTCAATCCGTAGCGTTGTGTATGTTAGGTTGCATGTTAGAATTGCATTCACGCATGCCATGCATATTGCATTGTGTTTGGGATAGGAGTTAGCCCAAACACGGGAAACGAGAGACGTTTCATACTCCGAGTGACGGAACGTGTCTTAATTCCCGGTCGCCGACACTCCAGATTAACCATGATGGAGTCTCGGTCTTGTTGTGTTTATATGTGCATTCATTTCATATTGAGTCGTACAATTCAACTCCTCAGCCATCATGCATCGAGATCCGTGATTGGTGGCACGAGGATCGAGGTATACATACATATGTGAAAATACTTTGCCATGCCCCTTTCTTGCTCTCTGTTACAGCAAATCAGAAACCGGCAGCCTTTTGGAGCTTCGTGCAATATTCCGGGCTTAATTGTAAACAGAGGCTAATTGGGGCATCGCAATGGATTTCTGCGCAAGGCAACTCAAGCATGCATCATTCATCATTCGGAACAAAGCTGAGGTGGTCCATGAATTTGCGTGCTAGTTTACTGCTTTCCTAGTTAAATTTTTTAATTAATTAGGGTTTTGTATTTATTCGGACTGTATATTATTTATTCAGACCCTCCGAGTGAGGGCACAATTGTAATAAGTGTGCGTGCGTGTGATGTATGTCTTCCAACCCTACGTCTTTCTCCCTTTTATTTACCAGTTTACGATGGTTAGATTAGGGCATGTTTCAATTAGCATACAGTATGATAGCATATTTGCATTCATTCATCTGTTTTGCATGCACCGAGCTCGACGCATTATACTAACTACATTGTATTTCAATTCCGAAGTTGAATACGTGTTAGCTGTAGCATCATCATATGCCATCTTAGAATAGCCAAGCCTGCTATAGTTGCATTTTTGCATGTGTTGCATTAGGCATTTCTGTATAATTAGGATCATGCATGGATTTCTAACATAGCTTCTGTTTTGGCTTGGAGTACTCGGTAAGTTTTTATGTTTTAGCATCCTTGCTTGCGTGTGAGTGACTGCCATGATAGCGTGCTTACCATGAGGCCATATGCTTATGTGATATAACTACCTGAATGCCTGTGGGTGAAGGTTGGGTTATTTGGATTGGAACAAATCATCGACTGTGACTTTTAAACCCACTAGATAGTGGCAAAACCTTCTCTTTCTAAGCCCACCTGAGGGTGGCAAAATCTGCATTTTAAGCCTACTTGCGAGTAGCAAACCGCTTTCAAAAAAACAAATATGAAATGTTTCGTTCCAATTCTGGCGATCCAGTCTATATTTGTATGCTATGCGCATCACATAGTAATTCTAGGCTAATAACCGGAATAAGAACGCATAATATTTTCAAAATTAGATATCATGGTTAGTAGAGGCCGATCTTTGATCGGGCGAGCGGGGGTGCTCACGAAGTGACCTTCCCTAATCGTACCCAAGTTCCCGAGCCGAGGCAACTTTGGTAATGACGGACACGTGGCCTTAGGCAACGAGTCAGGATTTCCTAAATTCCCCCAAAACAAAATATTTAGGTGGCGACTCTGTATCTGGGAAAGCAGTCCATGTTTGGCACTTCCTTCAAAAAATTTGTTTTAAAAAACGATTTGCCGGATTTTGACTCTTTGATGATTCATCGGTCTTGCATTGTACTCTGCGAGATTAGATATAGGACCGTAACATTGAGTCATGAACTGTAGTGAGCCCAAATGAACAAAACGGGATTTCCCTCCCGAGACGTTCGGGGACGTCTACACCACTACAAAAAAAAAAAAAAACACATTTGGCGACTAAATTTTTAGTTTCCAAAAAGTCGATTTTTAAGTTTCCTCGACTAAATTTTTTAGTCGCCGGTTTGGTCGCTGGAAAACGGTCGGGAAAGGTATTGGCGACTAAAAGACTTTTAGTCGCCAAAAAGTAAGTCTTTACCGACCAAAACTTTAGTCGCCAATAGTCAATTATATTTTTTAAATTATACATTTGGCGACTAAATTTTTAGTCGCCAATAGTCAATTATATTTTTTAAAATTATACATTTACCGACTAATGTTTTAGTTGCCAATACTCAAGGAATCGGCGACCAAACAGATTTAGTAGCCAAAAGCTCATTCTGAAAAAAAAAAATACACCGTGCTTTTATAGAGATTCAAACCATCAACCTCTCACACCATAAACGTCATACAACACACTCTTTCCACTACACCTCCATAACATCATATGATTATGTATGCAACATATATTATTTATATAGTACTTAGACCGGTATTAATATAAAAGTATACATATAAACGTAATTATTTTTTATTGAACATAATTTATGTAAAAATAAATTATTTAGTAGAAAAAAAAAAGAGACCATTTTTGACGACTAAACATAATTTTAGTCGACAATTCTATACTTTTGGCTACTAATTATTTTTTAGTCGTTAAAAAAAAATTCCCGCACTAAAATTACCACTTTTGGCAACTAAACTTCTTTTTAGTCGTCAAAAAGCCTCAGTTTTGGCCACTAAACATGTTTTTAGTCGCCGAATACTTCACTTTTGGCTACTAATTTTTTTTTAGTCACCAAAGGGCCTTACTTTTGGCTACTAAAATTTTTTTAGTCGCTAAAAGCCTCACTTTTGGCGACCAAATAGATTTTTAGTCACCGAATGCCTCACTTTTGGCTACTAAATTTTTTTTAGTCGCCAAAAGGCCTTACTTTTGGCTACTAAAATTTTTTTAGTCGCTAAAAGCCATATATCGACGACCAAACAGATTTTTAGTCATCAAAACCTATACTTTTGGTTACTAAATTTTTTTAGTCGCAAAAAATCTTTACTTTTGGCTACTAATGCATTTTTAGTCGCCAAATGCTATACTTTCAGCGACGAAATGTTATTTTTTAGTCGCCAATAGTGCTTTTTCTTGTAGTGTGCATTCCTAAATATTACTTATTTGTTTGGGAATCCATTTGGAACAAATAAGTAATGTTCGAGCCTATATTCCAGAACTTGAAAAAATAAAAACTTCTGCAAGTGTTAACAATTTTAATCGTTCAATGTGTTAAGAAATTTCTATATTCGGACCTGCATTCATGAACATTACTTATTTGTTCGGGAATTCCCGAACAAATAAGTAATGTTTAGGCCTGTATTCTCAAACTTGAAAAACTGAAAACGTTTGCAAGTGTTAACAATTTTGACTGTTTAATGTTAAGAAATTTTCATGTTCGAACTTGCATTCCCGAACATTACTTATTTGTTTGGGAATGCTACCCTGAACAAATAAGTAATGTTTGGGCCTGTATTTCGCCAAAGGGTTGCTATTGTTACCACCGGAATATTGTCATTGTCGGAGAAGTGTAGGTAGTCAAATGATTGCCACTGTTACCGTTCGAATATTTCCGCCAAAGGATTTTCAAGGTTTTGAGGATGGGTAGGTTTTGAAGGTGAGATTTGGAAAATATGAATGGATGGTGATGGAGGTGGATACTCTCATAAACCTAATTCATGATCTTGTGGGTGTGTAGGTTTAATTGTGAGATGGGGTGTCTCAAAATTAATGATGTCCTTTTTAGTAATTTATTTGAGATTATTATTTAAAAAAAGGTTAAAAATTGAGATGATTCAAAATAATTTATAGGGTGCTAATAGCAGCACTCATACATAATCAATTATTTTTACCCTTTTTTTGGCAAAATTATTAGGCACACTATTTTTTTTTCAATAAAATTTTAATCAAAATGTAAAACAAATAAAAAACATCAATAAAAAAAAGACAAATGTAAAAATTATCAAAACAAAATTTCATAGGATAACTCAACACACAACAGAAATCGGAGAATCCAATAAGCACCGATTCAATTAGCAAAAAAAAAAAAACCTTTAAAGGATAAGCTTTATGTTCAATATTTTCTGGAATGGGTTCTACTGTTGGAAAAAATGGTTTAATATAGGCATATTTTTTGAGCCTAAGATTTGAGTGGGCCCTAAACGTCTTTTGGGGTGGATCCGAAAAGGTGAAGTGTTCCTTGCCACGTGGCAAGTCACACGGTAAAGACGGAACGTCAAAACTATTTATGAATGAATGGGAAGTTGACGTCGTTTTCAGGCCTAATATTAATTTTTTAGATAAAATTCATTTGAATTTTTTCAATAAAAATTATTGTGGGAATTTAATTTAATTCTAAATTCTAATTTTGGATTCCTAAGTGGTTTCCTAAAATTTGTAATTGTGGGAATTTAATTTAATTCTAAATTCTAATTTTAGATTCTTTTAAAGTTTCCTAAAGTTTATACCTCTTCATTTATTTATTTAACTATTTCAATAGTTTAATATATATATATATATATATATTTAATTAGTTTAATATATATATATAGATATATTTGAAATAGTTTAAATAATATATTACCTACAAGTTTCACTTTGTCCAACGGTTCTTTTCAAATTGTTTGAAAATGTTCATAGTGCAACGGTCAAGAATTCAATGTTTGAATTGGTGTGCACCTTTTCATTCATTTTTGGAACCTGTTCGGGCTGTGTTAATTTGCCTATTTATACCCATCATTCCGGCAGTCTGGGGCAATTATTTTTTTTTATCCGAAAAAATCAGTTTGATTTTTGTCTTTGGCTGTGATAAATTCTGCATTTTTTGTATTATTCTTCATATTAGATTTAGTATAAATTTCAGAGAGTTAGAACACAGGTTTGGTTCGCAAAACAAATTGTTTGGAGTACTACTACAATTTGTGAAGATCATTGTATCCTCGGAGATAGACGCCACTTAACCGTAAGTACCGTAGCGAGGCAAATCTGTCTTAAGAACAGAGTGTCACACACTCGACTTGGTCTTAATTTTATTTTGGTTCGATAAATAAATCTGGTATGTTATTTATTTGTTTTGTTTGAATTTATTTCAAGTTTTTTTTTTTATTTATACAGAAGATTGTTCCAACAACCTTAAGACAGATCCGAATTATTCTGTTTACAGAATTTTTCGTTTGTTTTCCTTTTTCTTTTTTCGTAAATAATTTCGAAAGAAAATTATTTTCTGTGGATTTACAAAATAATATTTTTGTTGGAAAAACAAATAGTGATTATATACTATTTGACAGATAGTAGTAATATACTGTCTCTTTTCTTTGACAACAACTAGTAGTACGATACTGGTGTCATTAACAATTCAAAATATATTTTTGTGGAATATTTTCAAAAATTAATTTTGGATTTTAGAAATTATTTTCTGAGTTTTCATTAATTAAAATTCTGTTTTAGTATTTTAATTTTTGAAGTGCTATTGAAATTAATTTTCTGTGTGGAATTAATTTAATTAAATAAAATTTTATTTTATTTCCAAATTAATTGAAAAATAAAAGTTATATTCTTATTTCTTTTATTTTACAGAATTTAATTTCTTGTGTGGAATTAATTTGGTTAAATAAAATTTTATTTTATTTCTAAATTAATTGAAAAATAAAAGTTATATTCTTATTTCTTTTATTTTATAGAATTTAATTTTCTGTGTGGAATTATTTTGGGTAAATAAAATTTTATTTTATTTCCAAATTAATTGAAAAATAAAAGTTATAGTTTTTATTTCTTTTATTTTTTGTGTGGAATTAATTTGTTTAAATAAAATTTTATTTTATTTTCAAATTAATTGGAAAATAAAAGTTACATTTTTATTTCTTTTATTTTTACAGAATTTAATTCTGTGCATTTGGTTTAATTTTCTGTGTAGTGTAAATTCTAATTATAATTTTGTTTTATAAATTAGAATTAATGGCTACTGAAACAAATGCCCAAACAAGTACTACTGTGGTAGCTGCAATGACGCCAACCTCCTCTCCTGTGATGACAGTGCCAATAAATCATGGAGAAAAGCCAGAGAAGTTCTTAGGAATTGACTTTAAAAGATGGTAACAGAAAATGTTGTTCTATTTTACAACTCAACTCGCTGCTTTCTCCGTGAAGATGCTCCTATCCCGAAGAGGATGAAACCGATCGGCAAGTGGTTGCTGCGGTTGATGCTTGGAAACATGCTGATTTCCTTTGCCGGAATTACGTCTTGAACGGACTTGACAACACATTATACAACGTCTACAGTCCAATCAAGACAGCAAAGGAACTTTGGGAATCGTTGAAGAAAAAGTACAAGTTTAATGGCAAATGTTACATCTGTGACAAAGAGGGACATCGGGCCAAAGATTGTCGTAGCAAAGGCAAAAGCAAGAAAAGAACAAGCAAGAAGCCTGCTCAAGCTCATATGATCGAAGTGGACAAGATTTCCAATGGTGTAGATGACATCAATCTTTCTACAATTGTTTCCGAGGCAAATCTTGTCGAAAATACTAAAGAATGGTGAGTGGACACTGGTGCTACTCGCCATATTTGTGCCGACAAAAATGTGTTCACATCTTACTCTACAGTGGAAAATGGTGAACAACTTTTATGGGCAACTCCTCAACTTCCAAAGTTGAAGGACAAGGAAAGATTATTCTCAAGATGACATCAGGAAAGGAACTCACTCTCAACAATGTGCTGCATGTACCGGACATTCGCAAGAATCTTATTTCCAGATCTTTGTTGAATAAGAACGGGTTTAGGCTAGTATTTGAGAGTGATAAATTTGTACTTATTAAAAATAGGATGTATGTAGGAAAAGGTTACATGTCTGATGGCCTTTTCAAATTAAATGTAATGACCGTTGTACCCTCAGTTATTAATAATACTACATCTTCTTGTTACTTGCTTGAGTCTTCAAATTTATGGCATAGTAGACTAGGACATGTTAATTATGGATCTTTGCGTAGATTAATTAATATGGAATGTTTACCTAAATTTAACATTGATTCAAATCATAAATGTGAAATTTGTGTTGAGGCAAAATTGTCTAAAACTCCTTTTCATTCAATTGAAAGAAGTACGGAACCACTTGAATTAATTCATAGTGACATTTGTGATTTTAAATCAATTCAAACCAGAGGTGGGAAAAAGTATGTAATCACTTTTATAGATGACTATACTAGATATAGTTATATTTATTTAGGTCAAATCAAGGATGAAGTTTTGGAAACTTTCATTCAATATAAGAATGAAGTTGAAAATCAACTTGGTAAGAAAATTAAGAAACTTAGAAGTGATAGAGGTGGTGAATATGAATCACCTTCGGGTGAATTTTGTAAAGAACATGGAATAATTCATCAAACCATTGCTCCTTACTCACCTCAGCCAAATGGAATTGCTGAAAGGAAAAATAGGACTTTAAAAGAAATGATGAATGCCATGTTAATCAGTTCTGGATTACCTCAGAACTTGTGGGGGGGAGCAATACTTTCTGCTAATTATATTTTAAATAAAATATCTCGAAAGAAAGTGAACCAAACACCTTATGAATTGTGGCATGGAAGAGTACCATCCTACAAATACTTAAAAGTGTGGGAGTGTTTGGCTAAAGTAGCTATTCCTAGTCCTAAAAAGACTAAGATAGGTCCTAAGACCATTGATTGCATTTTTATTGGTTATGCCAAGAATAGTAGTGCATATCGGTTTTTGATTCATAAATCAGAACATACCGAAATGCATGTAAATACTATTATTGAGTCTCGGAATGCATTTTTCTTTGAACATGTATTTCCAAAGAAGACTGGACAAGAGACTAGTACTAATAAAAGATCTTTTGATGCTATTACTAGTCAGGATCAAGAACATGATCAAGAACAAGAGTTAGATCAAAATAAGGAAGAGGAACTTAGGCGTAGTAAACGTGCTAGAACCTCAAAATCTTTTGGTCCAGATTTTCTAACATATTTGTTAGAAAATGAGCCTTTAACTTTTAAAGAGGCTATGTCCAGTCCTAAAGCTCCTTTATGGAAAGAAGCTGTCAATAGTGAAGTTGAATCCATCTTGCAAAATTACACTTGAGAATTAGTAGACTTGCCACCAGGTTGTAAACCTCTTGTGTACAATTGGATTTTCAAAAGAAAATTGAAAGCGGATGGATCAATTGACAAATACAAGGCAAGACTTATAGTCAAAGGTTTTAGATAGAAAGAATGTCTAGATTACTTTGACATATACTCACCGGTTACTAGAATAACATCTATTAGAATGCTAATTGCCATTGCATCTCTATACAATCTAGAAATTCATCAAATGGATGTGAAAACCGCTTTCTTAAATGGTGAGTTAAATGAAAAAATTTACATGGAACAACCAGAAAGATTTTCTGTTCTAGGAAAAGAAAAGAAAGTGTGTAAATTGGTTAAATCATTATATGGTTTAAAACAAGCGCCAAAGCAATGGCATGAGAAATTTAACAAGACAATGATGTCAAATGGATTTAAAATTAATGAGTGTGACAAATGTGTTTATATTAAAAACACAGATAAGGGTTATGTCATTGTATGTCTTTATGTAGATGATATGCTCATCATTGGTAGTAATAATGACATGATTAAAATTACCAAGAAAATGTTGAATAAACATTTTGACATGAAGGACATGGGCATTGCTGATGTAATTCTTGGTATGAAAATTACCAAAACATCAGAAGGATATGCTTTGTCACAATCTCATTACATTGAGAAAATACTTGACAAATTCAGCAAAGATAATGATCATCTTGCTAGAACTCCTGTAGATGTTTTTTTGTGTCTTTCTAAGAATGTATAGGAAAGTATTTCTCAATTAGAGTATGCCCAAATTATTGGAAGCTTAATGTACTTGATGAACTGCACTCGCCCAGATATAGCTTATGCAGTAAGTAAATTAAGTAGATATACGTGTAATCCAGGAGTAGAACACTGGAAAGCAATTATAAGGGTTCTAAGATATCTCCGATTTACTTGTAACATTGGGCTTCATTATACTAGATATCCAGCAGTACTTGAAGGATACTGTGATGCAAATTGGATATCGGATACCAGAGACTCAAAGTCCACCAGTGGGTATGTCTTTACTCTTGGTGGGGCGGCTGTATCTTAGAAATCTTTCAAACAGACTTGTATTGCTAGGTCTACTATGGAATCTGAATTCATAGAGTTAGACAAAGTTAGGAAAGAAGCAGAATGGTTTCGCCACTTCTTTGAAGATATTCCAATATGGCCAAAATCGGTGCCTGCTATATGCATACATTATGAAAGTCAATCAGCAATTGGTAGAGCACAGAGTCATATGTATAATGGTAAGTCACGACACATTCGTCGTCGACATAACACCGTAAGACAACTACTCTCTAATGGAATTATTTCCATAGAATATGTTAAGTCTAAAGACAACATAGCGGATCCACTAACCAAAGGGTTAGCAAGAGAGTTAGTTGAGAATTCATCGAGGGGAATGGGACTTAAGCCTATTAAATAAGAGTTACCACAATGGCAACCCAACCTAGTTGACTGAAGATCCCAAGATCTAGGTTCAAAAGGACAACCGAGTTGTGATTGACTCAGAAGGATCACTGGAGAGTCCAACTCCTACCCATTTCTAGGATGAAATAGTGATGTTTGCAGCATTTTAGGTTAAGTAATACTTTTAATGATTCTTATATCTAGGTAAACCTAGAGGAGTATGGCAGGATACTCTTTATAAGAATCACCTATGTGAGTGTGAACTGGGCCGGTTCTATGAGATTTGTGAAGGGCTACAATTCTCTAGAGCACTCATGAAAGACTAGGTTGTTCAAGGCCAAAATGAACACAATAGTGAGAACTAAACTGTATCTAGGGATATACTGTGTGAGTTCTATTGTCTTGGTTTACACAAACGACTGAACAGTTCAAGACATCATGTTCACTGTTTAGCTAGTAAATCCGATAGTGTCTCACAAGGGAAAGTTCAAAGCCAAAAGCTACCTATCCTTTGCAGAATATTACCAATTTCTGTACTCTCTGATTAGATCATGTTGTTGCATTTTCTCTCCGTCAAATTCCATTCATGTGGGGGATTGTTGGAAAAAATAGTTTAATATAGGCATATTTTTTTAGCTCAAGATTTGAGTGGGCCCCAAACGTCTTTTGGGGTGGGTCCGAAGAGGTGAAGTGTTCCTTGCCACATGGCAAGTCACACGGTGAAGACGGAACGTCAAAACCATTTATGAGTGAATGAAAAGTTGACATCGTTTTCAGGTCTAACATTAATTTTTTAGATAAAATTCATTTGAATTTTTTCAATAAAAATTATTGTGGGAATTTAATTTAATTCTAAATTCTAATTTTAGGTTCTTTTAAAGTTTCTTAAAATTTGTACCTCTTCATTTATTTATTTAACTATTTCAATAGTTTAATATATATATATATATATATAATTAATTTAATATATATATATATATATATTTGAAATAATTTAAATAATATATTATCTACAGGTTTCACTTTGTCCAACGGTTCTTTTCAAATTGTTTGAAAATGTTCATAGTGCAACGGTCAAGAATTCAATGTTTGAATTGGTGTGCACCTTTTCATTCATTTTTGGAACCTGTTCGGGCTGTGTTAATTTGCCTATTTATACCCATCATTCCGGCAGTCTGGGGCAATTATTTTTTTTTATCCGAAAAAATCAGTTTGATTTTTGTCTTTGGCTGTGATAAATTCTGCATTTTTTGTATTATTCTTCATATTAGATTTAGTATAAATTTCAGAGAGTTAGAATACAGGTTTGGTTCGCCGAACAAATTGTTTGGAGTACTACTACAATTTGTGAAGATCATTGTATCCTGAGAGATAGACGCCACTTAACCGTAAGTACCATAGCGGGGCGAATCTGTCTTAAGGACAGAGTGTCACACACTCAACTTGGTCTTAATTTTATTTTTGTTCGATAAATAAATCTGATACGTTATTTATTTGTTTTGTTTGAATTTATTTCAAATTTTTTTTTATTTACACAGAAGATTGTTCCAACATCTAGTTTATGGGCAATCATTAAGCACCACATGATCTTCTCACATCAGTTGATATCATGACAATGCTGCCCATAGTTTATTTTTTAACACGTCTATAGACCAGGTCTTTCTAGCTAAGTCCCTGGATGGGTTGGACAAGTAGTCAAAAAAAAAAAAAAAAAAAAATTTCCCCTTTGAGCTTTTTCTTTTTTAAATTGTTATTTTTATTTAAGGATAAGTTTTATTTTCAATCTATTTTGAGGATTGGACAATATTGTTGGGCTTGTGAGGGCAATCACAAATCTTATTTTGATGATCCAAACTGTATAGAGCTCGTCGAGTATTTTATCCTGCAAAATATCATGTTGATTGGATATCGATAGCTTCTTGATCAAATCATGTTTTTATCAATAGTAAATATGATTTTAAAAATAAATTATTGACAAAAATGTGTTCTGATACAGTGTCTGTTAATATCCGATCAACGTAATTTTTTGCACGGATGAAGTACTCGATGAGTTCTGCACATTGAACTGTTTGGATCATTGAAATGCAACCCGTAGTGAACCCCATAAGCCCAACCGCACCGTCCAATCCACAATCTGCCCCCTTTTATTCAATGGGCAACTCTAAACCAACTTTCACCATAATAAATTAAAATTTTAGAGATAAAACAATATTTTATTAAGATATTTTAATTGTTAAAAGTATTATTGTTAAATTTTGACCAAAAAATTAAATATTTACTAATGAATTACTATTTTTTTAGGATTAAAATTTTCTAGCACAAAATTGTTTTGTCACTAAAAATACATTTATTAGCATCATTTTAAAAATTTTGTAGCTAAAGCGTTCTTTTTTTTTTTTTAAACAGCATTTTTGTGACAATTCATACGTCGATTAAAATTGATTTCCTAATGTCTTTTGAAATAAAATTTAGGTGGAGTTATTGCTCAATAGCTCCTGGCATAATTAGTGTTTTATTATTATTATTATTATTATTATTATTATTATTATTATTATTATTATTATTTGTAAAAAAAAAGTCACTAATTATTAATTTTTAGTATCAGTTTAATTTTTTTTATTATAGAAAAACGTCGGTAATTGTTAGTTTTTTTTAGCAACATATTTAGAAAATTGTCACAAAAAAGTCAATAATTATCAATTTTTACTGACAAATTTAAGAAATTGTTAGAAAAAAATTACTAATTATTAATTTTTAATAACAGATTCAAAAAATCCTCACAAAAAATCTTTTTTAGCAATGATTCTAAGAGGACCAACTTTTAGCAACAATTCTAACATGACCTACTGCTAATTTACCCTTAAATTTTCAGTTTTAAGAACAAATAAGCTTAGTTACTAAAACTCTTATATGTTATAATGTTTTCAAACAATAGCAGTGAATTTTCATTTTTTAAATTGAACCAAGGTCAAATTAAAATAATTCAAAAAAATTCAAATGACCTTCATATACACAATTGAACATTAACAACAATTTTAATTGTTGTTTCTCCATTAATTGTGGATTAAACGTGTATTTTATTTAATAATTTTCTATATGCTTGGTTGTTTTTATATTTTATTTTAATATGTTTTAGTTGTTGTTTGGTCGCATGGTCTATTTTGAGTTGTATTAAAACTTTTTGGTCAATATAATCTGTATTCTCATACTAATTTATTCTCCTATGGTTATTTATTTCTTAAGATGATGAAACATTGGTGACTTTAATTTTTTATTTAAATTATCGTAATTCTATTTATTCAATTTGAACCATAGACCCAGAAGTGAAAGTGGGAAACGATAGAAAAAACATATGTGGAATATGTGACCGAAAAATATAGAAACAAAAAGTGAAGGAAAAAAAAAAAAGGTGTAATTAATCACATCATTAGAGTTGAAAATAGTTGAGATATAAGTTATTATAAATTAATTTAGAATTATATAAATGTTTAACTTTTTGTTGGTCGCTTGAGCAGAAGATCAAGTTCAATGCCTGAGCATTCGAAGGCAATTTGACAACTATGATGAATTAATTGTTAGACTATGTTTTGGTTATGTATTTGGGTAGGGATATTGAAAAATAGTTATATTTTATTCATATTTTAATTACATTTTTTTTTTAATTTTTCTTTTCCAATCTTTACTTGAATTTATAATTCAAACAAAACCTTAGTGTTTCAACTTGAAAGATGAAAAAGAGAAAGAGATAATAAAAGGAGAGGAGGGGTGGAAAAAAAATAAAAATAAAAATAAAAAATAAGGAGAAATATATGTTACGATTATGAAATTGACTTAATTTTTTTGGTAACAAATTCAATAAATTGAATAGGTTAGAGATTATCAAGTTGTTCTAATTTTGTTGTTTATGAATGATATACATGAAGGATCCTATGAATGATTTAAACTATCGAAATAAAAACTGTGATGAGCAATACCCTTTAATCTACATTATGAACTAGAAAGAAACTCAGTTCTTAAAATGAACAACATGGTCAGTCGCTATTCCCAAACTAGATGTAAGTTATAGCTTAAGTAGTTATGAGAGGATATTTATTAGATGTAAGTGTCGTGAAATTTTAAATTTGAATTAATGAAATGATATTCGTGTGATAATATAATTATACTAGTTTATTAATATCCAACCATGTCCCCAAAAAAAAAAAAAAAAAAAAATCATAGCCCACAAACATATATCTTACCATAATATAAGAGGGAGTTGCCATAGCATGGCTCTCCTTTTTTTTCTTTTCCGTCTTGTCCTTATTTTTTGTTTTGTGTTTGGGTCTTTTTCTTTTTCTTTTTCATTTTCTTTTCTTTTTTCTTTTTTTTTTGCTTGGACAATTTTGTAATTTGCATATTTTGTTTATAATTTGTGTTTCTTTTGATAACACTTATAAATAAATTACTTAATTAAAAGAATCACTAATTGTGTTTGATTGCAATTTTAGATTCTAATTTATTCCATTTTTTCAACTAAATTGAAAAATAAAAAAAAATGAGAAATATTTTTAATTATAATTTTTGAGTGCATATTAGATATATTTGCACATAACGTGTAACCAAACAAGTTTAATTATTTATTAATTTATTTATTTTTTATTTTTTTTAAAACAGAGTATAAAAGGTTATACCAAACAAATTTACAACTATTTTAATTCTTTCAAACTAATAATCTAAAATCATAATCATGAAAACTCATTACATGTGATATCAAATTGAGTCATTATCTATTGATACTCTATTCTTAATAAATATGAGTAGAGGCCCATTAAATCACTAAAATTGTGACACATGAAATGATAATAAAGTATTGTACATAAATTTATCATATTAATATTTATTATTAAACAATGATGACGAATAATATCCATATATATATATATACATATTTTGAGCTGGTTTTACAAATATTTTAAGTAAAGTTTTAAATTTTTTACTTTTTATGATAAGGTTATTATTGTTAGAAAAAACCTATGTATTTGACAAATGATAGTTTTTTTTTTTTTTTTTTATATATAATTATCATTATTTGGGTAAAATTTGAGTGTTAGATAGGACAATACCAAATGGTGTTTAACTAAATAAAAATTTTATGGGAGTGTTTAGTGATTAAAAATGTCAAATATTATTACTTAGGCAGTCATCTAAAAAATAATATATTTGTTGAAGATACTCTTATGCCACTTTAAATTATTTTTTTTTTTTATCTAATTAATAGTAAAAAATAACTAAATATTTTTATTGCATCCTAATCAAATTTAATGCAATAATCTCCAATTCTTATTTAAGAGTAATGAAAAAAAGATAGAGTTTGAACCCTGTAACAAAATAAACTATGAATTTTTTATTTTGTCAATTTAAATCCAAAACTTTTTATTTGCTTTCAATCTAAACTATTTGCCTATTTTTGTTAAGTAAAATAAATTAACAAAAATGTATTTTAGTAATTAAATTCAATGGAAATTATATTTTAGATATTTTCTGCACATTTACATTAAGTTTAATGACTAAATATAAATTTTTTTCGTCCGTTTTATTTAAAGAAAAATGATTTAGATTAAAAACAAATCAAAAGTTTAGAATTTAAATTGATAAAATTAAAAAATAATTTTATTACGTGGTTCAAATCCTGGGATTTTTTGTTGTAATTTTTCCAATAGAATTTTATACAAATTTATACATAAAATGATATAACTTCTTTTGGTTACTTCATTTTCAATAAAAATAAAGTCTATCATTGTCTTCATAATTTCAAAAATGGCATTAACACTTCATTATAAATATTTTTTTCCTGTATAAATTTTTTGTTTATAAACAATTTTTCTTCTATATAACTTTCTAAAAAAAAAAAATTGAGTAATGTTTAGTTTATTAGAATAAAAGTGAAATGTAATATAATAATTATTAGGAAAAATAATATTAAAAAAAATTCAAGGGTTTGAACCCTATAATAAAATAAACTTTAGATTTTTAATTTTGTCAGTTTAAATCCTAATCTTTTTGTTTATTTTTAATTTAAACCATCCACCTATTTTCATTAACTAAAATTGATGAAAATGAAAAGGAAAGCTAGCAAGGAGAAAGCTAAAGGAGTTGTTCGATCTCATGGTAAGCGAAACGGACCTTTTCAATTTGGTGTAGAATCTTCTTTGAACTTGAGGAAATGAGCTATCTTTAGATCAGCTATTGCGGCAATCTCACTATCAATGGCACGCGAATCAGGTTCTGAGCAACTACTTCTAAATGAGGCTGAAGCAACACTTCAAATTGGCCATGCTCTGGGGCTTAATTGTGACAGAAAGGATGAGGAAGTGATAAGCAAACTAATAGAGCTGGAAGCAAAGGATAAGGAAAAGATGAAGATAAGGGATGTGGGAGCAGATTGAATTGTATCTCAAGATGGGTTGGTGTTTGTATCTGTTTCCTCAATGAAGTTATTTTCCTGGAATGTAAGAGGGCTAGGTAAGCCTGCTAAAAGGAGAAAAATAAAAAATCTAATTTTTTGAAAGGAAAGTGGAGATGGTGTTATTACAGGAAACTAAAAAGCAATCAGTTAATGAGGAGTTTGTTAGATAGCTTTGGCAAGGTGAAAAGATGGATTTCATGGAAGTAGGTTCAATGGGAGTAGCTAGAGGGTTGTTATGCATTTGGAATCTAGATGTCTTTCAATTGATGGATTACTGTTGTACTAAGAACTTCGTCATATTGTGAAGTACCCTTTATTTCAGTTTTGAATGTGTCATAGTTAATATCTATGGTCCAAATGATAGTGCCAATAGGAGGAGAGTGTGGGATTCTTTGGTTAGATTGAATCTTTTTTATGAAAAACCTTGGTGTTTGGGGGGAGATTTTAATGAAGTTAGGTGCATATCTGAGAGGAATGGCTGCTCTAGGAGAGATAAGGGTATAAGAGAGTTTAATGAGCTAATTGACAACCTGGAAGTGTGTGATATTACAATGTTGGGGAGGAAATTTACTTGGTGTAATTCTCAAGCTGATGAGAAGTGGAGTAAGATTGATAGATTTTTGCTCAGTCCTAAGTGGATAAATAAGTTCAATTTCAAACTATGGGGGCTACCAAAAAGGGTCTCTGATCATTGCCCTATTTTGCTCATGGAAGATGAGAGGGATTGGAGTCCAAAACCATTTAAATTCATAAATGATTGGACCCTCCATCCTAGCTTCTTTTCCTTTGTGGAAAAAGTTTGAAAGGAGACTATTGTGGAGGGTTGGAGTGGTTTCAAATGTCTTAGAAAATTCAAAGCACTTAAACTAGCATTGAAACAATGGAATGTTGAGGTGTTTGGAAATGTGGAATCTAAGCTCAAACTCCTTGAGGAGGAATTACATGTTCTGGAACTAAAAGCAGAAGAAAGTTCATTATCTGAATCAGAGTTTACTTGAATAAGGGATGCGAAATGGGAAACTTGGAAATTGAGTAGAATGGTTGAGTGGATTTGGGTGTAGAAGTCCAAAGTGAATTGGGCATTAAAAAAAGATAGAAACACAAAAAAAATTCATGTTATGGCTACCTCTCGTAACAATAGGAATGCCTTATGTTCAATTAATGTAAATGGAGTTGTCTTGGAAGATCCTGAGGATATAAGGGCTGTAGTGTTGGATCATTTTAGGAATCATTTTGTTGAAAGTTGGTCAAGAAGGCCAAGTTTATCTGGCCCTTACGAATCCCTTTTTTTTTTTTTTTTTGGGAGAGGGGGGAGGTAGAGGTTAGGAAAGCACTTGAAGCTGAATTTTCAGAAGCGAAAATAATTAGAGCCTTGAAGCAGTGTGAAGGTAATAAAGCACCTGGTCTAGATGGTTTTAATTTGATGTTATTTAAGAAATGTTGGCAGATTATTAAGGGGGATGTGATTCAATTCATGAAAGATTTCCACAGAAACTCTAAGTTGGTTTATGGAATTAATAGTTCCTTTGTTGCTTTGATTCCAAAATTTGATAATCTTTCTTGTCTTAATGATTATCGGCCTATTAGCCTCCTAGGCTCTTTGTATAAAATTCTTGCAAAGGTCTTGTCTAATAGGATCAAGAATGTAACGCCAAAGATCATTAGTGATTCTTAATCAACCTTTATTGGGGGTAGAAGTATTTTGGATGGTGTGTTGATTGCAAATGAAATAGTTGACAGTTGGAAGAAGAAGCATAGAAAAGGCATTGTATTAAAACTTGACTTTGAGAAAGCCTATGATTCAATTAACTGGGAGTTCCTCTTCTCCATGCTTGCAAATTTTGGGTTTGGTACCAAATGGATTAGTTGGATGAGAGAGTGTGTGTATTCAGCTAGAGTTTCTGTATTAGTCCATGGATCACCAACATCTGAGTTCATTTCTCAAAGGGGTCTTAGACAAGGTGATCCATTATCACCATTTCTTTTCAATGTTATAGCTAAAGGTCTGAATATTCTTTTGGGTAGAGCTCTACAGTTGGGATTGATTAGAGGGGCTGTGGTTGACTCAAATGATCTTGTGATCACCTATCTTCAATTTGCAGATGATACAATATTAGTTTGTGAGGCAGAATAGGAAAAGATTAGGAATGTAAAGAGGATTCTGAGATGTTTTGAAATGCTTTTAGGGTTGAAAATTAATTACCATTAAAGTGTGGTGTGTGGGATTGGCATTAGTGAGGACCTCACTAAAGGATTTGCTGACAAACTGAACTGTTTACATCAAAATTTGCCTTTAAAATACTTAGGGATATCATTGGGGGATTGTCCAAGGAGAAGAAGGTTCTGGCAACCTGTTATTGATAAGTGCAAACAAAAGCTAGCTTCTTGGAAGAGGAGGTTTCTATCCTTTGCAGGGAGATTAACATTGATAAAGTTAGTGCTGTCTATTTTACCAATCTGCTATTTATCTTTGTTTAGGATGCCAGAAGGGGTTACAAAAGAAATTGACAGAGTTCAGTCTAGATTCTTATGGGGAGGTAATGAACTTAGAAGAAAGATTTATTTGGTAAAATGGGAGGAGATTTCAAAAAGTAAAAGTCAATGGGGCTTAGGAGTTAAACAGATCAGACTTATGAATGATTTTCTTCTCTTAAAATGGTGGTAGAAGTTTGGGGATAAAGAAAAAACCCTATGGAAGTAGGTGATATGCAGTAAGTATAATGAGGTTAGGAGGGGATAGTGGCCTGAACCTGTGGAACATCTCAGGTGCTCTTTGATCTAGAAAGATATATTGGGGCTTGCTTCGGGTAGGCCTGATCTGCTGGAGTTTTTTTAAAAATAACATAGCCCTTGTTATTGGAGATGGAAAGAGAACACTTTTCTAGAAGGATAAATAGGTTGGAAATGTTTGTTTGAAAGATGTATTCCCTAGATTATATTCTGTAACAGTGGGAAATGATGAATCTGTGGACTTGGTGTATAGTAGAAGAATTGGTGCTGAGGAGTGGAATTTGAATTTCAGAAGGTCTCTATTTCAGTGGGAGGTAGAGGAGTTGAGGAGAATGACTACAACGTTACTTAATGCTCCAGCTCTCAGGGAAGGTAGGAAGGATACATTGAGATAGATTGCAGATACCTCAAGGTCTTTCTCGGTTTCATCAACTTATAGATGGAGTCAATTGTGTCATGGAGCTAGTAGCAAGACTGCTAAGTTATTTGGAAGAATGTATCTTCTCCCAAGGTTCAATTTTTTGGTTGGTTAACATGGAAAGGGAGAGTCAAGTCTTCTAGCTATCTGCAAAAAATTGGTGTTCTAAATGTTGGATCAACTGTGAATTGTATTTTTTTTTTGTAACGGGGAGGTGGAAAGTGGTAACCATGTGTTGTTGCTTTGTCCTTTTACCTGGAGGATCTGGTCTAATATTAGCAAATGGTGGGGTATTCTTTGGGCAACACTTAGGTTTGTGAGCAACCTACTCAATTGGTGGCTTGGTTGGAAATTATCAAAGCAGTTGAAGTTAATCTGGAATGTTGTTCCTCTAGTTGTGCTGTGGTCCATATGGAAACAGAGAAATTAATGACTGTCTTTTCAATAGTGCTCAGGCTGATGTTAAAAGTTTGTATGATTCCATCAAGGTGAGGATTGTATTGTGAATCAAATCCTCTTGCCCAGCTGTGGTATACGCAGTCAATGAGATTGTTCATCATCTTCAACAAGTTATAGTTTGCCTTGGCTGAGGTTACTGTCTAGCTAAATCATGGGTGATGGGTTGTGAGGGGTGGACCTTGAAGAGTGGTGTGTTGTTTTCTTGTTTTGGCTGGTATTGTGGTACTGATCTTTCTTGTCTTTCCTTGATCTATTTTCTGTATTTGTCTGTGTCCAACCTGCAACTAGTGCATATAGGCTAGTTTTGGTTTGCAACTTGAAGTAGTGTAGGTTGTGGTATGTAGTGGGTTGGATGTAAGGTTTTTTTTATTTTTTTTTTATTTTGGTGTCTCACCAATCTTTGGGGGTTGTGCTAGCAGATGATTGAGTGCTCTCCTTAGTGTCAACCTAATTGAGATTGGGGCAGTGTCGCTTTGATGCTCTTTACACTTCCACCTCTTTATTGATGTATTCTCATATGAAATATATGTTTTCTTCATCAATAAAGTTTCTTTTTGCTGATAAAAAAAAAAAAACTAAAATTGACGAAAATAAAAGTATTTTAATAATTAAACTCAATAAAAATAGTATTTTACATATTTTTTTTATATGCCTACATTGAGTTTAATGACTAAAATATTATTTTTTCCGTTTGTTTTACATAACAAAAATAGACAGATGGTTTATATTAAAAATAAATAATAAAAAAAGAGTTTAAATTGACAAAATTAAAATTTTATATTTTATAAAATGATGTTATCTATTTTGTAATAAAGTAAATACTATCTTCAATAAAACTAAAAGTATTATAGTTGTGAAATTTAAATTTACTATAAAAATTATTATATTTGTGAAAGATAAATTTATTATAATAGTGTCCCGTGCCTTGCACTGATGTATTAAAGAGTGCCCAACAGGTTAAATATCTTTAGAAAAATATTTGGAATCTTTTCAAAGGAGGACCCTCGTGACCCCAACTAATATATTAACTATTGATGTGTTTTAATTTTTTTTTTTTGAGAATTATGTCTGACAGGGTTAGTTATTCAATAAAAGATCAGAGAAGTTGATGGTCGTACTTCAATTCTTCGAAGTTTCTAATCAGGAAAAAATTCACAAAAAATTAAAGAAATTTTACCTATAAATCCAATATTGGAGAATATTAGTTCTAAATTGTTTTTATAAATTAATTTTTTTTTTTAATTTTGAAAAGTTATATTATTTGATTTGGTATTATTTGAGTTGCTCTTTTGTAATTTATTTTTTAATTTGTTTTTGGGATGTGAATGGAAAGATGAGATGCGAATAAAGACTCTTTTTGGAAGGATTAATCGTTGAAGTATTGGTTGTTGAGTGTGAAAATCTATATTTCTATTAGTGTGATTTTTTAATATTACATTGGATTGTTACATTAGAGTGCCACATTTAAAAAAAGTAAACAGGTGTTTGTGTGTTATATTGATTGAAGTGTTGCATTTGAAAAAAATACAGTTAAGAGTTTTTTTAGAATGTTACGTTGTTACATTTGAAAAAGTATATTGAGGGATTTTTTAATGTGTTATATTGAAGTGTTATGTTTAGCAAAAGTACACTCAAAAGTTTTTGTGTGTTACAAACATTTAGGAAAAATATTTTTTTGTGTTGGTTAACTTATATGTTATTTGAAATGTAATGGCCTTTTTTTTTAATGAATAGTGTTAGAACTTTCTTAGTTATAAAGTTCTATTTGGTTTGGTTTACAGAATTTATTTTTTGAAAATTTTTCTAAGAAACTAAAAATTAAATTAGTAAAAAAAATTAAAAACATATTATTTTTATATAATTTTATCTTTTAGGAGGGTAGAAATTATTTTTTAAAATAATTTTTTTGATATTTATTTTCATAAAATTATTTTCCTTTTTCTTTTTTCTTTTTTTCAAAAGTCAAATATAGTGACAATTTTGATGTCATCCAAACACATACTAAAAATTAATTTGGTAACAAAATAAAATAATAAAAATACAAAATATTTATCATTTTTATATGACTTTATCTTTGTTGAATAGAAATAATTTTTAAAAATTTAAAAATAAATTTTTGATATTTATTTTTGTCAAACTCGATTATATTTTATTAAATTAACGATTTTTAATTGTCTTTATTTAAAACGAAATTCAAAATTTAAGATTAATATATTACAATTAAAAGATCAGGTTAAAGTGACATAAACTCTAAATTATGGAAATTATTATATAATTCGCTCATAAATAAATAAAAATCTAGACTTTAGACTTTGAGAAGGAAGACTTTGAGGAAGTACAATGTCATGTACTTGTTTGTTAGACTTTAGACTTTGACTGGGTAATTTAGAAATTATTATATAATTCGCTCATAAATAAATAAAAATCTAGACTTTAGACGGATCCGCCTCCTCTCCTGCGGTCTTCCATCCGGCTCCGTCCAGCAAAATGAAGGGGATTGGGACACGTAATTGGCAGATAATCTAAGGGTCTTCATATGTCCACGTCATCTAGTAGGAAGGGGATGGAATGGAATTAATTTCTTTCTTAATTTTTTTTGTATTTTTTATTTTTAATGAATATTTTTAAATTTTTAATTTTATTTTTTTTACTTTTTTAGATGTATCTTATTTAGATATATCTAAAGAATAAATTATTTGTGAAAAAATATTTTTTAAAATTAATAAATACATAAAAATATATTGAAACTTTATGGCTCCATTTGGTAAGACTTTTTACTTATGATTTGAGAATATGAGTTGTATTTTGAGTTTGTGTGTTTTGAAATTACGATTTGAGTGTATAAAATTTATTTGGTTTTGATTTTTGGATGGAAAATTTATTTATTCAAATTGTTATAACTCATAACAAAACATACTACTTTCACTTAAAAAAAATATTTTGAGGAACACTCATAACCAAACTATTATAACTCATAAAAAAATTTATTATTAACAGAAAATAATATTAATCAATTTTTTAATTGAAAATACTACTAAGGAAATATTTTTTTTTCAAAATAAATATTCAAAAAATTTAAATCATAAATATTTAAATAATTTAAATAACCTAAGAAATTTAATAAGTAAAAATTATTTACGATTTGAGTGTAGAATTGTTTTTAAATTTTTACGATTTAAATTTTTTGAATATTTATTTAAAATTTTTATTTAATAAGAAATTTTTATTTTAAAATTTAAAAATATTTATATTTATTTTTTACTTATTAAACTTTTTAGATTATTTTAATATTACGATTACATTCACATTATTTTAATACTACGATTACATTCACATCCCTTTATTTCCTTTGTAGTATGCAGCATTCTGTAATTTGCAAGGAAGATGGAAGATTGTGACGGTTGGTTGACGGCGGAGTTCTAACGGTCAACCGGTTAGACAAATTTTTTTTTTTTAAATTTGTTTGAACCTATCTATTTCAAAGGAATCCGGGTTATTTAAATTTCTTATGTTATTTAAATTATTTAAATATTTATGATTTAAATTTTTTGAATATTTATTTTGAAAAAAAAATATTTCCTTGGTAGTATTTTCAATTAAAAAATTGATTAATATTATTTTCTGTTAATAATAAATTTTTTATGAGTTATAACAGTTTGGTTATGAGTGTTCCTCAAAATATTTTTTTTAAGTGAAAGTAGTATGTTTTGTTATGAGTTATAACAATTTGAATAAATAAATTTTTTATCCAAAAATCAAAATCAAATAAATTTTCTACACTCAAATCGTAATTTCAAAACACACAAACTCAAAATACAACTCATATTCTCAAATCATAATTAAAAAGTCTTACCAAACGGAGCCATAAAGTTTCAATATATTTTTATGTATTTATTAATTTTAAAAAATATTTTTTCACAAATATTTTATTCTTTAGATATATCTAAATAAGATACATCTAAAAAAGTAAAAAAAATAAAATTTAAAATTTAAAAATATTCACTAAAAATAAAAAAATACAAAAAAATTAAGAAAGAAATTAATTCCATTCCATCCCCTTCCTACTAAATGACGTGGACATACGAAGACCCTTAGATTATCTGCCAATTACGTGTCCCAATCCCCTTTATTTTGCTGGACGGAGCCGGATGGAAGACCGCAGGAGAGGAGGCGGATCCACTTTAGACTTTGAGTAGGAAGACTTTGTGGAAGGACAATGTCATGTACTTGTTAGACTCTAGACTTTGACTGGGTAGCCGGATAAAAAACCAGCAGTGCCGGAGAGCCCTGCGGGGGTGACCTCTAACGCCTCCACTTTCACGCGGGGAGCATTAAGTGAAAGATAATAGAAAAAAAAAAAATATGAATCAATCAAAAAATAGTAGGGTGGTGTTGATCACCCTCACTAAGGTCTAAGGCATTAATTGATAAAAAATCAAAAGTTTATCCAAATTTTAATATTCATGGTGTATATAGAAAGCTAGAATTTTTTAGTATAAATTATAAATATATTTTTTGAAATTTGCTTAAAATATGAATTATTCTTATAATTTGAAAAATTACAAATACATTCCTCTTAGAATTTTTTATTTAATAGAATTAATTGAAAAAATGAAATTTCTAACTTTTCACTTATGCAATAATAAAATTATTTGAATTATTAATTAAAATAAAAATTTAACATTATTAAAAACAGGTAATTAACTTGATGATTTATTGCTAAAATGACCTATTTGTTATGAAATTAGAAACGTTATGGGGCATAATGTAATTTTTAAAACCACAAGAGATAATTTATAATTTAAGTAAATTTCAGGGAGGTGTGTTTGTAATTTATCCAATTTTCTAAAGTTTTAATCCTGAGACCATAGCATTGCCGTTAGACTTTAGACTTTAGATAATAGATCTTCTAGAGTGGAAAAGAACAAAATGAAAAATGAAAAAAAAAAAATGAAAAAAAGAAAAGAAAATAAGAAGAAGATAGTTCATCTACAATTTTAAATGTCAAAATTATATGTCAATGTTAAAAAGTTCATCTCCAATATTAATTTTTTTGTATAGATAACTTACTTTACAAGTTTTAAAATTTGAATGATTTGAATCACTAAGTGCCGTTTTGGGAACCAAAATAAAAGGCCACGTTTTTTGTCAAAATATTCAAAAACGCAAGTGGCAAAAACGCAACAAAATTGGTTTGGGAAGTACCAAAAATGCAAATGTGAAATTATAAATTGGGGCCTATGACAAAAAAATAAAAATAAAAATTTCTTATGTTGGGTAAGGGTATTTTGGTCATTTTAATTTGATTTGACACTATAAATAAATATTAAACTAAAAAGTCAAAAATTAACTTTTTACTAACTTTTCAAATCACTTTTTAAAAGCTAAAAAGTTTGATAAAAAGTTAAAAACTAAATTTTTTTACTAACTTCCCAGACAGTCTTGGCATTGGATAACAAAATGAAATAAATAATGAACAGGTGTTATATTGTGGTGCTCTTATTTTATTTTATTTTTGCTTAAAACATTGTTTTACTTTTACGGGTATATACTATCATCTCTTTCTGTTCATTTCTTTTCTCTTCATTTTTAAAATTTTCAAACTTGAAATGATAATCTATAGCATGCTGTGTAGAATCAGAGAATCTGTTCCAAGCAAATAAATATATAGACTTATAAGAAACATACTTAAATTGAAAGAGGTTGAAAAATTCTAAAAATTCTAAAACTTTTGAAATATTGATTTATGATTATAATTCAATTTAAAATAATAAATAGCAGCACCAATCAAATAATTAATAACAAATCAGGACAACGATTTAACGTGAAAAAAAAAAAATCGTAATTGGACTCCTTCGATTGTGATAAAATATAGCAAACAACGCACTTTACACTAAACAGAGCCGCAAAGACCGCTCAAGCCCTCATTTCACAATTCGAGCAGTGTGACTAAATACAGTGCTTACATATAGGCCAACCGCTCGCGTGCAGCATCCATCGCTTGAGCAGTAAAACTAGTCTCTCAGAAGTTCAGAATGCAATCAGAGATACCAGATGAATCACTTTACCGCTCGAATGGTGTGACTAAAGGCGATCTATCATATATAGGCCAATCTCTCAAGCGCAACATCCACCGCTTGAATGGTAAAACTTGTCTCTTAAAAGTTGAGAACCCAAATAGAAATACTTGATGAATCATTTTACTGCTCGATCGCACAAAATATCGCTTGAGTGCACAAAATACTACTTGAGTGGTTAAACAACTTTGACCTCAAAACAAGTAGAGCTCAAAAGAAGATTTGGAATATCAGTACAAACTTCTCCACACAAGCACAACACGGTTTGAATTCGCATCTAAACTCTCATAACGCATAGATACAATAAAGCGACTAAAAATGCAATTAAATGAAATTTTGTCTAACCTAACAATCTCCCAATTTGGTAATTCAGTGACAAAACACACCTAACAGAGAAAATTATAATCACCCCAACCCATTACAACCAACAAAGCCAACTTTCTCAAGGTCATGTTTTGCAAAACAACTATTAGTACCATAACACAAGAGTATATGGTAGCATGAAATATATGACAATATGTAAATTTGAAAACAACACCATACTATCAAACAACAAAATCCCTTCAAAGGTGATCACCAAATTTTCAAAAATAATTAAAAATATGATAAATTATCAGCCAGTCCTAACAGTTGGATTTAATTATCATTAAATCATATAAATTTGCCATTGAAAGTCGGTCTTAGAAAAATCTTCGCTGAAAAGACTTTTTGGGATGATTTTCTAAATGTCGCTAAAAATTGACAATTAATGATATTTTTTGTGACGATTTTTTAAACTATCATTAAAATTTACAATTAGTGATTTTTTGTGACAATTTTTCAAACTGTCGTTGAAAGCTAACAATTAGTGACCTTTTTTTAACGGTGTTTATTGAAAACCATCACTAATTATCACAAATCCTATTGAACAATAAGTGTATCCATTAAGACATGTACGTAAGTTTTTATAAAAATGCTCTTAACTCTTATGTGTCACTAAAAACTAATTTAATAGAGCTCTGAACTTCTAAAAAAATTTAAAATCACTCTTAACTCTACTCAAAATTTTCTTTACAAAATAATGGAGCTTTCTATTAAATAAGTAAATCTAAACCGACTTTGCAAAGATCATAGCGAATTTTCATGTATCAAATTGAACCAATGTTAAACTAAACTAATTCAAAAAAAAATAAAAATAAATAAATAACGTTAATACAGACAAATGAACAATGATGACAAATTTAACTGTTGTTTCTTCATTAATTATGAATTAAAAGTGTATTTTATTTCATAATTTTTCATGCTTGGTTATTTTTATATTTTAATTTTTTTTTAAAGTTGTTGCTTTGTTTTATAGTCTATTTTGGAGTGTGTTGAAACTTTTGGTCAATATTGCGTTCTTATAATTTTCTATGATTATTTATTTCTTAAGATAATGAAAGGTTAGCGACTTTAATTTTTACAATTTTATTTATTTATAAACTAGCCTATCACCCGTGTTATGCACGGAATAATTATAAATATTTATACTTATTTTAGACTTTTTTTTTAATTTATAAATTATGTTTTTTAAGACTTTTTATAAAAATAATTTAACAATCTTATCACTAACTATAGTGTATGCGAGAAGTTAAAAATAGTACTGTAGTAACTATACATAGATTGTATTTATAATTATTTGTATGAGAGGATTTTAAATGCTGATTAGGAGATTTTGACCAAATCAATGAATGAAAGCATGTGAAAAGACATGTGGATTTAAAAAAGTTAATAAATGCTGATCAAGAAATTTTGACTAAATCAATAAATACTGAAAAAAAATTTAAAATCAAAAAATCAAGAAATTTAGATTAAGATATTAAAACTCCCACAATACTAGAAACCCTTTTTTCGTAATATATACTAGTATATCACCCATGCTATGCACGAATTGTGTATACAATTATCTATATATGTGAATTGTGATTTTTAATTTTTTTTTTAAATGTCTTCTTTTTTTCATTTTTTATATTATATTAAAGTTTAATATTTTGATAATAATTATATGTATTGGACTTTTCAATTAATTAAATGTCTTTTTTATTATTATATTATATTAAAGTTTAATATTTTGATAAGAATTATTTGTGTTGGATTTTTCAAGAAATTTTTTTATGCTTTCTCTTAATGCATTGAAGTGTTATTATGAGGGATAATAATCATATGTGTTGGGACTTTTCAATGAATTCATATGTGTTGGATTTCAAAGAATTTTTTTTATACTTGTTCTTAATGTATTAAAGTGTTATTATGATGGTAAGACTTGGGAGTTGGGAGGAGTTAATAAATACTAATATTTTTTTTAAATCAAAAAATTAGGAAATTTAGATTGGGAGATTGGAGCTCCTACAAGGCTTGGGGTTAAAAACCCCCTTATTTTATATTTGTTTTAGATTTTTCTTAATATATAAATTATGTTTTTTAAGATTTTTTATAAAAATAATTTAACAATTTTATCACTAACCATAGTGTATGGGTGAAGTTAAAAATGGTACTGCAGTAACTATGCATGGATTGTATCTATAATTATTTGTATGATGTAATTTTAAATGCCGATTAGGAGATTTTGATCAAATCAATAAATGCAGGCATGTGGAAAGACATGTGGATTGAAAAAATTTAATAAATGCTGATCAGCAGATTTTGACCAAATCAATAAATACTGAGATTTTTTTTAAATAAAAAATAAAAAATATAGAAAATTCAGATTGAGATATTGAAGCTCTCACAGGCCTTGGGGTTAAAAACTCCATTTTGTTTAATATATAGTACTAGCATATCACCCGTGCTATGCACGGATTGTGTTTACAATTATTTATATATGTGAATTGGTATTTTTAAATGCCTTTTTTTTTTTTAAATGTCTTATTTTTTTTCCTTTTTTATATTATATTAAAGTTTAACATTTTGATAATAATCATATGTATTAGACTTTTCAATGAATTAAATGTCTTTTTTTTATTATTATATTATATTAAAGTTTAATATTTTGATAATAATCATATGTGTTGGACTTTTCAAGAAATTTTTTTTTATGCTTGTTCTTAATGCATTAAAGTGTTATTATGAGGGATAATAATAATATGCGTTGGGATTTTTCAAAGAATTCTATGTGTTGAATTTCAAAGAATTTTTTTTATACTTATTTTTAATGCATTAAAGTGTTATTACGAGGATAAGATTTGGGAGTTGAGAGAAATTAATAAATACTAAGGTTTTTTTTTTAAATCAAAAAATCAGAAAATTTAGATTGGGATATTCTTGGTTAATTATGAAACATAAATCTTTTATTTTTTAACAAATTACAAATATATCATAAAATTTATTTAAAATATGAATTGGTCATATAATAATAGAAATTACAACTATCGTTTGTGATAAATTTTAATTTAATACAATACTCAAGGAAAAGAAAGAAAGAAAGAAAAAAAACAAAACTATTTTCCTATACAATAATAAATTATCAAAATTGTTTATTGAAAAATATTTCTCATATCATTAAAAAATTATTAATTGACTTAATAATTTGTCACGCCCTCAAAAATAAACCCATAATAAACAATATTAACATGCATCGATATACAAAAATTTCATAATATAATTCCATTCATCCGAGTCTTAAGAAATAAACATCAAAATAAATGCCCTACGGGCTTACATCTTGCCAAGCCAATACTTGGACATAAATCCATGAGTTCTAACTCAAAAACAGATAAAGCCCTAGGCTTGAGTGTTTTACATATAAAAGCAAATAAACTAAAAAAAATAAATCTTCAAGTCCAAATCCTCACAAGCTAAGTCCTTGGAGGTAGTGAACACTGAACACGAAAAAGAAGTTCCCATATAAGGTGAGCCACTGTTCAGTAGTGACATACGAAACCAGGCATAAGAGTTAACTAAAGCAACAACATCCGATACATGGTTAGCACAAGGTAATAAATTCCCAATTTTAAGACATAGATGCCTACATTGACTATGACACATGGTCTATGACACAATTCACCTTCCATTTATACTATCATGGTTGACACGGCCAACAACTCAACAAAGATAACAATTGAGTCAAACCTTTCTTACAACATAATAAACACACATCTTTGGTGTTACATCAATCACAATCAACTTCACTTCCATACTTCCCAACGATACACATGGTGGTGATGTATCATATCAACAACAAATAAATATAAGCACCCACATAAGTGATGCTCTGAGTCCATCCTATCTCCTCCCAACAAAATCCGGTTTAGAGGTCCATCCCTATCTTCCCTAAACCGTGGAGTTCATCCCTATCTCCTCCAAAACCAAAAGCATATGCAACATAAATAATATTTGCCATATACAACACATAATTAATACAAGCAATGTTACGTATTAATTTAACGATCAACATAAATGACTAAATTCGATTATACCTAAGCCACATGCAAGGTCTACAACAATCATGGCTATCCTCCACCGATAGCCCAAAACAATTATTTCTAAGCAAGAAATAAATATCACAATATATATAATATCAATTTCACAGATGAGTGATTAAATATTCAACTACACCAACAATTCTCAATTTCCCCAAATCTCATGAATTTAACCAATACACAGTTCCCCTTTAAATTAATCACATGAATTAATCTATGACACAACCCTAAGGTTTCTCCCAAAATTACCGAACTACTTCCCACATACCAAAACACCAACACTTAGGATTAAAATGTATACAAGGAGTAGGAAATCCCTACCTTAAAGCGAAGAATCCAAAAGAGGAAGACGAAGAAGATACTCGGAACTCCAAAGTGCTCCAAATCAACAATTGCTCCGATTAAATGAAAGCCCTCACTCTCCTCTATCTTATTTGTGAAGGAACTAGGGTAGAAATTCACTCTAGATAGATCAATCCTAGGGAGAAGATGAGTTGGGAGAGAAAACTTCGTAACCTAGGGTTTGGAATCGAAAAGAGGATGAAAAAGCGCTTTAAAACGCCAAAAACACGATTTTATACCAGCCGCTCCGCTCGGCGTAAACTCCCTTCGGCGGCGGATGCACACTCGGCACTTTCTCATCAGGCTCCCGCTCGGCGTCCAACTCCCGCTCGGCGGCACATGAACTCGCCGAAGCGCCCAACTCCGCTCGGCGTCAACCTGCGCAAGAATACTGGATGGGTGTTTTTCCCGCTCGAGCGCCAAAACTCCCGCTCGAGCGGACAAGCAACAACAAATCCCCGCTCGAGCGTCAAACTCCCCGCTCGAGTGGACAAGCCAGAAATCTGGGCAACTAGTTTTGGTTCCTAAGCTCAACCAACCTATTCCAAACCCACCCAACACATCCTATAACCCAAGAATAAGGAATTAAAGGACAACAACAATAAATATAACAGCAGAATCCACGGAACGTAAGTCCGGATACAATAATCAAATGGGAAAAAGACCGGGGTCGCTATAACCTCCCCCCCTTAAAAGAATTTCGTCCCCGAAATTAAGCATAAGTTTTTCAAAAATGAGTTTTTCTCAATTCCCAATGACATGCTATAACAATAATAAACAGCTTGACCCAATACCGGTCACTTCATCTCTTTTCAAGAGGCATCTACTTAATATGTATAAACCAACGTATATTTCAACCTGCATCAATTTTATGCATTAACCTTTTCAATGTTAACAATTTCCATATCGTATTCAATCTCATGATATAAATAACACATTCAATATATAAATGTCATACTCCACTTCCATAAAAAGGCAAGTTTCAAAATGTTAACATTAAACCAAAACATTATCAATGTTTTCCCAACTTAAAACATATATAAAACTCTTAAGTTCAACAATATTACATGATCTAAATACAAGATTACAAATTAGTAAACAATTCCGGATATTTCTCACGGACTTCGAACTCACGTTCCCAAGTGGCCTCCTCCACTCCGTGATGCTTCCACAAAACTTTCACCAAAGGGATGGTTTTGCCACGCAAAACTTGATCCCGCCTATCCAAGACTCGAACGGTCTCTCCTCATATGAGACATCCTCATCAATAACTTCATCGGTCCAATCCAATACATGTGACGGATCCGCTCGTACTTCAAGCATACTCACATGAAACACGTCATGAACTCAGGATAAGCTGCGGTGGCAAAGCTAAGCGATAGCGACCTCGCCAATCCTCTCAAGGATTTCAAAAGGCCCAATAAACCGAGGGGCGACTTCGCTCTTCCCAAACCTCATCAACCCTCGTTTAGGTGATATCTTCAGAAAGACGTGATCACCTACCTCAAACACCAAAGGTCTCCTCCTACGGTCGGCATAAGATTTCTGACGACTCTGTGCTGTAACCAGCCTCTTACGGATAAGCTCAACTTTCTCCGTCGTTTCTCTCACCAACTCCGGACCCAACAAAGGTGCATCACCCACCTCGGCCCAACAAACTGGAGATCTACACGGTCGGCCATACAAGGCCTCAAACGGTGCCATACCGATACTAGACTGAAAGCTATTGTTGTAGGCAAACTCCACTAATGGTAAGTGCCTCTCCCACGACCCACTAAAGTCGAGAACACAACCCCGAAGCATATCCTCAAGGATCTGAATAGTACGCTCGGATTGCCCGTCAGTCTGAGGATGATAAGCCGTGCTAAAAGTCAACTTAGTGCCTAAAGCACTCTGCAAACTCTGCCACAACCTGGCAGTAAAACGAGGATCTCTATCTGAGACGATCGTCACTGGGAACCCGTGCAACCTCACTATGTCCCGAACATACAACTCAGCAAGATGATCTACTAAATCTCTAACGCGCATAGGAATGAAATGCGCCGACTTCGTTAACCGATCTACAACCACCCAAATAGCATCACTACCCCGCTGAGTCCTCGGAAGACCCACAACAAAGTCCATAGTAACATGCTCCCACTTCCACTCGGCAATAGGCAAAGGTTGCAACAAACCCGCTGGCCTCTGATGCTCGGCCTTCACTTGCTGACAAGTAAGGCACCTAGACACGAAAGCTGCCACATCTCTCTTCATACCCCTCCACCAGAACTGGCGACTCAAATCCTGATACATCTTAGTACCTCCCGGATGCACCGCAAGGCGTGAATGATGAAATTCTCGGAGTACCTCCTCTCGGCAAGACTCCGGCACAAACAGACGGTCTCGGTATCTCACACTCAGGTCGGGATATACCGTCAAACCCTTCTCAACCTTTCCATTAGAAATCTTCTCTCGGAGAGATTCTACCTCATGATCACCCCTCTGAGCCTCTAACACTCGAGTCACAAGTGTAGGCTGTGCGACAACAGAGAACAAGGCCGCAGCCTCAACGGATTCGCCCAGATGCAAATCAAACTCCCCAAGTGCACCCAACATCTCCCACTCTCGGATGGCTATGCTAGCTAAGTCACCAACAGATTTCCTGCTAAGGGCATCAGCCACAACATTGGCCTTCCCCGGATGATAGTGCAACTCGAAATCATAATCCTCAATGAACTCCATCCACCTCCTCTGCCTCAAATTCAAGTCTTTCTGTGTGAACAGATATTTCAGACTCTTATGATCCGAGAATACCTCGAACCTCTCACCATAAAGATAATGCCTCCAAATCTTCAAGGCAAATATCACAGCTGCTAATTCTAAATCATGCGTAGGGTAATTCTTCTCGTGAATTTTCAACTGACGTGAACCATAGGCAACCACTTTCCCCTCTTGCATCAACACGCAACCCAGACCCTCTCGTGAGGCATCACAATAGACTGCATAACCCAACCCTCTCTCCGGAATAATCAAGACCGGAGCGGTGGTCAGTCTAACCTTCAACTCCTGAACGACTTTTCACAAGTCTCACTCCATACAAATTTGACTCCCTTCCGAGTCAACCTAGTCAATGGTGAAGCTAACCTGGAGAAATCTTTCACAAATCGACGGTAATACCCTGCTAATCCCAGAAAACTGCGGATTTCAAACACGCTCTTAGGCTGTGCCCAATCTTGCACTGCCTCAGTCTTGGATGTATCAACAGACACCCCTTCCCCAGAAACTACATGGCCTAAGAACTTCACCTCTTCTAGCCAAAACTCACACTTCCCGAACTTAGCATACAGCTTATGGGCTCTAAGTAACTCAAGCACCACTCTCAAGTGTTCCTCGTGCTCCTCCCTCGAAGGTGAATAAATCGAATGTCGCCCACGAAGGCGACCACAAACGATCCAAGAATTCCGGAAGATCCGGTTCATCAAATCCATAAACAACTGCCGGTGCATTGGTGAGCCCAAACGTCATCACCAGAAACTCATAGTGGCCATACCGCGTACGGAATGCCGTCTTAGGAATATCCTCCTCCCTGACTCTCAACTGGTGATAACCCGATCTCAAATCTATCTTAGAGAAACAACGGGAACCCTTCAACTGGTCAAACAAGTCATCTATACGAGGCATAGGATACTTATTCTTAACTGTAACCCGATTCAACTTCCGGTAATCTATACAAAGTCTTAAAGCACCACCTTTCTTTTTAACAAAAAGGGCTGGCGCTCCCCACGGTGAAACACTAGGACGGATATAGCCCTTATCTAACAACTCCTGGAGTTGAACCTTCAATTCAACTAACTCGGCTGGGGCAAAACGGTAAGGTGCCATAGAAATCGGTGCCGTGCCGGGCACTAAATCAATAGAGAATTCGATCTCTCGCTGAGGTGGCAAACTAACAAGATCCTCGGGAAAAACGTCCGAATACTCACAAACCACCCTCGGTAATACAATCTGAGTCTCATCACCCTCACTAATTGAAAGACTAGCAAGTAGACTACTAAGTTCACTCTGCCATCGCGGATCATACCCTGGTGGCAAAACACTACCAACCCTGTCCCCCAGAAAGTGAAAACGTTCTCCGTTAATAGTACAACAAGTGACCCTCTGACGGTAGCAATCAATAAATGCCCGGTATGACGATAACCAGTCCATACCCAAAATAACATCGAAGCCCTTCATGGGCATAACCACAAAAGAAAAAGGGATTCTATGATCGTCGACCTCTATATCACAACCCTTAACACCTTGTTTCAAAATCAACTCGCCCCCAAGAGGCGACACTACACAAATAGAATATGCCAACTGAGCTAACTCCAACTCCAAAATAGATGAAAATGCAGCAGACACAAAGGAATGAGACGCACCCGTATCGATCAAAACACTAGCAACTGAATTGCAAAACAAGAAGGTACCTCTCACAACAGATGGAGCCGGCACCAGATCTGTGCAGTAGCACGATACACGCCCAGATGACCTCGATCAACTGCTCACCCCTCGGAGCACTAGACTGCTTTGCCTTGTTGGGACGAAGAAGCCCCCTGGTTGGCCCTCGAGGCTGAATCGCCCGGTGAGTAGGCGGTGACTCGAGTCTGTCTCGAACCAAGAGCACCGGATGTGCCACCAAGCTGTGGGCAAAACCTCTTCATGTGCCCCGGTGACCTGCGAAAACAAGAGAGCGGCTGACCTCTACTCTGACTCTGGCTCTGAGATCGAGCCGAAGAAGATGCTGCTCTCTGAGCTCCTCCCCTCTGAGGACAAACTGGAGACTTGTGGCCCAGCTGACCACACTTGAAGCAAGTGATGTCTCCCTGACTGCTTTTCCCCGAACTAGCACTCGGTACAGGAAAAGTAGACCTAGAGAAGCTACTCTGAGGCTGCTGAGGAGTGAAACCTCTCTGCCTCCTGCCATCACTCTGGCCATCCTGACTCCTCTTGGAGCCTTTATGCCCTTCCTCCTCTTCCTGCATCATAATCTCGGTGGGAATTCTTTGCATCAACCAATCGCCCAAAATCCGAATCATAGACCCTACAATTCTCTGCATGAGGCCACGCCTCAACTTCTTCTCAAACTCAATGCAACGGCGTTCCTCCGTCGCCACTAACTCAAGTGCAAACCTGGACAAACTAGTGAATCTGACCTCAAACTCGGCCATCGATGAACTGATGCCTTGAATCGCTCTCTCAACTTCTCTGAGCAATTTGGAGCAGTACTTCTCCTGAAAAGCATCAACAAAAGCCTTCCAGGTACCTCCAATACGACCCTTGGTGAACTTCCACCATCGACCGCATCCCCTGGTGGAACGATGCCAAGGTCACCTTCAACCCCTCGTCTTCGATGGCAAGCATCTCAAACGTTTTCGTTGTCTGTTCGAGCCATTCGTCTGCCTTAAGCGGCTCGCTAGGATCACCCACAAACACGTCCGGTTGAGACCGGAAGAACTCCCTCTTCAGAAAAGAAGGCCCTGCATCTGCCACAACCACCTGAGCCTGATTCTGAGCCCTAAGAATGCCCACTGACTCCCTAAGAGCTCGGCTATTTCTTGGGCCAGCGCCCATACCTTCAGCCTCCTGGCTCGACCACATTGGCCTGGCCAACACCCTCCTGAACTGCCGGTATTTCCTCCGGTATAGGCACTTCCTGCCTAGCCTGCCTACCACGCCTACCACGACCTCGTCCTCGTCCTGACATCCTAATAAAGGAAACAAAGACATTAGCACTCTAAATAATATGCCAAAACTATGACACTCGCGTCCTAATACATTGGACAACAATAAATCACACCACGTAAGCACATAATCACATAAGCACCTACCAATTTCATTCGGGATAATGATAGTCCCAAAGGGTTACTATAGTTCGATTGGGCGACATTGATCAAGTGCCTTTCCAACAAGACTACTAGAAACTCATGGATCCAATCAATATCCAGAAACTACATTCCATACCCACATAGTCACATAAACATGTTATCATATAATCATGTAATTATTACACTAAGTCTCTATCAAGCGAGACGAACCCATTGTGATACTAATCACTTCCCACGTACCCAAAGTATTCAAACCCGGTACGCTCTGATACCAAGTTGTCACGCCCTCAAAAATAAACCCATAATAAACAATATTAACATGCATCGATATACAAAAAAATCAGAATATAATTCCATTCATCCGAGTCTTAAGAAATAAACATCAAAATAAATGCCCTACGGGCTTACATCTTGCCAAGCCAATACTTGGACATAAATCCATGAGTTCTAACTCAAAAACAGATAAAGCCCTAGGCTTGAGTGTTTACATATAAAAGCAAATAAACTAAAAAAATAAATCTTCAAGTCCAAATCCTCACAAGCTAAGTCCTTGGAGGTAGTGAACACTTTGAACACGAAAAAGAAGTTCCCATATAGGGTGAGCCACAGCCCAGTAGAGAAATACTAAACCAGGCATAAGAATTAACTAAAGCATCAACATCCGATACATGGTTAGCACAAGGTAATAAATTCCCAATTTTAAGACATAAATGCCTACATTGACTATGACACATGGTCTATGACACAATTCACCTTCCATTTATACTAACATGGTTCAGAACCTGGCCAACAACTCAACAAAGATAACAATTCAGGTCAAACCTTTCTTACAACATAATAAACACACATGCTGGTGTTACATCAATCACAATCAACTTCACTTCCATACTTCCCAACTGATACACATGGTGGTGATGTATCATATCAACAACAAATAAATATAAGCACCCACATAAGTGATGCTACTGGAGTCCATCCCCTATCTCCTCCCAACAAAATCCGGTTTAAAGGTCCATCCCCTATCTTCCCCTAAACCGTGGAGTTCATCCCCTATCTCCTCCAAAACCAAAAGCATATGCAACATAAATAATATTTGCCATATACAACACATAATTAATACAAGCAATGTTCTGTATTAATTTAACAGTCAACATAAATGACTAAATTCCAGTTATACCTAAGCCACATGCAAGGTCTACAACAATCACTGGCTATCCTCCACCGATAGCCCAAAACAATTATTTCTAAGCAAGAAATAAATATCACAATATATATAATATCAATTTCACAGATGAGTGATTAAATATTCAACTACACCAACAATTCTCAATTTCCCCAAATCTCATGAATTTAACCAATACACAGTTCCCCTTTAAATTAATCACATGAATTAATCTATGACACAACCCTAAGGTTTCTCCCAAAATTACCGAACTACTTCCCACATACCAAAACACCAACACTTAGGATTAAAACGTATACAAGGAGTAGGAAATCCCTACCTTAAAGCGAAGAATCCAAAAGAGGAAGACGAAGAAGATACTCGGAACTCCAAAGTGCTCCAAATCAACAATTGCTCCGATTAAATGAAAGCCCTCACTCTCCTCTATCTTATTTGTGAAGGAACTAGGGTAGAAATTCACTCTAGATAGATCAATCCTAGGGGAGAAGATGAGTTGGGAGAGAGAGAACTCGTAACCTAGGGTTTGGAATCTGAAAAGAGGATGAAAAACTGCTTTAAAACGCCAAAAACACGATTTTATACCCAGCCGCTCCGCTCGAGCGGCGGATGCACACTCTCAGCACTTTCTCATACAGGCTCCCCGCTCGAGCGTCCAACTCCCCGCTCGAGCGGCACACACAGACTCCCGCTCGAGCGGCCCAACTCCCGCTCGAGCGTCCAACCCTGCGCAAGAAATACTGGATGGGTGTTTTTCCCGCTCGAGCGCCAAAACCCCCGCTCGAGCGGACAAGCAACAACAAATCCCCGCTCGAGCGTCAAACTCCCCGCTCGAGCGGACAAGCCAGAAATCTGGGCAACTAGTTTTGGTTCCTAAGCTCAACCAACCTGTTCCAAACCCACCCAACACATCCTATAACCCAAGAATAAGGAATTAAAGGACAACAACAACAAATATAACAGCAGAATCCACGGAACGTAAGTCCGGATACAATAATCAAATGGGAAAAAGACCGGGGTCGCTATATAATTTATTTATTAACAAAATGGTTAACTGAAATCTTTTTTCATATCATTAAAAATTATTAATTTACTTAACGATTTACTTATTAATAAAATTGATCAGTTGTTGTGAGAGTATGATTTATGTATTAATAAAATCAGTCAATTGTATATGTATGTATTACCCTATCACCCGTGCTATGCACGGGATAATTATGGATATTTATATTTGTTTTAATTTTTTTTAATATATACATTATGTTTTTTAAGATTTTTTATAAAAATAATTTAACAATCTTATCACTAACCATAGTGTACAAGAAAAATTATAAAAGCTACTGCAGTAACTATACACGGGCTGTATCTATAATTATTTGTATGAGGGGATTTTAAATGGTAATCAGGGATTTTTATCAAATCAATAAATGCAGATATATAGATTGGAAAAAGTTAATAAATGCTGATTAGGGGATTTTGACCAAATCAATAAAAGCTGAATTTTTTTTTTTTAAATCAAAAATTTTAAAAATTAAGATTGAGAGATTGGAGCTCGCTTTTGGTTTAGAAACCCCATTTTCCTTAATATATTTACAATTATCAATATATATGAATTGCAATTTTTAAATGTCTTTTTTTTTCTTTTTTCTTTTTTTAAATGTCTTCTTTTTTTTCCTTTTTTATATTATATTAAAGTTTAATATTTTGATAATAATTATATGTGTTGGACTTTTTAAGGAATTAAATGTCTTCTTTTTTTTATTATATTATATTAAAGTTTAATATTTTGATAATAATCATATGTGTTGGACTTTTCAAGAAATTTTTTTTATGCTTATTCTTAATGCATTAAAGTGTTATTATAAGGGATAATAATAATATGTGTTGAGACTTTTTAAGGAATTTATATGTGTTGGATTTCAAAGAATTTTTTTTATGTTTGTTCTTAATGCGTTAAAGTGTTATTATGATTGTAAGACTTGGGAGTTAGGAGAAGTTAATAAATGCTAAGGTTTTTTTTTTTTAAATAAAAAAATCAAGAAATTTAGATTGAAAGATTGGAGCTCCCACAAGGCTTGGGGTTAAAAATCCCATTTTGCTTAATATATAGTGTTAGCCTGTCACCCGTGCTATGCACGGAATAATTATAGATATTTATATTCGTTTTAGATTTTTTTAATATATAAATTATGTTTTTAAAGATTTTTTATAAAAATAATTTAACAATCCTATCACTAATCATAGTGTATGGAAGAAATTGAAAAGGGTATTGCAGTAACTATGTATGGATTGTATCTGTAATTATTAGTATGACAGGATTTTAAATGTTAATCAGAAAATTTTGACCAAATCAATAAATGCAGACATATGGAAAGACATGTGGATTGAAAAAAGTTAATAAATGCTGATTAGGAGATTTTGACCAAATCAATAAATGCTGAGGTTTTTTTTTTTTTTAAATAAAAAAATCAAGAAATTTAAATTGAGATATTGGAGCTCCCACAGGCCTTGGGGGTTAAAAACCCCATTTTGCTTAATATATAGTACTAGCCTATCACCCGTGCTATGCACGGAATAATTATAGATATTTATATTTGTTTTAGATTTTTGTTAATATATAAATTATGTTTTTTAAGATTTTTTTCTTATCACTAACCATAGTGTATGTGGGAAGTTGAAAAGGGTACTGCAGTAACTATACACGAATTGTATCTATAATTATTTGTATAAAGGGATTTTAAATGCTGATCAGGGGATTTTGACCAAATCAATAATTGCAGGCATGTGGAAAGATATGTGAATTGGAAAAAGTTAATAAATGCTAATCAGGGGATTTTGACCAAATTAATAAATGCTGAGTTTTAAATTTTTTTTTAAATAAAAAATTTAAAAAATTCAGATTTGGATATTGAAGCTTCTATAGGCCTTGGGGGTTAAAAACCCCATTTTGCTTAATATATAGTATAGAGATAGATAGATAGATAGATAGATATATATTTTTTTAATTTTTTTTTTTGTGTGATTTCTATTCGGATATTTTTTTTTTCAATTTATTTAAGATGGAGTTGTGGGTATCTTTTTTTTTAAAAAATTTAATTTATCTGTGGTTTCCATTTGTTTTTAATTATTATTATTTAGGTAAGTTATGATATGAGTTAGATATGTGAGTTTAATTGATTTAAAATTTATTTAGATAAACTTTAAAGTTTTTTTTTTTAGTTTTTTAGTTTTTTTTGTTATGTTATAATATAATATATAAAATATAGGTAGATATCTTCAATTTTAATAGAAATATTATCTGATTTTTTGGGGAAGAGAAAATGAATGCAAGTTTTAATATTTTTTTTTGAAAATTTGTGAGAGAGATTAGGAGGGAGAGATTATGAAATATTTTTGTTATTAAAAAAATAAATCAGTCAATAGTTTTTTTTAATCTATTTTGTAAATTAAAAATCAATAATTTTGGAAAATTGATTAATTTGTCCCATTAAGTAATTTAAAATTTTGATAGATATACAAAAAAAATACATAATTATATTATTAAATCACAATTTAAATTTAGATGTTATATCTTTTTGAGATCTATAGCTAAATTCTTATCTTTTTTTTTTTTTTTAATTTTTGTGTGTAACCATAGTGTATGGGAGAAATTGAAAAGGGTGTTGAAATAATTATGAGAGAAGTCAAAAGGGATTGTGGTTTGGGAGAAGTCAATAAATGCTAAGGTTTTTTTTTTTTTTAAATCTAAAAATTAGAAAATTAGAATTAGGAGATTGGAGCTCCTATCTGATTTTTTGGGGAAGAGAAAATGAATGCAAGTTTTAATATTTTTTTTTTTAAATTTGTGAGAGAAATTAGGAGAGAGAGATTATGAAATATTTTTGCTATTAAATAAATAAATCAGTCAATAGTTTTTTTTAATCTATTTTGTAAATTAAAAATCAATAATTTTGAAAAATTGATTAATTTGTCCCATTAAGTGATTTAAAATTTTGATAGATATACATAAAAAAAAAATACATAATTATATTATCAAATCATAATTCAAATTTAGATGTTATATCTTTTTGAGATCTATAGCTAAATTCTTATCTTTTTTATTTTTTATTTTTGTGTGTAACCATAATTTATGGGAGAAATTAAAAAGGATGTTGCAATAATTATGGGAGAAGTCAAAAGGGATTGTGGATTGGGAAAAGTCAATAAATGCTGAGGTTGGGTTGGGAGAAGTCAATAAATGCTGATGTTTTTTTTTTTAAATCAAAAAATTAGAAAATTAGGATTAGGAGATTGCAGCTCCCACAGGCCTTGGGGTTAAAAACCCTCTTTTGCTTAATATATAGTATAGATATAGATAGTATAGATTTTCTTCTGCTTCTTTATTAGTTCAATGACTTATCTTAGTATTTTTTTTTAAATGAGAGAATTATCTTAATATTTGTTTTATATTTATCTGTTGAAAATAACTACACATAGTAATTTTTTTTTTAATGAATTTGGAAGAAATATTTAAACTCATAAATTCAACCAAAATGATATGATAATAAAATTAGAGTCGACATTATTGGTTGTATAACAAATCAAAAAATCATATATATCATAACACATAATTCTATCATATATCTAAATGTCTTCTTTTTATCATTTTTTATATTATATTAAAGTTTAATATTTTGATAATAATCATATAAGTTAGACTTTTCAAGAAATTAAATGTCTTTTTTTTAATATTATATTATATTAAAGTTTAATATTTTGATACAATCATATGTGTTGGACTTTTTAAGAATTTTTTTTATGCTTGTTCTTAATGCATTAAAGTGTTATTATGAGGGATAATAATCATATGTGTTGGGACTTTTCAAAGAATTCATATGTGTTTGATTTCAAAGAATTTTTTTTATGCTTGTTTTTAATGCATTAAAGTGTTATTATGAAGGTAAGACTTTGGGGTTGGGAGAAGTTAATAAATGGTAAGATTTTTTTTTTAAAAATAAAAAAAAGAAGGCATTTAATTCCTTGAAAAGTCCAACACATATGATTATTATCAAAATATTAAACTTTAATATAATATAAAAAAGGAAAAAAAGAAGACATTTAAAATATTAAAAAAAAGACTTTTAAAAATCGCAATTCACATATATAAATAACTAGCATATCACCCGTGCTATGCACGGATTGTGTTTACAATTATCTATATATGTAAATTGTGATTTTTAAATATTTTTTAAAATTTTTTTAAATGTCTTATTTTTTTTCCTTTTTTTATATTATATTAAAGTTTATTATTTTAATAATAATTATATGTGTTGGACTTTTTAAGGAATTAAATATCTTTTTTTATTATTATATTATATTAAAATTTAATATTTTGATAATAATCATATGTGTTGGACTTTTCAAGAATTTTTTTTATGCTTGTTCTTAATATATCAAAGTGTTATTATGAGAGATAATAATCATATGTGTTGGGACTTTTCAAAGAATTCATATGTGTTGGATTTCAAAGAATTTTTTTTTATGCTTGTTCTTAATGCATTAAAGTGTTATTATGAGGGTAAGACTTGGGAGTTGTGAGAAGTTAATAAATGCTAAGATTTTTTTATAAAAAAAAATCAAAAAATCAAGAAATTTAGATTGGGAGATTGGAGCTCCCACAAGGCTTGTGGTTAAAACCCCTTTTTACTTAATATATAGTATAGATAGATAGCATATCACCCGTGCTACGCACGGATTGTGTTTACAATTATTTATATATGTGAATTGTGATTTTTAAATATTTTTATTTTATTTTATTTTAAATGTCTTCTTTTTTTTCTTTTTTATATTATATTAAAGTTTAATATTTTGATAATAATTATATGTGTTGGACTTTTCAAAAATGTCTTTTCTTTTTTATTATATTATATTAAAGTTTAATATTTTGATAATAATCATATGTGTTGGATTTTTCAAGAAAATTTTTTTATATTTGTTTTTAATGCATTAAAGTGTTATTATGAGGAATAATAATCATATGTGTTGGAACTTTTCAAGGAATTCATATGTGTTGAATTTTAAAGAATTTTTGTTATGCTTGTTCTTAATGTATTAAAGTGTTATTATGAGGGTAAGACTTGGAAGTTGGGAGAAATTAATAAATGCTAAGATTTTTTTTTTAAATCAAAAAATCAAGAAATTTAGATTAGGAGATTGAAACTCTCATAATACTTGAGGTTAAAAACTCTCTTTTACTTAATATATAGTAGGACTTTTCTTAAGTGTGCAACCCTCAAGGTTGCACACCATGTGCCACTTACACAAAAAATGTAAGTGGAAGGTGAAAATAAAGCAGGACTACAAACAGAAAAAGCGTAAGTATCAGGGGTAAGTTATACACTATAACAGGACCCTATATAGTATAGATATAGATTTGAACCATAACGAAGGAAGTGAAAGTGGGAAAGGATGGAAATGTGGGACACGTGGCCTAAAAATGTAGAAATAGAAAATGAGAAAAAAAAATCAAAGTGTAATCCTATCATCATCATTAGAGTTGAAAATAATCGAGATAGATGTTGTTATCAATTAATTTAAGAAAAAAATATTCGCTTTTACATTAAATTTTATCTTACTTTATAACCTTTTTAATTATCTCATTTAATCCTTTAAATTTTTAGTCAATTAGCTTAAAATCAATGTTATGCATAGACAAATTATAAAAGATAATAAACAATATTAAATATGTTAACAATTAATTAAATATTATGATATTAATTTAGATGAATATTTAAGTAATAGATTTAAGTGATTTCACTATGTTTATATTATAAATATGCAGGACTAATTCATAGTTTATTTATTTATTTATTTTTGAAATACACTCAATCGGATAAACTCAATTGAAGAGAAAGAGTAAGGGTAAAATTTTATAAATACTAGTAGGTGACCCGTGTTACACGAGAATTTATTTTTAAAATGAAAATTTAATTTTGATTCTTAGTACTTTATGTGTAGAAAATTTTAACAATTGAAAGCCAAATATAAACAGATTTGCTAATGGTTGATGAAAATTTTTGTCACTGTGTGTAATCCTATGTAAAAGGCTCATAAAAACAATTTCTTTCAAGTTATATATATCTATAAATAAAAAATGTATTCTCAACCAGAAATCAAATCTTCATTTGTGTTAATTAAATTTACCAAAAATTATGAATTCCACTTGTATCAAAATATTTTTTTTGAAAAAATAAAAAATCAAAAAATTCTATGATATACAAATTACGACTTGGTTATAACTTGTTGTGTATTATTATGATTATTAATCGAAAAGGTCTTTGTTACTTTCTTATGTTTTTTGTAATGTCTAAAGTGTATATTGTTTTTTAATATAAATATTTTCCATATTCTAAAAAAACAAAAAATGATGCATCGGGTCTTTAATTATATTTCAAGTGGTGTTTAATTATAATCTATTATAATATTTTTATATGACAATATTTAAGTATACTATTATACGAAAAAGTATTTAAGGTTGATTGACTCAAAAGTGGGATTTATACTTATATCAGTAAGATCGTAACAGTTATTCACATTGATGTATAAAAATTACAAATTCAAATCATAAACAGTACAACTCAAAATAATAATAATAATAATAATAATAATAATAATAATAATAATAATAATAATAATAATAAACAGTATTCTTAAAGAGCATTAGGCACAAAATCTCTATAATCTCAATAATTTTAGTTCTCAAAGTTGTTCTGATTAATTATGTGATCCATCATAATAACTACAAATTTTTTACTCCAACCAAATTATTTTTGCATATCTTTTCTGACAGAGCTTATGAAGATACATTATCAGTAATATTATAAATTCAAAATTTTTATTTAAAAATTATTCAAGAAACATCAATAGGTATTTTAAATATACATAATCATTTTCGATGAATAATTATTCTTTAAAATAATACTCCACACTATTTATCATTTGACATTTGTCAACCATTATTTTAATTTATCAATATCAAATTGAACGCTACATGTGTATGTAAATCACTTTTAGAAATATGATGTCTGACATAAAATCACAATGATGTTAACTTTAATTAATGTAATGATCTTTTATATTATGATATGTGTTACAAAAGAATAATATTAATTTAAATTTAAATTATTTATTTTAATAATCTTAGCCTTATCATTTTATAAAAGCATTACTTGAATGCTTATATATAATAAATTTAATTAAATTATTTATTTATTTTGATCATTTTAGTTCTATTGTACTATAAGTGTAATTATCATTTAATAATTTTATATGATATATACTAAATTATAAGATAATAAAATAAATACTCATTTTGATATTAAAAATAATAGTTAAATTAGAAAGGGAATTAGTATTATAAAACTAAAACTGATTCTAATTGTTTATTTTTTTTTTATTTAGAAAAAAATATGTAGAAATAGAACTACAAAAAAATTATTTAAAAGATTAAATATAAATATGTTATGATTGGATTAAGAAAAAAATATATAAATTAATTATGTAGAGTATTTGATTTTTTCATTAATATTTTGAATTATTCATACATATTCTATATAGGTATATAAAATTTAAATTAAATATAAATGTTTTGTAATACAAAATTTCATGTTAAATAAAAAATTAAAATAAATTAATATTAAAACATCAATAAGATAGACAATATATATATATATATATAAATGAACATTAATATGATCCGTGTGATGTGCCTAATTAAGCACATTAAGTCTTATTTATTTATTTATATATTTATATATCGAAATAATTTATTTTTCAAATATCATAATAATTAATTAACTATATAAAAGAAATCTGACAATGACAAAACCAAATACATGATTAAAAATATATGAAAAATGATTAAAAATATATGAAAAATAAATAGTTCTCAAGTAGAATCTATATAAAATTGATTATTATAATTGAAATTAAGTTCGTGTACAACTTTATATATAAACGTAAAAAGTATGCGGTTTTTTTAAAAAAAAAGTAAGAATGTGCCACATAAGAAAAGAGAAAAACACTACTTATATTATATATACTAGCACTTGACTCGAACAATGCATGTGCTATTTTTTTTTTCAAAAAATATTTAATGGTACAATGTGTGTTATAAAAGAATAATTTTAATAAAATGAAAGTATGATTTTAATTATTTATTTTGATAATATTGGCGCTATCATTCTATAAAATTGTTATTTGAATACTTTTATACATATATATATATATATATATATTAATTTTAGTTAAATTATTTGTGTATTTTGATAATTTTAGTTCTATCGTATTATAAAAGTATAATTATCATATAATAATTTTGTATGATGTATATTAAATTATAACATAGTAAATAAATACTTATTTTGATATTAAAAATAATAGTTAAATTAGAGGAAGAATTAGTAACATAAAATTAAAAGTAATTCTAATTATTTAATTTTCTTTTATATCATTTGAAAAATAAAAATATGTAGAAATAGAAATTATATAAAATTTATTAAAAAATTAAATATAAATATGTTGTAATTAGATTATCATATAATCATTTTATATTATATTATATGTATGTGTATATATATATATATTAAATTATAAGATTGTAAAATAAACACTCTTAATTAAATTAAAATATCAATTATATAAATGAAATTCAACAATGACTAACCAAGAAAGAACCACATAACAACATCTAAACCCAAAAAGATAAAATAATGAATGATGGGTCGTTTCACACACCAAAACTAAACACTAAATTATACCAAATTTCTTAGAATAACGGTAAGTTCAGGTATCGATCCATAGAGACAAACGGAAAATTAAATTAATTTAATTGTTAGATAAACCAAACCAAATCAACCCTTAAGTCCCATCAAATGAGGTTAGCTTAATTTAATTGTTAGATTTCTAAATTAATTTTGATTAAAGGATTGAGGGATTCATAAACTAGTAATAACTAAAATAAACTAAAAGATTAACTAGCAATTATAAATAAAATTGGAATTATAGATTTTAGAAAAAAAAAACCTAGGGTAATGAGTCCACCACTAGTTACACAAATAAGGCTTCAATTTGATATTCAATTATGTTACGGTTCGAACTGCACAATATTTCGCAACTACAAGCTCGAAGCATTTATCAAGAAAATTAATACGTTCAATGTATATGCACGAATTATCTCAAGTAATACTAGTCGTTCGCTTTAAAACTAGGGTAGTAACACGACTCATTCCTCGTAGGATGGCTCGTTTCATACCTTGAACATGAAAGTACAGAAAACCATTGTATGAAAAGCATTCAATAATCACAGAAATAAGAATACTTTAAGAGAATACGGAAAAATATATTTGAAACTTCTTAAACATCATATATTTGAACCTCTTTATAGCCTCTTTTATTTCTTTTTATTCCCATGTGGGCTGCTCGAGTGGTGGTAGGCCACACATGCGGTGGAGCTTGGCTGCACGTGCGGTGAGGTGGCAGGCTCAGACTTTTACTACTTGCACGGAAAATTTACTTTTGCGCCACTTTTTGCTTGAATTTGAGTGTTGCCTACCAAATCTGTACAAGTGTACAAAACGTATCATGTCCACCAAATAAACAAATTTCAAAGACTATAAATGTAACTTAAACGGCCTCAATGTGGTACCTTTCGGCCTACGTCAATGAAAACATCCAAATGATATATACATCTTAGTATGTGAAGTGATTAACCATCTATAATATGATGTCAAAACATAAAATAACTTACTGTTTAACAATTGAAAAAGTAACTCATGTAGTAAATCTAAATTTTAGAAGTTCCTCAAGAGTATTACTGTTGTACAGGTTTTTCCTCATATGAGTTGTGATTATATAAAACAACATAGGAAAGGAAGTATAATTTTATATATAGAATCACTAAAAAAATTTAAACGACAAATCCATAATATTGAATTGGTATTGAGTATAGAATAATATACGAAAAAATTATAAGGAAAAAAACAAGGCAATTTAGCATTAAAACAAATGTAATATTCTTGAAAGAATTAAGAAAAACGTGAAATATTGCTTGAGTTGTAAGCTCTGGTCAACATACAACTCTTTGCATTCATATATACATCTGTTGATTCTGCTAGCAGCTAAAACTATAGCTAAAGTAATGTCCATCATCCAATCTATTCTTACATAACCATTATCAAATGCTAGACTGATCACTAATATGGAACACTCCTAAATCGCATATGATTTCATTTTAGACACAGTTATACAACTCAACAATCTAGCCAATCTGAAGACCACAATCCTGAGAACATGAACTGATTCTCTGACCCAATACCATCAATAGTTAATGATGGAGGAAAAAAAGAGAGAGCAGAGAGGTGGGTGGATTCGAATGATCAAACGCCGAGGAAGACATGAAGCTAGGATCAATGGGCTGAATTAAGGTTTGTTCATAGTTTTTGTGGATAATATACCTAATTCTATGAATTCGAAAGGGCTGTACATGTTATTCATGAAGTTTGGCATTGTTAAAAATGTCATTATTTCGCAGAAGAGATGAAAGGTAAAAATACAAGGTTTGGTTTCATTAGGTTTGACTGCCCAGTGGCCACAAAACTAGCAATCTAAAGAGCTAATGGTTTATTGGTGGATGATAAAGCTTTAGAAGTGAAGACTGCAGAGTTCAGCAAAGAGAAAACAAGGGCCAATCATTAGAATTAGGTGTTCAATTCTTCTAGTCGAAAGTTCAAAATTGCAGGTGTTGGAGGAAATAGGTTATAGGTCAGGGATCACAGGTCTTTTGTAGAAGTGGTTAATGCAAAGACTAACCAAGACAAGGCAAGTCCAACAGTTACAGTCTCAGAGGTGGGAAATGGCTGGTTATATGAGAGTGTTATAATAAGGCTCAAAGCGAACCTAAATGCACATGAGTTGAAAAAGGAGTTAAGAGAAAGAGGTGTAGGAGATGTTCTAGTAAGAGATGGAGGTGATAGAGATGTGGTTGCAACATTCAATTTAAAGGATGAGATGAAGTCTAAACTACCACTATTCTATCCATATATCCATGAGTGGTGTGAATTCATTACTGAATGGAAATCGGGCCTGCAACTGGAACAAGAGAAATAGGTGTGGTTGAGCTGTTATGTCATACCATTAAATCTTTGGAATAGCAGTATCCTGAATAAGATTGGTAGAATTTGGGGTGAAGTTGCCAATTTTGATGATGATGTATGCCATCTAACTTCATTCAGAAGTGCAAAGGTGAAGGTAACAACAAAGTCTATGGAGCTTATCAACAATGTGATCAACCTGGAGTGTAATTGGAAGATTTACCCAGTAAGGGTGTGTGATGAGCAAAGAGTAGTAACTGAGGTGGTGAAAAAAGTATGCAAATGTAAGATTCATCAAGATAAATGATCTGGTTCTTTTGACATTGCTAATCTTGGGTCTCAAGTCAAAAATAGAGAGGAGGAGGAGGAGGAAGAGAAAGAGCATGACAAGGCAACTGACTCAGATGATGAGTTGGTCAGTACGCATGAGCTGGATCATGTTAGTGCAGCATATCAGATGAGGAAAGAGGTTGTATTGGAAGATAAGGATGTTTTGTTGCATGCTTCAGTAGTAGAAGGGTCAATCAATGACATAGGAAAGACAAATGTTCGAGGCGCATGTGAGAAGGAAGCAATGATATTGTTGGAAAGCTCTAACGGGTGTAAATGAGGCATCTCAAAGGAGTTCGGATCCCCTCCTTGAGAATCCTACTTTATTTCCTACCTGCAACGGCTAAGATCAGCCGTTACAGATCCAATGGCCATAAAAAAATATATATGAAATTGAAAATTCAGAAAATTCCCACCCGTTGCTATAGTTATACATTCACTTCTCACTTTCACTTTCACTGAGCCTCATACTCACCTGTCCTCCTCCACCGAACCCACCCTCACCGGCGACCAGTCTCGAAGGCGATCCAGACGGTGACCCACTCCAGCCCTAATATTCTCTGCTTCGTAAACCACATCTCCACCGCGATCACCATCGGCTGAGCGGAGAAATTTCTTGATGAGAACGTGGGTTTTCAGGCCATAGATGAACCAGGTTCGTGTTCGAAACACTGAAATTAAGAAGTTAGGGTTGTGTGATTGAGATTGAGAAAATAGATTTGAAATTTCAAAATTAGGGCTTCAATTTGGGATTCCAACAGGAAAAAATTAGGGCTTTGAGAGTGGGTGTGTTTTTGTGTGTTTTTGATGAATCAGTATCTATAAACCTATTTAATTAGTGAGACAAATTGATTAATTTTCTGTCTTAAATTTCAAAAGTAAAATAAAAATACATTTGTTGCTCCTTCTTTGTTGTTTTTCTCCTATGTGCAAAATTTGGATAGATATATACATATTTATGTACTTTGCATGATCATTTCCTTTATATTTATTTTACTGAACTAGTTTCTTGTAGCTCACTTTTCATGCTTCTTTCGGAAGACGAATTTCTCTACAGTTCGGACTCCACTTGTGGTTCTAAATTTGATTTCACAAGTACAATGTGAAATAGATAAACACCAAAGAGTCCAACTATAGCAATTCTTTTGAAAAATCGATCTTAAATCAAAAATGCCAAAAATGGACTACTTTGCCAGATTATAGAGTCTCCACCTAAATATTTTCGAGAAATTTAGGAAACCCGAGACTCGTGCCAAAGGCTATTAGTTCGTCAACACTAAAGTGTCTCGGCTCGAGAACTTAGGTACAAGAAGGGAAGGTCATGAATTGAGCACCCCACTCGTTCGATCAAAGATCGGCCTCTGCTAATCATGATGTGTTTCTTACTTATATTATATGTTCTTGTTTTGATTTATTAGCTATTTTACAACGTGATATGCACATAAGGTATAGACTAGTTTGGAAGAATTGGAACACTTAATCTCATGTTTTGTTTCGAAATTGTTTTGTAAATTTGCCACTTAAAAAAAGTGAGTTAAAATGAACATTTAATCAAACCATCTCAGTTTAAGCAACTAGCCTTCATCCACAGGCATTCAAACAATTATATCATTTAAGCAATTAACCTCATGGTTTTCATGCTTGACATAGCAACAAAAGCATTCAATGCAACATGCTAAAGCAATAAAAACTCACCTTGTACTCCGACCAAAAACAAAGCAAAATAATTAGAAAAATATGTGTGTTCCAATTAATGCAACATGACTAAATACAACGCACACATAATGTATTTTTATAGACTCAGCTATGAGTAGGGCATATGATTTCATTCAAGATATGCGATAAAGCACGAATTCACGCAATGAATTTTGAACATTTGATATCGGGTTAGCATGATGAGCTGAACCTTATATGCATGCAAGACAAATGGATGCAAAACATGAAGTATGCTAATGAAACGTGATGTCCTATACTAACCACCATAAGCAAGTAAGTAAAAGTGAAAAACACGTGGGGTTGGAAGACATACACATTATTACAACACTGCCCTCGTGCAAGAGGGTGCGAATCAAAGTCTAAAAGTCCGAATTTAACTAATTATTACAAAACCGAATGAATAAATAAGCGAGGCTAATTAACTAGCTAACTATGCTATTACAACAAAGATGACTACGATAAATAAACTAGCTCTCCAAACTAAGTAACTACGACTATTACAAAGGGAAAATCATAATTATTACAACACTTAATAATTAATGAGACTAATTACAATAAGCCATATTAAATTAATTAATCACAACAATGATCATAATGTAAGCGAGGATGCGCAAGAATTGCATGCATGCACATGCACAATGTTCAAGAACAACTCTATCTGTCCCAAGTTTGCTCTGTTTCACCTCAGCCACTACCCTCTGTTTTCTACAAAAATACACTACTCACCAAACATTGAGGGTCGACTGGCCCTCAATGAAGCCCGATAGAGCTTAGAGAAGGCTAGCCCTGCCTCAATTTTGTGCAAAATTCTATTTTGTGCTCTGAAGTGAAAATAGTGCAAACAGAGTTATTTTGAACTCTGTTTATTCCGCCCATACCTCTCTGTCATGGGAAAGCCTCAAGAGAAAGTTGGAATTGTTTCCAAAATCATCAATAAGCAAGTTGATTGCTTGATGATTTTGATGCACAATTTTGGACAAAAATCAATAAATGAAATGAACAAAAACTCCTATCATGAAGTGAACTCAAAGAAGGAGGCAGAGACGTTTCAAGATCCATCGAAACATCATGAATTGATGTTAGACAACTCTTGACACAACGGATTCAGCATAACATCAAGCCGAACCCTAAGCAAGATAACTCATTTTCTTGATGTGAGTTAGTTTATTTTAAGCCAAATTCATTAGCCTTTGCCATCCTTTAATTCATTAAGTCCAAGATGATTGTTACGTCTACTAAATGAGAAATATGTCAATCGGGAGGTGATTCTCAACGTGAAAGAGAGATTACATCATTAGCAATGAACGTCCGTAGACATTAGCCCATTAAGCGTAAATCTCTAATTCACGTTTTGAATAACCGTCAACCGATTGAAACAACTCTCAAATGAAAGCGATGAATGGTAAATTGATTATTAAAATGAGGTTATTAAACATGAAAATGAATTGAAGAAAAGCTTAGAACAATATATTACAAGTTATGTATGCAAACTTATGAGACAACAAGCAAACTAATCAAAGCATGAATTAATTAAATACATTAAAACAGACTTAAAACAGCCCCCTAAAGTGTAAAAAAAAATATAGCAGCTAAAACCATGTTAAAAGAGCACAAAAAGATAGGCAAAAACAAAAAGATACAAAGTTAGTTAGCAAAGCTAAGGAGGGATGGCTAACCCTCCACTTTTGGGACTTCTAAACCATATTTTAGCCTCTGAAAATAGTCCAAAAATAGTCCAAAAATTGCCCCAAAACAGTGGCTAAAATCAGATAAATAAGTGGGAAACACAAGGATATAAGCTTGGAATAAGGTTCAAGGAAGGGTGGTTAACCCCTCGACCTTTGGTAGCTCTTAAATCACTAGTTTTAGCCCACAAAATAGTCCCAAAACAGTGTATAAAGCATGGAAAATAGAAGAAAAGAGTAAAAGAGAAATAAGGAAGAAGATGCAAAAATTATACCTCTTGAAAAGAGGATACTTGTAGCTAAACAAACTTGATTCTAAACACCCTCAAGTTTTTGAAATTTAGGTTTGAAACTTCAACAAAAGCTTCAAGAACAAGCTCTAATGGTATATGTATTGTGTATGTATAGCTAAAGAAGGTTTGAAGGTAAAGAAAGCTTTTGTAAAGAAGTTATATCTAAGCTTCTAAAAATATCTCCTAGAACAATTCTCTAACCTCTAGGTTCTAAAAATACGCCTTGAATTCTCTACAAGAAAGCTTCAAATCCAAGCTTTAATGGTGTATGGAGGGTAAAAGTTGATTTGAAGAACAAAAGAAGCTTGAAGGTTCAAGAGCTCTTATTAATGGCTAAGCCTTTTGGAAAGTTTATCTAACCTTAAAATCTGAAGTGTGAGGTCCTATTTATAGAGTTTGAGCCAAAAAGATCATAAATATTTTCAAACAAAGATATTTGTTCAATTCCCGCCAGTTGTCTTTTTGGCGCCATTGAGACTCGACCAGGTCTAAAAACACACAGCCGGGCCTAAAAAGCAACCTAGGAAAAGTTTTCATTGGGGCCTAGCTGGGCCTCAATGAGGCATCGCCGGTTCTAAATAGACCCGACCGGGCCTTAAAAATCTGCATTCAGGCCCGACTTTAAACGGGCATATCTCTCTCATCTAGACTCGGTTTTAGGTGATTCTTGAGTCTAAATTAAATCCCTAAAAGTCTACTTTCCAATGGTGGTGGCGGCCTCACATCTAAATTTTAAGTGTGCAAAGATATATTCCTATTTTAGTAAAGGTTGCTCATTTCTATCTTAATCGGATTGATGCCTAACTTCCCCGAACTAGTTTTCTTCCCTTCCATCCTATTTTCTTCAACTCCAAACCTCTAAATAAGATGTTTTATAGATTTTTTCAAAGAGTTCACCTCCCTTTTATGTATCTCTACTTTGTCCTTACTCAGTTTACTGAAAAGTGCAATGTTTTAAACGAAATGCAAGCCTCGGAACATCGTAGAAGCATTTGAAAAAATATTTTGAAATGAGGGTTTTAAGGTCTCGAAATAATTTGGCCAAAATGGGGTGCAAGGTTTGGGAGTAGAGCTTGAATCCAAATTTCTTCGCTGAGAATTCAAAAGGTTGCACAGTGTAACTTTCATCATCGGGTGTTTGGAATAAAGTGCCCAAGTCTTAAGGGCGGTCAAAAATGGGTGTCTAGAGTTGTCCCTATTTGACAGAGCTCGAATAGTCATGAAGTGACATGAATGAATGTCAAAGTCCGAAGATGACCCATTTTGACAAGGTCGTAAGACTTGGGCAAACAAACAAAATGCAGATGTAGTTGGTTGAACCCAAGGGTTGCTTGTGTATCCCGTTACAAGGAATCAAACTAGCATAGTTCTAGGGTAGAATGCAAAATGATACACAATGCAACAAAACAATATAAATGATATATAATGCAATCAATCTAAGCCACAAGCAGTGCTTACCACACAAATATCATAAAAGAATGGAGATGCAAATCAAACTACGTTTTATATAGAAAAGAAGTGTGGGCATGAGCCAAACGATGCCTAACACAAGCTAAGTGCTTACATCCTCAATATTGGCCTCAGCGCAGCATGGATGCTTACACATAACAGAACCATAGTTTAACGTGAAAATGGTGAGAGCACCTACACAACTATGTTTTTCGTAGAAAGAGAAAGAGTACAAGTAATTGGGGTGGTATGATATAAGTGAGGAGTGATCCGCTGGGGAAAGATAATGATCTTAAATACTGAATGTAACAAGACAAAGTACAACGCAATGAATGTAATAAATGAAGTAAATAAGGGGCGTAGGTCGAACCACATCTTACCTAGGAAATGGCATGGACACAAAACAAACCACATCTAACACAAAAAAGATGCCGACACCCTCAATATTGGCCTTAGCGCATCATGGGTACTTACACATGACAGAACCATGTTTCAACGAGGGAAAGGTATGAGCACATGCCAAACTAAGCTTAACATGGAAAGGATACAGGCAATAAAATGGTATGATGTAATGGGTGTAATGGATAATGCAGTGGATGCATGCGATAGATGCTATATGCAATGCGATAGAAGTACTAGATGATGAATATGATGTATTAGCTGGGAAGTGAAAATACCTTACAAGGGTAATCGGTGATGACTCACCTCATGCTACTGGGAATTTTCCTCTTCTTCTCGATTTTTTCTTCACGCACTTCCAAACCACGGGTACTACTTTTCTCCCTGGCTATGTTTACAACTTTCCCTACTCTCCAACAAGTTGATAGACTAGGTTGGTTTAGTATCCAGAATTGAGGCATATACAAGCAACCTCAACCTATAGGGTTGCCATATGGATTTCAAGCCGAGGATATACCCTTGGGTATTCAAACTAGACTGTAGTCTCAGAAATTCTAAATCTTTGCGTTCTAGGCCTCGCCATTCGAACTTTATCCTCCACCGTCTCAGTTGATCTCCTAAGAACTCACTACAAACACAGTCAGGTGGGTATACCAGACCACCTAAAGCCGTTCGAGCACTACAAACACCAAATGAATTACACCTTTCAAGGATTTAAGGTCTTTTAGACCTAGTGAGTGCACAAGATAGTGCAGGTGAGGTGCACAAAACAGTGCGATACAAGATGAATGCACAAAGCAGTGCGATGAAAGGTGCACAAAGTAGTGCGATACAAAGGGAATGCACAAAATAATGTGATGCAAGGTGCACAAAACAGTGAGATATAGGGTGCACAAAATAGTGCGATGCATGGTGCAGAAAATAATGCAATACAAGGTACATAAGACAGTGCGATACAGGGTGCATAAGACAGTGCGATACAAATAGTGTGAACTAAACATGCACAAGACAGTGCGAACTCAACATGCACAAAATAGTGCGAAACAAGGTGCATAAAATAGTGCAACACAAAGTAAATGAAACATTACTATGAAGGTGCACAAAACAGTGCGAACTCAAGATGCACAAAATAGTGCGAACTAAAGGTGCACCAAACAGTGTGAACTAAAGTGAATGCACAAAACAGTGCGAGTGAGGTGAAAATGTATGAATGCACAAAGCAGAGCAATGCGAGGTGCACAAAACAGTGCAAACTCAAGGTGAATGCACAAAACAGTGCAATGTAAGGGATAGATGTACGAATGCATAAAACAATACGATGCAAGATGCACAAAACAATACGATACAAGATGCACAAAACAGTGCGATACAAGATACACAGAATAGTGTGAGATAGGGTGCACAAAACAGTGCGATACAAAGTGAATTATGTAGAGGGAAATGAGCAGTACTTAGAGTATTGCATCATGTACCTTATGAAATGAGTGTGGGGAAACTTGCCACAATTTATTGATATGTAATTAAAAAAAAAAAGAAAAACTGTAGAAGGTAACTTTACGAAACAGGAGCAACCAATCACGCAATTCAAATCAACTAGAATATATGAGCATGTATACATAATCCAAAGCACATGTATTAATCAGAGGGAAAATGGCAATCCCAAGAGAGTTTTGAAATGATCGGAGACAACTTTTGAAAGATGAATCATTTCAGAATCAACATGGGGGTAAACTATCCTAGTCCAGGGGAAAGTGCCCCGACAAAAGGCTTTGAGCGGACTGAGGGAAAGGTTGGGTTCAAGCCCCCTGTTCAATTGATGACCCGATCAACGGCATTGAAAATTGTCCCTAGTGTCCAGTCATTGACCACCGGTTGGGTTCATGCCCCTTGTTCGATGGATGGCGTAATCAGATATATTGAAAAGTGCCCCTAGTGTCCAGTCATTGGCCACTATTTTCACCATTATGTAGGCACGTGTGATGGGGATCATCAGATCCTAGAACGGTTGCCAACCAATCACACTCATGCTTCTCTTCTCACATATTGAGAACTTACTCCTGTACCCTCTAAAGCAGTGACAGATTCCTCACATACACTTTGCAATGATCTTGAACGTGATGCCCCTTGTATGGGCACTCTCAACTCGTTTATGAATTCCACACATGGACTTGTTTTTGAGTTCGGAGCGAACATTCGTGTATGGAATTTTGACCATGCCACTCTGTTTGAACTTTTGAGCGACAGACTCGCTAAGGTGACTCGATGAAGAGCATTTTTGAGTGACAGACGCGTTATGGTCACTCAATGAAAAGCACTGACTGAAACAAACAACATATATGACACAACAGAACTCACAACTGACCCAAAAGCAAAAGAAGACTCAAGGTAATTGATCATTCATAGTGCCCCTAGTAGTACTTATGCTCCCTTTAAAACTCAATTTTGCAAAATTCAAGTTTCGTTTCCTTTTTTTTGCTCAAGTTAGAGATTCAACTGATAAGTTCAAGTATTAAAAATTTCTTCACTTGTTGATGCATGCTACTTCTTTCTTACCCAACGCAAGTATGATATGTGTAGCAGTCGGTGTAGCTCATAGACTGATGTTAAGCTGACGACGTGAATTGGGCAAGATGATTGGATTGAGATGAATAAGATAGATATGGTTGAGACCAAACTTCAAGATGAAGTTGCCTACATATCCCAAGAATGGGAATCAGGTCAACGTAGTTCATGGCTAAGGTTCACTTGGATTTTGACACTCTTCTTTTGCGCTCTAACTTTTGTTGCCCCTTTAGGGTTTTCAACCTTGCGAGCGTTATTTGTTTGATTTCTCATTTTTCATGCTCTAATTTTTTCCTAGGTCGCCCTTTTGGGTTTTTGGCCTAGCGAGCCTTTTAAGGATAGCATTATAACATTTGTGATGAATTTGATCAATAGTCATCCTTGCCCTCACATGGGAACTGGCTTCGCCTTGATTTGAGTTTGGTTCTCCATTCTTTTATGAATGTCTTCTTCTTTTTACTCCATTTTCAGAGTTGGTTCTTCTTGCAATATGGTACCTTCTTGCATTGGCTTCCTCGAATTCAAATAGAAGTTTCCTTCCTTACAGTTGATTGGATTTCATTTCAATGGATCTTTTCTTTTTCTTTTTTCTTTTCTTTTCTTCTTTTTCTTCTTTCATTTCTTTTAGGTTTCTTTTATCCTTTTCTCTTTGAAATAATGAAAACACCAGGGGAGGAAATTCTATGACTGTGAGGTCTAAAAGTTGCCTTGTGCTTGCCAAAATCATTGCCTAACGGCGAAGAGAATCCCCAGGACAATACCATGCACAATTCTGAACCTATCTTTGCAAGTTTTGCAATAGGAATAGTTTAAAATTTTTGAAATCATGGATGACTTTGCGTTGATACGTCAGAATTCACTCAAACCATTCGGGGGATCCTTCTCAACACTCGAGCTTATTAATAGAATCTCATTAAAAAAAAAAAATCAAAGCCTTTTTCTATTTGTAAAAGGTCACACATGCATCACTATAGAACAATAAAATGATCAGAAACTTGACTCCTAATTTTTTATAAAGATGAAGACCTGAGCGTACACAAGAGTGACTCAAAGGAAAAGACTCAAATGATGCAACAACGCAAGAAAAGACAAAGAAAATGACACGCATAACACAACTATTTGTAGGACACAACTCAAAACAAAATAAGCATTTCTAAGACAAAAGGGGGTTTCCTTTCTCCAAGTCTATCTGCAGATTTCAAAAACAACTTCAAGTAGCCCACGGGGGGTTCCAAACCTGCCTTAAATTCAGCAATAACATCCACACCCAGTAGGATTGATTTCAGACTTTCAAACTGGGTCTTCGCAGATTGAGCCTCACAATCACCCTGGTAGTTCCCACACATCTCTTTGATCATGCTGGTTGAGGTCAAAGTTGGTTATTGGCAATCCATGGGTGGGATTTATGTTATGAGATGGCAATCTATTGCAGTTAGGGAGAGGCTTATTGATAGCTTTAGGATTTTCAGGTGGGGTGATGACATTTTTATCAATCAGGTCTTGAATTTCATGGCGAAGGCGAAAGCAATTATTAGTATGGTGACCGTACTGTTGATGGAATATACAATATTGGGTAGAGTCATGTTTAGGTGGGAGAGGATTAGAGAGAGGTCGAGGATTTAGTGGTTTGAGATACCTTTTCTCCATCAGTACCTTCAAGGTGAGAGTTGGGCTCATATGGAGATGGGTGAAGGTTCGTCTTTGAGAGGAGGAAGCATCAGGTTAAGAAACATTGGCAAATGGGTTGGCAGGTGTTGGCTAGGTATTTATGGGCTTAGGACTAGACTCAAGATGGGTGTTTCTACATCCCTTTTCATTGTTTGCCCCTTGATTCAAAATGCTCTCAAGTTGAGCAATACACGTGTCATCCATAGTCTTTACAACAACTACAGCCACTTGTTGCTTGTTCAACCCTTTGACCTTTAAAGTTTCAATAGCCCATCGAAGGTGTGCATAGGGATCAATAGTTACCCCAGACTCATTCTTTCTACTTGCTTCAACCATGTTCACTTTTGACTAGCCTATTCCACTTTTAGTTTGTCCTAAGATGGGAGAATTCTTTGACGGGGTCGGAACCCCAAAGGTTAAATTTGCCATTGTTCCTTGAAGGTCATCAATCATTCTCAACATCTCGACAGTAGTGGGTTCAGCCATTTGGCGCTCTTAATGTACTCGAACCAGATTGGGTGCATCCATCATGCACAAATCGGTGTATCCATTATGCACAAATTGGTGCTTTCAACAATGAACACCTTTGGCTTGGGCAGATGGGCTGGGGTGATGTATATGCTGGGGTCGAAGGAAGAAGGTAGTGTATGGATGAGGTTAATGTGAGGATGAGGTACTTGGTCATGGATGGGAGGTGGGTTGGTGGTAACATTGGGTTCTTGAGGTGAAGCTATTGTTTGGTTGTTGATGAGATTTTGAATCTCATAACGAAGGCGGTAGCAATGATTGTGTAATAACCCCGACCCGTAATCAGCTATTAATCGACGTTTAAGGATGCTAGTGAGTGGATTAAAATGAAAGATGGGATTAATATGTAATTTGTATCATAATTGGCTTTTATTTGCTACCCATAGTAATATCTGATGAAATTCCACTTTAAACTGAAAATTGAAAGCCTTATCGGCATCCAAACTCGAAATTAATTATACCATCGTGTTAATGGGAATTTTTAGAACCTTATGGCAAATTTTGTTAAAAATTGATTTAATCTGATTCGTTAAGTCGCGTTTGGCATGCCTTATGTTTTATTTAATGTGTTTTAGCCCCTTAAGCTTATATTTGAGTTATAAGCTCATTTGAGCTCATTTTTTCCCTCATAACTTAGTGCAAAAATCTGAGGAAACATTTTAGAGAGAGAGGGAGAGCAATTCTAGAGAGAGAGAAGGAGGAATTCAAAGAAAAGTTGAAGATTTAGCTTGCATTTGTCAAGATTGTGCTAGAACAAGTGAGATTGAAGGCTCTAGGTAAGATAATTCTTGTAGGTGATGTGTTTAATTGTTGAATTCATGAAGATCATGAGTTTAATATGTATATGAGCTTAGAAGGAGGAGTTGAGTAACAATTCATGCATGCATGTGCATATCATGGAGTTTCAAGTTGTTTTCATGGAGATTCTCGCATGCATGTCCATATTATTGCTTTAATCCATGAGTTTATCTTGTTTTCCATCAAATTATCAAGTTTAATTATATTTTGGAGGGTTTGAATTCAAAGAAATCCTTGCATGTGGTGTTCCTGAGCATCCATCATGTTTTAAGTTGAAAATGTGAGTTTTGACAAACCTTGGGCCATGATTTTTATAAATGGATCTTTGAACTTTCATATTCTACAAGTTTTCTGGGTTATATCAAATTCTAGGGCCCAAGAGAGGTGTTTTGGAGGTTTTAATTCGAGTTTTGAACCCAGGGATGCAATCTGGAAATTCCAGATTTTGCAGGCTTGCTCGGGCGAAGGGGTTCTCGCTCGAGCGACCACTCAGAGATTGTGCACTTCGCTCGAGCGACCAAAAGTACACTCGAGCGTAATTTTCGAGCTCCCAGAAGTTTGCATCATTTACAGATCGCTCGAGCGAAGGAATGTGCGCTCGAGCGACCAGTCACATTTTTGCATGCTCGCTCGAGCGAGGAAAGCTTCGCTCGAGCGAGGACCTAAAATTCTGAAATTTTGCCTAAGTGTTCCAAGGTATGTTTTGACATCCTCATTGCATCTTAGGCATTCCTAAGCCTTAATTAAGCTATAGTAATGAGGTTATGGGCTAGAAACGCACACTAAGAAAGAATGTAACAATATATTGAATGTCAAGTGTGTGTGTGAGTTGAGCATTGAAATAAGTATGAATCACACTAAGAGATTGCAAGGGTGTGTGTGTTCTAAGCCATGTGATAAGAATAAACATGAACCAATGTGATGTAAGCTAAGCCTTAATGGCCACATGAATAAGTAATGATAAGATTCGTTGGTGCTATGTATTTTGTGATTGTAGGTCAACGTCCGAGAAGTGATTGACCAACTACGAAACCACTGTGAGTAACGTTATCGTAAAGATACGTTCATATGAAATTATGTTCCAAATGTGATATATCAAGCTATGATTTCTAAAATGATATATGTTTCTGTGAACGAAAATCCATGTTTGAAATCTATTATGGCATCCATAGATAGTCCCAAGTCATGGGGGGCAGCATGAAAATGCGGGTCCATAGCGATTCTGAGATCTCGTTAGCCACTTCATTGTGGTGTTTGTTTAATCGGTGTCCGGACCGGTTACTCTAGTCGGAAGACGCGTTATGTGATATGTGATTTGTTCTATGGAATATGCCATTATTATGTTCACATATGAGATGACTATGATTATGCTATGAATTGTTTTATACATATGTAATGTTCGGATTTCGTTCACTAACCCCTTTACCTTAATGTTATTCACTGGGCTTTAGCTCACTGTTTGTATATATATATTATAGGTGAGCATTCTGGAGTGCAAGCCCGAAGGTTTTGTGGGGGACTGTGTTTCTGTTGTCAGCCAGCCTTTGTGCCTCACGTGGAGGTTCCCAGTGTGTCTTGGGTTCAAGGGTTGATAAATTCTGTTTATGTATGGGACTTTATTTTAATCATGTTGTCTGTACGAAAAATACTGTAACGTGTGTGGTATAATATAATGTGTGGTTGACTTAAGGTTATGTAAATAAAGTTTTAAATTATTCTGTTTCATATAAGTCAACACAGCTCATTGGACATTTATATTTTTGTATATTGCTTCCGCTAGCCCCTTATCATATGCTCACCTATTCAGAGGCCGTAGGTAATCCAAGGATTATTGGCCGGTTACGGCACTAAACCTATAGGGGCGGGTTTGGGTCGTGACAGATTGGTGCCATGATTGCGCTGTTGATGGTACAAACAGTATTTTGTGGGGTTATGTCTAGCAGGGAGTGGGTCAGGAAGAGGTTGGGAATCAAGGGGTTTGAGATACCCTCTTTCCACCAGGACTTTTAGTGCGCTAGTTAGGCTCATATGGAGGGGGGTGAAGGTTCTGCCTTGAGCTCAGGTTAGGCTGGCTGTTTGTGGGTTGGTATTGGCGAAAGGGCTGGCAGTGGCGACGGTATTGATTTTAGTGGGTTTGGGAATAGTGCTACTGCTAGCATTGGTATTCCCGAAAAACACCCTTCTTGTTGGTTCGCCTGCTCTAGGAATAATCCCTTTGTTGAATGCACTCTTAATCTGAATTCCCAATTCACGCAAAATTTTGAAAGTGAATAGTGGAGTGACTATTAACTTTTGTAACATATCAGGCTCAAGGTTCTGCACCACTATCCGCACTTGGTCCTTCTCAGAAGGTCGATCTGTTATTTGTGCTGCCTTTGCTCTCCACCTTGCAACAAATTCCACAAAAGGTTTTTTAGGATTCTGGTGGGTTGCTTCAAGCTCTTGGGTGGTCATTTCGATTTGGGTATTATAAGAATACTGATTGATAAACGCCTCAGCCAAATCTTCCCAGTTCTGCTTCACTTTATCATCTAACTTGGCGTACCAAGTGGCTGCTATACCCGACAGGGTCTTTCCATACATAGAAAGTTTCTGAGGCCTAGTCAAACTCATCGGTTTCAGGACATCCAAGAAAAGCTAGATATGTACCATAGGATCTCTAAACCCATCGAAACGGTCAATGTGTGGCATTTTGAATCTGTCTAGGAGTCTTATGGTAGCCTCGGTATACCCATCTTCAATGTCGGGAATGGAATTAAGTCCCTGTGCCTTTTTGAATTGCTTCTCAAGGTTAGCAATTTTTAACAAGGTTGGGTCAAGATCATTAATATCAAGAGGATAAAGCCCCTCATTAGGCTGGACCAAGGGTCAAGAAATTGGAGCTTAAGCCAACCCTTCTCAAGGATCCGGACCTTGCAAATCTTTAGCTGGTGGAGGTGGGTTAAAGTTCCGCTGGGGGCCCGGGATTGGATGTGTAGTAGATGCCCCAGATGGGCGTTTCATTTCAGCAATGGTCTTATCTTGCATGGCAATCCCCTGGTTTAGGGCCATTATCATGGCCACAACTTCTTCTGGACTCTGTCTCATCACGGGTCTGTCGAGTTTGGCAATTGGAAAAATGGATGGGTGTAATTTTAGAGTTGACTAACAAGGATTTTTGACCCAGTTATACTTGATGTATCTGAACTGGATTAGTTTAGACAGGTTTGACTGGATTGGGCTTTTTAGAATGGGTCTTTTGGCCTTAGATGGATCTTTTGGGAATGGATCTTTTCCGAAATGGGCTTTTTGGGATCACATGGATTGGACCTTTCTTTGAGTGGGTTTTTTTTTTTCTAGAATTAGATGGACCGTGATGGGTTAAGGTAATCTTGCTCTTTCTCTGGCTCAAACAAACTTGGCATGACGAAACAAATGCCTCTCATCAGATCAGGATACCGGGTATGTCGGTCAAAACAAAGAAACATACAATTTTTGGCCCTGGTTTTGGTCTTGCTGACAATTCACCAATATTAAACACAAACCCTTGGATTTTGTCCCAAATTCTGACTCATATATAACCCTCAATTTTGAAAGGAATTGCCTCAAAATTAAGACTCTCCTAAGATTACATCACACATTTCCAAAGATTTCACATTTTGCATAAAAGCACTCAAAACACCCCTATAAGAGGTTAGGTTTTCCCTGTCCTAGCTTTAGAGTGATCTTCAACATTACTACTCAAACAAGTGGTATTACATCATCCTAGTAAATAGGAGGGCATCCTGTCCTATGTTTGAAAAGTCACTAAGGATGACTATATATAGTAAGGTCGAATGGTCAAAAGGGTACCTCAGCAAAAATATCTAATATACCGCTCACACCTAACACCGAAAAGTGAAAAGTGGATCAAGCGGTATGGCAGTAATCTAGATCCAAGGGTTGTGTTCCCAACATGGCAGAGCCTATGGCCGGTTAGTCTTTTGGCAAGTTTTTTAGGGAAGCCTCTGGCAAACCGTCCAGGAAATAGCAGTCGGCAAACACAGTGACTTAAGCGCATCTATGCAAATGCAATGCAAATAACATATAAGTGTAAATAAAAATTCACATTATGAGTTTCAAATTGAGTTCTCTAAATCCTCAAAGAGTCGCCGAAGCGTGGCTCGTTTTTTGCACTCCTTTCGGAAGATGAATAGCCCTACAATTCGGACTTAACTTGTGGTTCTGAATTTGATTTCACAAGTGCAATGTGAAATATATAAACACCAAAGAGTCCAAATTTGGCAAATATTTTGGAAAATTGATTTTAAATCAAAAATGCCAAAAATGGACTACTTTGCCAGATTACAGAGTCGTCACCTAAATATTTTTGAGAAATTTAGGAAACCCGAGACTCGTGCCAAAGGCCATTAGTCCCTCATCACCAAAGTGTCTCGGCTTGGCAACTTAGGTACAAGAGGGGAAGGTCATGAATTCAGCACCCCACTTGTCCGATCAAAGATCGGCCTTTACAAATCATGATGTGTTTCTTATTTACATTATATGTTCTTGTTTTGATTTATTAGCTATTTTAATATGTGATGCGCACACAAGGTATAGACTAGTTTGCAAGAATTGGAACAATTGATCTCATGTTTTGTTTCGAAATTGTTTTGTGAATTTGCTACTTGAAAAAGTGGGCTAAAATGGACATTTAATCAAACCATCCCAGTTCAAACAACTAGCCTTCATTCAAAGGCATTCAAATAATTATATCATTTAAGCAATTAGCTTCATGGTATTCATGCTTGACATGGCAACAAAAACATTCAATGCAACATGTTAAAGCAATAAAAGCTCACCTCGTACTTTGAGCTAAAACAAAGCAAAATAATTAGAAAAATATGCGTGTTCCCAATTAATGCAATATGACTAAATGCAACGCACACATGATGTATTTTTATAGGCTCGGCTATGAGCATGTCATATGATTTCATTCAAGACATGCGATAAAGTACAAATTCACACAATGAATCTTGAACATTTGATATCGGGTTAGCATGATGAGCCAAACCTTATATGCATGCAAGACGAATGTATGCAAAACATGAAGTATGCTAATGAAATGTGATATCCTATACTAACCACCATAAGCAAGTAAGTAAAAGGGAAAAAGACGTGGGGTTGGAAGACATACACATTATTACAACACTGTCCTCGTGCAAGAGGGTGCGAATCAAAGTCTAAAAGTCCGAATTTAACTAATTATTATAAAACCGAATGAATAAATAAGCGAAGCTAATTAACTAGCTAACTATGCTATTACAACAAAGATGACTACGATAAATAAACTAGCTCTCCAAACTAAGTAACTACGACTATTACAAAGGGAAAATCATAATTATTACAACACTTAATAATTAACGAGACAAATTACAATAAGCCATATTAAATTAATTAATTACAACAATGATCATAATGTAAACGAGGATGCGCAAGAATTGCATGCATGCACATGCACAATGTTCAAGAACAACTCTATCTGTCTCAGGTTTGCTCTGTTTCACCTCAGCCACTACCATCTTTTTGTTGTAAAAATACACTACTGACCAAACATTGAGGGTCGGCCGGCCCTCAATGAAGCCCGGCTGGGCCTAGAGAAGGCCGGTCGTGCCTCAATTTTGTGCAAAGCTCTGATGTGAAAATAGTGCAGACAGAGTTATTCTGAACTCTGTTTGTCCCTCCCACACTTCTCTGTCATGGAAAAGCCTCAAGAGAAGGTTCGAATTGCTTCTAGAATCATCAATAAGCAAGTTGATTGCTTGATGATTTCGATGCACAATTTTGGACAAAAATCAATAACTGAAATGAACAACAACCACCCCTCCCTCCTATCATGGAGTGAACTCAAAAAGGGAAGTAGTGACACTTCAAGATCCATCGAAACATCATGAATTGATGTTAGACAACTCTTGACAGAATGGATTTGGCATAACGTTCGACGGAACCCTAAACAAGATAACTCATTTTCTTTATGTGAGTTGGTTCATTTTAAGCCAAATTCATTAGCCTTTGCCATCCTTTAATTCATTAAGTCCAAGATGATTGTTACGTCCACTAAATGAGAAATATGTCAATCGGGAGGTGATTCTCAACGTGAAAGAGAGATTACATCATTGGCAATGAACGTCCGTAGACATTAACCCATTAAGCGTAAATCTCTAATTCACGTTTTGAATAACCGTCAACCGATTGAAACAACTCTCAAATGAAAGCGATGAATGGTAAGTTGATTATTAAAATGAGGTTATTAAACATAGAAATGAATTGAAGAAAAGCTTAGAACAATATATTACAAGTTATGTATGCAAACTTATGAGACAACAAGCAAACTAATCAAAGCATGAATTAATTAAATACATCAAAACAGACTTAAAATAGCCCCGAAAGTGTAAAAAAAATATAGCAGCTAAAACCATGTTAAAAGAGCACAAAAAGATAGGCAAAAACAAAAAGATACAAAGTTAGTTAGCAAAGCTAAGGAGGGATGGCTAACCCTCCACTTTTGGGACTTCTAAACCATATTTTAGCCTCTGAAAATAGTCCAAAAATAGTCCAAAAACTGCCCCAAAACAGTGGCTAAAATCAGATAAATAAGTGGGAAACACAAGGATATAAGCTTGGAATAAGGTTCAAGGAAGGGTGGTTAACCCCTCGACCTTTGGTAGCTCTTAAATCACTAGTTTCAGCCCACAAAATAGTCCCAAAACAGTGTATAAAGCATGGAAAATAGAAGAAAAGAGTAAAAGAGAAATAAGGAAGAAGATGCAAAAATTATACCTCTTGAAAAGAGGATACTTGTAGCTAAACAAATTGATTCTAAACACCCTCAAGTTTTGAAAATTTAGGTTTGAAACTTCAACAAAAGCTTCAAGAACAAGCTCTAATTGTGTATGTATAGCTAAAAAAGGTTTGAAGGTCAAGAAAGCTTTTGTAAGGAAGTTATGTCTAAGGTTCTACAAATATCTCCTAGAACAATTCTCTAACTTATAGGTTCTAAATATATGCCTTGAATTCTCTACAAGAAAGCTTCAAATCCAAGCTTTAATGGTGTATGGAGGGTGAAAGTTGATTTGAAGAACAAAAGAAGCTTGAAGGTTCAAGAGCTCTCATCAATGTCTAAGCCTTTTTGAAAATTTTTCTAACCTTAAAATCTAAAGTGGGAGTTCCTATTTATAAAGTTTGAGCCAAAAAGATCATAAATATCTTCAACCAAAGATATTTGTTCAATTCTTGCGCCATTGAGACCCTACGTCTCAAAACCCACAATGGGCCTAAAAGCAACCTGTAAAAATTTTTTCATTGAGCTTCGGTTGGGCCTCAATAAGGCACGGCCAGTTCTAAATTGACCCCGGCCTGGCCTTAAAAATCTACGTTCAGGTCTGACTTTAAACGGGCATATATCTCTCATCCGGACTCGATTTTAGGTGATTCTTGACTCTAAATTGAAGCTCCAGAAGTCTACTTTCTAATGGTTGTGGCTTCAAATCTAAATTCTAAGTGTGCAAAGACATATTCCTATTTTAGTAAAGGTTGCTCATTTCTATCTTAATCAGATTGATGCCTAATTTCTCCGAACTAGTTTTCTTCCCTTCTATCCTATTTTCTTCAACTCCAAACTTCTAAATAAGATGTTTTATAGATTTTTTCCTTTTCATGTATCTCCACTTTGTCCTTACTCAGTTTACCAAAAAGTGCAATGCTTTAAACGAAATGTGAGTCTCGGCACATTGTAGAAGCATTTGGAAAAATATTTTGAAATAAGGGTTTTAAGGTCTAAAATAATTTGGCCAAAATGGTGTGCAAGGTTTGGGATTTGAGCTTGAATCCAAATTTCTTTACTGAGAATTCAAAAGATTGCACAGTGTAACTTTCATCATCGGGTGTTTGGAATAAAGCCCCAAAGTCTTAGGGTGGTCAAAAATGGGTGTCTACACTACTGCAGATAGGATGAGATGTTTGGTTACTTTATTTTGTTTATTATTATTTTTTTTTGGTTGAACCTGGTGTATGAATTGCTGAGGCCTGGTGTATGAACTTTTGTCTTAACTTGTTTTTTGGTTGGGTAGAGGTCATCGGATTCATGATTTACAAATTGATAAAATTTTTTAATTTAAAATTTTAGTGTTGATTTACTGCATTTTTTTTTCCAAAGAGGAAAGTTTGATACTTCACTCTGAAGTGTTAGTATTGGTCATGAAAATAAGGTTAGACATCTTCCTTGAATATCTAACACTTGGTTAGTGCAGATCTGAAACTACTTTGGACTTTGAAATGGGAACCATTTTTACTTATTCCTAAAAACAGAGTATTCTTATGCCTTTTGATTGTTGGACCAATTCAGGTTATTGCTTCCTCAGTAGTGCATGTTAACAAAAAACAATTTCATGTTGTATGTGAACATAACCTATATAATTTGAATTGAATATTAGAGACAGCCATCTATGATTCTTTCACACTCATACAATGTCTATGCAAGGGTTAGAGAGTGGCAACTACATTCTTAACCACACTTCACTTCTGAAATGAAGTAAAGAACAACTTCCATTAGCACCAAGTTTATCGAAATCTTATTTTTCAATTATGAAAGTTAGCATCTTACATTGTATGTCAAATTTTAATTCATTCATAGTTTATTTCCCCTACCTGCGGTACCACAACATCCCTATGATTATCACTTATATCGTTGTTTGTGTAAGCCCTGTTTTGACCATTGTAATAGATTAACTCCTGATTACCAAAGTAGGTACTCTTTCACTTCAAGCTTTTGATCTCCTTGTTATAATTGATTTTGTTTTGAAGTTAATATTCAATTGATGTACATAGCCCATCCATACAACTTTTTTCTTTTGTAATTGACAATGTTGCTGATTCTCTACTTCTCCTAAAATCCGTAACTACTCTTAACAGAGAACTAAGATTCTTAAGATTGTTTGGATAACAATAATAAAAAAAATGATAATCAGAGAAAAATAGAACTAAACATAATTTTCTAGAATTTTGACTGCAACAATTTGAGAAGGAAGAAAAGGGAGAGGATAACTGCAACAATTTTTTTAGCTAGTAGAATAGGTTGTGTCCTTCCATAGAGTGAAAGACACATCAAAGCTTACACCACCTATTGTTTTGAGGTTGTTTGTATTGTGTATGCAGATTTAAAAATGGCTTCTTCTTCTACTAACAATAGCAACATAAGATTAAAATCGAGATTGTGCAATTGTGGAAGAACAGCTGCCATATGTATTGGAAGAACCAATGAGAATCGAAATCAAGGGCGTTTGTTCTTTATTTGCACATCAAAATATGTATGTATTGGAAATATTAATCCTTTAGTAGTGACAAATTAATTTGTGTTATTCGACTAACTGATTGTCATGCATTGTAGAATAACATTGCCCGTTGAAATTACTTCAAGTTCGTGGATGAAGATGATGAAGACGTTATGTCCACAATCCATTCCAACACTAGAGGTTGTGATGGTATTACAGTAGAAGACTTTAACGAGCTAAGGACGAGACTTGATGATGTGAAAAATGAAAATGATGACATGGTCGAAGGCTTGAAATAATGGAAAATAATTTGAAGGCGATGGTGTATTTCATTGTATTTTCTATAATTTTGTACATTGTGATGTAACTTATTGTTTGGTTGGCTTTGGGAAAATTTGACTAATGTTATTATGGATTTTATGAAACTTAACAGATGTATTGTCAGCATTTGTAGCATTTTGGCTTTGGTGAATAGATGCAATGATTTTAGATGGTTTTCATGAATAGAAATTTGACGAATGTAGTTTTGGATTTGATGATTATAGATGCAATGATGGCGTTTTGGTTTTCATGAATGGAAATTTGATGAATGTAGTTATAAATTTGATGATTATAGATGCAATGATTTTAGATGGTTTTCATGAATGGAAATTTGATGAATGTAGTTATGGATTTGATGATTATAGAACTTGGAAATTATAGCATTTTGGTCTTGTTTACATCAATCTTACCATGATTTGGTTTGGGTGTAGAGATAGTATTTGATGGTGTTAGAGCTCAAAATTCATATACCAACTATTCAACTAGCAAATTGCTACCTGGGATTCTAGCATTTGATTGGGTATCAAGATTTGTAAGGAAAAATGTAAAAAAGATCTGATCAACACAAGCACCTCTTGAAGAACCAACCACTCACAAGTTATCTACACCAAGCGCAAAGTCTCCATTACTCTACAAATATCAAAAACAAGAAAAATATTACTCAAAACACAACCAATAGTTCACTGCTTATAATAACATAACTGCTAGTGCCAAGATTGGAATTTATGCTTTAAACTAACTTTTATGCTTGAGAATACACCTGTAGGTCTTCAAAAAATAAGACACCAACTTGGCATAATTTTTCTAACAAATGAAAATGTTGTGTCCCTTTTCTTTCACACAAAAGAAAATCTAAAAATTCAACACACACAGTGGTCCATTGATTCCTTTGAAACAATCACTCAGAAGAAAATGAAGTACTACATCCTTCTATGTAGCAGTGATAGTAACAAACCATACAAAGGATAACATCAAGTGTAAATGCAAGCCATTAACATTAACAAAATGTGGAACATTTCCAGTGTAAATACAAGCCATAACACACATTTTACCCAATTTCAGCAACTATAGCAGCAACATCACTTTCTAGCAGGAGCAACATAAACAATTTCAACATCAGTTTGTTTCACAGTTTTAGCTGCTATGACTTCTATTTCTAGTGCGTTCCATCTCTTTCTGCTTGTCGATAGCCTAAAACGGAAAAAAGACAAAATTTTCCAAAATTTTCAACAACTAAATGAATGAGCTAAACATAATTTTCAGTAACTAAAAAAACAGAATTTTCAACATGTACCAAGATAGAATTTTCAGCAAGTAAAAATTAAAAAGACAGCAGCAAATTCAGTAACTAAATACATGCTTTAAACATAATTTTTAGCAAGTAAATACATGTTTTAACAGAATTTTCAGCAACTACAAAGCCAAAATTTTCAGCAACTAAAAATTAAAAAGACAGCAAGGATGAACCTGACTACACATTGGACTATTTGATTCTTGAGAATATCGAAACCTAATGTCATATCCACATGAACCTTGAAGTAGTGGCTGGAATGTTGGTTGAGTAGAATAACGTTGAGGCATTAAATTTGGCAAAGAATTTGGCACTACATACATCTCTCGCAAATTGTTTGCCTATAACAATGTCATGTATTGGGCTTCGCAATCATGGTTTGAGTCACATATTATATCCACACAAAAAATACAATGTTAAACTAACACTCACATGATATGTGGGATACATCAATGGCGATGGAATAGAATTACCACCCATGGCCAAAGATGGAGGAAGAGGATGAAGATGAGGAAGAGGTTGAAGAGGAGGAACAAGTTGATGAACATAGATATCTCCTCCAACAGATAATGGAGAAGGTGTAACTATTAGACTTGCAATAGATTTTGACGAAGCCAAGCTGTTAGCACGGGATTTTTTTTTGGAGTTCGCCACCAACGTCGCTTTGAATCCACCTTTTACCCTCATTTTGCCCTTACTAGTTGCCACCTTTTTCTTCAATCATTTTGGTTGCACAACATGATTCACATCATCGCAATCCACTTCAAAACTTTGGGTTGCATCATCATTACTTACTTAATTTTCAATACCAAAATTAGCACTTAACTTGCGTTCAATATTTGTACCTAATATAGCAAGCTGTGCAATAAAAAACTCATAAGTTTCTTCAGTTTCTGCAGGTCTACATGCTATTGCTCTAAATGCGACCATTAATGTCTTATACCATAAGGCTTGTTGAAATTTCTTCTCTACTTGAATGTCATTCCACGTAATGTCCTTCACAGTTTCGGCTCTTGCTTGTTTCATCCACCTCTTTAGAATGTATTATGAGGAACCTCTTTCATCTTCAATATGTCTCTAATAACCTTCAATAAGTGACAACACAAAATTCCTTCCCTTTCAAACTTTGTACAATTACAACCCAAAGAGCCATCCCTCTCCATCTTCACTTTCCTTGTATGATTGCTACCAACATCAACAACTATTTAAATGGTACTAGCCACGCCATATTCAATTGCTTCTATGTCCAATTCAATGGATCGAAAGTACTCATTTTGAAATTCCTCAAAAATCTTTTTTGTATACACATTACCCCTTTGAATTAACATTCTTATTGTCGTTTTCACCTTTGGCAACCTTTGGCACAAAACATATCCTGCTTCTAACTCCTTGTATCGCTTCTCTAAAAGTACCCTTTCGAAATGCATGAAGAATTCATTTAAATTAAAATTGCAACGAATGTAATCCTTCAAAAAGCATTAAAAGATTCACTAAGTTGTGTGGTACTCATTCCCGCAGCCCATGTTGATCTAACATATGGCCAACCCCATTTTTCATTCACCGTAAAAGTCAATTTCAACCAATGGTTTTTATGTGCATCATATTTATCAAGCATTTGTACCCACTCTAACTTCCATTGATTTACATTTTCAATGTCAAACAAGAATTTATTTAGTACACCCTTTAGCCCCTTATCTTGGAACAGACAATTAACATATTTTAATGCATTTTGCAACAAATGCCAAGTACACAATCGGTGACTCGTGTTAGGCATAACGATGGGTATGGCTTGAGCCATTACATTATCTTGATCAGTGAACAAAGTTTTTGGTGCCTTTCTTGACATAACCTCTAGAAAATTTTGAAACAACCATAGAAACGATTCGGCGGTCTCATCATACAACAAGGCTGCACTAAATATAACTATTTCCCTATGATAGTTGAATCCCACAAAAGATGCAAAGGGTTTATGTTCTTTCTTTAACTTGTAAGTCGTATCAAATGTGACAACATCACCAAATTAGGCATAATCCATGATCATTTGTGCATCGTCCTAAAACATATTCGTTATTTGTTCCTCATTATCTAACTGAAAAGCATAAAAAAAAGAAAAAGAAGAAGGATTCTACAAAGATTTTTCTTTAAAGTATTACAACACATTGCCTACTTCCCCATATGCTAAACTTTGTTGTCTTTTGGTTCTCAAATAATTTTTTTGATCTAATTTTGTAAACACAAGACATTGCCTCCCACCAGCTTCCCTACCTATGAGTTCAAAAGACTGGCCTAAACGAAGACCAGATTATGCCGCCAAATCTAACTCAATTGCTTAGGTAGTCGATATCTTTCTTTGTGACGGTAAGTTGTGGGCACACTCGGGTGATACAAGATCATAGTTGTGTTTTTCTTTGAAATCAGTCACAACAAATTTTCCAGTACCCTCATCTAATTTAGCATAAAGTCGAGCCTCACAACTAGTCCTAGTTTCAGCTCTAGGGTTTTTTGCCAATGGGTCTCGCTTGTCAACCTTTCGAAATCCTTCCTTGTTGCAAACCAAAAGTCTACAAATAAGTTGCTTAGTGAACTTGTTCTTCCTATAACAATCTCTTCTTATGCTAAACCCCATTCTTCCTCCATATGTATTATAAAAATCATATGTACATTGTTCAGAATCAAATGTCATTCAGCTTCCAAGCACAATCATTCTCAGGTTCCATATCATATCAAAATGCAACTGAAAACTCATATAAATAAAATCTTAGCTACATAAATTAAATCTTTTTTTCAGAGACAAAAAAACACAATATCTGCTCCAGAGACAAAAAAATTCTAGAGACAACAAATTCCAAAGAGGAAATCCATATAGGCCTCAATGAATTGAAGCTTAAATAAAAATATATCAAATAAACAATCATATAAATAAAAAACAATGCTGCACTATGATCAAAGAACTCATTGTCACACTTGGATAAAGAAACAAGAAATGAGAACTAAGGAGTGAGACCTAATTAAAAAAAAAAAAAATTTAATTGGTGATGTTGTCACATTTGATAAAATCCACTAGGAAAAAATTATTTGAGAATGAGTACCACACAACAGTTGAAAATCTTTTGTAGGACATAAAATTATATACAAATCAATGGAAGTAGGCAATTAAGAAAATTTGTCATATTTGAATTCAAATATTTGTATGTATATATAATGGGAGGACTCATTATAAGGTGTGCTTAGCATTAACTATGGATATGACCAAGTCTCTATTTTATCTACTTGTTTGTTTTATATAGCTTTACATAGATACCATGTGTTCTTTGGTTGAATTCTTAAGCCTTCACACTTTTGTTTTAGTCAATAGTGGTTTGTGGGTATTGTATAAAACTTTTTTTTGAAGAAGAACCCAGTTACCCAAAATTGAAATCTACAACAGATGGTCCCTTTTGTAGACACCCCATCTTTGACTGCCCTTAAGACTTGGGCGCCACTGATTGATCACTCGATGATGAAAGTTATGCTGTACAATCGCTCAATTTCTTCAGCAAGGAGAGCTCAAAATCCCAACCTTGCACCCCATTTTGGACCAAAATTATTTTAGACCTTAAAACCCTCTCTTTCAAAATATTTTTGAAAATGTTTCTACGATATTCCGAGGGTCGCATTTTATTAAAAATTGCATTTTTCGGTAAACCGAGCAAGGACAAAGTGTAAATAAATGGAATAGAGGTGAACTCTTAGAAAATTATTTTTAAACCTCTTATTTATATGTTTGGAGTTGAAGAAAATAGAAGGAGACAGAAGAAAACTAGTTGGGAAGTGGTTAAGCTTGAGATAGTCAAGAGAGAATTAGGTAGCCTCACTAAATCAAGCCTACCTTTTGTACACTTGGACTTTAGTTGTGAGGCCACCACCATTGGAAAGTGGACTTCTGGGGCTTCATTTTACACTCAAGAATCTCCTAAATCCGAGTCCAGATGAGGGAGATATGGCTATTTGGAGTTAAGACAAAACTGGGCAACCTTCACTAAAATAGGCATATCTCTTTTCACACTTAGAATTTAGATGTGAGGCTTCCACCATTGGAAACTAGACTTCCGGAGCTTCAATTTAGACTCAAGAATGACCTAAAACCGAGTCTAGATGAAAGAGATATGCCCATTTGAAGTCGGCCCTAGAAGCATGGCCAGCAAGTGGCCGGACAGCTATCATTTGTGGCCGGCAAACCACCATTTTTTGCCTTCTGGCCATCATTGATGGCCAGCCAGCCACCACTGCAAGCTTGCCGGCCATCAATGTAAAAACCAGATATTTTCCCTCCAGTTGTTCTACACTGTTCTAGCTGTTTATTTTTAGATATTTTCGACCAAAGCTCATATATTTCTATATATAGAGGACCTCCCTCTCATCTTTCAACGTTAGAAAACATTAAGAGTGAAGAAATATTTTGGAAAATATCCTCTCTCTCAAGAATTCTCTCTCTATCTTGCAACTTACATAGCCTTTCCCCAAACACTCTAAAACAAACCTAGAGAACTTCTTACTGAGATGATTTGAGCTTGAGTTTGAGCTCTTGAAGCACTTGAGAGTGTGAAATTGGTGGTTTATGACTAAAGGGTTCATTCCTCTCCAAGAGTTATACCTTATCTTGCCTTTGTACCATCTTTACACCCCTTATTTTCTATCTTTTCTTGCTATTTTTAAGGCTATTAAAGGTAGAGGGGTTAATCACCTTTCTTTGAACCTTGTTCTCTAAGCCTTTCCACTTGTGTTTCCCATTTTTTTATCAAATCTTTTTGAGCTTTTTACCATTGATTTTCAGAGGTTTTCAGAGGCTAAAAAAGTGGTTTTGAAGTCCTAAAAATGGAGGGGTTAGCCATCCCTCATTTGGCTTATTTACTAGCTTAAGTTGTTCCATGTTTTAGCTTTCATTCCAGCACATTTTTGTACTATTTTGGGGCTGTTTTTAGGCTGTATAAACTCTGTATTTTTGGGCTGAAACTTGTGGTTTAAGGCCAATAAAGGTTGAGGGGTGGTTCACCCTTCTTTGTACCTTGTTTTGAAGGCCTTTCCCCTTGTGTTTCCCACCCTTTTACTATCTTTTTCTAAGCTTTTAAACACTATTTTTCAGAGTTATTTCAATGGTTAAAAACATGTTTTGAAGTCCAAAAATGGAGGGGGTAGCCTCCCCTTCTTGTGTTTTGTTTACTAGCCTAGCATGCTCTATGTTTTAGCCTATTATTCAAGCTTTTGTTAGTCTAATTCAGCATGTTTTAGGGTTGTTTCAGACTTGTTTTAAAATTTTTTTTTAGGTGTTTGTTGTGTTTGAGTTTTGTTTTGCATGCTTGTAGTGTAATAGTCCTTATGAGCTTGGTGTTTTAGGCCTTAAACACCATCTCCTTTGAGTGATAGCATTTATTTATGCTTTTCTCACTTATTTTCAGCACTAATAATTTCTGCAACCTCCCTTCTTTCTTGGCTTTTGTTTTGCTTTGAGAGTTGTTTCAAGCCTCTTGTTCTTTTAAGCATGAGATTGAGGTTGTCATGCTTAATGGTTTAATCCCTTTTAGGGGTTCATTATCAACGGCATGACATCTCTTTCATGTCTTAAGTTAACTCTTGGTTTGGTACTTCACTCCATTAGAGGACTTAAATTCATTATTGGACTTAATGAATTAAAGGATGGTTGGTAATCTAAAATTGAGTAATTAAAAATTGGGACTAAAATGGAACAAGATAATAATTTGGTTGTGTTTAATCGGACGTTAATTGAACACACGGAAGCTTGAACCATTTCACACTTGTTAGTGATTAAATGATTCAAGTCTCCAAGATCAACTTCTTCCCTTGATCATTCATGAAAGGGAGAAGGTTTGTGTCTTGTTTTGCATTTATTGAAATTGCACATCTTGAGTCACAAGCCATCATGCAATGAAATTGCTGGAGTTGGTGGTTTGTGGCTTAAATTCACAACTCCTTGGATATACTCATGAAAAGGAATGGTGAGTTGTGCAGACAATCCCTGGAAATACTCTTTCTTTGCTCTGCTTGTCCTCTGTTGCAGCATGATGAACTAGTGCATCAGTGGCCAATAGGCCACTTTTCATGGCTGGCAGGTGGCCGACAGAACACCACTAATGGCCGGCAATCTTTGTTAGTGGCCGCCTGGCCACTAATGTAAATCTTAGCAGAATTTTGGTAAGATAGGCAGATTTGTTCTAGAAGTGTTCAACTCTGCAAACAGAGGCTTTTGGGAGCAAAACGAAGGTCTTTTCAGGTGATATCTGAGCATCCACATAAACATCTTCCATTCCCTGAGGCGGAGTAGTGGCAGAATAGTTAGAGACTTTAATTGTAACTTAATTAGTTAGCTTACTAGTTAGTTCATTCAAGTTTTGTAATAATTAGTTAATTAGTTTAACTTGTGTGGGAGCCGAATTTATTGACAGGCAGAAGGCACGCGCAATACAAGCCCGATAATAATCGGCTGTATCCAGCGAGAATAGGGTGCCGAATATAGTATTTGGGCCAAATAAGTGTGTAGTATTGGAGCCGGATAATGTAAAGGACAATGATCAAAAAGTAGGCCCTGGCCCCGAGGCTCGAGAGAAACAGGTATAAATACAGAAACAACATATTTAGTAGGTATGTAAGAATCACTCCACTTAACTTAGACAAGAAGTTATCTTGAGTGTCTGAACTAACTTGTCCGTCGGAGTGCTAATTCCGGCATTCCTGACTGGAGTGTTTTCGTCTTTTCAGATGACTAGCTGAGGATCACCAGCGTCTCCCAAGATCTGAAGAATATTTCCAAACCACTTCTCCACAATTGGCGCCGTCTGTGGGAATACTCAAATACATCCATGGCAGGCGTTACTAAAGATCCTCCGGTAGCCATTGACGAGACCAAGACAATGAGATGACCTTACTCCAAAGAATATGCTCGAAAGAAACCATCGCAAGAAGACGCCTTTGAATTTTGATTCACCAACGACTTCAAGAAGAGACAATGTAGGCGATCATGGAACAAGCAAAGCGAATCTAATAGAGGCTGGAGAACATGATCGCTGAAAATGAACGTCTCCGTCAAGATCTGGCCCTCGAAGTTGCAAAATCAAGAGAAGCCATGCGCCAAGATCCCGAACGACCTCTGAGGGCTGGTGGACAACAACCTCGAGCCAGGCCCAAGGATACCAATAGCGACTCCAACTCATTATCCACGGAGCTCACCAAGAAGGGACGATCCGAAACTTCTAGCTCCTCCGAAAAGAGTCTACATACAAGGAACAAGCGCAGGAGGAGCAGTTCAGACGAAGATGACTAGAACGATCCTTTTGTCCGAGCAAGGGCAGGCCTCGCCTAAGAAGTTCAAAGTCTCCATTCACTCTTTACAATGGAAAATCGACCCCACTAATCATATCTGTCATTACAAGTAGGCCATGACATTGCATGCGCATACAACGGCCCTCATGTGAATATTCCCTATGACTTGGGGCCATTAGCTGTCAGGTGGTATTATAAGCTGGAGCCGACCTCCATTAAAAGATTCCATCAATTACAAAAATCCTTCAGGGCCAGGTTCATCACCAATGAGGTACAGCCGAAACAGGCCGACTCTCTCTGGGCTATGCAGATTCAATCAGGAGAAACGCTTATAGCGTACTCGGCGTGATATTGGGAGTGCTTCAACCTCGTCGACAACGCTTGTAACGACTCCATGGCCATCACTGCCTTCAAAATGGGACTGTATCCTAATAGTCCTCTTCGCAGGTCTCTGACCATAAGACACCCCAAAACGGTCTGGACGTTGATGAAGAAAGTTGAGGAGTATTGCAAATAAAGGCCGACCAAGTGTCCAACAAAATGGCCCCCCCTGAAATTGCTCAACCAATAAGTTCCGTGCCGCCTCCTAGCCCAGAGCCTCGGCAGCGCGTTAAACGAGACAAAAGGCGGAAGACTTGCCAATCAAGCGATCAATATCCCCACTAGACGAATGAGCAACTGCAAGTCGACAGCAGACGTCCGACACGTGTCGACAAAAAGTACACAGAGTTGTCTGAACCAATCGCTACAATAATGACCAAAGTCCAACACCTTCCATTCTTCAAATGGCCGTCAAAGATGATGGGGCCGCCCGACACGCGAAGAAGGGATCGACGGTGCGAATATCACAAAGATCACGGCCATGAAACAGAGAGTTGCTACGCATTAAAAGATCACCTAGAAGAACAGGTGCAAGACGGCCGACTACAACAGTATGTGAGATAGGGAAAGCCAACCAAGGCACTAGCCTTGAGGCAGGACTCTCCTTCACTTGGCGTGATCCATATAATCTATAGCCTGCCTACACCCCCAACCATGCACACAATTCAATCGCATCCAATCCCCCAAGAGCAATGTATTCCGACTGAATGGCCCAAAGAAACTCCGACAATCGCTTTCAATGACTCCGACCTTAGAGGCACAACAGCTTCCCACATTGATCCGTTGGTCATAAGATTACGCATAAACTGGTTCACCATTGAACGAATTCTCATAGACCCAGGGAGTACTTCAGAGGTTATGTATTACCAAACTTTCATCAAACTCGGCATCAATGAGTCAGATTTGTGTCCGGCGCCTCGTCCATTGTTCAGCTTTAATATGAATCCCGAATACCCGCTAAGGAAGATCACACTACCTGTCCGGGCGGGCTCCAAAACGGTCGAAGTAGAATTTATGGTCATAAAGCTCCCTTCTCCGTATAATGTCATCTTGGGGCGAACCTGGATACATATTATGAAGGTCGTTCCAAGCACTTATCATCAGCACGGGCGCTTCCCGACAGCTCGTGGCATTGAAGAAATCCGTGGCTCACCCCAATCGGCACAAGCAGCGATTTTATGAAAACCATATCACTGACCCGACCTGTGGGCTTTGATGCTTGTATAAATTTCACTTCTGCAATGTAAACCATCTTTCTTTGTCATTCAATTCATCTCACAAAACCCATTACGCCGTTCGTCATAATGACAATTCGGAGCCCCCTCTGGTTCATGACACCTTAGGGCCGATTAAGTCTCTGGATTCAGAGCGCCCTTCGTGGATATCACGATTGGCTACATTAAGTCTCCGGATTCGGAGCCCTCTTTGGTGCATGACACCTTAGGGCCGATTAAGTCTCCGGATTCGGAGTGCCTTTCGTGGATATTACGATTGGCCACATTAAGTCTCCGGATTCAGAGCCCCTTTGGTGCATGACACCTTAGGGCCGATTAAGTCTCCGAATTCGGAGCGCCCTTTGTGGATATCACAATTGGCTACATTAAGTCTCCGGATTCGAAGCCCCTTTGGTGCATGACACCTTAGGGCCGATTAAGTCTCTAGATTCGGAGCGCCCTTCGTGGATATCATGATCGGCCACATTAACTCTCCGAATTCGGAGCTCCCTTTGGTGCATGACACCTTAGGATCGATTAAGTCTCCAGATTCGGAGCGCCCTTCGTGAATATCATGATTGGCTACATTAAGTCTCCGGATTCGGAGCTTCTTTGGTGCATGACACCTTAGGGCCGATTAAGTCTCCAAATTCGGAGCGCCCTTCGTGAATATCACGATTGGCCACATTAAGTCTCCGGATTCGGAGCCCCCTTTGGTGTATGGCACCTTAGGGCCAATTAAGTCTCCGGATTCGGAGCACCCTTTGATGCATGACATCTTAGGGCCGATTAAGTCTTCGGATTCGGAGCACCCTTCGTGGATATCATGATTGGCCACATTAAGTCTCCGGATTCAGAGCCCCCTTTGGTGCATGGCACCTTAGGGCCGATTAAGTCTCCGGATTCGAAGCCCCCTTCGGTACATGACACCTTAGGGCCGATTAAGTCTCCGGATTCGGAGCGCCCTTCGTGGATATCACGATTGGCTACATTATGTCTCCGGATTCGGAGCCCCCTTTGGTGCATGACACCTTAGGGCCGATTAAGTCTCCGGATTCGGAGTGCCCTTCGTGGATATCACGATTGGCCACATTAAGTCTCCGGATTCGGAGCCCCCATTGGTGCATGACACCTTAGGGCCGATTAAGTCTCCGGATTCGGAGCGCCCTTCGTGGATATCACAATTGGCTACATTAAGTGTCCGGATTCGAAGCCCCTTTGGTGCATGACACCTTAGGGTCGATTAAGTCTCTAGATTCGGAGCGCCCTTCGTGGATATCACGATTGGCCAGATTAACTCTCTAGATTCGGAGCCCCCTTTGGTGCATGGCACCTTAGGGCCAATTAAGTCTCCAGATTCGGAGCCCCCTTTGATGCATGACACCTTAGGGCCGAATAAGTCTCCGGATTCGGAGCACCCTTCGTGGATATCATGATTGGCCACATTAAGTCTCCAGATTCGGAGCCTCCATTGGTGCATGGCACCTTAGGGCCGATTAAGTCTCCGGATTCGGAGCCCCATTTGGTGTATTACACCTTAGGGCTGATTAAGTCTCCGGATTCGGAGCGCCCTTCGTGGATAACACGAATGGCTACATTAAGTCTCCGGATTCGGAGCCCCTTTTGGTGCATGACACCTTAGGGCCGATTAAGTCTCCGGACTCGGAGTGCCCTTCGTGGATATCACGATTGGCCACGTTAAGTCTCCGGATTCGGAGCCCCCTTTGGTGCATGACACCTTAGGGCCGATTAAGTCTCCGGATTCGGAGCGCCCTTCGTGGATATCACAATTGGCTACATTAAGTCTCCGGATTCGAAGCCCTTTTGGTGCATGACACCTTAGGGCCGATTAACTCTCTAGATTCGGAGCGCCCTTCGTGGATATCACGATTAGCCACATTAAGTCTGCGGATTCGGAGCCCCCTTTGGTGCATGACACCTTAGGACCGATTAAGTCTCCAGATTCGGAGCGTCCTTCGTGGATATCATGATTGGCTACATTAAGTCTCCGGATTCGGACCTCCTTTGGTGCATGACACCTTAGGGCCGATTAAGTCTCCAGATTCGGAGCGCCCTTCGTGGATATCACGATTGGCCACATTAAGTCTCCGGATTCGGAGCCCCCTTTGGTGCATGGTACCTTAGGGCCAATTAAGTCTCCGGATTCGGAGCCCCCTTTGATGCATGACACCTTAGGGCCGATTAAGTCTCCGGATTCGAAGCACCCTTCATGGATATCACGATTGGCCACATTAAGTCTCCGGATTCGGAGTCCCCTTTGGTGCATGGCACCTTAGGGCCGATTAAGTATCCGGATTCGGAGCCCCCTTTGGTGCATGACACATTAGGGCCGATTAAGTCTCCGGATTCGGAGCGCCCTACGTGGATATCACGATTGGCTACATTAAGTCTCCGGATTCGGAGCCCCCTTTGGTGCAATACACCTTAGGGCCAATTAAGTCTCCGGATTCGGAGTGCCCTTCTTGGATATCACGATTGGCCACATTAAGTCTCCGGATTCGGAGCCCCCTTTGGTGCATGACACCTTAAGGCCAATTAAGTCTCCGGATTCGGAGCGCCCTTCGTGGATATCACAATTGGCAACATTAAGTCTCCGGATTCGAAGCCCCTTTGGTGCATGACACCTTAGGGCCGATTAAGTCTCTAGATTCGAAGCGCCCTTCGTGGATATCACGATTGGCCACATTAAGTCTCTAAATTCGGAGCTCCCTTTGGTGCATGACACCTTAGGACCGATTAAGTCTCCAGATTCGGAGAGCCTTTCGTGGATATCATGATTGGCCACATTAAGTCTCCGGATTCGGAGCTCCTTTGGTGCATGACACCTTAGGTCCGATTAAGTCTCCAGATTAAGAGTGCCTTTCGTGGATATCACGACTGGCCACATTAAGTCTCCGGATTCGGAGCCCACTTTGGTGCATGTCACCTTAGGGCCAATTAAGTCTCCGGATTCAGAGCACCCGTTGATGCATGACATCTTAGGGCCGATTAAGTCTCCGGATTCGGAGCACCCTTCGTGGATATCATGATTGGCCACATTAAGTCTCCGGATTCGAAGCCTCATTTGGTGCATGGCACCTTAGGGCCGATTAAGTCTCCGGATTCGGAGCCCCCTTTGGTGCATGACACCTTAGGGCCGATTAAGTCTCCGGATTTGGAGCGCCATTCGTAGATATCACGATTGGCTACATTATGTCTCCGGATTCGGAGCCCCCTTTGGTGCATGACACCTTAGGGCCGATTAAGTCTCCGGATTCGAAGTGCCCCTCGTGGATATCACGATTGGCCCCATTAAGTCTCCTGATTCGGACCCCCCTTTGGTGCATGACACCTTAGGGCCAATTAACTCTCCGGATTCGGAGCGCCTTTCGTGGATATCACAATTGGCTACATTAAGTTTCCAGATTCGAAGCCCCTTTGGTGCATGACACCTTAGGGCCGATTAAGTCTCCAGATTCGGAGCGCCCTTCGTGGATATCACGATTGGCCAGATTAACTCTCCGGATTCGGAGCCCCCTTTGGTGCATGGCACCTTAGGGCCAATTAAGTCTCCAGATTCGGAGCCCCTTTGATGCATGACACCTTAGGGCCGATTAAGTCACCGGATTCGGAGCACCCTTCGTGGATATCACGATTGGCCACATTAAGTCTCGAGATACGGAGCCTCCTTTGGTGCATGGCACCATAGGACCGATTAAGTTTCCGGATTCAGAGCCCCCTTTGGTGTATGACACCTTAGGGCCGATTAAGTCTCCAAATTCGGAGCGCCCTTCGTGGATATCACAATTGGCTACAATAAGTCCCCGGATTCGGAGCCTCTTTTGGCGCATGACACCTTAGGGCAGATTAAGTCTCTGGATTCGGAGTGCCCTTCGTGGATATCACGATTGGCCACGTTAAGTCTCCGGATTCGGAGCCCCCTTTGGTGCATGACACCTTACGGCCGATTAAGTCTCCGGATTCGGAGCGCCCTTTGTGGATATCACAATTGGCTACATTAAGTCTCCGGATTCGAAGCCCTTTTGGTGCATGACACCTTAGGGCCGATTAAGTCACTAGATTAGGAGCGCCCTTCGTGGATATCACGATTGGCCACACTAAGTCTGCGGATTCGGAGCACCCTTTGGTGCATGACACCTTAGGACCGATTAAGTCCCCAGATTCAGAGCGCCCTTCGTGGATATCATGATTGGCTACATTAAGTCTCCGAATTCGGAGCTCCCTTTGGTGCATGACACCTTAGGATCGATTAAGTCTCCAGATTCAGAGCGCCCTTCGTGAATATCATGATTGGCTACATTAAGTCTCCGGGTTCGGAGCTTCTTTGGTGCATGACACCTTAGGGCCGATTAAGTCTCCAAATTCGGAGCGCCCTTCGTGGATATCACGATTGGCCACACTAAGTCTGCGGATTCGGAGCCCCCTTTGGTGCATGACACCTTAGGACCGATTAAGTCTCCAGATTCGGAGCGCCCTTCGTGGATATCATGATTGGCAACATTAAGTCTCCGGATTCGGACCTCCTTTGGTGCATGACACTTTAGGGCCGATTAAGTCTCCAGATTCGGAGCGCCCTTCGTGGATATCACGATTGGCCACATTAAGTCTCCGGATTCGGAGCCCCCTTTGGTGCATGGCACCTTAGGGCCAATTAAGTCTCCGGTTTCGGAGCCCCCTTTGATGCATGACATCTTAGGGCCAATTAAGTCTCCGGATTCGGAGAACCCTTCGTGGATATCATGATTGGCCACATTAAGTCTCCAGATTCGGAGCCCCCTTTGGTGCATGTCACCTTAGGGCCGATTATGTCTCCGGACTCGGAGCCCCCTTTGGTGCATGACACCTTAGGGCCGATTAAGTCTCCAGATTAAGAGCGCCCTTCGTGGATATCACGATTGGCCACATTATGTCTTCGGATTCGGAGCCCCCTTTGGTGCATAACACCTTAGGGCCGATTAAGTCTCCGGATTCGGAGTGCCCTTCGTGGATATCACGATTGGCCACATTAAGTCTGCGGATTCGGACCCCCCTTTGGTGCATGACACCTTAGGGCCGATTAAGTCTCCGGATTCGGAGCGCCCTTCGTGGATATCACAATTGGCTACATTAAGTCTCCGGATTCGAAGCACCTTTGGTGCATGACACCTTAGGGCCGATTAAGTCTCCAGATTCGGAGCGCCCTTCGTGGATATCACGATTGGCCAGATTAACTCTCCGGATTCGGAGCCCCCTTTGGTGCATGGCACCTTAGGGCCAATTAAGTCTCCAGATTCGGAGCCCCCTTTGAGGCATGACACCTTAGGGCCGATTAAGTCTCCGGATTCGGAGCACTCTTCGTCGATATCACGATTGGCCACAATAAGTTTCCAGATTCGGAGCCTCCTTTGGTGCATGGCACCTTAGGGCCGATTAAGTCTCCGGATTCGGAGCCCCTTTTGGTGCATGACACCTTAGAGCTGATTAAGTCTCCGGATTCGGAGCGCCCTTCGTGGATATCACGATTGGCTACATTAAGTCTTCGGATTCGGAGCCCCTTTTGGGGCATGACACCTTTGGGCCGATTAAGTCTCCAGATTCGGAGTGCCCTTCGTGGATATCACGATTGGCCACGTTATGTCTCCGGATTCGGAGCCCCCTTTTGTGCATGACACCTTAGGGCCGATTAACTGTCCGGATTCGGAGCGCCCTTCGTGGATATCACAATTGGCTACATTAAGTCTCCAGATTCGAAGCCCTTTTGGTGCATGACACCTTAGGGCCGATTTAGTCTCTAGATTCGCAGCTCCCTTCGTAGATATCACGATTGGCCACATTAAGTCTCCGGATTCAGAGACCCCTTTGGTGCATGACACCTTAGGGCCGATTAAGTCTCCGGATTCGGAGCGCCCTTCGTGGATATCACAATTGGCCACATTAAGTCTTCGGATTCGGAGCCCCCTTTGGTGCATGAAACCTTAGGGCCGATTAAGTCTCCAGATTCGGAGCGCCCTTCGTGGATATCACAATTGGCTACATTAAGTCTCCGGATTCGAAGCCCCTTTGGTGCATGACACCTTAGAGCCGATTAAGTCTCTAGATTCGGAGCGCCCTTCGTGGATATCACGATTGGCCACATTAAGTCTCCGAATTCGGAGCTCCCTTTGGTGCATGACACCTTAGGACTGATTAAGTCTCCAGATTCGGAGCGCCTTTCGTGGATATCATGATTGGCAACATTAAGTTCCCAGATTCGGAGCTCCTTTGGTGCATGACACCTTAGGGCCAATTATGACTAAGGATTCGGAGCACCCTTTGATGCATGACATCTTAGGGCCGATTAAGTCTCCGGATTCGGAGCACCCTTCGTGGATATCTTGATTGGCCACATTAAGTCTCCAGATTCGGAGCCCTCTTTGGTGCATGTCACCTTAGGGCCGATTAAGTCTCCGGATTCGGAGCCCCCTTTGGTGAATGACACCTTAGGGCCGATTAAATCTCCGAATTCGGAGCGCCCTTCGTGGATATCACGATTGGCTACATTATGTTTCCGGATTCGGAGCCCCCCTTGGTGCCTGACACCTTAGGGCCGATTAAGTCTCCGGATTCGGAGTGCCCTTCGTGGATATCACGATTGGCCACATGAAGTCTCCGGATTCGGAGCGCCCATCGCGGATATCACAATTGGCTACATTAAGTCTCCAGATTCGAACCACCATTGGTGCATGACACCTTAGGGCCGATTAAGTCTCCAGATTCGGAGCGCCCTTCGCGGATATCACGATTGGCCAGATTAACTCTCCGGATTCGGAGCCCCCTTTGGTGCATGGCACCATAGGGCCAATTAAGTCTCCAGATTCGGAGCCCCCTTTGATGCATGACACCTTAGTGCCGATTAAGTCTCCGGATTCGGAGCACCCTTCGTGGATATCACGATTGGCCACAATAAGTCTCCAGATTCGGAGCCTCCTTGGGTGCATGGCACCTTAGGGCCGATTAAGTCTCCGGATTCGAAGACCCCTTTGGTGCATGACACCTTAGAGCTGATTAGGTCTCCGGATTCGGAGCTCCCTTCGTGGATATAACGATTGGCAACATTAAGTCTCCGGATTCGAAGCCCCTTTTGTGCATGACACCTTAGGGCCGATTAAGTCCCTAGATTCGGAGCGCCCTTCGTGGATATCACGATTGGCCACATTAAGTCTGCGGATTCGGAGCCCCCTTTGGTGCATGACACCTTAGGACCGATTAAGTCTCCAGATTCGGAGCGCCCTTCGTGGATATCATGATTGGCTACATTAAGTCTCCGGATTCAGACCTCCATTGGTGCATGACACGTTAAGGCCGATTAAGTCTCCAAATTCGAAGCGCCCTTCGTGGATATCAGGATTGGCCACATTAAGTCTCCGGATTCGGAGCCCCCTTTGGTGCATGGCACCTTAGGGCCAATTAAGTCTCCGAATTTGGAGCCCCCTTTGATGCATGACACCTTAGGGCCGATTAAGTCTCCGGATTCGAAGCACCCTTCGTGGATATCATGATTGGCCACATTAAGTCTCCAGATTCGAAGTCCCCTTTGGTGCATGGCACCTTAGGGCCGATTAAGTCTTCGGATTCGAGGCCCCCTTTGGTGCATGACACCTTAGGGCCGATTAAGTCACCGGATTCGGAGCGCCCTTCGTGGATATCACGATTGGCCACATTAAGTCTCCAGATTCGAAGTCCCCTTTGGTGCATGGCACCTTAGGGCCGATTAAGTCTTCGGATTCGAAGCCCCCTTTGGTGCATGACACCTTAGGGCCGATTAAGTCACCGAATTCGGAGCGCCCTTCGTGGATATCATGATTGGCTACATTAAGTCTCCAGATTCGAAGTCCCCTCTGGTGCATGGCACCTTAGGGCCGATTAAGTCTTTGGATTCGAAGCCCCCTTTGGTGCATGACACCTTAGGGCCGATTAAGTCACCGGATTCGGAGCGCCCTTCGTGGATATCATGATTCGCTACATTAAGTCTCCGGATTCGGAGCCCCCTTTGGTGCATCACACCTTAGGGCCAATTAATTCTCCGGATTCGGAATGCCTTTCGTGGATATCATGATTGGCCACATTAAGTCTTCGGATTAGGAGCCCCCTTTGGTGCATGACACCTTAGGGCCGATTAAGTCTCCGGATTCGGAGCGCCCTTCGTGGATATCACAATTGGCTACATTAAGTCTCCGGATTCGAAGCCCCTTTGGTGCATGACACCTTAGGGCCGATTAAGTCTCTAGATTCGGAGCGCCCTTCGTGGATATCACGATTGGCCACATTAAGTCTCCGAATTCGGAGCTCCCTTTGGTGCATGACACCTCAGGACCGATTAAGTCTCCAGATTCGGAGCGCCCTTCGTGGATATCATGATTGGCTACATTAAGTCTCTGGATTCGGAGCTCCTTTGGTGCATGACACCTTACGGCCGATTAAGTCTCTAGATTCGGAGCGCCCTTCGTGGATATCACGATTGGCCACATTAAGTCCCCGGATTCGGAGCCCCCTTCGGTGCATGGCACCTTAGGGCCAATTAAGTCTCCGGATTCAGAGCCCCCTTTGATGCATGACACCTTAGGGCCGATTAAGTCTCCGATTTCGGAGCACCCTTCATGGATATCATGATTGGCCACATTAAGTCTCCGGATTCGTAGCCCCCTTTGCTGCATGGCACCTTAGGGCCGATTAAGTCTTTGGATTCGGAGCCCCCTTTGGTGCATGACACCTTAGGGCCGATTAAGTCTCCGGATTCGGAGCGCCCTTCTTGGATATCACGATTGGCTACATTAAGTCTCCGGATTCGGAGCCCCCTTTGGTGCATGACACCTTAGGGCCGATGAAATCTCCAGATTCGGAGTGCCCTTCGTGGATATCACGATTGGCCACATTAAGTCTCCGGATTCGGAGCCCCCTTTGGTGCATGACACCTTAGGGCCGATTACGTCTCCGGATTCGGAACGCCATTGGTGGATATCACAATTGGCTACATTAAGTCTCCGGATTCGAAGCCCCTTTGGTGCATGACACCTTAGGGCCGATTAAGTATCTAGATTCAGAGCGCCCTTCGTGGATATCACAATTGGCCACATTAAGTCTCCGGATTCGGAGCCCCCTTTGGTGCATGACACCTTAGGATCGATTAAGTCTCCAGATTCGGAGCGCCCTTCGTGGATATCATGATTTGCTACATTAAGTCTCTGGATTCGGACCTCCTTTGGTGCATGACACCTTAGGGCCGATTAAGTCTCCAGATTCGGAGCGCCCTTCGTGGATATCATGATTGGCTAAATTAAGTCTCCGAATTCGGAGCTCCCTTTGGTGCATGGCACCTTAGGGCCAATTAAGTCTCCGGATTCGGAGCCCCCTTTGATACATGACACCTTAGGGCCGATTAAGTCTCTGGATTCAGAGTACCCTTCGTGGATATCATGATTGGCCACATTAAGTCTCTGGATTCGGAGCCCCCTTTGGTGCATGGCACCTTAGGGCCGATTAAGTCTCCGGATTCGGAGCCCTCTTCGGTGCATGACACCTTAGGGCCGATTAAGTCTCCGGATTCGGAGCGCCCTTCGTGGATATCACGATTGGCTACATTAAGTCTCCGGATTCGGAGCCGCCTTTAGTGCATGACACCTTAGGGCCGATTAAGTCTCCGGATTCGGAGTGCCCTTCGTGGATATCACGATTGGCCACATTAAGTCTTCGGATTCGGAGCCCCCTTTGGTGCATGACACCTTAGGGCCAGTTAAGTCTCCAGATTCGGAGCGCCCTTCGTGGATATCACAATTGGCTACATTAAGTCTCCGTATTCGAAGCCCCTTTGGTGCATGACACATTAGGGCCGATTAAGTCTCTAGATTCGGAGCGCCCTTCGTGCATATCACGATTGGCCACATTAAGTCTCCGGATTCGGAGCCCCCTTTGGTGCGTGACACCTTAGGACCGATTAAGTCTCCAAATTCAGAGCGCCCTTCGTGGATATCATGATTGGCTACGTTAAGTCTCCGGATTCGGAGCTCCTTTGGTGCATGACACCTTAGGGCCGATTAAGTCTCCAGATTCGGAGCGCCCTTCGTGGATATCACGATTGGCCACATTAAGTCTCCGGATTCGGAGCCCCCTTTGGTGCATGGCACCTTAGGGCCAATTTAGTCTCCGGATTCGGAGCCCCTTTTGATGCATGACACCTTAAAGCCGATTAAGTGTTCGGATTCGGAGCCCCCTTTAGTGCATGGCACCTTAGGGCCGATTAAGTCTCCGGATTCGGAGCCCCCTTTGGTGCATGACACCTTAGGACCGATTTAGTTTCCGGATTCAGAGCCCCTTTGGTGCATGACACCTTAGGGCTGATTAAGTCTCCGGATTCGGAGCGCCCTTCATGGATATCACTATTGGCCACATTAAGTCTCCGGATTCAGAGCCCCCTTTGGTGCATGACACCTTAGGGCCAATTAAGTCTCCGAATTCGGAGCCCCCTTTGGTGCACGACACCAGAGCCGATTAAGTCTCCTGATTCGGGGCGCCCTTCGTGGATATCACGATTGGCCACATTAGGTCCCCAGATTTGGAGCCGCATTTGGTGCGTAACACGTTACGGTCGATTAAGCCTCCGGATTCGGAATACCCTTTGGCACGAACAAAGCGAAACTTTTCAATCATTGACAATGTCAAGGGAAGACGCAAATAAAAAATTCAGCATAAGACGCAAATGTTTGAAATACAACTTTTTATTCGATCAAACATTTGTTACATAAACGCAACTCGCATTTGAGTATTACAATTTTTGTTTAATCAGACAGTTGTTACATAAACGCAACTCATATTTGAACACTACAATACTCATTTCCAATCTGAAAAGCTGAAAAGGGAGAAGACGCATTGGTAAAGCGGCCGTGCCGAATCAACTCCCATCACCCGGAAGTCCTTCCCTGATACCGTTGACAATGTCAAGGCAAAGATCTAGGACAAGGAGGGATAAACCCAACAGTCGTTGCCTTTCCTTTCGGGGTGATCTGCTCCGACGACTTTAAGATTCATGCCAACCTTTGGACGCCCTACTTCCCATACGGATGGATCCTCTGCCGCGATCCATGGCAACACTAAGGTCGGATGAATTCCAGCCTCTAACTAACATCACCGCTTATCTCACCTCACATAGGCGATTGATTATCTGTGCAAAGCGCCCACTCCTTTTATGTTCAATATTGGCAGCGATCTCGAGGCCCCAATCCCGAGGTGATTTCGCTAACACTTAATTCCATGAGAAAAACGTTGGTTGACATTCGCCACGGCGTAGTTATCCAAACGAATTTTTGAAGCGCGTGCACTGGCCAAAAATCTAGGCCCCATGCCGAGTTGAATTTGCCAAAGCTACTCTACCCACTAGCTTTCGGCTTCTTCAGGTCACAATAGCCTATCAGGATTAAACGGCTATGAAGTATGGATTGACCCTGCCGGTCAACGCTTATACGTTTATTTCAACATAATAAAACGAAACACATACATGCCGAATACAAACTGCAATAAAGTATTTGTGACAGAACGTCTTTCTCTATTTATTCAACAAAACAAGCAATAAATTACATAGTTTTGAACGTGATCTGTGTTCCAGCCTTACAATAAATATAACTATGCGGCGTCACCCTCATCATCACTCTTCTCGACTTCAAAAGCAGAAAATGGAAAATGTTTACTGTGATAGAGTGGTGACGCCGACTCAATGCCTGCCGCTCGAAGAGCTTCCGCGGCTTGAGATGCCTTAATCCAACCGTGCCTGAATCCACGATTCTCACATCGGCAAACTTCTTCGGCTAGCTTTTCCTTGGTCTTCTCAATTCCGACTCTTCATCCTTCATGGAAACCCTTCTCATAGGCCCTTCCTTTCGCGCTCTCCATCGCGAACATACTCGTCATCTCACGATCGGCAAGCGCGGAACTAATGAGCCGGCTGGTAACCCTTTCTTCCACGATTGGGTTTCCCTGTCCAGCGGGTTGTGCTTGGGCCGCCATCGTCTTCCTCAACTCGTGCTTAGCCGTCTCTGCGCGGGCCTCCAAACTTCGAATACGTTCATCCTTCTTCTCTATTTCTCGGCGGGCAGCGTGCAACCGCATGCCGATTTCATAGACAATGTACAACCCCTTCCCCGCCCCATGAACGCCTTCGTGAAACACTTCGTAGTCCTGGCGACCTACCATCGATTGCTGAACCTCAGGCAGAAAAAATTGTCGAGCAAACTCGACCGCTACATTTGGGTCTCGTACGACCGAGTCTGCCTCCGTCATAGGTCTATTCCCCACGAATACCGCGAAGCTTAATGGGCGCAGATTCGCATCAGGTGCTCTCTTGACTCGAGGTTGGGAAGTTCTGCCCTGCGACTGCTTGTCCCGCCTGGGCGACCTGCTTCGACGTCGAGGAGACTGACGCCTCTCTCGATCCCTGGAACTCCTGCTCCGTGTGCACGGAGGGTCATTACCTCGATTCATGTCTCCACCCAGCTCAGCCAACGTTTTCGTTTCCCCTCTACTGTTAAAGAAGAGTTTGTTCGACATTCACTCAATACCCTCAAACGCTGGAGTCAACTGTCTGTTATGCTCATAAAAGTTTTACCTTTAATCATTTATCCTATAAAGAGGCAGCACCCTCGAGGCCATCTCATTAATTGTAAAAACCTCAAACGCCCAGCGCCGATTGGATCGACCCACTTAGGGCCAAGGCAAACAGATCAATCAAAGCTCCCAAAGTCATGTCATCTGGCACCCGAATGATCACGAGCCGCCTGGGGCAAGGGCAGATTCATCAATCTATTCAGCTTATGGACCCCAGCCGGCTCTTGAATCGATCCTTCACAAATCTTAAGGTCGTGTCATCTGGCACTCGAATGATCACGAGCCGCCTGGGGCAAGGGCAGATTCACCAATCTATTGGGCTTATGTACCCCAGCCGGCCCATGAATCGATTTTTCACAAATCTCAAGGTCGTTTCATCCGGCGCCCGAATGATTACGAACCGCCCGGGGCAAGGGCAGATTCATCAATCTATTGGGCTTATGTACCCCAGCCGGCCCATGAATCGATCTTTCACAAATCTCAAGATCATTTCTTCTAGCACTCGAATGATCACGAGCCGCTTGGGGCAAGGGCAGATTCACCAATCTATTGGGCTTATGTACCCTGGCCGGCCCATGAATCGATCTTTCACAAATCTCAAGGTCGTTTCATCTGGCGCCCGAATGATCACGAGCCGCCTAGGGCAAGGGCAGATTCACCAATCTATTGGGCTTATGTACCCCAGCCGACCCATGAATCGATCTTTCACAAATCTCAAGGTCGTTTCATCCGGTGCCCGAATGATCACGAGCCGCCTGGGGTAAGGGCAGATTCATCAATCTAATGGGCTTATGTACCCCAGCCGGCCCATGAATCGATCTTTCACAAATCTCAAGGTCGTTTCATCTGGCACCCGAATGATCACGAGCCGCATGGGGCAAGGGCAGATTCACCAATCTATTGGGCTTATGTACCCCGGCCGGCCCATGAATCGATACTTCAAAAATCTTAAGGTCATTTCATCTGGCACCCGAATGATCACGAGCCGCCTGGGGCAAGGGCAGATTCACCAATCTATTGGGCTTATGTACCCCAGCCGACCCATGAATCGATACTTCACAAATCTTAAGGTCGTTTCATCCGGCGCCCGAATGATCACGAGCCGCTTGGGGCAAGGGCAGATTCATTAACAATTCAGCTCAGCACCCACAATACGCGGCACATGAATGATAATTTAATAGTGTCATAGGATATTCAATTTCTAAAAGCTAAAACACATCAATGATTTTATCCAAATTCGCGAAAGGCAAAGTATTTTTCATTAACATAAACTTCACAAACCATGAACAAGTAGTGGAGAAATACCAAGGCAATTTTCATTAATAAATTGAGCACAAATAGTAACCAATTTATACATGAAAACTAGCCTGAGCCAACAAAAGTCTACCAAACAACAACTTACATCAAAATCAGAAGTCTACCAAACAAAAACTTACATCAAAATCAGAAGTCTACCGAAGAAAACCTTAAATCAAAATCAAAAGAGATGACTCCCAGATCAATCTTCAGGGTCAGACTCAAGTGGCTCAACGTCCACCGTCGTGAGGAATTGGCAAGGCCAATGTGACTCCAGCGGTAGCAAGGGTATTGAGCCATCCATGTTTGAACCCCTGATTCTCGAATTTGGGGACTTTATCTACATATTCCGTGAAGGTGGCGCTTTTTCCTGCCTCAAATGCCACAGAAGCTTCAGAATTGGCTTTCTCCTTGGCGGCCTTGAGCTCCGCTAGCTGGACTTCCGCCTCGGCAAGCGCCTCCTTGGCTAACTTGAGCGATTCTTCGCTCGCATTTGCCCTACTCTCAGCGTCAGAGCGGAATTGTTCAGCTGAGCAAGCCCTCTCTTTCTCTGCTTCAACTCGCACCCTCTCTATCGCGGCTCTCATACTTTCAAATTCGGCCCTACTCTTTTGATCGAGCGCCTCCGCTTGCAAACGATCAACTCTGCTGAGGGCATCATGAAGGCGGCAGCCTAGGTTCGCAATCTTGCCAACGGTCTGCAAAACAAGTTGGGATCGTCAGATATCTTTAAATAAAAACAATTCAAGAGAATTTGAGGTGCACTGACCAAGAACGCCGACTACGTAGATAGGGCTACGGCCATAATATCCGGCACAGCGCGAAAGGCTGCGACGTCAGCCAGCAAGGAAATTGAAGCCGTCAGGCTCAACGCCACAACTGCATCCTCAATGGCTGAAGCATCGGAGGAGATCGGCGTATCTTTGATCTTAGGCCGAACAATAAAAGGCGCAACCACGTCTGACTCTTCTAAACGAGGCCGTTTGGAAGAAAGGCTAATTTCCAACCCAGCCTCTCCCTCGGCACTACGCTTTTCGTCCCGCTCCTCTGAAATCAGCCGTTCATCAATGACCTGTTCCTCAACCTCGTCCCCCGTTTTGGCCTCAACGACCTGAATCGTCTCTTCAATAACGGGTATGGAAGTTTTAATGAAGGTAGGCTCAGACTGGGCGGCCTCGGCCTTCTTTCGAGCAACTATTCGCTCGGCATTTTTCCTTCGCGCCATCTGTGTAAGGCTTTCCCCAGCCATAGCTTCAAAAATATCACCGGGTAGGTCCCCCAAATTTGCAAAAATATCTTCAGACGAAAACTCTGCCCGATCCGAAGTGGATGGTGAAGGCTGGTTAAGTCCCGCAGCCTCAAACGCCGAGCATATCACTTCGTCGACCTCTTCGGCCCCCTCAGCAACCTCTTTGGTTGGTTCAGCAACTACCTCTACCACCGGTTCAGCCTCTTCCCTCGGATCTAAATCTTCGAGGCCGACTTGCCTTAGGCTCTTGAAGTTGGGAAAAATAAGAGCCGAAAGCTGTTGATCGCCGGATGGAATTGAAATGCCTTCCGTAGCTGAGAACGTAGTATAAGTAGGCTCGTATCGGAGGAGTATGTGAGCTGCTCTCCCTTTCTTTTGTACGTTTGGACGACCGAAGTATCTGAGTGCGGACTTGATCTCCTCTAGGACTGCCTCGTCGGTTGAAGGAAGAATCTTCTTCAATTTGTTACCTGCAAAGATCAAGGGGTGATTAAGGAAAAAAGCCGAGTCAAGGGTAAGTCAACAAACACAAGGCGTTACGCGGCAACCTGGATCACCCTTCCGTCTGGGAATAGGATCTAGGCGGTCTTCGCCTTCACCGAACTCCCAATTACCTTGGACATTGACCATTACGTCATCAACCCTCTTACCAGAACTGGCAAGCATGGTTATCAAGTGATGGTCAATGTCTTTGGCCCTCAAAAAGTATCGCCCCAGCCAACCAGAAGATTTGGCCAAAGTGTAGCAGTGCCAAATCACTGGAATGCCAAGGTTGATCCTAAGACGTCGGTTCAGCTCAATCACCCCCATGATGATTCGAAAGAAATTTACGTTGGGTTGAGAAGGAATCAGACCCCAATAGCGAAGGATGGCCCTAAGCAGTGGGTGTAGGGGAAAACGGATTCCGTCCTCCGCTATGGATAATAGAGGGAAGACGATCGTGTTCTGATCCTCTCTCTCCATATCCAGGGTACTATCCGTGACAAGAGATAAGTGGACGTCGTCGGGAATGGAAAAATGTCTCTAGAATCTGGAAATACGACCCTCAGAAAGGAGGTCTTTCAAGTGTTTAGCCATGTTCGCAGGGATTCAAGTTTTCGCCGAAATCAAAACAACAAACAGAAAATAGGATCATAAAGAAGAAAGTAAAAGACTTACAAAGATTAGACGGAGAAGAGTTGTAGAAAACGCGAGTCAGAGAAGGGATATCCGCTGGCGGCCTAAGAGTCTCGAATACTCGACGAACTGTGCAATCGAAAGGACTGAAATTTCAAATTGCAATAAATGCGAAGCGCACGATTGAGGCGGGAAAGCGTAATGATGAGCAAAAAGGCGTGTGCATTCTGACACCTATATTGGGGTACGCGAAGCCGCCTGACCTATTTTGACTTTTCCAATTCAAGACCAAACTCGCCGATTAACTACTGTCAATAGGGAGTTCGGGAGGCAATTGTGGGAGACGAATTTATTGACAGGCAGAAGGCACGCGCAATACAAGCCCGATAATAATCGGTTGTATCCAGCGAGAATAAGGGTGCCGAATATAGTATTTGGGCAGAATAGGTGTGTAGTATTGGAGCCGGATAATGTAAAGGACAATGATCAAAAAGTAGGCCCTGGCCCCGAGGCTCGAGAGAAATAGGTATAAATACAGGAACAACATATTTAGTAGGTATGTAAGAATCACTCCACTTAACTTAGACAAGAAGCTATCTTGAGTGTCTGAACTAACTTGTCTATCGGAGTGCTAATTCCGGTACCCCCGACCAGAGTGTTTTCGTCTTTTCAGGTGACTAGCTGAGGATCACCAGCATCTCCTAGGATCTGAAGAGTATTTCCAAACCACTTCTCCACAACTTGTTATTCATTTTGGTTTGTAATAATTAACTTAATTAGATTAGCTTTAATTAGTTGCTAGTTAGCTTAGTTATTCATTCAGACTCTCCTTCGTGAGAGGAAAATGTTTTAATAATGTGTATGTCTTTCGACCCCACGTCTTTCTCCCTTTTACTTAACCGCTTTCAATGGTTAGATTAGGGCTATGTTTTAATTAGCATACCATATGCTTGCATCCATTTATCTTGTATTACATGCACCGAGGCTCGGGGCATCATTCAAACTGCATTGTCATTTCAATACATTCTTTGAATACGTGTTTAACCGCATGTCATCAAAATTACCTCATATGCCATATTAGTAGCCAAGCCTATTATTTCATTCTTCGCATGTGTTGCATTAGACATTTGGTATTGTTGGGAATCATGCATATTTTCCTAACTCAAATCTTCTTAGCTTGGAGTACTAGGAGAGTTTTTTGTGCTTTAGCATACTTGCATGAGTGTGAGTGATTGCCATGACTAACATGCTTGCTATGAGACTAAATGCTTACTTGATAAACTACTTGAATGCCTGTGGATGAAGGCTTGTTGTTTGAATTGGAACGATTCAATGAATGTACGTTTTCAACCCACTTTGTTGAGTGGCAAATTCACAGCTTTAAGCCCACTTTATTTGGTGGCAAATTTGCAAACTTTAAGCCCACTTAAGGTGGCAAATTCAACCCCTTTTCACAAAAGAAACATAAATTGAATTGTTTCAATTTGGGCAAACTAGTCTATACTTGCTGGTGTGCATCACATAGTAAAGTTAGCTTAACCGGAACAAAAGCACATAATGTACATAAAAATCATATCATGATTAGTATAGGCCGATCTTTGATCGGACGATCGGGGGTGCTTAATCCATGACCTTCCCTTCTTGTACCTAAGTTCCCGAGCCGAGGCAACTTTGGTGATGATGGACACGTGGCCTTTGGCACGAGTCATGGGTTTTCTAAATTTTTCCAAAAATAAAATATTTAGATAGCGACTCTGTATTTGGCAAAGCTTTCCAATTTTGGCATTTTTTATTCAAAATCGATTTTTCAAAAGATTTGTCAGATTTGGACTCTTTGGTATTTATTAATTTCACATTGCACTTGTGAGATTAGATTCAGAACCATGGGAGTCCGAACTGTAGGGCTTTCTTTCAAACTTCCGAAAAGGGGCACGAAAAAGGCGAGCTACACTTTGTAAACACCCCATTTTTTACCGTCCTTAAGACTTAGACGTCATCATTTGAACACTCGATGATTTTGTATGCTCGTGTTCGTTTTGAGTGCCCGAAGATCTTGGCCAGGCGCCTCATCTTTGAGCCTTCAAACCTTATCTGCTTTATGCTTGGTTGTGGACCAAGAGCTTGTTGTTTCAAGTCTGGAGGAGAGGGTGGCCTGTCGGCTAGCCCTATAGCCTATTGGCCATGACTTGTGCCTGTCAGCCATCCGTGGTGGCCGACGGCCATTTCTCTCATTTTTCAGATATTTGTTTGCCAGCTGGGCTAGCTGTTGTTCACTGAAGTGCATCTCCATACACGTGTATGATAGGATGATTTCAAGCTCCTTGGTTTTCTATATATAGGGGGTGTTCTCCCCTATTTGGAGGGGTTAGAAAATTTGGATCAAATTTCTCTCTCTCTCTCTCTCTCTCTCTCTCTCTCTCTTTTTATTTTGTGCCTTAAAGTCTTGTTTCTCTACACTATTGCACATTAAGCCTTAACCAAACACTCTTACCTTTGAGCTAAGGTTCTTTGGAGTCTAGTTTGAACTCTTGAGGGAGGTTTGAGTTGGAATTTGGGGCTATTTTGTGCTTGAGCTTCAAGAGGTAGTTCACTTGCTTAGAGTACTTGCTTTGACTACTTATTTTGCCATCCTTTTGTATTGTTTTTGAGCTGGTTTTCAACTACCAAAAACTCTATTTTTTGAAGCTTAACATGATGGTTTGAGGCTATTTTGTGCTAAGGGGTGATCCACCCTTCTTGTTGCATAATTATATAGACTTTTGCACCATCTTTTAGCATATTCAAATCAAACTTTTTGGGCCATTAAACCACTAAAATTCAGAGTTATTTTAGTGGCAAAAACCTTATTTTGAAGTCCAAAATTGGATGGGGTAGCCTCCTCTTCTTGTGTCTTGTTTGCATGCCTAGATAGCTTAACATGTGAGCATGTTTTTTTTAGCATTTTGTACCTTAATCTCAGCATGTTTTTGCTACTATTTTGACTGGTTTCAGCTCTATTTTGAGCTGGTTTGGTCCATGTATTGTGTGGTTGTAATGTAAAGAGGCTTCACTAGCTTAATGTTTTAGGCTTGTTAGCATGAATTGCATGAGTTGCTTGCATGTTTAGTGTCATTTTGCACTCCATTTCAGCACTGAAATCTCTGCAATCTCCCTCTATTCTTCACTCTTTCATTTATTTTGAAAGTGGCTTTGAACCCCTTGTTGGCTTGAGTGTGAAATGGAGACATTCATGCTTAATGGTTTAATTCCTTCGGTAGTTCATTACCAATGGCATGAGGTCTCTTTCATGCTCAAGACACTTGTGGTTTAAGCCTACTTTCAATTAGAGGACATTCACCTTTTGGACTAATCAATTAAAGAATGGATTGGTAAGCTAAAATGAGTAAATAAAAATAAACAAGTGAAAGAGGCAAGATAAAGCATCTTTTGTGTTGCATTGCATGTGTTCGAATCTGACGTTAATTCAAACACGAGAAAAATGGGACGTTTCATACTCAAAGTGATGAAACGCGCCACTTTTCTTGTTCACCATCTCCCTTGATCATACATGATAGGGTTATGGTTTTGTTGAGTCTTGTTTTGCATTCATTAAGCTTGTACAAGCTTGGTTCCTTAGCCATCTTGCATGGAAGTTCTTGGTTGATGGTTTGAGGGCCAAGAGTTACTCTCCTTTAAGCTTGTGTGATGATAAGGAGAGCGACAGTACACACACTCCTTGAGAATACATTGTTTTGCATCTGTTTGCTCTTTGTTGCAGCAAAAAAAAAAGAAGTCCACGGAAGGGGTGGCCAACCAGCCACTAGAAGTATCCGACCGGCCATCAATGAAGAAGGTTGCTCTGTGTGCTCCTGCAGGGGATCAGAGGTGGTTTGGGAATTGGCACAATTTTCAGTGGTCCAGTGCGTGTAAACAGAGGCTGCAATGGCAAGGCGGTGGATTTTCGGAAGGAGAAGCTGAGCATGCATGCATCCCTCGTCCCTCGAGGCCATTCAACTGCTTCATTTAGTTAATTAGTGGTAGTTAATTTACTTGCTTTGTAATTAGTTAGTTAAAGTGTTTAACTAATTAATTTGTTTTGTAATATTTAATTAGCTTAGAATAGCTAGTTAATTGTGTTGTAATAATTAGCGTAGCTAGTTAGCTTATTCATTCGGACCCTACTTTGCGAGGGTGTAATGTTGTAATAAGTGTGCGTGCATATGTGTATGTCTTACAACCCCACGTCTTTCTCCCTTTTATTTAATCGCTTTCAATGGTTAGATAAGAGGCATTTTCAATTAGCATATCTTATGCTTGCATGTTTGCATCCATTTATTTGTCTTGCATGCCCCGAGGTTCGGCGCATCATTCAAACTGCATTGTCTTTTCAATACTTCTTTGAATACGTGTTTCAAAGCATGTTATAAAGTGTTGCAAATACCATGATTAGGTAGCCGAGCCTATTTAGTTGCATCATTGCATGTGTTGCATTAGGCATCTTGTATAGTTAGGATCATGCATTTTTCTAACTAGTTTTTGTTTTGGCTTGGAGTACTCGGTAAGTTTTATGCTTTAGCATACTTGCACGAGTGTGATTGCCATATTGCCATGTTTTGCATACTTGCCATGAGGCTATATGCTTACTTGCTAAATTGCATGAATGCCTGTGGATGAAGGCTTGTTGTTTAAATTGGAACAATTCACCGAATACACGTTTTAAGCCCACTTTGTTGTGGCAAAATCATGTTTTAAGCTCACTATGTTTGGTGGCAAATCCGCATCTTTTAAGCCCATTTGAGGTGGCAAATTCAAACCATTTTTTAAAACATACATGACTTGAAATGTTCCAAGTCTTATGACTAATCTATACTTGCTTGTGTGCGTCACATAGTAATGCTAGCTAATAATCGGAATAAGAATGCATAATATTTATAAAAACATCATATCATGATCAGTAGAGGCCGATCCTTTAATCAGGCGAGCAGGGGTGCTCATTTCGGGACCTTCCCTCTAGGACCCAAGTTCCCGAGCCAAGGCAACTTTGGTGATGACGGACACATAGCCTTTGGCACGAGTCAGGGTTTCTTAAATTTCTTCAAAAATAAAATATTTAGGTCGCAACTCTGTATCTGGCAAAGCAGTCCAATTTTGGTATTATTTGATTTAAAATCGATTTTCCAAAAGGTTTGCCTGATTTAGACTCTTTGGTGTTTATCAGTTTCACATTGCACTTGTGAGACTAGATTCAGAACCGCGGGAGTATGAACTATGAGGCCTTCTTTTCAAACCCTTTCCGAAAGGCGGGGCATGGAAAAAGGCAAGTCCACACACCTTGTTATCAGAATATCAGTTGATTTGACAAGATTGTTTTTGTTTCATAAGAAAATGGGTCTCAAATTTCAAGTCTGCCATTTTGTGATTTTCATTCAAATTTTGGTTGTAGCAGCATCTACCAACTCAATTAATGGTAAGCTTGCTTTTTGAGTTATTAGAAATTTGTGTTTCTTTGTCTATTCCAATGTTAAATTGAATATCACATACAAAAAACAAAAGGTTTTAGGCCTGTTTGATTGTGTTTTCATTTTCTATATCCTGTTTTCATGTGGCAATGATTTATTGTGTTTTTCATGCTTCTATGTCCTTAGTATGTTGGTAGTCTTTCATTTCTATTTTGATGCTCTATTTGTTTTATAAATAACTTTTTCTTGATTTACAGTTTGTTAAAAACCCATGAAGCTATCATTAAATTTAGTTTGACTTTTTATCTATAGTTTAAAAATTTGTTAGAATTGGATACAATATCTCGTTGTGAATCCTATAGTTGACCCCAATTGATTGGGATACCACACTTGATTTGATTTGACTATCTTCTTATGAATCCTTGAATTATTTTTGTTATGCATGGGATAAATTACTTCTATTTCTTCTCAATTCCAGACACAAAAAAATATTCCAAAGAGAAAAACTTAGAGACTAATTTCAGTTTAAAAAAATTCCAAACACACAAAATGCAGTTCCATCTACTGACATGAAGCTCAAATAATCAATTACAGAGATAGAGACAATAAAGAAGACTAACCACTGGTTTGCGAAGTAAGGGTAGATAGAATGAGGGCAAAGCAATGGGTTCGGTTTAGGGAATGGGTCGCTATAGAGAGGGTCTGCCGGGGCGACAGGTTCGGTGAGGTGGAGGAAATGAACATGACAGCTCTGGTTTTCCAAGCAGACAGAATCTGTATCGGGTCGAGAGTGGGTCACCGTCATTGGATCTGCAACGGCATCGAGAGTAGGTCACCACCAGTACTGGGTCGCCAGTGAGGGTGGGTTTGACGGAAGAGAATGGGTGAGTGTGAGGCTGTGTAAGAGTGAGTGCGCATCAAATCTGTATAACCTATGTTTTTTTTTGGACGAGAAACTAAAATTTTAATTTCAATTTCATGTATTTTTTTTATAACCGTTGGATGTGCAACTCAGCCATTACACGTAGGAAATAAAGGAGGATACTCAAGGAGGGGATCCGAACTCATCTCAAAAGGTGGATAGGCAGAGTTGAGATCCTCTCCTTAGACTCTTTCCTTACCTCCCTACTTGCAACGGTAGAGATGCACTTTGAGTTGATCCAACGGTTTAGATTTGGATGGAAAAAATAAATTTGAATTTCTTTTATTATTTTTTTTTTATTTTTAAATAGTTAAATTTGAATCGTTGGGTAATTCAAAGTATATCTCTACCATTGCAAGTTGAGAGATAAGGAGAGAGTACAAGGAGAGAACCTCAACTCGGATAGGTAGGTGTATACACTAGGTTTCATCAAGAGTCATAGTGGATCGGGTAAGGACAAACCAGGCATCAATCTAGAGGTTGTCTTGGGCTAAGCCCAAACAATCAATCAGGCTATCTGGGTCTAGGCATAAAACAGACCCAGATAAATGTTTAACCAAAAAGAAAGGTGTAGTTAGGCCCAATGAGATTAGCAACCTTTTTAGGCCTAGTTTGTTGAGTAATCAACCCAACTATAACAAGCTAAGAAAGGATGTTTCGAAGGGTAAAGACAAGTTAGGAGATAGAAGGAAATTAGGCCATTTTAACCAAATGCAAATGGGGGGATTCTCAGGTATTGTTAGGAATCTTAGCCATAAAGGTGCATCATCAAGTAAGAGAGAGTCTAAGGGTATCATTTTTAGGCCAGCTGTAGCAGCTTTAGCTTCTTCTTCCTTATATTGCATCAGCTTAGGGAATTGAAGCTCAATTCTAAAGAAAGCCCAAGCTACTATTCAAATTGGGATCAATTACCATGGGAATGAAGTAGCAACCTTGAAAATATTCTAAAAAATGGAGCTGAAAGACAAGGGGGGATGTAGAGATGGGGTTGGGGTGCTGTTTGAGCCTGTTCCCATAGGAGGCTCAAGAGTTATATATAGTTTCTTAATGAAGATACTATCTTGGAATTGTAGAGGGTTGGGTAAGAGAGAGAAGAGGGGAAAGATTAGAAGAATGATTGTTGATAGAAAGATAGACATTGCACTCCTCCAAGAAGCAAAGTTAACTAGTTGCTCTGATTTCGATGTTAAAGCTTTATGGCCAAAAGATAAAATGGAGTATCTAAGTATGGATTCATATGGTTCTTCAGGAGGTCTACTGTGCATTTAGGATCATGGGGTCTTTTAGCTGTCAGATTATTGCAGTAATGGAAGCTTTATTCTACTTTCAAGTACAAATTTTAACTCTTCTGAGTGTGTCATTATAAATATATATATATATGCCCCTAATGAGGTGGGTAAGAGAGGAAAACTATGGGATATTCTGGGTAACCTAAAATCTTCATTCTCTAAGCCTTTGTGTATTGATTGTGATTTTAATGAAATTAGAAATATAGGTGAGAAGATAGGCTGCTCTAGAAGGGACATGGGTATGAGGGAATTCAACAATTTCATCAAGTTTGGTGAGTTTTTAGATATCTCCCTTTTGGGTAAGAAATTCACTTGGTGTATACCCAGGAGGGGGAAAAGTGGAGCAAGATAGATAGATTCCTAGCAAATTTAGAATGGTTAGAAGTGTTTAAATTCAAACTGTGTGGTTTGCCTAGATTACTTTCAGATCATTGGCCAGTAATGCTTGGACATTACATCCTTAGTTCTTAGCTTTTTTTTGGACAAAGTTTGGAAGGAGGCTAAAGTGGTTGGGTGGGCTGGGTTCATAATTCAAAGCAAACTTAAAGTGCTAAATGAGGCTCTGAGAAAGTGGAACAGAGAAGTTTTTAGGGATGTCACAACCAAACTCAAAGCAGTTGAGGAGGAATTAAACAAGATTGATCTGTTAGCAGAATCTAGGGATCTGATTGATTCTAAGAAGGCAAGAAGAAGAGATGTAATTCGAGAGGCTTGGCAGTTAAGTACAAAAAGCAAGATTAGATTGGTCATTGAAGGTGATAAGAACACTAGATATTTTCATGTTATGGCCACTAGTAGACAGGGTAGAAATGGACTTAACTTAGTTACTGTTGGGGATTTGGTGTTTGAAAAGCCTGAAAAAGTCAAAATAGAGGTAAGCTTGCATTTTTCTAGACATTTTTCAGAAAAATGGAAGTATACACCAACCATTGAAGGTGATTTCAAATCAGTAAGGAACAATCAAGTTTTAATATGCTTGAAGTAGAGTTTTTAGAGGATGAGTTATGGGTTGTAGTAAAAAACTTGTGAAAAAAACAAGGCTTCAAGCCCGATGGGTTTAATTTACTATGTTTTCAGAAGCACTATAAGTTAATGAAGGGTGAATTGATCTATTTCATGAAGGAGTTTCACAGTCATAGAAGATTAGTTAGAGGTATTAATAGTTCTTTTATAACCTTGGTTCCTAAAAAAGAGAATGCAGCGGGTTTGGCAGATTTCAGACCTATAAGTCTAGTAGGTTTAGTTTATAAGATCCTAACCAAGGTGTTATCAAATAGACTAAAACATGTATTGCCTGAAATTATTAATGAAGCTCAATCTGCTTTTTTAAGTGGCAAAAATATTTTGGATGGAGTCCTAATAGCAAATGAGGTAGTTGATGGGTGGAAAAAAAGCAAGGAGAAAGGGTGTGATATTAAAACTTGATTTTAAGGAGGCCTATAATTCTGTAAATTGGGAATTCCTTTTCTCAATGTTGTTAAGTTTTGGTTTTGGTGATAGATAGATCAAATGGATAAGAGAATGTGTTTCCTTAGCTAGGTTGTCAGTCCTTGTTAATGGCTCTCCCATTGATAAATTATGTCCCCAAAAAAAGCTTAGGCAAGGTGATCCTGTCTCTTTTTTTATTTTCAATATAGTGGCATGCCTTGTTTGTCATAACCTAAAAAAGTCAAAAAGTCACTATCCTATTTAAGTCACATCACCTCTCTACCATATCACTTCAAACCTAACACATATTTGATAAAAAGTCAAAAAGTGCACTTATTTAGATAATCCAAAACCACCCCTAAATGTACTTATGTCCAGAGCTTTAGAAATGGGATTAATCAAGGAAGTGAGGGTTAAGGTAAATGGTGTTCTTATATCCCATTTGCAATTTGCTAATGACCATATTTTATTCTGTGAAGCTGATGAATTGGAAGTGATTAATATTAAAAGGATCCTAAGATGCTTTGAGCTTATGTTTGGGTTGAAAATAAATTATCACAAGAGTGTGGTTTGTGGAGTGGGTGTAAAAGATGATCTTCTAGTTTATCTTGCTATCAAACTCAATTGTAAGACTAGTTCATTACCTTTAAGTTATCTTGGTCTTCCATTAGGGGCAAATCTTAGTAGAAGGAAGACTTGGAAACCTATTCTTGATAAAGTTAAAGCTAGGCTGGTTAGTTGGAAAAAGAGGATGCTATTTTTTGCAGGTAGGTTGACTTTGATTAAATCAGTCCTTTCATGCTTACATATTTATTACTTGCCTATGTTTAGGATGCATGTGGGAGTGGCCAAGGATTTTGAAAGAATCCAAGTAGCATTCTTATAGGGAGGTTCAGATCTTAAAATGAAAGTTCACTCTAGTCAAATGGGAGGCGGTAACTAGAAGTGTTGATCATGGAGGTTTGGGATTAGGAAGACTAGAATTGCTAACTCTTGCTTGTTCTTGAAGTAGTGGTGGAGGTTTGCAGGTGAAACAAAAGCACGGTGAAGGAGAGTGATCTGTAGTAAATATAAAATTGAAGAGTGTTGTTGGCTGGTGTAGACACCCCATTTTTGACTGCTTACTTGATGGTGCAGGCATCTTGTGTAAAGGTTTGATTTCCTTGGCAAGGAAAGCGTCAAACCCCAACCTCACACCCCATTTTTGGACCAAAACCATTTTGACTAAAATGATTTTTAGACCTTAAAACACTCTCTTTCAAAACATTTTTGAAAAAGAAGTTTCTACAATATTCTGAGGCTTGCATTTCATTAAATGTTGCGCTTTTTGATAAACTGAGCAAGGTCAAAGTGGAAATGCATGAAGGAGAGGTGAAATATTTGAAAAAGACTCTTTAAAACACCTTGATTAGAGGTTTGGAGTTGAAGAAAATTAGAGGAGAGGGAAGAAACCAAGTTGGGAAGAAGTTGGGCATGAACCGTTAAGAGAAAGTCGAGCAGCCCTCGCTAAATCGGGCCGATCTATTTGTACACTTGGATTTCAGCTATGAGGCCACTACCATTGGAAAGAAGACTTCTGGGGCTTCATTTTACACGCAAGAATCTCCTAAAGCCGAGTCTGGATGAGGGAGATATGGTTGTTGTTGGAAGTTAGGCATCAATCTGGTTGAGCTGGAAATGAGCAGTCTTCATTAAAAGAGGGATATCTGTTAGCACAATTGGAATTTTTATGTGTGGCTTCCACCATTGGAAAGCTTACTTCCGGGGCTTCAATTTAGACACAAGAATGACCTAAAAAAAGTCCAGATGAAGGAGTTATGCCTATTTAAAGTTGGACCTGGAGAGCAGAGTTTGCTGTCTGCCATTGGTAGTGGCTTGTCGGCCACGGGCATGTACGGTCGGCCACCATTAGTGGCTGGTCGGCCACAGATGTGTACGGTCGCCCACCGATGATGGCCGGTCGGCCACTAATGTCCCAAACTCATTTTTTGTTTTTCAGATATTTCTCCTCCAGCTATATCACACTACTCCAGTTGTCTCTAAATAAGATATTTTCGACCAAGGCTTGTATTTTTCTATATATAGAGGCCATATCTCTCATTTTGAAAGGTTAGCAAATGTTGGGAGCCTCTCTCTCTAGATTTCTCTCTCTCTAGACTTCTCTCTCCCTTGCCTTTTGTGCATAGAAGTAGAGATACACCTCTCCTTTGCCTAGACATCCTTAACCAAAGTTGCATAACTTTGGGCTGAGGTCCCTTGGAACTTATTATAGGCTGTTGGAAGGTCATTTGAGCCTAGAAAGTGGCAGTTTAAGTGTTGTGCTTCAAAGGTATAAATCTTACCTCTTTTAAGCTCTTTGTACATAGTTGTTTTGTCATCTTTTTGTGCTGTTTTGAGCCTAGTTTTCAACTACAAAAAGTTCTGAATTTTGGGCCTAAACATGTTGGTTTGAAGCCATTTTGGTGCTAAGGGGTTGTATCCCCCTTTTGTTGCCTATTTGTATGTGCCTTTGCATCATCTCTTAGCATGTAAAAGTCAAAGTTTTTGGGCTTTTAAACCATTGAAATTCAGAGTTATTTTAGTGGTAAAAAGTGTGTTTTGAAGTCCAAAAATGGAGGGGTTAGCCTCCCCTCCTTGTCACTCTCTTCCATGTCTAGTTAGCCTTACAAAGTAGCATGTTTTTGTGGCTTGTGTTAGCTTATTTCAAGCATGTTTTAGGCCTTATTTTGACATGTGTCAACTCTATTTTTGGTTGGTTGTAGCACTTGTTGCTTTCTTCTTGCACTTGTAGTGCAATCATGCTTACTAGTCTAGCATGCCTAATGATTTAGTCTATTATTCTAGCTTGTGTTAGCTTGATTCCAGCACATTTTAGCTACTATTTTAACATGCTTTAAATCTATTTTGGGTTGGTTAAGTCCTTCGAGGCTTGGTTTGCATGGCTATAGTGTAACGGTCTTTACTAGTCCATTGCTTTGAGGCCTTGAGTATGAAGTGTTTGAGTTATTTGCATGTTATAGCCTCATTTTGCATGTAATTTCAGCACCATAACCTCTGTCATGTGCGCATGTATTTCACTCTTTCATTGCTTTTGAGAGTTATGCTTTGAGCCTTACTTGCGAGCTAACAAATGAGCATGTTTTTCTTGCCTTCTATGCTTCGATCTCAGCATGTTTTAGCCACTGTTTTTGGCAAGTTTTAGCTTTGTCTAGAGCTGGTTTGGTTAATTGAGCTTAATATTGCATGCCTCTAGTGTAGTGCTCTTCACTAGCTTTGATGTTTTTGGGTTTTAACATGTTGTGCTTGTGTTGCTTGCATGTTGTAGCGCTATTTTTCATGTCATTTCAGCATTGAAAAATCTGCAACCTCCCACCATGCTTCACTTTTTAATTTGTTTTGAAAGTGGCCTTGAGCCCCTTGTTGGCTTGAGTGTGGAATTGAGGCTCTCATGCCTAATGGTTTTAATCCTCTCTTGAGGGTTTCTACTAACCAATAGCATAAGGCATCATTCATGCTCAAGGTACTTGTGGCTTAGGCCATCTTTCTAATTAGAGGACTTCTACATTGGACTTAATCGGTTAACAAATGGCTTAGTAATGTAAAATGTGTAAACAAAATAAATCAAGTAAAATATGACCAAGATAAGCATGTTGTGTTTGCATTGCATTGTGTTCAATCGGAAGTTATGTTGAACACAAGGTAGATTGGTCCATTTCATACTCAAAGTGATGAAATGAGCCAATCTCCTTTGTCTCCATCACCCTTGATCATGCATGATAGGGTAGAGGTCCTTTAAGTCTTATTTGTGAATTCATTGACTTTGTACAAACTTGACTCTTTGGCCATCATGCATTTAAAATGCTTGATTGATGGCTTGAGAGCTAATAATTACACTCCTTTGAGCTTGAGAAATGATAAGGAGGGTAATGGTACATATATTGTGTGAGAATACTCCGCTTTGCCTCTATTTGCTCTCTATTGCAGCAAAAAGGAGAATTCTAGGAAAAGGTGCAGGGCCGATCGCCACCGCAGTGACCGACAGCCACAACCAATGGCCGACCGGCCAGTAGTAGTGGCCGACAGGCACCTATGGTAGCCGACCGGCCATCAGTGGAAAAGTTGCTCAAAGTGTTCTTAAGGTGGAGCAGAAGCCGTCTGTTATTTGGTGTATTGTTCAGAGATCAAAGCAAAGTGTAAACAGAGGCATCCAAAGGCAAGGCGGTAGATTTTTGGAACGAAGCCAACCGAGCATGTATGTCTCTCTCGCCCGCGAGGCCACTTTATTGCTTCATTAGCTAGTTGTAACTAACTAATACATGTGTTGTAATTAATTAATTTAATCTATTTTGTAATATTTTAATTAGCTTAGCATAGCTAGTTATTCAATTGTGTTGTAATTAATTAGCTAGATTAGTTAATTAGTTGGTTTGTAATAATTAGCTTAGCTTAGTGTAGCTTAGCTTATTTATTCGGACCCTTCTTTGCGAGGGCGCAATGTTGTAATAAGCGTGCGTATGTGTGTGCATGTCTTCCAACCCCACGTCTTTCTCCCTTTTACTTAGCCGCTTTCGATGGTTAGTTCAGGGCATGTTTTAATTAGCATACCTTATGCTTGCATGTTTGTATCATTCATTTGTCTTGCATGCACCGGGCTCGGCGCATCATTGAAATTGCATCGTATTTCAATACCTCTTTGAATACATGTATCAAATTGTCGCATTCATATGCCATCTTAGATAGCCGAGCCTACTTAGTTGCATTATTGCATGTGTTGCATTAGGCATTTTGTATAGTTAGGATCATACATTTTTCTAACTAGTTTTTGTTTTGACTTGGAGTACACTGTAAGTGTTGTGCTTTAGCATCCTTACATGAGTGTGAGTGTTGCCATGATAGCATGCTTGCCATGAGGCTACTTGCTTAAGTGATTAACTACATGAATGCTTGTGGGTGAAGGCTTTATTGCCTGAATTAGGACAATTCGATGATTGTCAGTTTTAAGCCCACTTTGCGAAGTGGCAAAATCATGTTTTCAGCCCACTTGAGGGTGGCAAATCTGCGCTTTAGCCCACTTGCTAGTGGCATTTTCAAACCATTTTCAAAAGCAAACATGAATCGAAATGTTCCAATTTTCGCGATTTAGTTTATACTTGCTTGTGTGTGCGTCACATAGTAAAGTTAGATTAATAATCAAATAAGAACACATGAAGTTTATAAAACAACATATCATGCTTAGTAGAGGCTGATCCTTTGATCGGGCGAGTGTGGGTGCTCATTTCAGGACCTTCCCCTCTCGTACCCAAGTTCCCAAGCCGAGGCAACTTTGGTGATGACAGACACGTGGCCTTTGGCACGAGTAGGGTTTCCTAAATTTTTCAAAAATAAAATATTTAGGTGGCGACTCTGTAATCTGGCAAAGTAGTCCAGTTTTGGCATTATTTGATTCAAAATTTGATTTTCCAAAATGATTTGCCGGATTGGACTCTTTGGTGTTTATTAGTCTTATATTGCACTTTGTGAGATTAGATTCAGAACCGCGACAGGAGTCCGAACTGTAGGAGACCAATTCGCGCCTCTCAAGAAGGGGCCTTGAAGAAAGTCTGCCCTGATTGGCAAATGCAGTGTTAGCTGTAGGTAATGAATGATATGGACTGACATAACCACAGTGGCTACTCTCTACCCTTCTCTAGTGGAGTGTTTTCTAAATAATTTTAAAGTAAAGATGGGTGATGGTTGTAGGGTAAGGTTTAGAAGGATATGTGTTGTGATTCCCACTGTTTAAAGGTGGAGTTCCCTAGGTTATTCAGTTTGTCTATGGAAAAGAAAGGTGCACTTCGATTATTTGTTAATCTAAAGGTAATCTCGGGGGAGTAGGACTTACTACTTAAAAGGAGTTAATTGAGTGGGAAAGGTTGGATTTGGTAAGAATATTATTTACTGGTCCTACAGTTAGTATGGAGAGTGTTGATTACCCATAATGGTTAGCCTCCTTATCAAGTATTTTTTCAGTATCTTCTCTTTACAAGCTCTACTTAGATGGTGCAGGAAATTATCTCAATGCTAGTAAAATATTCTGGAATAATGTTTTACCCCTTAGAGTTTAGTTATTTGGTTGGCTTGCATAGAAGCATAAGGTTAAGACCTCTGTATTCTTACAGAAAATGGGGGTACTTTCAGGAGGTACTTCCACTTTGTGTTGCTTTTGTAAAAATGAGGAGGAGTAGGTGCTTCATGTGCTTCTTCACTGCCCTTTTGTGTGGAATGTATGGTCTTCTTTATTAAAGTGGTGTGGTCTGTATTGGGCTATTCTTGGCACAATTAATATCATGTTGCAGTGATGAGAGGGTGGTAAGTTTAGAAAGAAAGAGATGGAAATTTGGAGAGCTGTTCCTTTAGTAACGTTGTGGTCTATATGGAAGCTAAGAAATGATTATGTATTCAAGGATGCAAAAGTTGATTTAAGGGACTTCTCTGATCTCATCAAGACCAGGGTAGCTCTTTGGCTCAGATCAGCATCAAAGCAATTGCAGTACTCTGTGAGAGAATTCATATTCAATCTCAATAAGATTAGAAGGTGTATTGGTAGGGGTTGATTGTTTTCATAGGCAACTGGTGCTTTGGTTCCCTGTTTTTCTTTTGGTTTTTTTTTTTTCTCTCCATTTTTGTGATGGTGCCTCACTAACTTGGGCTATGCCTTTTTGAGATCTTGCCTGTAACAACCCCGACCCGTGAATAACTATTAATCCATGATTAGACACTCCTAATACATAATTAAGAGAAAATCATGTGTTAATTACATGTGTCATGTGTTATTTGCATTTGTATTTATTCCCAGTAGGAATATCTGTTTGCCTTTATGTTTCGTTCTGTGAATTGAAGGCCTTATCGGCATCCGATCGTGAAATTGACTTAGGTTATGTGTTATTTGGAATTTTTAGAATTTTATGATAGGTTTAATTGAAATTCAATTCAGAACGAATTAATTAGAATAAATAATAACCATTTGCTTAGTTTAAGCCAAGATTAATTAAGTCAACTTAATGGGGCCTATAAAAGGCTTATGTATACTCTTGCCTACGTTACACACTCTTGCTCCTTTACTCTAGAGACTCCAAACATGAGAGAGAGGGAGAGAATTACAGGATAAGAGTTGATTTCAAGAAGGAATGGAGGAATTATTAGGCAATTAAGGGGCAATTGGAGAATTGAGCTAGGACTCACCAAGAATTCAAGAGAATTTAGTAAAATTATGCAAGAATTGAGCTAGTGAGGTAAGAAGAAGGAACACACCATTCATGCATGCACATTTTCCTCCATTATTGAGCTTAATTGCTAAGATTTCTCACATGCATGCACCAAGTCTACCATAGTGTTGAGAATTCATCATGTTTTTCCATCAATTTGCCTTCTTTGATCATGATTTAGAAGCTTTGAACTCATTCCATTGCATATATGATATGTTTTTAAAATTTTGAGTTGCTCTTGAGCAATTGGCAAGCTTTTGGGCTTGATTTCATGAAATGATCTTTAAATCTCCATGTTTTCCAAGTTTAGACATGTTTTTTCAAGTTTTGGGGCCCAAAGGTTGAGTTTGAAGGCATGGAATTCGAGTTTTGGACTTGGGAGTGCAATCTGAAAATTTCAGAATTTGCACCCTCCACTCGAGCGACCACTCTGTGATCTTGCACTTCCTCTTCAGTGACCAAAAGTTGGCTCGAGTGTGAAATTTAAGCTCCCAAAAGTTCACATGTTTTGCAAACCACTCGAGCGACAAAAGTTGCACTCGAACGAAGACCTCAGTCACACACTCAAGCGACCATCGAGCAGTCGTCCAGCAGAAAAGTCACACAACTAGTACTTTTACAGCATTTACAAAGCACTCGAACGACAGAAGTTGCGCTCAAGCGACCACTCACATTTTTGCATTAAGTGTTTCTAAGTGCATTTTAGCATCCTCATTGCATCCTAAGTCAAGATTAAAACATAGTAATGAGGATAAAAAGTAGAAACACACCAAGATAAGAAAGAACTAAGTTAATGATTCCGGGTGTGTAATTCAGTACGTATTTGTTCTATATCTGTGTTGGTCACGCACCACAAGATATCTGATTTGCCTACTCCTTTTGTTTGCTTTGGAGCCAACTGTGAGTAATAACGTAGTAAAGTTGTGTTCAATTTTATGTATTTTCTGTATATGGAATAAGATCTGTTTTATGTAATGTTATGTTCTATATAATGAATGATTGTCCAATTCTGACAAATATTTGTGGCATTAATTATGTGGTTCAAGTATGTTATCTGTACCTGGACCAGAGGTTTATAGAACTGACAAGTTATTTGCACCCGACTGGAGGTTCTTTTAAGGAACTGACAAGTTGTCCGTTCCTAGTCCAGAGGTTCCTTTATGGAATTGACAAGTTATCCATACCCGGCCGGAGGTTCCTCTATGGAATAGACAAGTATGATCTTTGATACTCTGTATGTGATCTATTAGCGCTAACGGATGTAAGATTAAGTATGAATTTTGACTTTTGTTATGACTCGAACAAGTATGTGACTATGAATTTGTTTCTATTTATCGAATTAGTTGTGGGACATCATTTATTTAACCGCTTTTACTTTGTTATTATTCACTGGGCTTCCGCTCACTGTTTATATTATGTATGTAGGTGAGCGGGCGCATGACCAGGCCTAAGCTACTGCTTGGAGAGTTTTTGGGTCAACCAGCCACTATCCCTCCCGAGGAAGTTTCCGTCTGATTTTGTGAACCATGATAAAGACGTTTCTGTTTTGTTTTACTTTGTTTTTATGGGCTAAGTCCCTTAAGACACTATTTGTATGTCAAGGCATGATGTAAAAGAAGTTGGATATTATGTATATAAGTTTTAAATCTTTGTCCTATATATGTCAGCATAGCTCAATGGATTACATATATTTTGTACATTTGCTTCTGCAGCCCCTATTTGTATGTTATTCTATTCAGAGGCCTTCCGTAATCCAAGGATTACTAGCCGGTTACAACGCTAAACCTATAGGGGCAGGTTTAGGTAGTGACACTGCCCCTGCTTTATTGTTGTATGTTTCTTCTTTCTTGTTTGAAATTATGAATAAAGTTTTCTTTCTTTGCTAATAAAAATAAATAAAAAATAAAAAAAACGCAAAATTGATATTGGGTTTGTAGATTATCTTAATTTACCATGAAATAGAATAATATAGAATTGTTATTGGGTATAGAATAATGCACAAAAAATAAGAAGAAGAAAAAAAAAAAAGGCAATTTAGCATTAAAAAAATCATAATACCATTGAAAAAATTAAGAAGAAAAATGTGAAATGCAAAATTGGTATTGGGTTTATGGATTATCTCAATTTACCATGAAAAATATATGAAAAATAAATATTTGTCAAATAGAGTCCATATAAAATAGGTAAAGTTACTATAATTTAAATTAGGTTTGGATTTACGTAGAACTCTATTTGTAATTAAGATAATACATGCTAACGAGACTCTCTTACAAAAAAAACTAAACCCTTATAATGTGTCACCTAAGCATGAGAAAAATATTACTTTTAATAATATATATATATATACGATATGATATGTGTTTGGGTGCACAACTTGCTTAAATTCTTACAAATGTACATAAGTCATCTCACAAAATCACATAAATTCTCACAAATATATATAAATTGTAATTTTTTAAATTTTTATTGGTTAACTTACGTATGTAAGTTCTAAAAAATATATGTAAGTTGTGATTTTTAAAATTTTTATGGATTAATCTACGTATGTAAATTCTCACAAATATACATAAGTTACTTCACAAAATCATGTAAATTCTCACAAATATACATAAGTTACTTCACAAAATCATGTAAATTTGATTTTTCAAATTTTTTTGGGCTAACTTACGTATATTTGTGAAAAATTACGCAATTTTATGAGGTAGCTTACGTATATTTATGAGAACTTATGCAAGTGCATATGGTATGCACTTGTATACTTAAGAATTGCCAATTAAGATTATAATAATAATATATAAAAAAAGCAGCTTAAATTTGAAGATAAATTATAAGAATATAGAAAGAGAAAATTAGATAAATCTTTGAAAAAGAATAAACTCAACTAAAAAACAAGAATAAGAGTGGATTCTATAAATATAAAATAAAACAAAACAAAATCAAGTTTAAATTTGAAGATAAACTATAAGAATATAGAAAGGGAAAATAAAATAAACCCTAGAAAAATGAGGTAGAGAGAAATTCAATAAACATCAAACGAAGATTGAAAAAAAGAAATCAAGTTAAAATTTAAAAATTCAAAAATAAAATAAGATAAACCTGAGAAAAAAAATTAATATAACTCTAATAGAAAAACAGAAGAGAATAGTAGTTTAAAAATTAAATAAATTTGAAATGTCACCAATGATTTTTTATAATTTGTAAAAAAAAGAAAAAAAAAACCTCAAAAATAAGAATTAAAGTGTAATAAGTTAAAAATTAGATAAGAGTTAAATGTCACCTGTAAATTTTTAAAATTTAAATTTTGTGTAGTTAAAAAAATAAGAATTTATGATAACTTATTATACAAATTTTTTAATAATTTTTGTATTCGAAAGCTATTTAATTAAAAATAAAAATTCAAGGGATCACCTTTTTATTTCTTAATTTTGTTGTGTCAATAACCTATAAAGTTCAACAATTTTTGTATTCTGAATAAAAAAAAAATAGCATCACTTTTCTTTTTAAAATCCTAGTTAATTTTATTTTTACTTAGTGTTATATGATAATATAATCATTCATTTTAATTTTTTTTGGTGTCAATACCCTATAAATTTTAGCAATTTTTATATTTTACTAAATAATAAAAAAATAACATCACTTTTCTTTTTAAAATCTTAGTTAGTTTTATTTTTAATTTGTATTATATGTGTAGATGTTAATTTCTGACCTCATAACCAAATAGGAAACTTAGCAAGAGAGCATGTGACAGAATCAATTAAACCAAGCACATGCACACAAGAGGACAAGAATACCGCAGTGGCTCGTCCATCTGGGACACTCCGACGTTCAAGTCAGTCACTTATCCCACAAGATATCAACTTAAGTAAATAGCTCACAATCAAAAGTATACTTTAGACCTATGAGGGTGCCTCACTTTTATAACTACCAGTGCCCTCGTCTCCTAAAAGTCTCACTTCATAGGACTCAAGTACAAGGCTTATCTCAGACTCTTAGTTAGATATAGATGAACTCCTTAAGAGTCTCATCTCTATCCAAACTAAGTGTTTCATCTTATTTAGGACTCTTATCCTCTATTCAAATATCTTGGATTACGATATTACCGCACCATATCTCGACAATACCACAATCACCTCGGCAATCTGGCTCGTCCACGTGGCATCTCGGCCATCACCTCGGTCATGTAGCACAACCCTAAAAATACATCCCCACAATATGAAAATATAATCAGATCGTAAGCATAGAACACACATGACTTGAATGTTTCTCTGGCAGTGACATGTGTTGTGTTATGCATGTAAATGTAAAATTGAACAATCATAGAAAAAAATTTCTTTACTTATGATTTATGTTTAAATACATAAAATATATTTATTTAAATTAAGTTTTAAAATTTTGATTATAAATATGTTATGTGTTTATAATTTCAACCAAACATAGTTGAATATTAATTTTGTTTATAAGAAATTAATTAAATTTTTATTGAAGTATTCACATATTGAATTCAATCTGTTTAAAAATTACATAACATTCAATAACATAATTGAAATTAACTATTAAATAATAATTAAGTAAAAAAATATGTATCTTAAGTTTTTGTTCTTCAAATAGGTCCAAAAGACCCTATCTACAATTGGCATTCGTTATATATAGAGTATTATGAGTTGAAAACAAAATAGTTTAATTGTATATTTATTAAGGAATTTGAGATCCATTCACTTGAAATGCTCCTTTGCGCAGAGGACTTTTTACAGCAAAAGAGAAATCTAACATTTAAAAACCTACTTAATTAGTGTACTCACTACATATATGCAAAGAAACAAATTTAAACACATAAATATCTCAAACAAAAAATAAAAATATAAACAAAAATGTTATAGAGCTACATAATTATGTTTACTTATATTTGGAATTTAAATCGAACATTCTCCTTATATATTACAACAAAATGGAACACATAAATTAATATAATTGAAGAAAAAATAAAATAAAAAACAAATGAGATTGAACAAAAACTTTTTTCAAACTCGTGAATATATTCCAAATACTCTTCTCGATTGGTAAAATTTTTCTCAAAAAAAATGTGTAGACTCCAATTGCATTGCAAAATATCACTCTTTCTATTGGTCTTAGCCTTTTATTGTCATTGCTACTTTTTTCATGTATATTATACTTATAAAATTTTTAAAAAAACGAACAATAGATTTTGGATGCACGATTGCATCTACTACATTATTATAATTTCAACAACTAAGTTAGATTATAAAGCAAAAACAAACAAAAACAAAAACAAAAAAACACCAAATAAACTAAAACTCAAAGAAAGAAAAAAAAAAATCTGCAAAAAGAAAAAAGAGAGCAAAAAAAACATAATATGAGGCTTCAAATATGTGTTTCTTTTCATATAAGATGCCAAAAATATTGCATAATTGGTCAATTCACCTGTTTAATTCCCCTGCAGTATTCCTTCTCTTCTCTTATCTTTTTGCCTAAATTCATATTGTCATGAAAGTTGGGTTTGCCTAATTTCATATTGTCATAGAAGTTGGGTTTTGAGACTTATAAGTTTAATTTTTTGCGAAATATTTTTGAGTAAGATATAAATATGATGAAGGAATTTGAATTAAAGTCAAACTAATCTTTTATTTCTAAAATATTTTGAAAGTCATAAATCAAGGGATATAAATGGATTAATTATTATTTTTTAAAATGATTTAATAAAAGTTAGCCAATAAAAGATTTTTTAATTATTTAAAAAATAAATGTTCTAGAAAAATAGTATGAGCGTTTTGAGTTTCACAAGCACCTTGTCATTAGAAACTTCATTTTTCCTTAATATATATATATATATATATATGTTGGGAAAAAATGGTTTTATAGTGACGTTAATGTGAAATTAAAGTAGTTCACAACCATTGATTGAGGTGGAATTAAATGAGTTTAGAATTTTTGTAAGGTATTTACTCCACAAAAAGAATGACAAAAAATCATTAAGATTTGCACAAGAAATTAACTCATTAAGTTGGCCTCATGAAAGAGGTGCTGGGAAAGGTGGCTGAAGGATTATACACAATACACATGTGTATAAAACTTGATAACTCCTTTGTATTCATGATGAATTAAAGCCATCAATTTAGCAATTTATGTGTATATGGGTTTTTTTTTTTTTTTTTTGTTAGGGAAAAAAAATAAATAAATAAATACCGACAAGATTTGATGCCATTATTTCTGCCTATATATAGTCCATTTGATATTTAGAACAATCCACGGGTTTTTTTTCTTTTCCCATGTAAATTACTATATTTATAATTTCATGTGTAATTGCATTGTTTTCATCTTTATTGCCTACTATTATATAGTAGTTGTTTGTTATTATTAGTATATGAATATAAAATATTAATTCATATTTAACCATAACTGTTTCAAAGAATTGTTTTGTCCACTATTTTGAATTGGTTTTGATTAGACATTCAATCTAATCTTTATAAACGGCCTGTGTTTCATCCCTAGACCTCTAATATAATTTTGCATGCTTATGTGATGTTAATATAATTATATGAGCGTGATTCATGGTTTCTACCGTGATTTGTATGCTTCTTTATTTTATAGTTTCATAACATAATTTGCATGCTTATTGTTTCTAAAGTTGTGTATGATCCTATTTACATGTTAATTGCTAGAAGCATTCACATATTACCTGATTATTGTTTTGTATAAATTCATATGTAACTCATAGCTAGAATTTTAATTATTTAGGAGTTATAAGGGTTTGTAACTTGTGTAATAATTTTATATATATAACTCTTGACTATTAACTTTCACTACAAGAAAAATCACCTTTGGCGACTAAATTTTTAGTCGCCGCTTTTGTCGCGAATACATGGTCGCCGGAGGTATTGGCGACTAAAACTTTTTTAGTCGGCAAAAAACAGGCCTTTAGCGACCAAAGTTTTAGTCGCCAATAGTGATTTACACTTTTGAAAATCATACATTTAGTGACTAATCCTTTAGTCGCCAATACTCACTGAATTGCCAACTAAACCATTTGGTTTTGGCGACTAATAATTTTAGTCGCCAAAGGTGCTTCCGTGAAAAAAAAAAATAAAAATACCTACTTTTTTGCTTTTTCTGAGATTCGAACCACCAATCTGTCCCACATTCTAAACCTTTAGCAACACACTCCCTCCACTATGCCACTACAACACCACATGAATATATATGCAATATATATTATTTATATAGTATATTGACCCTGTGGTAGCCGAATAATTGGCGAAGATAAATGAGGTATATTTCGGAAGCTTGACGGTAGCCGGCAGATATCCCGCAAGGATAAGGGGCCGAATAGGGAAGGATTCCTAGAGCCAAATAGTGGAAAAGATAATGATTGAAAAAGTAGGCCCTGGCCCCGAGGATCAGAAGAAACGAGTATAAATATAATGGCAATGGACTAGAAAAGGTATGCAAGAATCACTTCTAAAAACTTAGTGAACAAGCTTTCTTGAGTAGAGGCCCGGACTTGTCGTCAGTGCTAATTCCGGCACCCCATTGAGTATTTGTATCTTTGCAGGTGACTAGCTGAGGATCATTGGCGTCTTCCAGGATCTGAAGAGTATTTCCAATCCACTTCCCCACAATTGGCGCCGTCTGTGGGAATACTCAAATACATCCATGGAAGGCGTAACCGAAGATCCTCCGATAGCCAAGCGAGATCACACAATGAGGCGACCTCACCCGGCTAATATGCTCGGAAAAGAAACTATCGCGCCACGGCGTCTTGAACTTCGATTCGCCAACAACCAGACAAGAAACAATGCGGGCTATCATGGAACAAGCAAAGCGAGCGAACAAAGGCTCGAGAACATGATCGGCGAGAACGAACGACTCCGTCAAGAGTTGGCCTGGAGGTAGCAAAATCTAGAGGCCATGGGCCAAGAACGAGCGACCTCAGAGGCGGCCGGGCAAAGACCTCGGGCTCGACCAAAGGATACCGATAGCAACTCCAACTCATTATCCACGGGCTCGGCGCAAAGGGCGATCCGAAACCTCCGGCTCCTCGAAATGGATCTGCGAACAAGGATCAAGCGGAGAAGCGGCTCAAGCGAGGAAGACCGGACGATCCTTTCGTTCGACGGATCGCAAGCGTCCTGCCCAAGAAATTCAAAGCTCGTCATTCACTCTTTACGATGGAAAATCAGACCCCCGATCATATCGTCATTACAAAGCAGGCCATATTGCCGCGGAACAATGAAACCCTCATGTGCGAATATTCCCTAGCGACCTAGGTCCACTAGCCGTCGGTGGTATTACAAGTTGGAGCGGCCGATTAAAAGCTTCCGCCAACTGCAGAAATCCTTCAGGCGGGTTCATCACCAACCTGGTAAAACGAGGCCGACTCCCTACGGGCTATCAGATCGATCGGAGAGGCGGCTTAGAGCGTACTCGGCACGATATTGGGAGTGCTTCAACCTTGTTGATGACGCTTGCAACGACTCCATGGCCATCACCGCCTTCAAAATGGGCTTACATCCTAACGGTACTCTGCGCAGTTCCCTGACCAGAAGGCCCCCCAAAACAGTCTGGGCGTTGATGAAGAAAGTTGAAGAATATTGTAAAGTCGAAGATGATGCCCTGAGGATAAAAGCCAGACAAATCTCCAGCAAAACGGCCCTCCCCGAAATTGCCCGACCAATAAGCTCCGTGCCGCCACCGAGCCCTAAGCCCCGGCAACGAACCAAGCGAGACAAAAGGCGGGACTCCCGCCGATCAAGCGATCAGTGCTCCCACCGAACGAACAAACAACTACAAGTCGACAGCAGACGCTCAAGGCGAACTGACAAGAAGTATATGGAGTTGACAGAGCCGATCACGGCAATAATGACCAAAGTCCAGCACCTTCCATTTTTCAACTGGCCGTCGAAGATGGTGGGGCCTCCCGACACACGGAGGAGGGACAGACGATGCGAATACCACAAAGATCACGGCCACGAAACCGAGAGCTGTTATGCGCTAAAGGATCATCTGGAGGAACTGGTGCAAGATGGTCGACTGCAGCAATACATGAGCAAGGGAAGGCCAACCAAAGCATTAGCCTTAAGACAGGATTCACCTCCGCTTGCTGTGATCCACATAATCTACGGTTTGACGGCATCCCCGACCGTGCATACGATTCAATCGCACCCAATTCCCCAAAAACATAACATGTCAGCGGCGGAGCCCGGAGAAGCTCCGGCAATTAAGTTCGATGACTCGACCTCTTGAACGATGGCGACCACGTCGATCCTTTGGTCGTCAAATTACGCGTACGTCGGTTCAGCGTTGAACGCATTCTCATAGACCCAGGAAGCACTTCGGAAATCTTGTACTACAAAACTTTTGTCGAACTCGGCCTCAACGAGTTGAACCTATCACCGTCGTCTCAGCCACTGTTCGGCTTCAACACAAATCCAAAATACCCGTTGGGGAGGATCGTGCTACCTGTTCGAGCGGGCTCAAAAACGGTTGACGTGGAATTCTTGGTTGTGAAGCTTCCATCGCCGTATAATGCCATCATGGGGCGCCCCTAGTTGCATGTCATGAAGGTTGTCCCAAGCACCTACCATCAGCTTTTGCGCTTCCCAACAGACCGTGGCATTGAAGAGATCTGTGGCTCGCCGCAATCCGCGCGAACGTAGACTTTATGAAGATCCATTTATGGACCCGACTTGTGGGATCTGATGCTTGTACTGGTACCACGTTTTAATGAAAATCGATTTTCTTTGGCAAACTCTCCTTCAAGCCTCTTGGGGCCGAATAAGCCTCCGGATTCGGAGCGCCCTTCGTGGATGTCACGATTGGCCAAAATAAGTCTCCGGATTGAGCCCCTTTTAGTCGAGTCACCTTAGGGCCGAATAAGTCTCCGGATTCGGAGCGCCCTTCGTGGATGTCACGATTGGCCAAAATAAGTCTCCAGATTCGGAGCGCCCTTTGGTGCACGACACCTTAGGGCCAAATAAAGTCTCCGGATTCGGAGCGCCCTTTGGTGCACGACACCTTAGGGCCGAATAAGCCTCCGGATTCGGAGCGCCCTTTGTGGATGTCACGATCGGCCAAAATAAGTCTCCGGATTCGGAGCCCCTTTTTGGTACAGGTCACCTTAGGGCCGAATAAGTCTCCGGATTCGGAGCCCCATTTTGGTGCAGGTCACCTTAGGGCCGAATAAGTCTCTGGATTCGGAACGCCCTTCGTGGATGTCACGATTGGCCAAAATAAGTCTCCGGATTCGGAGCGCCCTCACAGTGCAGACACCTTAGGGCGAATAAGTCTCGGATTGAGCCCCTTTGGTGCAGGACACACGAGGCGAATAAGTCTCCGGATTGGGCGCCGCCGTGGATATCACGATTGGCCAAATTAAGTCTCCGGATTCGGAGCGCCCTTTGGTGCATGACACCTTAGGGCCGAATAAGCCTCCGGATTCGGAGCGCTCTTCGTGGATGTCACAATTGGCCAAAATAAGTCTCCGGATTCGGAGCCCCCTTTTGGTGCAGGTCACCTTAGGGCCGAATAAGTCTCCGGATTCGGAGCGCCCTTCGTGGATGTCACGATTGGCCAAAATAAGTCTCCGGATTCGGAGCCCCCTTGGCTGCACGACACCTTAGGGCCGAATAAGTCTCCGGATTCGGAGCGCCCTTCGTGGATATCACGATTGGCCAAATTAAGTCTCCGGATTCGGAGCGCCCTTTGGTGCACGACACCTTAGGGCCGAATAAGTCTCCGGATTCGGAGCGCCCTTTGGTGCACGACACCTTAGGGCCGAATAAGTCTCCGGATTCAGAGCGCCCTTTGGTGCACGACACCTTAGGGCCGAATAAGTCTTCAGATCCGAAGCCTGTTTTAATCAACTAATTAAGCCGGAATTACTAATATGATTCGCCGGACAAGGCGTGCCTTAGCCGGCCCACGAGTACGACCCATTCCGGTTAAACTCGCATCCCGCCTAAGGCAAGGGCCGATCCGAATCTGAGAAAAAAATATTTAAGCTACACAAAAGCTCCGGTAGCAAACTTTCCAATAGCAAACTAATAGCAAACCATTAAACCATACGAAATGACGTGCTTAACCATTAAAAGTTGGGATCAGGAACATTCATCCGACATAGCTAAACAAAAGATTTTCAGAGTAAGACTCAACTATATGAAATAACACTTTTTATTTGATTAAAAAGTTGTTACATAGACGCAATCCGCGTTCGAACATTACAATATCTATCTCTTCTAAGACAAATCAACCGATCGATCCAACTCTTGTCATTTGAACAACCATCGTGGCTCAAAACGCATCGATCTAACCGCGCCCGAATTGGCATGTCGCCGGGCCTCTGACACCATCAACAATGTCAAGGCCAAGATCCAAGACAAGGGAGGTTAGGGGCAGCGGTCATTGTATCTCCTTTCAGGGCGATTTGCTTCAACGACTTGGAGGCTGACGTCTTTCCAGTTTCTCCTTTCAGCGGTCCACCTCCCACACCGGAGAATCCTCCACCGTAAACCATCTGAGCGCCAAGTTCGGCCGGAATTTGAGCTCCTGCAACTATCATCACCATCTGATGGTGAGAACTCTTGAGCATCCCACGCAATAGATGCTGGTGAGCCAAATATGTTTGATTGCATGAGGCGTCTGCCGCTTTTATTCTCAACAATGGCCGCGATCTCGAGGCCCAAATCCCGAAGTGATTTTATCAACACTAAACCCCACGAGACAGGCGTCGGTCAACATTCTCCATGACCTAGTTAACCCAACGGTTGGCTAAAATGCGCACAGGCTACGCAAGGGCAAAAATTATCTAGCTCAATCGGCTAGACATCTGGCATTCGACCTAAGTCTAAAAATGCAAAAATGCCGTAACCGCTCCGATCCCTGGCTCACGGCTTCTTCAAATTTCAACAACACAGGCCGCCATGGCCTTATTCAAAAGTAAACGGCCATTACATGTAGGCCGATCACGCCAACGAATCGGCGCATCGATTTAACAGATGCTGAGTCCGATCGATGTATTTACGTCTATCCAAACATTTATGCAATAAAATTAAACACGGACATGCCGAATGCGGGAGACAATTTGATATTTTCAATAAAGCGTCTTTTATTCAAAAAAACCAAGAAATTACATAACTACGAATGCGACCAACATTCGAACCTTACAATAATTAAAGTCATACGGCGTCGCCCTCATCCTCACTCTTCTCAACCTCGAAAGCAGAAAACGGAAAGTCCTTACTGTGGTAGAGAGGTGACACCGAATCGATGCCTGACAAGCGAAGAGATTCGGCGACTTGAGATGCCTTGATCCAACCATGCCTAAACCCACGATTTTCACATCGGCAAACTTCTTTGGCAAGCTTCTCCTTGGTCTTTTGGATTCCAACCAAGCGCCCTTCGTGAAAACCTCTTTCATAAGACCTCCCCTTTGCGGACTCCAATGCGAACATGCTCGCCGTTTCACGATCGGCAATGGCAGCGCTTATAAGCCGACTGGTAACCCTCTCTTCCACGATTGGATTCACCCACCCTGTTGGTTGTACCTGAGCCGCTTTGATCTTTCTTAACTCACGTTCATCTGCCTCCACGCGAGCCTCCAAACTGCGGATATGCTCTTCCTTTTTCTCTATTTCTCGACGGGCAGCGCGCAATCGCATGCTGACTTCATAAGCCGTATAGAGCCCTTTCACCGCCCCATGAATGCCCTCGCGAAACACTTCGTAGTCCTGACGACCAGCCATTGACTGCTGAACTTCCGGAGGAAATATTTGTCGAGCAAACTCGACCGCCACGTCTGGATCTCAAACGATCGAGTCTGCTTCCGTCATGGGCCTATTCTTCACAAATACTGCAAAACTTAGCAGACGCAGTTCGCGTCGATCTCCTTTCGACTTGGGCGTGTGGCGATCTCCCAGGATTGCTTATCCGTCTGGGCGACCTACTCTGACGTCGAGGAGATTGACACCTCTCTCGACCCATAGAACTCTTACTCCCGGCCGCATAAGAGCGCACCACGGTGTTCGCCGATTCATCTCACCGCCAAGCTCGAGCAATGTCTTGGCTTCCCTTTCTTGTTAAAGAAGAGTTTGTTCGACATTCGCACAATAGATTTTCTCTCGGGAGTTTGAATCGAGATACCTACGGACTCTTAAAAGTTGTACCTTTGATCATTTAACACTTTCATGAGGAAGCGACGATCGAGGCAAGTTCATTAATCGCGAAACTCAATCGCTTGACGCCGACTAAGTTGACGGCAAGAAGCTTTTGGCTCAAGATCTTGACCTAAGTCGTAGTACCCGGTAGGCTCACGAGTTGATTAGGGCAAGCAGATTCATCAATCTATTCGGCTCAAGTACCCCAGCCGGCTCACAAGTTGATTAGGGCAAGAGCAGATTCATCAATATATTCGGCTCAAGTACCCCAGCCAGCTCACAAGTTGATTCGGGCAAGAGCAAATTCATCAATCTATTTGGCTCAAGTACCCCAGCCGGCTCACGAATTGATTCCTCAGAGCCAGAGTTCTTATCATGAACCCCCTGGGGCAAGGGCAGATTCATCAATCTAAGGGTCCAAGATCAGTAGGCAGTGAAATTGCAAATGGTGATTTTGATGGGATATGTATTGAGTCTGTAAGAACCCAAATATTGACCAATCTTTTCCTCTCTACCTTCAGTGGTTAGCGACATAAAAAAAAAAAAGAAAAAAAAAAGAAGAACACACAAGAACTGTTGATGAAAACTTCAGATTCAAGTAAGGAACAAACTAAAGTTTGGACATACGATATTGTATGTACGGTTTGTTTAGAAGAGTTCTAGATAAAATCATTCATGCCACAGTAAAATCATCCGGCTCATGAGTTGACTGGCAAGAGCAGATTTATCAATCTATTCGGACCAAGTACGGTAGGCCCCCAAATTGATTCAGAGCTAGAATTCTTTTCATGAACCCCCTGGGGCAAGGGCAAATTCACAAATCAGGGTTTCCCCACAGTATATGCAATTCCATTTTACCAAATGCATTGACAAACACAAAACTCTTTCATTAAAATTAAACCACAGAACTCTTTCATACAAAGTGTGTGGTGGTAGCAAAATTACTAGGAAATTTTCATTAATAAATTAGCTTGTGAGATGCTAACCAATTTATACATGAAAACTACCCTAAACCAACAAAGCACTATCCAAGAAGAAAAAAAAAAAAAACAAAAAGGCGCTTTCGATGCTTGGCTCCCGGATCACTCATCGATGTCAGTTCAAGTGGCTCAACATCCACTGCTCATAAGGAATTGGCAAATCCAATGTAACCTCGGCGGCAAGGGCTTTGAGCCACCCATGTTTGAACCGCGATTCTCAAATTTGGACACTTCTTCAACATATTCCGTCGAGCGGCCTCTCCCTGCCTCAAGGTCTCGATTCGGCTTTCTCGCGGGCGCCTTAAGCTCCTCTAAGCGAGCTTCGCTTGACAAGTGCTTTCTTGGAAAGTTTGAGCGATTCCTCGCTCGCATTTGCCCTACCTCGGCATCAACACGAAGGCGTTACGGCGCGAACCCTCTCTTTCTCGCTTGCTCGCGCCTCCATTTCGGCTCTCATAATTTGAACTTCGCCCTACTTTTACGACCTGCACCTCTGTTTGCAAATGGTCAATTCTCCGAAACATCCGCAGCGGCGACCCAAGTCGGCGTTCCAATCATCTGCAAAACAATTCGGTATGATTAGGCGCCTTTAACAAACAAGAGCGAAATGAAGGTGACCTACGGGAGTGCGGAATTAATTTGTTAGAACTTGACCATAATATCGAGCGGCATTGAAGGCTTTGTTGTCGGCCGGCGAGAAATTGAAGCCGCCAGGCTCAGAGCCACGGGAGGATCCTCGATGGCCGAAGCGTCGGATAAAATCGGCATATCACGATCTTTGGTTTGAATAACGAGCGGGCGACCACGTCCGATTCTTCAGCGAGGCCGTTTGCTACGGGGCGGCCACGAACTCGCTTCTCCCCCGGCACCACGCTTTTGGCCTTGCTCCGGAATCAACCGTTCCCCATCGGCCTGTTCTCCACCCTCTTTTCCCGTGTCAGACACAGCAACCTCAACCGTCCCCTCAGAAACGCGTACAAAGGGCTTGATCAAGCTGGGATCTGATTCGGCGCATTCAGCCTTCTATCGGGCGGCTATTCGCTCGGCATTTCTTTTACGCGTCATCTGCATTAGGCTTTCCTTCGCCATACCCTCAAAGAAATCGCCGGGTAGATCCCCCAAATTCGCAAAAATATCCCCAGAAAAGAAATCTGCTCATCCTGAGGCGGATGGCTCGGTGGCCTCAAATGCCGAGTGTACGGCCTCGTCGCCCTCTACAACCCCCTCAGTAGACTCCCCAGCCGGATCGGCAATCACCTCTACAACCGGCTCGACATCTTCCCCCGAATCAGAAGCTACAAGACCAATCTGCCTAAGGTTTTTGAAGCTGGGGAAAATAAGGGCCGAGAGCTGTTGATTGCCGAATGGAATCGGAATGTTGTCTGTAGCCGAGAAAGTAGTGTAAGTGGGTTCGTATCGAAGGAGAATATGGGCGGCTCTCCCTTGTTTTTGTACGTTTGGGCGGCCGAAATATGTGAGTGCAATCTTGATTTTCCCAAGAACTACGTCGTCAACGGAAGTCAGAATTTTCTTCAACCTATTACCTGCAGAATAAGAGCCAAATAAGAGATAGACCAACAAACATAAGACATTGCGTAGCAACCTGGGTCACCCTTATGTCTGGGAATAGGGTCCAGGTGATCCTCCCCTTCAGCAAACTCCCAATTACCTCAGACGTTGACCATCACGTCGTCAACCCGCTTACCAGAACTGGCAAGCATAGTCACCAAGTGATGGTCAGTATCTTTGGCCTTGGGAAAATATCGCCCTAGCCGACCGGAGAATTTGGCTAAGGCGTAACAATGCCGAATGGCCGGAATCCCAAGGTTAATCCTAAGGCGTCGATTCAACTCTACAAACGCCATGATGATTCGAAAGAAATTTACATTGGGTTGAGAAGGAATCAAACCCCAATAGCGGAGAACGGCCCTAAGAAGTGGGTGTAGGGGGAAACAAACCCCGCCCTCCGCAATGGATAAAAGGGGGAATACGATCGTGTTTTGATCTTCCCTCTCCATGTCAAGAGCGTTGTCCGTTACAAGGGATAAATGGACGTCGTCAGGAATAGAAAAATGTTGCCCGAAACCGGAGATACGATCCTCAGAAAGGAGGTCTTTCAAATGTTGGCCATCTTAGCAAAGAACTAAATATTCGCCGAAGCTAAAATAGCAAACAGAAAATAGGATTACAAAGAAGGGAGAAGGAGACTTACGAAGAGCAGATGAGACAAGGGAAGACGGGAAGAAGTTGCAAAAGCTTGAGTCACGGAGGCATATGCATTGGCGATCCAAAAGTCTCAGAAAATCGACGAAATGTGAATTCGAAAGGACCAAAGTTTCAAAATGTAATAAATGCTGAGATACACATGAATAGGGCGGAAAAGCGCAATGATGACCAAAGAGGCGTGCGCCACCAGACATGTAGGGGCACGCGAAGTCGCCTGACGCTAAACTTCTCAAATTCTGAACCAAACACGCCGATCAACTGCCATCAACAGGGAGTTCGGAGGGCAATTGTGGTAGCCGAATAATTGGCGAAGATAAAGGAGGTATATTTGAAGCTTGGCTAGCCGCAGATATCCGCAAGGATAAGGGGAATAGGATAAATAGGCGAAATAGGGAGGATCCTAGAGTCGAATAGTGGAAAAGATAATGATTGAAAAAAGTAGGCCACGCTCAGGATCGGAAGAAAGCAGTATAAATATAATGGCAATGGACTAGAAAAGGTATGCAAGAATCACTTCTAAAAACTTAGTGAACAAGCTTTCTTGAGTAGAAGAATTGACTTATGCATCGAGTGTTAATTCTAGCACCCCAAGAATATTTGTATCTTTGCAGGTGACTAGCTGAGGATCATTGGCGTCTTTCAGGATCTGAAGAGTATTTCCAATCCACTTCCCCACAGACCCGTATTAATATAAAACTATATATATAAATATAATTATTTTTATTCAATAAATTATTTACTAAAAAAACATTAAGGCCACTTTTGGCGAATAAATCCATTATTTAGTAGCCAATTCTATAATTTTGGGATACTAATTATTTTTAATTAAGCTAAAAAATAAGTTCCGCCTAAAAATAAACAGTTTTGGCAACTAAACCTGTTTTTAGTTGCCAAAAACGTCCCCTTTTGGCTACTAAACTGAATTTTAGTCGCCAATTGCCTGTTTTTAGCTACTAAATTTTTTTTAGTAGCCAAAAAGCTTCACTTTCAGCGACCAAATTGTTTTTAGTCGCCAAAACACGTATAATCGACGACCAAACTGTTTTTTAGTCACCAAAACCTATACCTTTGGCTACTAAATTATTTTAGTCGCCAAAAACCGTCACTTTTGGCTACTAAAAAACCTTTAGTCGGTAAAACCCATATAATCGGCAACTAAATTGATTTTTAGTCGCCAATAACTATACATTTGGCTACTAAATTGTTTTAGTCGCCAAAAGTCTTCACTTTTGGCTACTAATTCCATTTTAGTCGCCGAAAATGGCACTTTCAGCAACGAAAATAATTTTTTTAGTCACCATTTCTACATTTTCTTGTAGTGTTTTAATTTAATTCTTAGAGTTATAGTTTTATTTTGTAACTCTTGCCAATTAAAAAGTGTTAATTGTATATTTATTTACATGATTATTGTGTTATAATTTCATATAACTCTTGTCAATTAATTTTATTTAATTTTTAGAGTTATAAGGTTTGTAATTTATTTGGGAATTATAAGTTTAATTGTATAACTTGTCTAGCATATTAATTTTATTTAATTTTGCTATTTAATTAATTTAATGCTTTTACAGTTTTATTAGATTATTTGTTTTGTATTTTGCAGTGGTTTATAGTTAACCTTCTTTGGAGAAATACCTATGCAAAAGGGAATGAAAAAAAAAAAAAAAAAATTTTCCAACTAAATAAACTTTGGGATTGCATGGGAGAAAAAAAATAAATAAATAAAAATAAAAATAAAAATAAATTTGGGCTACTAACCTTTTGTGTTGAACAAAAGTACCTAAGCACGGAAAGGAATTTTTTGGACTATGTTTGAAGCAATTGTTTGGTTGAGTTTTAATTATGATTTTTTACCAATGTGTTTAAACAAGTTTTATTTGCTTGTATTGTTGTAGCAATTTTTTTACATTGCTTGTAATTTGGTTAATAATTTTTAAATTGCTCGTAAGTTTGGACCTGTAGATCGCCCGGAACTTTGCTCCGCGCGCGAGGGCGCAGATTTGTGGTTCTAGCTACTACAGTTCGAATTCCTGTCACGGTTCTGAATCTAATCTCACAAAGTGCAATGTAAGACTGATAAATTACCAAAGAGTCCAAATCCGGCAAATCATTTTGGAAAATCGATTTTAATCAAGAAGTGCCAAACATAGACAGCTTTGACAGATTACAGAGTCGCCACCTAAATTTTTTGTTTTGGGAAATTTAGAAAACCCTGACTCGTGTCTAAGGCCACGTGTCCATCATCACCAAAGTTGCCTCGGCTCAGGAACTTGGGTACGAGAGGGGAAGGTCCTGAAATGAGCACCCCCACTCGCCCGATCAAAGGATCGGCCTCTACTAACATGATATGTTGTTTTTGAAAACACGTGTTCTTATTCCAGTTTATTAATCTAGAATTACTATGTGATGCACACAGCATACAAGTATAGACTAATCACTCAATTTGGAACAAAACATCTCATGTTTGTTTTTCGAAAATGGTTTGGAATTGCTACTCGCAAGTAGGCTAAAGCGCAGATTTGCCACCCTCAAGTGGGCTTAAAACAACATGATTTTGCCACTCCAAGTGGGCTTAAAACTCACATTTTGATGAATTGTTCCAATTCAAGCAATGAAGTTTTCATCCACAGGCATTCATGCAGTTATAACAATTAAGCAAATAGCCTCATGGCAAGCATGCTATCATGGAAGTCACTTACACACATGCAAGGATGCTAAAGTGTAAACACTCACAGTGTATTCCGAGCCAAAAAAGAAGCTAGTTAGTAATCATGCATTATCCTAACTATGTTAACAATGCCTAATGCAACACATGCAGAAATGCAACTAAGATAGGCTCGGCTAGCTAAGATGCCATATGAATGCAACACTTGATAACATGCTGTTAAACATGTATTCAAGTAAAATGTATTGAAATACAATGCAGTTTGTATGATCTTGCCAAGCAGGTGCATGCAAGATAGATGAATGATGCCGCATGCAAGTCATAAAGTATGCTAATTGAAATATGCCCTAATTTAACCCTTTGAAAATTTGGTAAATAAAGGGAGAAACAAATGGGGGTTGGAAGACATGCATCACACACACGCGCTTATTATAACAATTCGCCCTCTCGACGGAGGATCCGAATAAATTTAGTTGACTAGGTACGCTAATTAAACTAATTATTACAAACCAACTAATTAACTAGCTATTCTAGCTAATTAATTATTACAAACCAAATTGAATTGAATAACCAGCTAATCTAAGCTAATTAATTAAACTAATTACTTACAACACATGCAATTAACTATAACTAGCTAGTAAAGCGGTAAAATGGCCTCGCGGGCGAAAGAGGCATGCATGCTCGGTCGACTTCGCTCGGAAATCCATTACTGTGCCTCATAATGCCTCTATTTGCACTCTTCTGTACTTCTGAAAATTTTGACCCACCTTAGAAGCATGCTGAGGAATGATCGACCAAAGATGGTGGCCATCGGCCAGAGTTTATGGCCATTGGCCACTTTGATAGTCGATTGGCAAACATTGGTGGCCGGTCGGTAGCTCTGATGGCCGATCGGCCACTGTTTCCTGCAATTTCTCCTTTTTGCTGCAACAAAGTACAAATAGAGGCATGGCAGTGTATTTGCAAGGTATGTGTGCACAACCACCCTCCCTATCATTTCTCATGCTTAAGGGAGTGCGGTACTCGACCCTTGGGCCATCAATCACACATCTCAATACATGATGGCTAAAGAAGCCAAGTTTGCACAATTCAATGTGAATGAATGCACAAATAACACATAAGGGACTTAAACTCTATCATGCATGATCAAGAGCGTCGGTGACTGAGAAATGAGGCGCGTTTCATCACTTCAAGTATGAAACGTCCCTCATTTCTCGTGTTTGGATTAACACCCTATCCAAACACAATGCAATGCAACAACATTCCAAGTATAATGCAATGCAACAACATGCGAGCACAATGTAATGCAACAACATGAAAACACAATGTAATATAGCAACATGCAAACACAATGCAATGTAACAACATGCAAACACAATGCAATGTAACAACATGCAAACAACATGCTCTTCTATGAATTCTAGAATGGCATGCACAAGGTTCCAACATATGAACAATGCATGCATGGCAAGTTTGGAAGCTTAAGGCATCAAAGTTAGAAAAGAACATCTCACAAGAGACATGCAATACAATGCTCAATTGGCTTAAACCGAATATGGATAAACCTAAATCATGCCAAAACAGTGGCCAAAATGTGCTGAGATGATGGCTTGAAAGGCAAGAAAATGATGCTCATGCAATGGCTTACAAACAAGGCATAAAGGTGTAACTCTCAAGAGCACTTAAAGAGTGAAAAACATGGAAGTGTGGCAAAGATATAAGCTTTGAAATTTCATGCCAAATGATGCCAAGGCATGCAAACATCACAAGTATAGCATGGTAGGGACCTCAAAACTCAAGACTAGTCAAGGCATTTGCACTATAGCTATGCAAAACATGAGTCATATGGCCAAGGCAACCCAAAACAATCCTAAAGTGTGTCAAAATAATGCTAAAACATGTATGGAGTATAGCCAAGGTAAGCTAGCATGAAGGGCCAAAACACCAAGTACACTAGGCTAATGGGCAAGATTGCACTACAAGTGCACAAACCAAGCAAGAGGTGACTCCACCAACCAAAAACAGAGTTATGGCATGTCAAAATAACACCAAAAATGGGCTGAGACTAAGCCAACACATGCTAGAATAACAAGCTAACTCATTAGGCATGCAAGGCTAGCAAAGAGGATTTACACTACAAGTGCATGAAGTATGCAACCAATGATCAAACAAGCCAAAAATAGCATCAACGCAATGTTAAATAATGGCCAAAAATGTGCTGGAGTGGAGCCAAAACATGCTAGAATTATAGGCCAAAATAACAAGCATACAAGGCTAGTTTGCAAGGATTACACTACAAGTGTATAAAGCATGCAAGAGGTGAACTCATCAACCAAAATCAGAGTTATGGCATGCTGAAATAAGCCCAAAAATAAGCTAAGAACAAGCCAACACACGCTAGAAAAACATGCTCAATAATTAGGCTAACAAGGCATACAACCAAGACGAGGAGAGGGGACCACCCCCTCCCATTTTGAACCTCAAAACCACATTTTTACCACTGAAAATCCATTGGATTTCAGTGGTTAAAAGGCCAAACAAAGATGGTTTCAAAAGCTTAGGAAGTTGGCTCTAAAGGCTTTACAAGCCAAAGAGCAAAGGGAGAGACAATCCCCTAACACAAAATAGGCCTAAACCATCACTTTTAGGACTGAAAAACAGAGATTTTCTCGATTCAAAACCAAGCCAAAAATAGTTTACAAAGGTGGTAAAACAAGCATGCAAAGCAAAGGTTTAAAGGAACAAGTGCTTACCCTTGAAGCACCTTGAAGCTCAGCAGCAAAACCAGCCAAAATCTGAGCCAAAATCAACCTTTGAGAGCTCAAAATAGGCTCCAAGGGACCTCAGCCCAAAGATAGACAACTTTGATGAAGGATGCTGAGGCAAAGGAGGGGTGTATCTCCAAGTGTATCTCTTGTTTTGCACACAAAAGCAAGAGAATGAGAGAGGGGCAGAGATTTAGCTCTAAAATTTCTAGAGAGAGAGGAATTTTTAGAAAGAGAGGCTCCCAAAATTGCTTTAATGTATCTCCCCTTTGAATATGAGATATTTGGCTTCATATATAGCAAAAGCAAGAGCTTTGGTCGAAAATATTTGAATTAAGATAGCTGGAGCTTGCTGGAAATAACTGGAGGGAAAAGATCTTCAAAAAAATCTAAATTTGTGTCACTCTTGGCCGACCGGCCATTTTTGGTGCCGACCTGCTACTTGTGATGGCCGATCGGCTACTTTTATGGCCGACGGTGCACATTTGTGGCCGACTGCAAATTCTGCTCTGCAAGTCCAACTTCAACTGGGCATAACTCCATCATATGAACTCCTTTTCAGGTCATTCTTGTGTCCAAATTGAATCCCCGGAAGTAAGCTTTCCAATGGTAGAAGACTTGCATCAAAATTCTAACTTTGTAAAACGTTATGCCTCTTTTAGTGAAGACTGCTCAGTTTCGGTCCAACCGGAATGATGCCCAACTTCAACCAATCATATCTCCCTCATCCAGACACAGATTTAGGAGATTCTTGAGTGCAAAATGAAACCCCAGAAGTATTCTTTCCCATGGTGGTGGCCTCATAGCTTAAATCTAAGTGTATGGACAGATAGGCTTGATTTAGCGAGGACCGCTCAACTCTCTCTTAGCGATTCATACCCATCTTCTTTTTCAACTTGGTTTCTTCCCTCTCCTCTAATTTTCTTCAACTCCAAAACCCTAAACAAGGTGTTTTAAAAGATTTTCCAAAGATTTCATCTCTCTTTCATTTATTTCCACTTTGTTCTTGCTCAATTTACCGAAAAGTGCATCATTTAACAAAATGCGAGCCTCAGAGCATCGTAGAAACTTTATTTCAAAAATATTTTGAAAGAGAGAGTTAAGTTCTAAAAACCATTCAAAATAGCTTTGGTCCAAAATGGGGTGTGAGGTTGGGATTTGACTCTCTTCTTGCCGAAGAAATCGAACCTTTGCACTGCACAACTTTCACCACCAAAGAAACCATCAGCAGCGCCCAAGTCTTAAGGGCGGTCAAAAATGGGGTGTCTACAGGACCTTGGTTTGTTTTAACCTAATTCATCCCTTAGAAAACTTAATTCTAAAAATTGTTTCCCATGGATTAGGAGTCAACATGCTCTTGAAAGTTTTGTCAAAAGGTTAACTGGGTTTTAAATGGGACCGATGTGACCCCTCCCGTCTTCCTGAGAACATTCCTTACCTTGTTCGATTCTAGGTTAAGTGGTGAGACTAGTTCTGAATTAAATTTCCAACTGTGGGATTTTTTAGTGTTAAGTTTAATTTCTAGAAACACAGAAAGTGAAATTCTGTTGTATTTTTTCAAAATGGCAACTGTCACCGATTTGCTGCTACTAATGTTTGTGGGGATCTAAACCCCGGGAGAATTGGCTTGCCAACCCCTATTGCTGTGACCTCTGTGGTCAACCTTGTTGCCGCTCCTGATGTTCTGGGAGGCCCGCTCAACCATCATGAGCTCCTGGAGAAGTTCACAAGAGTGAATTTCAAAAGGTGGCAGTAGAAGATGTTGTTCTACCTGACTATTCTTAACCTTGCGAGGGTTTTAAGTGAGGATCCACCAGCTGTGGAGGAGAGTGAGCAAGACAAACAGAAGCTCATGGCTCTAGATGCTTCAAAGTAGTTAGACTTCCTTTGTCGAAACTACGTTCTAAATGGTTTGGCAGATTCACTTTTCAACGTGTTTTATGCCAAGAAGTCGGCAAAGGAGCTGTGAGATGCTTTGGACACGAAGTACAAGACCGATGATGCTGGGGCAAAGAAATTTATTGTTGGCCGGTTTCTGGACTTAAAGATGGTGGACTCAAAAACTGCCACCAGTCAAGTCCAAGAGTTCCAAGTAATTCTGCATGAAATTCATGTAGAGGGATTGTTCTTGAGTGAATCATTCCAGGCCGCTACTCTGATTAAGAAGCTGTCTAACAGTTGGAAAGACTTCAAAAACTACTTGAAGCACAAGCGAAAGGAGATAACAATCGAAAATCTCATTGTCAGGCTCCAGATTGAAGAAGACAACAAGAGGAAAAAGGGGAATACCTCCACTGTAAAAGCAAATATGGTTGAGCATGGCCAGTTCTTGGGGGTGAGGAAAAAGCCACCAACAAGCAAAAGCTTAAAGCTAGGGGCAAGAGGCAGTGTCTCCAAAAAGCCTGTCTACAAGCTGCAGGAACCTACTTTTAGGTTCATGGAAAGTGCTTCAACTGTGGAAGCAATAGACATCGGGCAGTTGACTACCGCAAGAAAAAGAAGCCTGACAACTAGTACCCTCCACAAAACAAAAGCTGGGCACACATGACTAAAATGAAGGATCAATCACAATATGTGGACGACATGCATCTAGCAGTTGTCGTCTCCGAAGTAAACATGGTGGGGTCCAACCCAAAGGAATGGTGGGTGGACACTGGGGCCACTTGCCACATCTGTGCAAAGAAGAAAATGTTCATAACCTTTGAACCAGTTTCAAACGGTGAGAAGTTGTTCATGGAGAACTCTGTCACCTCAATTGTTGATGGTAAAGGCAAGGTGGTCCTGAAGATGACTTCAAGAAACGACCTGACTCTGGATGATGTCCTATTTGTGCCGAACATTCATAAGAACCTTGTCCCGGGGTCGCTCTTAAGCAAGCATGGCTTCCACATGGTTTCTGAGTTTGATAATGTCGTGTTGACCAAGAACGGGGTCTATGTGGAGAAGGGATATATGTTGAGTGGTATGTTCAAGCTAAATATAATGACTATTATCCCAAAACTTAACGAGAAAGCTTCTTCTTCTGCTTATACACTTGAGTCCCTTAATTTGTGGCATGGTAGACTGGGTCATGTAAATTTTGACTCTTTTCGTAGATTAATCAAGTTAGATCACATATCATCTTTTAAGATTAATCCAAATCACAAGTATGTAACTTGTGTAGAAGCAAAATTGACAAAGACTTCTCTTCATTCTGTTGAAAGATGTAGCGAGCGTTTGGAATTAGTGCACAGTGATGTGTGTGACTTGAAACTCATACAATCACATGGTGGCAACAAATTCTTCATCACTTTTATTGATGATTGCACTAAATACTGTTATGTGTATTTACTTAAAAGCAAAGATGAGGCGATTGATAAATTTATTCTTTTCAAGAATGAAGTTGAGAATCAATTAAATTGAAAGATCAATGCTAGAAGAAGTGATCGTAGTGGTGAGTATGAATCCCTGTTTATTGAGATTTGTGCTCAATTTGGGATTATTCACCAAACCACAGCGCCGTACTCCCCTCAATCAAATGGTGTTGTTGAGCGAAAGAATAGAACATTAAACGAAATAGTGAATGCAATGTTAATAAGTTCTGGGTTGCCACAGAAATTGTGGGGGGAAGCAATTCTCTTCGTGAATTACATTCTAAATAAAATACCTCGAAAGAAAGTAGACAAGACTCCATGTGAATTATGGAAAGGCCGTAAGCCTTCTTATAATTTCCTACGAATGTGGGGGTGTCTTGCAAAAGTGGTGGTACCGACACCCAAGCGGGTTAGGGTAGGTCCGAAAACCGTAGATTATAAATTCATTGGTTATACACAGAATAGTAGTGCATATAGGTTTCTTGTGCACAAATTTGATATTTCATATATCTACAAGAATACCATAATGGAGTCAAAGAATACGTCCTTCTTTGAAGACGTATTTCCTCGCCTAACCCGATGAGAGAATCAAGGTTCTGAGAAAGAACTTGAAGATAATTTAGTAGATGATCAAGATGAGGAAGTAGATGAGCCAATAAGGAGCAAGAGAGCTAAAGCTGCCAAGTCCTTTGGCCCGGACTTCTTGACTTATATGTTAGAGGGAGAACCTTGAACTTTTCATAAAGCTGTGACTTCTCCTGAAAGTCCTTTATCGACAGTAGCAATTAAGAGTGAAATTGACTCCATCTTACAGAACCATACTTGGCAGTTGGTTGATCTAACCCCAAGCAATAAAGCCTTGGGTAATAAGTGGATCTTTAGAAGAAAGATGAAAGCGGATGGATCAATTGATAAGTATAAAGCTAGGCTAGTTATCAAAGGATACAGGCAATGAGAAGGCTTGGATTACTTTGATCCGTATTCACCTGTGACAAGGATTGTATCCATTCGCATGGTGATTGCGATGGCCGCTTTACATGGTCTGGAGATACATCAGATGGATGTAAAGACAGCTTTCTTAAATAAATATTTAGATGAAGAAATCTACATGGAACAACTCGAGGGGTTTTCAGCTCCAAGGAAAAATAAGAAAGTCTGTAAGCTTGTCAAGTCATTATATGGTTCGAAGCAAGCTCCCAAACAATGGCATAAGAAGTTTGGCAACTCTATGTTGTCAAATGGATTTAAAATCAATAAGTGTGACAAGTGCGTATATGTTAAAGACACTGACAGAGGTTATTTCATTTTGTGTCTATACGTAGATGACATACACATTGTTGGTAATAATGATGAAATGATTAGAACTACCAAGAGATTGTTAAACTCTAAGTTTGACATGAAAGATATGGGCCTTGTAAATGTCATTCTGGGTATTAAAATTACCAAAACATCTAGTGGTATTGTACTTTCTCAATCTCACTATGTTGAGAAGATACTTGAGAAATTTGGTAAATCAGATACAAGTGTCTCTAGGACACTGATAGATGTGAGTCTACATTTGACCAAGAATAATGGTGAGAGTGTCTCTCAGCTAAAATATTCTTGGATCAGTGGAAGTTTGATGTATCTGATGAGTTGTACAAGACCAGACATAGCCTACTTTGTTAGCAGACTTAGTAGATACACGAGTAATAGTAGACACCCCATTTTTAACCGCCCTTACAACTTGGGCGCCACGACTTGCGCACCCAATGATGAATTTATATATGCTTGTCAAGTACTCGAAGTCCTCAGCAAAATGCCACAGCTTTGAGCCTTTAAACCCTACACACCTTTTTGTCTTATTTTGGACCAAAATCATAGTTTTTCAAGCCTAAAAACCCTGGGACGTGCCGGCCCCCTAGTGTAGGTTGTTGGCCACCAATGTAGGCTGCCGACCACTTGTGTATTTTTTTAGATATTTTGGCCAACTATGCTAGTTGTTTTCACAGATGCATGCACCTGCCTACACGTGTATGTATGGACATTTCTAAGGGAGTTTCATGTTTTTTTATATATAGAGGACCTCCCCTTTCCATTTTTGAGGGTTGAATATTTTAGAGCAAAATTATCTCTCTCTCTCTCTCTCTCTCTCTTTCTATAATTCTCTCTCTCTTTTGCAAATTCTTAAGCTTTTGCCTATACACTCTAAACCAAATCTTGTGGTATCTGAGCTGAGGCACTTTTGAGCTTACTTTGAGCTCTTGAGGGTGTGTAAGTGTTAGTATAACAATTAGAAAAGGTTCTCCTCTTCAAGAGGTATAAGTCTTGGCTTATTTCTTTGCTTTATTTGCTATTTTGCCAACAGCTTTTAGACTATCTTTGGGCTTTTTATACTCTGTATTTTTGGGCTAAAACTAATGGTTTGGGGTGGAGGCATGGATCACTTTTGTTTGTACCTCATTTCTTAGGACTTTGCCCTTGTGTTTCCCACTTCTTTGTCCACTTTTTTTTTTTTTTTTTGAGCTTTTTCATACTAAATCTCAGAGCTTTTTCAATGGCTAAAACCATGTTTTGAAGTCCCAAAAATGGAGGGGGTAGCTTCTCCTCTTTGTGCTTGTTTACTAGCTTAATTTGCTCCATGTTGTAGCTTATTATTTTAGCTATTTTTGTCTTAATTTCAACATGTTTTAGAACTATTTTAGGACTATTTTTGGTTGTTCATTGCATTTGGGCCTTATATTACATGCTTGTAGTGTAATTGTCCTCATAGGCTTGGTGATTTAGGCCGTAGTCACCAACCTATTTGAGTTGATAGTGTTTATTTCTTGCTTTCCATACTTGTGATCACCTCTAATCACCTCTGCAACCTCCCTCCTTTCTTGGCCTCTTCTTTACTTTCAAAGTTGTCTCAAGCTACTTGTTTGTTTAAGCTTGAGATTGAGGTGTCATGCTTAATGGTTTAATCCCTTTGGGGGTTCATTACCAAAGACATGACACTTCTCTCATGCCTAAAACAACTCTTGTTTTGGTGCTTCTTTCCATTAGAGGACTTAAAGATCACTTTTGGACTCAATTGGTTAATGAATGGTTGGTAATTAAAATGAAGTAATAAAATTGGGACTAAAAGTGATGCAAGATAATAAAATCAACTTGGGTTCAATCAGACGTTAATTGAACCCATTGAGTCTTGAGTCATTTCATACTTGTTAGTGATGTAAACGGTTCAAGAGTCAATATCAACCACTTCTCTTGACCAATCTATGATAGGAAAGAGGTTTGAGAGTCTTTTATGTTGCATTTATTCAGTTGCACACCTTGGTTCATAAGCCATCATGCAATGAAATTGCATCGATTAATGGCTTGTGAATTGAGCTTGCTACTCCTTTGAGCTGCTTTGATGATAAAGAGGGGTAAGGTGTACAAACATACCTTGAGAATACCCTATTTTGTGCTCTGTATACTTTCTATCACAACAGGAAGAACCGAGCTTGAGTGGCGGGTAGGCCACTACCTCTAGCTCGGTCACTTTTGTCAAATTGAGCAACAACCTTTTTGGAACAAAACAGAGTAAAGGTTGAGGTGAAAAGATGTTCTACTATGCAACAGAAGCATTCTGGCTGTAGAACAGTGGACTTTTCGAGTGGAAATCCACTCATGCATGAGCATTCCTCGCTTCCTTGGGCTGATTGGTTAGCTTAGTTATTTATTTCATGTTGTATTCATGATGTAATTAATTAGTTAATTCTAATTTGTAATTAATTAATTAGTGTAATTAATTAGTTAGTTCCGTAGACTAGTTAATTAATTAATTGGTTTTGTAATAACTAGCTAGCATAGTTAGTTTATTTGTTGTTGTAATAGTTACTTAATTCGTTTTGTAATAGCTAGTTAATTAGTTTAGCTAGTTAGTTTATTCAGACCCTCCTGCACGAGGGAACAATTGTAATAATGTGTATGTCTTCCAACCCCATGTCTTTCTCTCTTTTATTTAACTGCTTATGATAGTTAGTTTAAAGCATCATGTTTTGTTTAGCATCTCCCATGCCTTGCATCCATTGTCTTGCATGCATTGAGCTCGGCGTATCATTCTAACTTGCATTGTTAGTTAATACTTCTTTGAATACGTGCTTAGACTGCATGCTATCACATTGATGTTAAATTAGCGGCCGAGCCCAGCAATTGCATATTGTATGCGTTGCATTAGTCACATTACATAGTTAGGATCATGCATTATTCTAACTATCATCTTTTTTTGCTTGGAATACTAGGTGAGCTTTTACTTGTTTTAGCATATCGCATGAGTGTGGTTGTTGCCATATCAAAGCATGTTCACCATGAAGCTAAGTGCTTAAGTGATAAATTGTTTGAATGCCTGTGGATGAAGGCTAGTTGCTTAAATTGGGATAGTTTTGAGTAATGTACATTTGAGCCCACTTTTTCAAGTCACACAATTACAAACTCTTTTAAAAAACAAACATGAAATCAAATGTTCTAATTTTTGCAAATTAGTCTATACTTGTGTGCGCATCACATAGTAAGTTAGTCTGATAAATCAAAACAAGAGCATATAATGTACATAAGATTCACATCATGATTAGTCGAGACCGATCTTTGATCGAGCGAGCGGGGGTGCTCAATTCATGACCATTCCCTCTCATACCCAAGTTCCTGAGCCGAGACAATCTTGGTGACGACGGACACATGACCTTGGGCATGAGTCGTGGGTTTCCTAAATTTTTCAAAAATATTTAGGTAGCGACTCTGTATCTGGCAAAGCAGTCCATTTTTAGCATTTTAAATCAAAATCGATTTTCCAAAAGATTTGTCAGATTTGGAATCTTTGGTGTTTATCTATTTCACATTGCACTTGTGAGATCACATTCAGAACCGTGGGAGTCCGATACTGTAGGGCTTATCATCTTCCGAAAGGAGCGCGAAAAGTCGAGCTACGGTTTCTGATGACTCTGCTAGGGATTTAGGCTTGTTTTGGGAAGTTGGTAAAAAGCTAGCTTTTGGCTTTTTACCAAGCTTTTTGGCTTTTTTAGAAGTAATTTGAGAAGTTGGTAAAAAGCTGGCTTTTTGCTTTTTAGTTTAATATTTATTTATGGTGTCAAATCAAATTAAAATGACCAAAATACCCTTACACAACATAAGAGATTTATTTTTTTTATTTTTTTTTTCATAGGCCCTAATTTATAATTTTATGGCTGCGTTTTTGGCACTTGCCAAATAGCTTTTCTAGCATTTTTGTCCAAAAACGTGGCTTTTTACCATGTTCCCAAAATGGCACTTAGAAAACTTGACTTGAAATTCATGAAGTGAAATTTTATCTACACTTATATGTTATTTGCATTTGCATTTGCATTTGCATTGGTATGCTTATGTCACTGTGTTTGCCATCTACTATTCCTGGACGGTTTGCTAGAGGCTTGCCTAAAAGCTTGCCAAAAGGTTGACCGGACGTGGGCTCTGCCATGATGGGAACACAACCCTTGGATATGGACTACCGTTGTACCGTTTGATCCTTTTTTCACTTCTCAGTGTTAGATGCGAGTGGTATATTAGATAGTCTTGTTGAGGTACCCTTTTTGACCATTCAACCTAATTGCATATAGTAAAGCTTTAGTGACTGTTCCAAACTAGGACAGGATGCTCGCCCAAACATACAAGATTGTGTGGAACTGTTTTGTTTGAATAGTGAACCCTAGTTCCTGACGAAACTAGGATAGGGTAACCCTACCCTCTCATAGGGGTGTTTTAGCTCTCGCTTAACTGGTATGTGCTTTACAGTGAAACTGTACAAGGATGTGCATAACAGTTGCAAATTTGGTATTTGTTTTGGGGGTAGAATTGATGTAAGTCTGATCCTCTGACTTTGTTCATGTCTATGCTGATAACATCATTAGCTGAGGTGTTGTGTGGTTTCTGATTACTGCTATTTTACTTTATTTCTTTTGCTAGGTAGTTTAAAACCATAGCTTCAGAAAATTCAGATATCCCCCAAGTACTCTAGACCCAAGTCAGAAGACTTTGTAAAGTCGAGGATCTTGTTCAGGGACAGCGTGTGTATACCTCACTCCCACCGATTACAAGACGGAGAAGAATCAGGCAGAGTTCACTGGTTCAGTTTTTACAATAGTCACCCCTTAACTCACCTGCGTCCAGTCAGGTTCGGGGACAGTCATCTACTTCTAGTCCAACATGAGTTCGATTGCCTATTCCAATGACATAGTATCCCCCAGTCAGTATGGAAGAATTGATACATCATCTGTAGCAAACAGTTAAAACCCTACAGCAAGATACGGCCCGTTAAGCCGAGGTCGCAGCCCGTCAGGTTGAGGTCACTGCTCGTCAAACCGAGGTTATAACTCGACTACAATAACAGCAACCACGACCGACTGTGGCCTCTGCATTCCATGCACCTCCCGCAGGTATCCCAATGCCCGGAACCACTACTCATATTGCCAATGTCCAAGAAAACTAGGGCAATCCAGCAGAGCCAATCCCAGCACAAGCCTCCAAAACCCCTGTTTATCAGACTGAAGCTCCGTTTGAGTTTGAGGTTGACCCAACTGTATTCAAGGTCAATAAACTAGAAAAGTTATTCAAGAGAGCACAAGGGGTTAACTCCATCTTGGACATAGATGACGGGTATACCGATTCTACAGTGACATTACCAGATCGGTTTAAAATGCCGCACATTGACCGTTTTGACGGTTTCGGAGATTTGATAGTTCACCTACGGCTGTTTTCAAACATCTTGCAACCAATAGGCCTGACTAGACTACAAAGCTATCTCTCTTTGGCCATACCATGTCAGGTATAGCAGCCATATGGTATGCAAAGTTAGAAGACTCTGTCAAATTGAATTGGGAGGAGATGGTTAAGGCCTTCATTGTGCAGTATTCATATAATACTCAAATCAAGGTCACAACTCGTGATCTCGAGGCCACACGTCAAGAGCCGAAGGAGGGCTTCTCTGAATTTGTGACAAAGTGGAGAGCTAAAGCCTTGATGATAACCACGAAGCCTTTTGAGAAGGATCAGATTAGGATGGTTGTCCGGAATCTGCATGGCAAGTTACTGCAAAAGATGATTGTCCTATCTCTGTTCACATTTACAGAACTCCATGAAATAAGAGTGCAAATCGAAGATGCCATGAAACAGGGGCTTATCACAGATGAGAAGGAGCCGACAAAAAGGTCGTTTGTCCGCAATTCCATTGCTGTCAGTGGTAGTATAGCTGCAAGGCCGTTAGATCTAAGCGTTGTCACCACAACCAAGACCATTGACCCCTTTGCCAATACAAGCTCACAAACACCGTCCAAACCTACCCGATCCCAGAGAACTTTCAATCAACTATACTCTCTCACAAGCCATGAAGGTGCTAGTCAAGAAAGGGCATCTCAAACCCTTAGAACCCTGCCCATTTTTTTATCCTTTTCCACCAAAACACAACCCCGCAAAATACTGTGCATTTCACCAACAGCATGGTCATGACACCGACTAGTGCTTTCGATTGCGTAATGAGATTCAAGATCTCATTGACAACAAGGTGACCGCTCCACCTCAAAAACCAAACGTGACCATCAATCCACTCCCAGCCCATCATCAAGTCCCCCCACCTCAAAATCTCAAACTGATTCATAAACTAGCCATTCCTTATGACCTCAACGTATATATTACCCCCTCCCACCTACCAAAGCCGACGTCGTTCATTCTGGAAAGTGTAAATTTGTGCATGATGGCACGTTCTACCCTCAATCCAAGTCTGTGGTGATGAGACTTACAATGGAAGGGGAGTCGACCTTGGAGAAAGGTACTAGCTCATTGTCGGAGTGTTGTGAGGACTTACCTGATTAGGTATATGATCCAAGCTGCTACATTATGCCAACTAGTCAAATCAAGCTTGAATTGGTGCTGCCAGCCTTGGTAGACATCAATGTGGTCAGGAAAGATGGCCCGAGCCAGTGGTTGGATGATCTAGTAGAACTCGAAGAGGATTTGGACAACCTGCAGTTCTTTGATGAGCAGGATGAGGGAGATGTACAGATCGACTGGTTTGACTTGAATAGATCAACTGACAACTCTAGATGGCTGAGCGATAAGCCAGACAAGGAGGAAGAAATTGAAACAAAAAAAAGAGGGAAAAGAAGTAGAGATAGTTATAGTAGCCAAAAGAGCTGATGAGAAAGGAAAGTTGCCGGAGAGCGCTGGTGTGGAAAACCCAGCCCAGGAAGTGGGCACTGTGAATACTGTGGATGCTAAATAGGAAGCTGCACTGAGGCAGTTTGAATGAGAAAGGGTTGAAGATAGCCAGGAAGCTGTAATTTCACAATACCATGTGGGAGGCACTTATGATGTTCAGGTGATATGAACAGAGCCGGACAATTGCTTGTCGGCCGTTGAGGGCAAATGATGGGACAATGATGATCTGCATCTAGCCCACACCGACGAAGACTGGGGCGATTCCCTTCCGGACAATACAGTATGCTGAAGAAATAGACCATCTGACAAGAAGTGGGCGGTATTTTAAGTTGCCACACTTGGATTAAGCAGAGGCGTCTGGAAAAGACATAAAGGCCAAGAAACAGAAAGAAAAACAACTAGAAGAAGAGGTAGTGTTGAAGCAGGTTAAAAAAATCCAAGTTGACATCTTCATCTAGGGTTTTCTCATGACCTCCAGGGTACACCGGTAGGCAGTGTTGTCGGCAATGGACAAGGCTAAATTGTCCATTGACACCACGCCCAACTAGCTTGTAGGTTTGGTCTTTCCAAGTGGTACCAGGCCAACCCATACCTTCTCTGACAAAGAACTACCGCCAGATGGCTCGACTCACAACAAACCATTGTATATATCTATCGAGTGCAGGGAAAAATAGGTGTCGGTGGTGTTGGTAGATACTGGTTCGGCTATTAATGTATGTCCTTCTCACATTGCCTATGCAATTGGCCTCAAACCAGCGGACTTTGTTCCCACAACCTAATTAATATGGGCATATGATAATACGAGTAAAGAGGTCATAGGCACAGTGCAAATCAGAGTCTAGATGGGCCCAGCTACCCAAAAAACGAGTTCCATGTCTTAGATGTGCGGCGCCTTCAATTTATTGTTATGGAGGCCACTGGTTGCATCATGTGAAGGTCGTCTCCTTAACTCTCCACCAGATGTTGAAGTACCCTTATAGGGAGGTAGCGATTGTTTTGGAAATTCATCTATCTATTAGCGCCCGAGGTAATTACGCCCGGCTAGAGATCAACCATGGCGAAAAGGATGTATTCCTCTCGGATTCACTCTAGCTAAAGCAGGGGTATCTGAGACCATTACGCCCACGGACAAAGGCATGTACGTCAGTGCCCAGTCTATCTATTTCATGAACAAACTACAGCATGTTCCAAGAATGGGGCTCGGAAGGAGTAGTCGGAAGGGTGTTGCAGCACTGACAGATGTGCCACATAACCCACATGCCTTTGTGCTCGGCTATGTGCCCACGAAAGAGGACTGGATAAGGAAGGAAGAAGAAATGAGAGGCAGAGCCAAGGCCAAGCAAGCCAAGAAACGTTATGAACTCATCCACAGGCCAATCCAGGGGACATTGAATGGCTGCTTTGTTTGGGAGGGAGAAGACTTCCCATTTTGTGGCTTTCCTGAGCCTTGGGTGAATTTCTCGAAGCAACGTGTCCCCAAGTTCAAGATCTTCTTTGATCTACAGTTGCAAGACAGTGATGATGAGGAAAAGGCTGAACCAAACATCAAAGCTGAACAAAGCACAGAAGGTGACTCAGATGGCAGCGAACTTGGAGTAGAAGTAGCACTAGCTAGTCTCTTGACAGATCTTGTGACCAATCTAGAGAACTTGGGGGATAACCCTACCGTCTCCATCATCGGGGAATAACTGGGTGTGAACCTAACCAGCAGCATTTTGGATGCATCAAGGACACCATCTCTTATCTAGCAGCTGGAGGAAGGCTATCTATCCAATTCTAAATCAGGTGATAAGCTAGAATAAGATTCCTTGAGTCAGTGGGGTGGGATCGATTCAAGTTCTCTATCTGGTCTGGTATTCTGGGAGTGGTAACTTGGGATACCAAAGTCCTGTCTAGGTCTTCATTCAGCTTTTCTTTTGAGTCTATACCCGAAGATCCCTTTTGAATGAGAACTCTGCAGATTTTGTGTACTTTTTTGTGCCATTGGTTTATTGTATTGACTAGGATTTTTAGAATTTTAATGAAAACGAAGGGGAAGAATTCCCCTAGCTTTGAAAAACTTGATTAATCAAAAAGATAAGAGGTTTGCTAAACCCTATGCTGATGAAATCATTGCCATTAATGTGGGTACTAAGAAGGATCTGCGCCTCGTCCAGATCGGGTCCACGTTGTCTTCGGAGGAGCGCGAGCATTTAATCGCTTTGTTAAAAGATTTTAAAGATGTTTTCGCGTGGTCCTACGAAGACATGCCTGGAATCCATCCTAAAATTGTACAGCACCGGATCCCTCTTAACCCCAAGGCCCAAGCAATCAAGCAGAAGCTGCATAGGATTCATCCAGATTAGGCACTGAAAATCAGGAAGAGGTCACCATGCAGATCAAGGCAGGTTTCTTGTTAGTATCTGAGTACCCGACTTGGTTGGCCAACATCGTCCGATCTTAGAAGAAGGATGGTAGAATCCAGGTGTGTGTAGACTTCCGAGTTAAACAAAGCTAGTCCGAAGGATGACTTTCCTTTGCCGCATATTGATGAGTTAGTGGACTTCACTGTGGGCCATGCATTGCTATCATTTATGGATGGATTTTTCAAGTGCAACCAGATTCTGATGGCTTTTAGGACGGAGAGAATCTTGCATTCACTACACCGTGAGGTACTTCTTTGCTAGGATTATCTTTGTTTGGTTTGAAAAATGCTAGAGCTACCTGTCAGAGGGTTGCGACCACCATTCTGCATGGCATGATCCACAAAGAGGTCGAGATGTACATGGACGACATGATTGTCAAGTCCAAAGAATGAGAGGGCCACTACACTGCCTTGAAGAAATTCTTTCAACGGATCAGGGAATAGAGATTAAGGTTAAACCTGCAGAAATGCACCTTCGGCGTAACGACAACACACAAAGGGGTATTGAAGTAGATCCTTCCAAAATCAAGGCCATCCTAGAAATGCCACCACCAAGGACTGAAAAGAAGGTGCAAGGCTTTCTTGGTAAAGTGCAATTCATAAGACAGTTTATTTCCAAATTAACCTTGACTTGTGAACCACTATTTGGTCTACTGAAGAAAGGAAATAAATTTCGATGGGACGATCGATGTCAATTTTCCTTTGCAAAGGTCAAGCAATACCTCCAAAATCCGTCTGTGTTGTTGCCGCCAGAGCCAGGAAAGCCTTTGATTCTGTACCTGTCAGTAATAGACATGACCATGGGATGCATGCTCGCTCAGGAATCTGAAGATAAGACGGAAAAAGCCATCTACTACTTAAGCAAGAAAATGCTAGATTACGAGATCCGCTATACTCCGTTGGAGAAAGCTTGCCTAGCCTTGGTATAGGCTACCAAGAAGTAGAGGCACTACTTGTTAGCTCACTCTGTAATCCTGGTTTCCAGATTAGATCCCATCAAATATCTCTTTGAGAAACCGACACTTATGAGTAGGCTAGCCCGTTGGTTGCTCCTTCTCTCCGAATTTGATCTCAAATATGTCACCTACAAGTCAGTCAAGGGAAGAGTTACAGCGGAGTTCCTGGCAGACCACCCGGTAAAAGAAGATAAGGCAGTGGAATACTCGTTCCTGGATGAAGACATTCTGCAAGTTGAAGAAGAAACTTGGACGATGTACTTTGACAGAGTGTCCAATAAGTACAGTTATGGTATAAGTGTGTTGCTAATAGCACCCGACGACTCCCATATACCTTTAGCCTTCAAATTCCGATTCAAGGTGTCCAACAATGAAGCAGAATATGAAGCATGTATTGTTGGTTTCGAAGCCGCCTTGGAACTAGAGGTAATAAGGTTGGATGTCATTGGGGACTTGAACTTAGTTGTTTCTCAAGCAAACAGAGACTGGAAAGTCAAATAAGAGAAGATGAAGGTTTACCATCAGACCCTGGATATTCTGATTCCGTGGTTCAAAAAGCTGACTTTCACGCATCTACTAAGAGAAAACAACAGGTTTGCTGATACTTTAGCAACTCTATCTTCTATGGTAGACATCCCACTTAGAGTCCGGATGCGTCCGATTATCATCGAAAAGAAATACACGTCGGCTTATGAAACTATTGTCGCAATAGATGAAATGCAAGACAAGAACCCCTGGTACTATGATATTTGGAACTTTCTGGAAAAAGAGAGGTATCCACCAAGGGCAAGTGCCCAGGACAAATGGGAAATACGGCGAATAGCCGTCCATGCGGAGGTAAGCTGTATAAAAAAGGTTATCTGGGAATGCATAAGTTGTGTGTGGAAGAAGAGGAATCGAAGCGCCTTAAGGAGGCTATCCACGATGGAGAGTACAGGGCGCATATGAATGGTGTGATGTCGGCCCAGAAGATTCTCAGGCAAGATTACTACTGGTCCACTATAGAGGAGGATTGTATTGGTTTTGTGCAGTGATGCCACAAATGTCAAATTCATGCCAATCGCATGAATATTCTACCGTCAAAACTATACAACATGACTTCGCCATGGCCATTCTCAGTCTGGGGAATCAATCTTATCAGTGCTGTCTCGCCAAAAGGGTCAAATGGGCATGAATATATCTTGGTAGTGATTGATTATTTTACAAAGTGTGTGGAAGCTCAATCTTATGTAGTGTTGAAGGCATCGCATATGGCCAAACTTATCAGAAATAATATCATCTACCAGTACAAAGTCCCAAACGAGATCATATCGGATAATAGCTCCCACTTCAAGAAAGAGGTGATAGACTTGTTGGACAAGTACGATGTGGCTTTTCATAAGTCATCCACATACAGGTTGCAAACCAATGGAGCTATTGAAGCCGCCAATAAGAATATCAAGAACATCTTGCAGAAGATGGTTGAGACCCACAGGGACTGGCCAGATAAACTGCCATTCGCACTCTCGGGCTACAAAACCTCGATCTAAACGTCTACAGAGGCAACCCTTTATTCTCTGGTCTATGTGATGGAAGCCATTTTGCCAATTAAATTTGAAGTCCCATCCTCGAGTTATGGTGAGTGCCGAGATAGTGGAGGCGACAGCGAGTAGATTTGAGAAGTTAATGTTGTTTGATGAGAGGAGGCTAAAAGCATTGTATCATGTTGAGGGCTACTAGCCTGAATTGTTAGGGCTTTCAATAAGAAAGTTAAGTCGAAATCTCAAAGAGGGAGACATGGTGCTGAAAGACTACAAAGCTCTCATCCATGACCCTAGGGACAAATTCAGACCCAATTAGACTGGTCCTTACATCATCAAAGCTATCTGGTCAGGAGGGGTAGTTATTCTTATGGACTTAGATGGCCTAGAATTTTCGCAACCGATCAATATGGACAAGTTGAAGAAATACTATCCCTAAAAGGCTCGCTAGGCCGAAAACCCGAAAGGGCAATCTAGGCAAAAGTTAGAGCAAGAAAAATTAGAAATAAAGAAAAATTGAGCTCGCAAGGTTAAAAACCCTAAAGGGCGACTTTGGCAAAAGTTAGAGCGCAAAAGAAGAGAGTTAATACTTTAGTGAACCTGAACTAAACTACGTAAGGCCTGAATCCCATCTTTGGGATACGTAGGCAACTTCATCCTGAAGTTCAGCCGTAACTATCTCCAACTCCACTGTCTTGTCCATGTGTCTGACCAGGTCATCTTTGTCCATTATCTGAGAGCTTAGTTGTGATCTTCAGTTTAGGTAGAAGAGCCGGTATATGCAATTAGGGGCAATTTTGATCTTTTGATTTGAGGTTGTACATCTTGAGGATTGATACTATGTGTGTCAGGCAGTGATCATTTTCGAAAATAGTTTTGGAAAGTTTTAATAAAAGTTGATTTTGTTCAAAATTTTACCTTTTACAACAAAGACCATTTTTAGACCAAATGGAAAAATTTTAGTGCTCACAACTTTAACTCTATTGATTTCAACATAAAGTTCTCCAACTCTCTGATACAAATGAAAGTTGCTTTTAAATTATAAAACTTGAAAAGAAAGGTCAAAGCAATAAACTAGAGGCATAGGCGAGTCAGGTGCTCTTGTGTCCTCTGTTCGTGCTTGCAGAAGCTTCTGAAGCCAAAGTCGACCTGGTTTGTGCCTTGTCCTCAAGCCAAGCCAAGCACTTGCCAAAAAGGGCATAATTGAAACTAAGGGCAGGGGCCAGAAGCTCTCTCGTCCTCCAAGAAGTGAGGTACCTAGCCAAGTGTGAAACATGAATCAGGAATGAAGTCAAGTATTCTACCCCCTCCTCTGGACATGTCTGATCATGCCCGAACTGGGATCTAAACTAGAAGGGAAAGTAGAACACGTAGGGCATGAGGCCAATCAATTGTATGCCTAGCTATCGAGTCATACTATAACTCATTTCAGTTAGAGAAAGCCAGAGGCAACACCAAGCTATGCCAGCTGCAGACCTGCTACACATCCAGTTGCACCATCATCCATCCACTAGTCGTTGGCAGAAGAAATAAGCTTGAGCTAAATACTCAGGGCAACAGTCCACTACCTTCAGCTTGTCCATGAGCCATACTTGGAAAGAGATGTACATTTAGAGAAAAGTAAGAAAAAGGCTTTGAGAGAAAAATAGAGCATGAGTACCGAGTGATGTGAGAAACACGTATCAGAAAGGGTGGGAAACAATACCTGAAAAAGTAGTGGACTCCCCGCAAACCTGATGGTATCTCGCTGATGAAAAGCATCTAAGCCCATCAAGGTCTCGACCAGCACCAAACCAATACAACTCTTACTTTCTTTCATACATTGGGCCACTTCGATCAACTAAATGATGATTCTGTCGTAACAACGGACAAGAAGAAATCATAAACATACATAAATAGAGGGCATGTTGCCGAAAACCTCGCTACAGAGGGTCTTCTCTGTCACCAATTTCAGAAAACTGATAAATCAAGCTGGATATGTCTAGCTCTCCGTCACGGGCCAAAGATCGAGCTTCGTGCAAAGTGAGCCCACACATCTGTCCCAAAGCTTGGGCGTAGCCAAAACAGGGTTGAGGCATGATTTCCTCATCGCTCTGGGTTTCTATCAATGCCCAAAATTCTTCAATTGTTGGGTACATTTCCTGTGTTTCGAAGCAAAATACATGCGTAATTGGGTCCTAGCATCGGGCCGTGACATGGAAGAACAGAAAGCAAAGTGGAGTCTGGCTTAACGAGAAAAGCGCGTTTATACCAAAACCTCATAAATTTACCTTTTTCGTGTAGTCTAAAGTGGCTATCCAATTCGTAAGCTTTTCGGTAAGAAATATCTCCATTTGTGGAAGAAATCGCAGCAAAAATGAGGTTCTGGTGAAGAAATCATGAAGAAAGACCTTTTGTAGAAGATAAGGCTGTGAGTGGAGGCCAGCTGTCAATTGTCTGGTGGATCCCTCACAAGTGGCCAATAACCCACTTTTAGAGGCCGGTCACCCACTTTTTCTGGCCTACCGTCCACTAGTGGGTCTGGCAATTTTGGCAATTTGGTTTTGTCTTGGTCTTTGTGTATTGAGGTCTTGTTTTAAGTCTTTTTGGTTTTAGCAAGTGTGCATATCTATATTTGAGTTGTTTTTGCTTTTTTTATCAAGTTGTATTTTGTATTTTTGTCATTGGTTGACTCATTACCCGATTAAGAACATCATGCAAATACAAGTTTTCAATTTTTGGTCTGGTTTCAAATTCAACTCTATTTTCATTCTGCAAATGTGGTGCTCATGATGCAAAAACAATAACTCTTTTCATAAAACTGCAGGGTTTTCCCCTGATCATAGTTTTTACAAAAGAGAGTACAAGTTTTCAAAAGCAAAAGTAAAAACCTATCTGAAGCTATACATGTGCTGAACTACTAAAATAAAAGAAATTAAGCAAAAGGTACAAAAACTAGCGCTAGTCATCTCAATCTCGAGAGGCCATCTTCGTCCTCTTCTTCGGAGGGGACTTAGGGGCACTGTCTCCATTGGCACCGCTATTAAGATCAAACTCTAAGCCAGAGTCGATCTCATCATCTTCGCTCCCTGACCTTGAGCCAGCATCATCACCTCTGCTCTCAGACTCAGAATGTCGACTCATTGCCTTCTCAAAGTCACGGGTCCCGATATCATCTTCGCTCAATACAAGCTTGGACTCACTACTCTGGCTCCGAGCACCCCTACCTCTGCCTCGACCTCAGCGTTCATCTCGACCGTGTGCTAGGGCCTGTCTCCCTTTCCTCCTTATCGTCGGAGTAGGTGCCGCTACTGCTGGTGTCCTTGGTGCAGATGGGATCTAGAAAACAAGTGTTAACATATCAGATATAGTATATGTATGTAGAATGAGTGCAAAAGGTACAGTATGAGTACAGTGTGTCAGTATAATGAATCAATGCAGTGTGAGGTGGTGTGAATGTTACAATATGCATATCACTGTATTAGTGGGAATGTGATAGTGTGGTGCACAACAGTATGGGGTAGCAGTGGAAAGCAAGAAAAAAAACCTGGATACTGTGGAGATCAAGCAATGTCTCTCTCTCTTCTGCACCATGCCAATCAAAGAGCAACTAGCTAGAGTAAACCCTCTGTGTACTCGATTAGTGCCTGCAAGTGCATCTGAATGATCAGTATCTGGAATAATTAATCTCTGGAAAGGAAAAGTTTAGTTATGAGCTGTAAAGTGTGGTCCATACCTGAGGTGCGCCACAGGCTCTGACATACCCGTGTCCTGCCTCAGATGGCTCTATCGGAATCTAATTGGCTGACCGGGTCGGCCACCAACATGTAAGCGTAGTGAGAATCACTAGCTAACCAGCAACTTGCATAGCAGGGAGGGGCTTCCACGATATCAACCTCGATCTCTAGGCGACCTCATGACCAAGGGAGCACCTGTTGTGTCGCCCGGGCGAATGTCCGTCAGAGGTGGCATGAGATGAGTCTGAATGAATGTCGTATAGTCGCCCTTTGCTCTGAAGAAGTCAGCATCTAGGCCCACCATGAATTAGATAATCGCCTCAACTGAGAGGCTATCTGCTGTCCTCATGGACGTTGGGAGTGGCATGCGAATAATCAGATCGGGTGAGCCTACGATCTGGCATATAAACTGCTCACTCAAAAACCAAGCCTGGCAGACTGGCCCTCTAGCAAAATTCAAAATCGGGATGTGGCCCAAGCCCCGGCATACTAGTCCCTCACACCAGTCAGCATCGTCACCCAAAGGCGCCATGTAACACCAAGCGAGAGAATGTACAGATTGTTAGTTACCGTCAATTGTCGAAGTATGAATCAGAACAGTAGTAAAGCAGAAATGGCTATGAGTTTCAGGTTACCTTGTCAGCAGCCACTGTGTTGAAGTATCCACAGACAAACTCAAAGGTCGTGTCGTCGCGACTCTAATGCTAACACTGGCCATCATACCATTGTGAGTACAGCACCACGGAGGGAATCTCCTCCACAGGCTCCAAAGCTAGAGCTAGGAAGTTGGCATAAATCCATAACTGCAAAGAGAGAGTAGTGGTGTTATCATCTATATGTGAATAGATATAGAAAGCGCAAAGCAGAAAGCACAATGCATGAACAGATACAGAAAATGCAAAGCAGAAAGCATAAATGTATGAACAGATGTTATATAGAAAGTGCAAAGCAAAAAGCATTAACAGTTATTGAACAGAGATAAAGTAGGAAATGTGAAGTAGAAAGCATAAGCACAAAAGCAAAAAGGTGTGGTGCATACCGCCCAAGCTCTTTCGTAACCTCCAACCCGCTCTCCCCTCATGTAAGAAGTGGAGTTCATGCAGCCATAAAGTGTGGCGAGGCTAGCTTCGCCCCAATCGTAGAATCAGACCCAGGGTAGAGTCACAAGGGAGCTCAGCAAAAATGGTGGAACCAAGGAGGAACATCAAGAAGTCCCGGGCATACTGCTCTATATCCGTTGGTATCTCGGGCTCGCTTTCGCGAAAGCACTCAGAGAACCAGTTCTATCTCACCATTGCTGGTCTGTATAGAGGTGTGCACGCTCCTAGTAGGTAGATCCAAGTTGCCTCTCACTCGTCCATGTCCATGTCGAAGTGGATCGGATCACCCCCTACTCCCAAGCCTGTGAGCATGGCAAAGTCGTAGGGAGTCAACGTCATCTCCCCAACGGAAGAGAGATGGAAAGAGTTGGTGGTGTCCCACCACCTCTCTACCAACGCTTCGAGAAGAGCTCGGCTCACTACGTGCCATGAAAGTCTGGAGCAGAATAGACTGAAGACGGCCTAGTCGATAAGGTCGCCGGCCTCGTCGATAAGGTCGCGGACCTCTAAGGGGAGCTCATCATACCAGTCTCTCGCTGTCGTAGCCTCATACCCCCTGTAAGCATGGAAGTCCCCCTGTGGCAGGAAAAGAGTCAATTAAACAATGATAAGAGAGCATTCAGATAAAAGGCAGTGCAAGAAATACAGTTAAAAGAAAGGTAGGAAAGCATGAAAATAAAGTTCGTACCTCGGTAGCGCTAAAGGAAAGATGGGAGTTTGGCTCCCTCAGCAAAACGTTCTTTGGCATGCCCCTAGCGACATTGCAGAAGCGCCTGATGCCTCCAGGCGGCAGTATGTGCGTGCGAGGATGATAAGTCATCAGATCAAAGGGCCGCATCCTCAGTGGTAATGGCTCCGGCTCGAGCTCTAGAGCGAACTCTGCCTCAAAATCATTTGCGATGCCCTCAACCACCTTACCAGCCTCGACATTCACCAGCCTCTCAACCTTGATATGGGGTAATAATGGAGGTAGAACCTCAGGAGGAGTGCCATCATGAGGAATATCACCCGCAATCTGGAAAGTGAGTGAAAAATGAAGAAAAATGGAAAAAAATGGGTAAACTTGGAAAAAGTCAACCCTAGGAGAGAGAAAATTAGAGAAAAAGTCAAAACCCGGAAAAGTTCACACAACTCGAGAGAAAATCGAGGAGAACAAGCCTAAAATGATGAAAACTCAAGAAAAGCGACGAAATCAAAATCTGTTCAGTTCAAAGTGTAGAGAATCAAGAGGGTTTTGCGAATAAAGTTTGCGTAGGGCGTTGGAAAATGTGTATAAAGTACGGATCTAGAGAGAGGAAGCACCTAGAGAAAGAGGGGAAGATTTCGGATGTGTGGGTGTATGAAAAGTGAGGTGTGGATGTGTGTATTTAAAGACCCAAAGCAAAATGGCCGATTTGTCCCCGGAAATGCACGAGTGGCTGGCAGGAGGTCGGCGGTCTTCCCTTGTGGCTAGCAGGTGGCCAGTGCTCCTCATTTGTTGCATGTACTCCTCAGAATTTAGCATTAATGGTGAAGTGTTGAGATTTCAAAACCGAATGTGTGTCCCAAACATTCCTGAACTAAAGAAGAGAATTCTAGATGAAGCTCACAAGTTGATGTTTGCTATGCATCTGGGGAACAACAAAATGTATTAGGACTTGAAGCAAAGCTATTGGTGGCCCAAAATGAAGAAGGAAATCACAGAGTATGTGTCTAAAATGCCTTCAATGTCAGCAAGTCAAGGCTGAACATCAAAAACTAGGCGGTCTACTTCAATCTCTCCCTATTCCGGGATAGAAGTGGGAGCATGTAACCATAAACTTCATTGTTGGTCTACCTCGAATCCCTAGAGGTATGGATTCTATTTAGGTTGTAGTCAATAGATTGACTAAATCTGTGCATTTTATTCCTGTTAGAACTACATTTGATTCTTAACGATTAGCCACTATATATGTTGATGGGATTTTTCATTTACAAGGAGTTCTAGTATCTATTATATCGGGTAGAGATCCGAAATTTGTATCTAGATTGTAGAAAAGCCTACAAAGAGCAATGGGAACAGAACTGAGATTTAGTACCGCATTTCATCCACAAATAGATGGAAAATCAGAACGGACCATACAAACCCTGGAAGACATGCTCAGAATGTGTGCTTTGGATTTTCAGGGGCACTAGGAAAGTTATTTGCCACTGGCTGAATTTGCATATAATAACAGTTTCCATTCCAGCATCGGTATGGCACCATACGAAGCCTTGTATGGCAAAAAGTATAGATCACCAATTTGTTGGATAGAAGTCAGGGATAGGGCTCTACTTGGACCCGAAATTGCGAAAGACACTTCTGAGAAAATAAAAGTCATCCAACAAAGGCTCAAGACAACACAGAGTCGGCAAAAGAACTATGCGGATGTTCAAAGATGACCACTTAAGTATGAGGTTGGCGACCATGTATTTGGGCCGTTTCAAATTCTGGAAAGACTTGGCCCAGTTGCTTATAGGGTTGCTTTGCCACTGGTATTCGAACAAATGCACAATGTGTTCCACGTATCGATGTTAAGGGGTTATCTTCGAGATCCATTTCATGTGATTGATTACCACCAGATAGCTCTTGATGAAAATATGGAATACGAAGAATGACCAGAACGAATCGTTGACCGGCAAGTGAAACAATTGAGAAATAAGTCCATCCCAATGGTGAAGGTAGAATGGAAAGAACACTATGAGAAGGACGCTACATCGGAAAAGGAGGATGAGATGCAACTGCGCTATCCACATTTGTTTCCGGGCGGAGGTAAAATAAGTTTAAAGGACCAAACTTCCTGAAAGATGGAAGATTGTGATAACCCTACTCTATTTTATGTTAAATTGATCTTAATTATGCTTATAATTATGAGCTTGATATGATTTTGAGTGCTAATTATATGATTATATGTGTTTTTGAATTTCTATCTGTTCATCGTAGGAAAATCTGTTTGATTTTCTGTTAAAAAATTTAAATTAAAGACTATAGAGGCGGTAGAAACCAAAGTTGACTGTACCATTATGATTAGCATAATTTTTAGAGCCTACGGTGAAATTTGATTAAAATTTGATTAGGATCAAAATAATTAGATTAAACTAATTAAATTAAGCCTAATCAATTAGCACTAAACCTTAATTAGTAATTTTGATTAGGCCAGCATATAAATATGCCCTAATGTTCTTAAGCTCATAAGGTGAGCTCAAAAATTCTGAAATATACACTCCAAGGAGAGCAAACTCTACATTTAGAGAGAGAGAGAGAGAGAAGAGAATTGTGAAGGGATTAAAGGAGATTAGAGGGATTGAGCTAGAATACACTTGAATTCAAGCCTTAGGTACGATTTCTTACCTTAATCCTTGTAAATAAAACATGTAGAGGTTGAATTCATCTAGTTCTTGAGCTCATTTGCATAAGATTGTACATTGAAAACATGAATTACTTTGGAATGGAAGAATTGAATTGAATTATGTAAATGCATGTATGAATCACCAATTTGAGTTTGAATTTCATGGAATTTTCCACATGCATAAAGTTACATTTGACATTTTTGGAGATGTTTCATGGTTTTACCACTTTTTATCTCATGCATGGGAGTTTGGAAATGATTTGAAAAGAAAATAGTGCAATTTGATCCATGATTGCAGGGTTTCAACCTCTTGATTTGAGCTTGATTTTGGAATTTGATCCATGATTTCGAGTAATTGTTTCCAAATTAGAAGTGTTAGATGTCATATAATGGTTTTCCATGTTTTTGTACCGAAAATATGAGTTTTGAGCCTTTGAAATTGAGTTTTGAACCTCAAACCGAGTTCTAGAAATTCGAATTCGACATGTCCACTTTCGGCGAGGAAAGAGTCGCTCAGCGTAAAATGTTAGCTCCCAAAAGTTTTCTGAGCGTTGGTGTCATTTCGAGAAGAATTGAGCTTGAGCGCCCACTCACATGTTTTGGCTCTTGGCTCGAGTGACCAAAGCCACTCTCAAGCACAAAAATGAGGCAACCAGTACTTTTACAGACCAAAGGGATCCGCTCGAGTGGAGAGCCCTGTTTCTAAAATTTTGAAAATTGTTTTACGTTCCAAATTTCATTCTCTTTCATTTCTGAACACTCTTAGGCACAGATTGAGCATCCTAAATGAATTAAAGAGCATGAAAGAAGCCTAAAAACATTAAGCAAATTAAAGAACGGATTGAATTGTATTATGACCCCAAGTGTTATGAATTACGTTAGGTCAAATATGAGGACAAATCAAGCACCAGAACACTGTGAGTAATATTTTAGCAAAGATATTTTTGTATACACATTATTTTCTAAACGGTACCTATATGGTAAGGTTCTAAGCCTTTAAAGTGATATTATGAACAAGCATTTTAATCACTCAATTCGGAATGAAATATATGAAGTGATCAATGTATGACTATGAAATGGGCCCAAGGCCGTTCAGTATATTCAATAAGGATGTGGATTGGGCCTAAGGTCATTTTGTATGACTATTAAATGGGCCGAAGGCCATTCAGGACAAGGAAAAGATATGGACCTAAGGTCGTTCTGGATGACATGATCGTAGATTCAAATGTGTGCACACAATAAATGTGTATATGAATTGAACCTAAGGTCGTTCTATAAGTATTGGACCTAAGGTCATTCTGTAAGTATTGGACCTAAGGTCATTCTGTATTGGACCTAAGGTCGTTCTGTGTGTAATGGACCCAAAGTCATTCTATATGTAAGTTGGACCCAAGGTCGTTCTGTTTGTAAGTTGGACCCGAGGTCATTTTGCCTATAGTGGACCCAAGGTTGTTCTGTATGCTACATATGATGGAAAGGACCTGAGGTCATTCTGCTTTAACATGGACTACTAAGTGTAGTAGTGAACTGTGATTATAAGAATCTTGTTCATGAACTCCTTTGTTTTGGTATTATTCACTGAGCGTTAGCTTACTGTTTATATTTATGTATGTAGGTAAGCAGCAGGATGTCCAGCCCCAACCCTAGTGAGCAATGAGAAACCAAGTTTTGAGAGATCAACGAAGGTCGCCTCACGCAAGAGGCCTTACTTTTGTTCTACTTGTTCTTGATCTTTTTCTTTTGATCCTTTGAGGTCATGTATGACCAATTCTATACAACCTTGGTTTTGTTAATACTAACTACTGAATGATCCTGGACATATGTAATACATACATAATATGAATGCTTGTATGGTGTGAGTTGTTATATGAATTTGGTTAAGCCATATATGCACAGCTCATTGGACAACCTTTCCAAATTTTGCTTCCACAATTTGGCCCCCCTAATATTGAATATGACCCAATTTTTGACTGAGGCCACAAGTAATCTCGTGATTACTGGCCGGTTATGACTCTAATCCATAGGGGCGGGTTTGGATCATGACATCCTACACACCTTTTTGTCTAGTTTTGGACCAAAACCACAATTTTTCAAGTCTAAAAGCCTTGGGACCTGCCGACCCCCTAGTGTGGGCTGCCGACCACCAATGTGGGTTGCCGGCCACTTACGTATTTTTTTAGATATTTTGGCCAGCTGTGCCAGCTATTTTCACAGATGCATGCACCTGCCTACACTTGTATGTACGGATATTTCTGAGAGAGTTTCATGTTTTTCTATATATAGAGAACCTCTCCTTCCATTTTTGAGGGTTGAACATTTTGGGGCAAAATTATCTCTCTCTGTCTCTACAATTCTCTCTCTCTCTCTTGTGTAAATTCTTAAGCTTTTTCCTATACACTCTAAACTAAACCTTGTGGTATCTGTGCTGAGGCACTTTTGAGCTTACTTTGAGCTATTGAGGGTGTGTAAGTGTTAGTTTAACACTTAGAAAAGGTTCTCCTCTTCAAGAGGTATAAGTTTTGGCTTATTTCTTTGCTTTATTTTGTTATTTTTCCTACTATTTTTTAGACTGTTTTTGGGCTATTTATACTCTGTATTTTTGGGCTAAAACTTTTGGTTTAAGGCTATTAGGGGTGGAGGGGTGGATCACCCTTCTTTGTACCTCATTTCTTAAGCCTTTGCCCTTATGTTTCCCACCTTTTTGTCCACCTTTTTTTGATCTTTTTAATAGTAAATCTCAGATCATTTTCAGTGGCTAAAACTATGTTTTGAAGTCCTTAAAATGGAGGGGGTAGCCTCCCCTCCTTGTGCTTGTTTACTAGCTTAATTTGCTCCATGTTGTAGCTTATCATTTTAGCTATTTTTGTCTTAATTTCAACATGTTTTAGGACTGTTTTTTGTTGTTCATTGCATTTGGGCTTTGTATTTCATGCTTGTAGTGTAGTTGTCCTCATAGGCTTAGTGATTTAGGCCTTAGTCACCAACCTATTTGAATTGATAGTTTTTATTTCTTGCTTTCCATACTTGTGATTATCTATAATCACCTCTACAACCTCTCTCCTCTCTTGGCCTCTTCTTTGCTTTGAAAATTATTTCAAGCTACCTGTTTGTTTATGCTTGAGATTGAGGTCTTGTGCTTAATGGTTTAGTCCCTTTGGGGGTTCATTACCAACGGCATGATGTTTCTCTCATGCCTAAAACAACTCTTGGTTTGGTGCATCTTTCCATTAGAGGACTTAAAGATCACTTTTGGACTCAATTGATTAATGAACGGTTGGTAATTAAAATGAAGTAATCAAATTAGGACTAAAAGTGATGTAAGATAATAAAATCAACTTGGGTTCAATCGGACGTTAATTGAACCCATTGAGTCTTAAGTCGTTTCATACTTGTTAGTGATGTAAACGGTTCAAGAATCAATGTCAACCATTTTCCTTGATCAATCCATGATAGGGAAGAGGTTTGAGAGTCTTTTATGTTGCATTTATTCAATTGCACACCTTAGTTCATAGGCCATCATGCAATGAAATTGCATCGATTAATGGCTTATAAATTGAGCTTACTATTCTTTTGAGCTGCTTTGATGATAAGGAGAGGTAAGGTGTACAAACATACCTTGAGAATACCTTATTTTGTGCTCTGTATGCTTTTTGTTGTAGTAGGAAAAACCAAGCTTCAATGGCCGGCAGGCCACTAGTTCTGGACGGCAAGCTATCATTTATGGCTGCAGGCCACTATTTCTAGCCTACCGGCTACTTTTGTCAAATTGAGCAGCAACCTTTGTGGAACAGAACAAAGCAAAGGCTGAGGTGAAAAGATGTTCTGCTATACAACAGAAGCATTCTGGCAGCAAAACAGTGGGCTTTTCGGGTGGAAATCCGTGTATGCATGAGCATTCCTCACTTCTTGGGGCTGATTAGTTAGCTTAGTTATTTAATTCATGTTGTATTCATGATGAAATTAATTAGTTAATTCTAATTTGTAATTAATTAATGTACTTAATTAGTTAGTTCTGTAGACTAGTTAATTAATTAATTGGTTTTGTAATAACTAGCTATAGCATAGTTAGTTTATTTGTTGTTGTAATAGTTACTTAATTCATTTTGTAATAGCTAGTTAATTAGTTTACCTAGTTAGTTTATTCGGATCCTCCTACACGAGGGCACAGTTGTAATAATATGTATGTCTTCCAACCCCATGTCTTTCTCCCTTTTATTTAACTGTTTATGATGGTTAGTTTAGGGCATCATGTTTTGTTTAGCATCTCTCATGCCTTGCATCCATTGTCTTGCATGCGTTGAGCTCGGCGCATCATTCTAACTTACATTGTTAGTTAATACTTCTTTGAATATGTGCTTAGACCGCACGCTATCAAATTGATTCATATGCCATATTAGTAGCCAAACCCAATAATTGCATATTGTATGCATTGCATTAGTCATATTACATAGTTAGGATCATGCATTATTCTAACTCTGTCATCTTTTTTTGCTTGAAGTACTAGGTGAGGTTTTACTTGTTTTAGCATATCGCATAAGTGTGGTTGTTGCCATGTCAAAGCATGTTCACCATGAGGCTAAGTGCTTAAGTGGTAAACTGTTTGAATGCATGTAGATGAAGGCTAGTTGCTTGAATTGGGATAGTTTGAGTAATGTACATTTGGGCCCACTTTTTCAAGTGGCACAGTCATAAACTCTTTTCAAAAACAAACATGAAATCAAATGTTCCAATTTTTGCAAATTAGTTTATACTTGTGTGCGCATCACATTGTAAGTTAGTCTAATAAATCGGAACAAGAGCATATAATGTACATAAGATTCACATCATGATTAGTAGAGGTCGATCTTTGATCGGGTGAGTAGGGGTGCTCAATTCATAACCTTCCTCTCTTGTACCTAAGTTCCCGAAGCGAGACAATCTTGGTGATGACAGACACGTGGCCTTTAGCACAAGTCATGGGTTTTCTAAATTTTTCAAAAATATTTAGGTGGCGACTCTGTATCTAGCAAAGCAGTCTATTTTTGGCATTTTGATTCAAAATCAATTTTTCAAAAGTTTTGGCAGATTTGGACTCTTTGGTGCTTATCTATTTCACATTGCACTTGTGAGATCAGATTCAGAACCGCAGGAGTCCGATACTATAGGGCTTATCATCTTCCGAAAGAAGCGCGAAAAGTCGAGCTACAATAATCCGGATACCATTCATTAGAGTGGCATTACGCGGGTTTTAGGTTATGTACGGTACACCCGGGATTATGGGCTGCATTATACCAGATACCCAGTAGTACTAAAAGGGTATAGTGACGCTAATTGGATATTTGATATAAAGGACTCCAAATCCACTAATGGTTATGTATTTGAAGGGGCAACCGTGTCTTGAAAATCTTCCAAGCAAACGTGTATATCGAGATCAACGATAAAATCTAAGTTTATTAGTTTGGATAAAGAAACTAAAGAAGCTAAATGCTTTGCCAGTTCGTTAAGGATATTCCACGTTGGCTGAAACCTATGCCTGCTATCTGTATTCATTATGATAGCCAATCGGTGATTGGACAAGCACAGAGTCATATATATGATGGAAAATCTAGACATATCTGTCGTAGATATAATTCCATATGACAACCACTCTCTAATGAAGTTGTCTCTCTAGACTATGTAAAATCTAAGAACAACATTACGGATTTGCTAACCAAAGGGTTAACTCGAGAGTTAGTAGAAACGTCGTCATGAGAAATGGGGTTAAGGCCTTTGGTAATGTTACAGGAATATAGAACCCAACCTAGTTGACTGGAGATCCCAAGATCTAGTTTCAAAAGGACAACCTAATTTCGTGTAACGGGTGAGTCACTGAATAGGTAAATCATCTTGCCCATTCATTTGTATAGTGATACCCTATGGGGATGGAAGGTTAAGTTAATGCTTTTAATGATCTAAGTGATATAAATAATCAACCGTGTTATAATGAGATACCTTATATAGGTCACCTATGTGAGTGTGAAGTGGAGCCGCTTCTTTAAAAATTGATAAGACCGAATTCTTTAAAATCACTCACAAAACCAGGCTAGTGTTCCAGGGCCATACCGAACACCAGTGAGAACAAGAACAATGGTTGGACTAACTCTTGTGTGAGGTCTATTATCTCGGTTTACACAAACGACAAAACAGTTTAAGACATCACATTCACTGGTCAGCCAATAAATCCGATAAGTTTTCACTACAAAAGGTTCAAGGCCAACAGCTATCTTTTCTGATGCAAGGTTAGTCTGTGTGCTCTCTCTCTCTCTTCGAGTCTTTGTTGTAAATGTTGTCCATTTTTCTTTATTCAGTCAATTTTTATTCATGTGGGGGATTGTTGGAAAAAATGGTTTTATGGTGACTTTAATGTGAAATTAAAGTAGCTCCCAACCATTGGTTAAAGTGAGATTAAATGGGTTTAAATTCTTTGTAACAAGGGCTTTACACCACAAAAAGAATGACCTAAAACCATTATGATTTGAATAAAAAATTGACTTATTAAGTTGGGCTCATGAAAGAGGTGTTGGGAAAGGTGGCTGTAAGATTATACATAATACACGTGTATAAAACCCTGTAACTCCTTTGTACTCATGATTAATTAAACCCATCAATTTTGCAATTTATGTCTTAGGACTTTTGCAAAATTAAAACCTACATTTGTTGCAGGAGCCTTTTCCTCTCTCCCTTCATGTATATAAAAGGAGACCCTCTCCTTCATTATTCTACACAGAAATTTTACTCTCATATTATAGTCAAGTCAGTCTCCTCCTAATATATTCTTCCTGTATGAGAGAGTGCTGTCATTGTTGGTTCGTCAAAACTAACAGAAGGTGCTTTTGCGTTAGCCAGTCTAAACCGTCGTATTCTGGGAGACATATCTCCAGCACCCACGGTGAGGCGGCTAGTTTGTTTTAAGGAGATTATGGTATCACACAGGTTTCGATGTGCGCTTCTATTCCTTATTTTTGTTATATGTATTTCTGTTCATAAAATTGTATGGTATAATCCCATGATTTCTTTTCCTGTAAATCAATTTCATTTCATATGAATCTATTTGTTTTATTTAATTGCACAATTTGGACAACAATATATGTGCAATTGGGCCCAACTCTATGAGACTATTTCAAAAACTTGTATGAGTACTATGGACGAAAATAAAAATATAAGGTACTAAATGTAATTAAAAATTTTGAGTCCACACAAATATGAGATTCAACAATACTATCACCTATTTGTTTTTGTTAGATTTGGAAATGACATTAGGCAAATAAACTCAACTATAAGGGACTCGAAATTTGAGTGATTGACTAAAACAATTAAATAGTTAAGAAATAAACTCAAATTAAAATTAAAGTATATAAATGCAAAAATAAATTTTACTCATTAATTAATTATTAGTGTTTTAGCTTGAAAGATGAAAAGTAATTTTTTTTTTTTAATTTTTAAAAAAAAAAATTGTGAGAGATTAAAGAGGGAGACCCCAAAAAAAAAATGATGGGTTCGAGCTTTAATAGTGATGAAGGACACACTGATAAATTAAGTGAAAAATTAAGGGTATTTTGGTCTTTTTAACAGTTTACTTCAACATTCACTCTCGTTCCAGCTTTCGTTCAAAGTCAAAGCTTTACTTTCACATCAAAAGTTAGTTATTGGCATCTTTTGAGGATAGGAATAAAAGTTACACAGGTGTTACGAGGCTCGAAATTTTCGAGCTTGAATTTATTTTGGATATAAAATGATATCGTTTTGAATTATTTTATTGGTAAGAAATTATAATATATTTTATCGGTAAGAGAATTTTATTACGTATTATCGGTAAAAAAATTCAAAACGATATCATTTTGAATTTCGAGTCAAATAATTTCGGGCCCTCAAACATTTTTCTAAAAGTTAACTTATTGATTTTATATATATATATATATATTATCTTTTTTACATGGTTTTTAAAAAAGAAATTAATAAGTTAGTGTATTTTTTTAGTTTCCCTAATAAACCATTATGTACTACGTAAACAAGACTAGAAATTTTACTCTATTTTAATATACTTGTTGAAAAAAAAAAAAAAAAAAATCACTAAAAAACAACCTCAAACATCCACTGAAATAATTAAAATAGAGCAAATGTTTGATAAATATCTTTTACAAGCATGGAGGGTCCCCCTTTGTATGAGAAAAGGGCTTAAAATCTAAAAGGGGTCAATAAGCTCAAGTTATTAAACAAAAACCTTGAAGTTGAAAAGGGCATTCTCACCAACACTTTTTTTTATTTAGCCATCACTTAGCAGTTCATCTAAAGAAACCAGATGAAGAAAGTCTAGAGAAAATCCAGATCTAAGAAGTTGATGGGTGCAAGTTCGACCTCCTCAATCTCAAAATCTTTGTCATCCCCTTCAATGTTTTGAAATTAAGAATGTGAGTGAACCGAAAAAGCAACTAGGTCCAAAATTAGTGGTTCAACTATGCACAAATAAAATATACTATTAAAATTACAAAAATATATACCATATTGTCAATTTATTTTTAATTCAACTTTTAAAATTGTATGCTTTTTTTTTTTTTTTGGGTACAAGTCATTGTAATAAGTTTTTAATAATGCAAAATGAATAAATAGCATGAGCTATCTGTAGTTCAGTGATCGGATCATGGCCTTTCCTATTATCAAATCCCCATTTTTCTACAAAAATAATAAATAAATAAATAGTTTTTGAGAGTGTACAATTATCTAAATCAAAACTTGAACAGCTCAACAGTTGAACCAAATGATCCAAATCAACATTAAAAATATGGCTCGTGTCTCTAACATATTCTCAACTGCATGATCATATTTTTTATATTTTGAGAATTTTACCATACCTTACAATTTGGAATGCATTGATAGAGGGACAGGAATTTTTGCGGCAAAAGAACTATGGCCATTTTGAATAACTCAGCCAATTTGACAGGTCACGCTGACTAGTTTATGAAAAAATTAAGGGGAACTTATCAATCAGAGGTAATTTGAAAAGTTTAAAAATTTTATAATTTTAATTATTAATATTGATAAAATTTGTTGTTATTTTGTAATTATTTTTGAAGCTTTCGACTAATCTGAAATTTTCTTAAAAATTAATATAGTCAATCACATCCAAAATGATGTGCTATAAAATTTAATTTTAGTGAACCAATTAACGTTCCATTAAAGGAATCGTTTCATAAATTTGACGGGTTGGCTGTGTTTTTAATATCTAAGGACAAGATTTTAATATCTCGAGTTCAAGTCTCTCAATGGATCATAAAAAGTTTGACCAGTTGTTAATTTTAGAACATCAAAGGATCTACTGTCCAAATACATAATCAGGCCTAAATAGATTAGGCTCGGCAAGAGATAACTGTCAACCAAAAAAAAAATCTTTTATCCTAAACAAATGAGTGCTTTCTATTCACTATCTTCATCTCTGGATCAAACTTTCAAACTATAATACTATGAATTTAAAGATTTTTCCTTTAACATTCAATAAGTTGAAATTTAATTAAAATGCAAATCACAAAGTAAAGAGTAGTCATAAGAGGGACTATAGTACCACACATGTACCCCCTCCCTCTCCCCTACCCTCCCTATGAAAAACAAAAGTACATATATATTTTGAAAATCAAAAATCCAAACACATAACATGAAACGTATATATATATCACTTAGCAGTTCACATCTTGAAGCTGTTGTGCTTTGATATTGACAATCATGGTGCAATTCATTTGGATAGACCTCTTCTTCTTCATTATCAACATTAGCTGCACTTTTCCACTCAGATTAGATTGGCTTCTCAGAGGCAACAATCCTAAGCTTACTTCATTTGCAAATTGTGAATTGCTCGCTAGGCTTGTCGGTGCAATAAGGTCCACTGTAACATTGAACTTCTTGGTTGTTTTCAGACCAGCTTTCGACTCAGGAATACCAGCACTCCCAAATAGGGTTTCTCCGTAGTAGAAATCAATAGTGGTGTTGTGGAATTTATAGGGGCCGAAATTGGGATTCTTGACCCCAATTTCAGCATACATCTTCATGTTAAATGAAGGGCTTGTGACATTAATGATCTCGAACGTGGCAGACATAACCCTGAACTTGGGAGTTTTAACTTTCATTATGGTTAAGCCAAACACTATTCCCATAACGATTTGTGACACTGTGAAGATAATAAAAAATGTCAAACGCTTGCGTTTCTTGAGGCGAAGCTCTTCGGCCTCTGCTGATGTCAGTGCCTCTTCATCGCTTCGGGCAAAACCATTGGCTGGTGCCAAGGGATATTCTGCTTTCTGCTCCACCATTTCTGCCATAGAGAGAGAGAGAGAGAGAGAGAGTGAGCGAGTGAGTGAGTGAGTTTAGCTGATTTAGTAAGAGGGTTTAAAGGAATGAAGGATGAGTTGTGGCAATGGAGTTTGAGCAATATATATAGGTACTTTGCATGCTTGTGACTGTTTCAAGAAAAGTGATGTTTTTTTTTTTTTTTTTTTTTTTTTTTGAACACAGAAAAGTGATGTTGAGGATATAAATATTGAACACTTTGTTGGACTACTTGTTAATTAAATTTAAAAAAGGACTAAATGTTTGAAATTTTCTAGTATCTGTTGAATCACTTAAAATTGGAAAAATTATCATTAAGTGGTAATTTCTTAAACCTATTACACATTTATAAAAAAATTTACAATTTTAATTACAACAATGATTCATCCCACTAAAAACACCACCACTAATAGCACTAATGCATTAAAAAAGTAAAAAAATATATATATATAACTCCAAGACCAAAACATCACATCATTACTGGCGGGACCCACTGCCACCTAATTAGTGGGAGCACTAATTAGTGCTCCCAAGCATTTTTCTTTTAATTATTAATGTTTATAAAATTTATCACTTTTTGGTAATAATTTTTCAAAGGACAAAATTCACTTTACCCTTATCTAGTTTGAGGCCAAAGCACTTTGCCCCATTATGGTTCAAATATGACCTGAAAATCCTCATGTTGTTATAGACTAAAGCGTAATCGTTAATAATGTTAACCATAGATTTGAAATAATTTTAATACCTTCAAACCTTATACATTTTTTTTTATTTTCTTCCTCTCTCACCTCTCATACACATAATTTACAATGTCTAACATTAATTCAATTCAACCACAATTAATTATAAATTATAAATTATTTATTCTAATTTTTATCTAATTATATTTTAGATCAATTCTTAATTAATATTTATTTTTATTTTTATTTAATTATATCTTAAATCAATCTTTAATTATATTTCATATTTTCAATCAATATTTAATTATATTTTAATTTATTTTATTGTAATTAAGATATTAATCTAGTTTTAGGTTTGGAAAAAATAGAGGTAAAATTATCTTTTTATTGTATTAATTTCACTTTATTTTTTCAGAAAACCAAACCCACTCTAAAAAATGGTTTGTGTGATATACCTTCAGCTAGTTTGAATAGAAAAATTAACAGTGACACTTTAGTCCAAAGCCATATGGGGATTTTCTCGCTATATTTGAATCGTAGAAGAGTAAAATGCTCCAATCCCAAACCGCGGGGAGTATAATGAAGAGAAAATTGTTGAAAGTGCCATCTAAGAAGAGTATAAGGAATTAAATCCAGTGAATATTTTATGTGAGTTTTTTTTAAGGTCCCTAATATTATAATTTTAGGAGATAAAGGATATCTCAAACTTTCATACTATCTCAGGTCTCTCAAATCACATGTGCCTCTTCCCTCCAAAATTATTGAACCAAAATATCTTTGCATTTTACATTCAAACGTCTTTCACTTTTTGAAAAATTTTAAAACTTAAAAATTCAATAACTTTTGATTTAGATGTCTATTTTAACATATATATATATATATTTGGAATGCCCTTGTTGAGATCTATTAAACAAGATTCATAACGAATATGAAATTTAGAAGAAAAAAAAATTGACAAAATTTCACTGAGTTAGAAATCAACATAAAAGTAAATTTCTCTTAATACATTTACATAAAAATTTTGACGAAAACCAAATGTGTTAGAGAAAATCAACATGCAAATAAATTTCTTTGATTACATTTGCAAAGAAATTTTAGAGAAAATCAAATGTGTAGAGAAAATGAACATGCAAATCAATTTCTCTTACTACGTTTGTAGAGAAATTTTAGAGAAAAATTAAATGTGTTAGAAAAAAATCAGCATGCAAGTAAATTTTTGTGACAACTCTCACCATTGTTCTTGATAATACCCGATTCTTGCTAAGCTGGTTGAACATAACTAAGTAAGCGATTTGGTGACATTACGTGATTGATTGAGTGTATTAGTTTAAATGCAAATCTATCTGTTTGATTGCTAAATGATCTGTTCATGTTTTATATTTTAAACTGCAAATTGAAGGCCTTATCGGCGGCCGATTCAGAAATTGATTGGTGCTTTATGCTAGTTAGAATTTATGTAATTTTATGATAATTTTAATTTAAATTTGATTTGGAATGATTAAATTAGATTAAATAATGTAAATCACATTAGTTCAAGTAAACTACCAAATTGCCACTATAGTAGGCCACTTTGTTAAACTTTGTCGAGAGCTTGATTTCATGTCATTTGCTCATCTTTGAAAGACCAAACCATGGGAGAGAGTAGGAGATAGGGAAAAACTTAGTTTCAACAAGAGCTTGTTTGGAAATTAGAAAAATTGTAGAAGAATTGCATAATTGAGCCTCCATACTTGGAATTGAAGACCTAAGGTAGAGATTTCATCCTCTCATTTGTGAATTCTAGTTGTACCTTGCATGGCTCATGGGAAATTGGTAGTTAAAGTCAAGAATTGGTTTAAAATGTTGAATTGAGAGCTAGATCATGCATGCATGTCCTTATATTGAAGTTTTGAAGTTGTTTCATGAGAATTTCTATTTTCATGTTCATATTTTGGGTCTTGATCCATGAACTCACCATGTTTTGAAGTTAAATCTTGCATTTGATCTTATTTTAGAACATTGGAGTTCCTAGGAACCCATGCATGTGTTGAATTTACATTGTTCTTCATGTTCTTGAATTTTGAGTCAAAATTTGTGTTCAATTGAACTACCTTTGGGCTTTGATTTTGCAAATTGATCTTTGAAACATGTCATAGTATGAGTTTTAAAGTGTTTTGCAGAAAATTAGCCCAAAAGGATCAAATTTGATGCTTTAAGATTGAGTTTTGTGCTTGGAGACAAATCTGGAAATTTCAGATTTTGGATCCACGCTCGAGCGTACACTCTGAGTTCATGCAGTCCGCTCGAGCGTGTAAAGTAACACTCAAGCGTGAAATGCGTATATCCAGTATTTTGCATGTGTTTACAGTCTACTCGAGCGAGGACTTGTGGCTCACGCTCGAGCGGGGGTCAAGCGCCCGTCGAGCGTGAATTTCATGCATCCAGTACTTTTGCAGTCCGCTCAAGCGAGGAAAGTTATGCTTAAGCGTAGCTCTTATGTCTACATGTCCGCTCGAGCGGGACCCTTGTTTCAACAACAATTTGAAAAGTGTTTTAAAGTGCATCTTTGCATCCTCAGTCCATCCTAGGCATTCCTAAGCCTAGTTTAAGGCATCTTAATGAGGATAATGCTATAGAACCACACCGAGTCCAGATAGGGACTAAGTTATTGTTACCCAAACGTGCAACTTAGTGTGTGTTCATCCTGTAACTGTGTAGGGTTGGCATCCGAGGACGCTCACTAGCCTCTCTGTAGCCCAATACTCTATGAGTAACAATGTTGTAAAGATATATTCAATCATGAATATTTCTGAATGATCGACTGTACTGCTTTCTGAAATGATATTTCTTATTGAATGAATGCTTGTCCTATTTGCGAACTGTATTCGTGGCATCCATAGCAATTTACTGTTACTGTACTGTACTACTACTGTCACAGAGATCTCTGTCGGTTCCTATGTTTGGAACCACTACTGTTTACTGATATGATGGCCATCAACTGACTGTTCAGTCTGTTAATACCTACTGTACTATTTGCTGTTGGATATATCACTTATGACTGCTATGATCGAATAACTAATATACTGTTCAAATGACTGTTTTAAATACTGAAAGGACATTCATTCCTTACCCCTTTAAGCATATGTTATTCACTGGGCTTTAGCTCACTGTTTATATATATATGTAGGTGTCCAGGCACCGAATCGGAGCTAGGAGTGTTAGGTTAAACTCCCTTTTTGTCAAGCCAACCAACGTGCCTCACTACGAGATTCCAAGTGTATTCAAGCTTAGGCTTTTTGGGGTGTCTCAGTTCACCCTTCTGTCTCTGTTTTGTAATACTATATAGACTTGTACTGTACTATTATGATATTGATTTGATCCCTAACCTGAATGCTTGTATATGATGTATGTACATACTGCTTTTGTTCCGAATGTGAATGTGTTATGAAAAGTCTTTTTGCATTCAGACTGTCACAACTCATTGGACATCTTTTATTACTGTTTTGTCTTCCGCCAACCCCTGTACTCTGTATTACTGTTACTACTGTTAAGTAGGTCTTCGATAATCACAGATTACTGGCCGGTTACGGTGCTAAACCCATAGGGGTGGGTTTGGCTCATGACAATTTCTCTGACTACATTTGTAGAGAAAATTCAAAAAAAAATCAATATGACAGAGAAATTTCAGATATAGGTCCAGTGAAATTTCATATTGCAAGTATGTGATGGCCAAAGAAGATCAATATTACATAGAAATTCCAGATATAGGTTCAAGTGAAACTTATCTAATATAAGTTCAGTGAAATTTCAAAAGAAATTCTCTTCACGAATAAATTTCTTTGGTATAAGTCCAGAGAAATTTCAGCAGGTCCTCCAAATTTTCTATTATAGGTCCAGAGAAATTTCTACTAAGTTCAGAAAAATTTCAATAGGTCTTCCAAAGTCTCTGGTATAGGTCCAAAGAAGTTTTTGCTATAGGTCCAGTGAAATTTCTCTAGTATAAGTCTAGATAAATTTCAGCAGGTCCTCCAAATTTTCTAGTATAAGTTCGGAGAAATTTCTGATATAGGTCTAGAAAGATTTCGATAGGTCCTCCAACTTCACTGGTATAAGTTCAAAGAAAATTACCAGTATAGGTCCAGCGAAATTTCTATGGTATAGATCTAGAGAAATTTCAACACGTTCTCCAAATTTCTCAAGATTTGTAAGTTTATTGTTGTCCATGATCATTCACTCTTTATTCTTCAACAAATAGATCAAAGACTCATCCTCATAGTAATGGACAAGGTCAACAGAGCAGACGTGGTCGCAAAAACGGCGGAGGGGGTTCAGAACTTGGCATCAAATAGATGGATAAGGTCGGTAGTGATGAAATGGTCGTTGGAATTGAATGAAGCGGATGTGACGATATTGAAGAATGAGAAGATAATGGATTTGGGTTCTATGGTTTGGAAAAAGAAGATTATGAGGTAGTATAGATATCCAAATCTGTAAAAAGAAGAGAAAAGATAAATGGAAAGATGATACCGGAGTAGAAGCCGGCGGCAGTAATGAAGCGGCCGTCGGAGTGAAAGAAGACGGAGGTGGCAGTGTAAGAGAGTGAGAAGATGGTGGATTTAGGTTTTAAGGTTTAGGAAGAGATATATCAGAGAGATGGATGTGTGTGTGTGTGTGTGTGTGTGTGTGTGTGTGTGTGTATGAGAGAGAGAGAGAAAGAGAATAAGAAGAAATACCCAAATATATAGAGAGAGAAGAGAGACACAAATATGTAGAGTGAGGAGAGGAAAGAGTGAGGGTAAAGTTAGTATTTTTTTTAAATAAAATAGAAGTAAAGGATGTGAGAGACCTTATCACACACATACACACACACAAATTGTGAACCTCTTCTACTATCAAAAATTAGAAAGGGATGTTAGACTAATTTTTTATTTTTTTATTTTATTTTATTTTTTTTTTTTTTTTTTTTTTTTAAGAGATCCACCCTTTGTCAAAAAATTTGACGATCAGTCCTTTTATTTATTTTGAAAGACATTTTATTTCCAATGTATTCCTTGATTTATCTCTTGACTATTTTTTTTTTTTTTACTATCTGTTTAAATTTATATCTATCTATTCAAATTATTTTTTAATTGTTCAAATTTTTTTGACTATCTGTTCAAATTTATATCTATATGTTGAATTTTTCCCCCTATCTATTCAGTTTTTTTCCCTATATGTTCAAAATCTATGGGTTTCTCTCCCTATCTGTTTAAAATCTGTGGATTTCTCTCTATATTTGTTTAAAACATGTCCTAATTTTTCCTATCTGTTGAAATCTATCTATTCAAAACTAAACAAATCCAATACAAATTCTTTTAAATGTACCTGTCAAAAAAAAAAATTAATCATTTGCAATATGTTTCATCATAATCATCATCATCATCAACAATAACAGCAACAACAACAACAACAACAACAACAACAACAACAATCAACAATAAATAAATTTAAAAAAAAAAAAAAATCCACCAATCCAAAAATAATCTTTGTCCAAAGCCTAGCCTAAAATTAAAAGCATAACTTATGTTGAAGCATAACATCATCCTAGTGTTTATCTGTTGAAAAAGCAATACACTATCTGTTGAAGCATAACTTTCATTATCAACCAAAGATTGAAAAGATTCCAAACATATATCTGTGTTGTGATTTGTTCAAATGGCTCAAATCTGTCGATGATCTGTTAGTTCAAAAAAAAATTCCATGATTTGTTAAAATTTGATAAACAACAATGAAACAAAGATTTGCAGAGAGGAGGAGAAATCAAATATATACACAAAAGATGGGGAAAAAAAGAAAGAAAGATAAGGAGAGAAAGGAAGGAAGAAGAAAAAAAAACAATTATTTGAACAAAAATAAACAGTAACCTAGTAACACCAATGCAAAGAACAATGCCACCACAAATATATAAATATATCACATAAATCATCTGGTAGTGGTCTCAACAATCAATCAAGGAAGTGGATCAAACCACTTCTTGGGGCTAGATGGCATACACTTCATTACATATAGTTTTAACCAAAGTGAGGTTTAAGGCGAAGCAACTAGTGGTTTTTGTTGAGATCAAAGAGAAAAAGAGAAGCAGTAGCAACGTCCATACGAAACAAGAGTATAACGAAAACCACGACCATAGCCTTCTGCCGGAGCTCTCTTACACCATAAAATGAACCAAAGTTTGGGTAAAGAGCTCTTCTCTTCTACATCTCTTAAGTTCGCAGCTCTAAGAGCTTTTGTTTACTAGTCCTGAGTCGCCCTCCACCTGTTCGACAAAATGCCTCATTGAAAACACTGCTACTGAGCTGTCATAAGATGATTAGAGAGAGAGAGAGAGAGAAATGTGGGACAAAGAGAAGGACAAAGAGGGTAGCAAGCTATCATTAAAGAAGGACAAACTAGCTAAGAGCAAATTAGCCAAGAGTAAATCAAAATGCAAAGTTTTCAAGTGCAAATCAACCAAGGTATCCTTGAAGGAGTTTGATAATCAAGTGGATGCTCAACTATCTACCAATGAAATGCCTACTATACTCCTACATTCTACACATATCCGAAGACCCCCCAAATCTCTCTTATCTGGAGATTTTGTAGGACCATGGCAAGAACCCCCAAATGAAAACAAAAGGAGATTAAGGGATGTAAAATTGGACGATAGCTCAATCGAGTGTGATTGTGTTAATCTATGTTTGTGTGGAAATCTTGGTACACCACGGTTACGATTGAATATTGAAATGCAAGTCTCAACTGAGCAATCATCAAAGCAGCATCAAACACCTAGTGCATGGAACACACCAAATAGAGTGCTAACTGATCTTAAGCACTGGCCAAAATTGGCCATTGTCCCCACTGGCAGCAAACGAAATGATAATGTCAAATAAACTTAACTCACTCAGTGTTGATCAAAGGAGAGAAGTAATGAACACTAAACAATGGAAGAGTGTTGAAAACGTGCAAACTTGTAGCAATGAGGATTTGGTTGAACTACATGTGGATGACACACAATCTGGCAAGGGTGAATGTCTTGATAATGATACACCTACTATATCAAGTAAGCCTTTACAAAGATTGGAGCTCTTTAGTTAAAGAAGAGATTAACAAAGTGTCAAAATTGAAGTATAAAATAGGTGTCCATAAGATTGAGAACTTAGTAGATGGCATGTACAATGTTCCTATTGAGATCTCAAAAAAAAGGCTTTTCCCATTGGAAAAATGCCTTGGTTTGATACTTCATTGATAAAAGATTCTCTTTCCATTATGTGAAAACTTGGGTAGAGAAATTTTGGAAAAATTTTCTTGAGAATGTTGTCTCCATTGATAATGGCTTTTTTATTTTTAAAGTAAATAATGAAGAGGCTATGGACAAAATTTTGGAAGATGGCCCCTATTACATTAGGGCTAGATTAATTGTTGTTAAAAAACGACAACCTGGACTAAAACTAACAAAGTGTGAACTGAAGAGGGTTTGGGTTACATTACTAGCATCATGGGAACTCATCTTTATTTACATGAGCCTACTTTCAAATGAAGCAGACTTACGTTTGCGAGAATATGTATTGAAGTGCTAGCAAATAAAGAGATCCCTGAGTCTTTCAAAATAAATCTTTATTATGGTGACCCGTATGATATTCAAGTTGAGGTTCCACAGAAGCCTCAAAGGTGTGATGTTTGTAAGACTTTTGGTCATATCATTAATTTGTGTCCTCAAAAGCCAAAGACTTTGAATCATTCCTTTTGCAAACAAGAGTGGAGAATCAAGGAGACTAAAATACAAATTTCGACTAAATGGAAAGTAGTGAAGAAAAAGGGAAGAGATGGTGGGCAAGGTTCAACGACAATGATAAGCAAAGAGAGAGAGAGAGAAAGACGCAATCTTCCGTCCCCTCAACATCTAATGCCTTTAATGTCCTTGAATCGTGTGATATGGGTGAGTTATGGAATGGAGAATTAAGTCAAGAGTTATTGTGCCAAATGAACAGCCTTAAAAATATAGGGAGTCCATTTTGAAGTGATCCCAGTAATAGGGAGACTACAAAGGAGGATAACAGAAGAAAATTCAAAGCAAAACTTCATAACTTGAAGTGTCACGACCCGAACTCGCCCCCAAGGGTTAAGGATATAACCAGCTAGTAATCATGAGATTACCTCTGGCCTCAAACCAAACCGGACATAACTCGTCAGAGTAAAGGGGCCAAACGGAAGCAAAATTTAAAACTTTGTCCATAAAGATGTGTTTACGTAGCACGTCATAACAAACCATACACATACATGTTAATAACTCACTTCAGAAAATATAGTAGGTTCTGTACAGACAGGATCATTTAAGTCTAAGTCAACCCATGAAGACCATATACAACAGATTCAAAGTCTTCGCCAATATGACAAAATATAAATACATGACAAAAGGGCGAAGACGAGTCTCGTGCATGAGACGCAAGGGCTGACTCTTCAAAACCTTGGTTGTTCCACACAGATTTCACTGAGGCTGGGTCTGGACCTCTCTTGGCTCACCTACAAACACATGAATGAGCGTAAGCAAAAGCCCAGTGAATAATATCAATTGAAGAAGATGCATTGGAACAATATACGTCGGACGGCCTTAGGCCCAATTCATGTTTCTATCTAGTATATAAATAACTATAGATCAAGTGACTTCGGTTCCGAACACATCATACGACCTCGGGCCCAATTCGTTCGTGTCGTACTGGTCTTTGGCCCATTTATCTTTTATTTAGATCAAACTGGCCTTTGGCACATCCATTCTTTCATTCATGTCTGACTGGCCTTTGGCCCATTCAGACTTTCATATCAGACTGGCCTGTGGCCCATTCATACTTTCGTGTCAAACTGGCCTCTGGCCCATTCAGACTTTCATATCAAACTGGTCTCTGGCCCATTCAGACTTTCATGTCAAACTGGCCTTTGGCCCATTCACACTTTCATGTCAAACTGGCCTATGGCCCATTCACACTTTCGTGTCAAACTGGCCTATGGCCCATTCACACTTTCGTGTCAAACCGGCCTTTGGCCCATTCACACTTTCATGTCAAACTGGTCTCTGGCCCATTCAGACTTTCGTATCAAACTGGCCTATGGCCCATTCATTTGGCATAGCAAACATTGTCCACTATTCAAATTATCGAACTTATAAGACTTACATAGAAGTAAGTAATTGGACAAACAACATATTTCAAATATCTTTGTTCAGATATTACTCACAGTGATCGGTTGGTTGATTTGCCCTAGAGCTTGACCCTACACATCACATAACACATATGGGTCACAAATGGTTCAATCCGTCCCTTAATTCACATATTCCTCTTTAGGTTTCATTCTTATCTCTTTAACTCAATTACAATGCTCAATGTATGCCTAAGAGTACTTAGAAGTGAAAGAGAACAAAAAACAAAACACAGAATGCCTTTTTAAAATTTTCAGAAACAGGGTCCTCGCTCGAGTGTGGACTTTCCCGCTCGAGCAGACCCATGAGGTCTGCAAAAGTACTGGATGCATCAAATTTACACTCGAGCGTGAAGTTGGCCGCTCAAGCTGAAGGTTTGTCTACATAGTTCCTCGCTCGAGCGAACACCTTGCCTGCAAAAATATACTCGGAGCACGAATTTTACGTTCCCCCCGCTCGAGCGGCGATCAAATTTTCTGGAAAATCCAAAATATTTTCTTGAGCTTCAACTTGGTATTCAAAGGCTCTAAACACATAATTTTAGCTCAAACTTCACATATACATGTACTATCATGATACAAACACTAATTTACAACATTATAAAGCTCAATTCCATGAATTACTCACATGCATGTTCCAAATTGACTCAAACTCATCACCAACACACTAATTTCAAACATTCAAAGCTCACACTTTCATGATTTGCTCATGCATGTGGGAGATACTCATTATCCTCAACTTAATTGGTGAAGAGATGATAAAATACATCGACCTCAATCAAAAATCAACATGGACTACATACTTTATGCCCAAACATAGAAATTCATAGCAATTTCCTACATGTATGCATACATTGACCTTCAATTCAACATGATCAACTCAATTTCATTTCAATTCTCACTCTTGATTACCCAACTAGCTTGAATACAAAATTTACAAACTAAAATCCATGAGTCAATGGTTGATTACTCACCTAGGAGCCTTAATTCTCACAATTTATGGTAAATTCTTGAGTGTGCCTTCAAGATCACCAAGCTTCTTGAGCAAAATTACACAATTCACCCCTCTCTCTCTCTCTATAGCCGGCCTTCTCACCCTCACAAATGTATAACTCAAATTTTGAGCTCAAAAGAAACTAATGAGAGTGTATATGGCCCTTTATATATAGCCCCACTAATCAAAATTATAAGTATTAAATATTTGAGCACTTAATTGATTAATTAAATCAATTTAATCTGATCTGAATCAATTTTCAATTAAATTTCACCATAGGCTCTAAAAATTATACCAATCACAATAGCGTAAACAATTTCGGGTTTCGTGGCCGATAAGGCTTTCAATTTAATTTCCAAAGCAGATAATCAAAAAGATATTCCTACGGTGAACAGATAGAAATTCAAAACCACATATTTTCACATAATGGCACACAAAATCATATCAATCACATAATCACATTTATAATAAGGACCAATTAGCATAATACGGAATAGGGTTATCACATGAAGATTGCTAGAGGAAAATTTTGAATCCTTTTTGTTGTGAATATTGTGTTTGTCTTCTATAGTCTTTATTTTGTTTCTTTTAAGAGAGTAGTTTGTTTTTGTTTATTTTTGTTCTCCCTACAAAAGATGTGTATTGATCTTCATTGTATATCTTTCTTTTTAGGTTATAACATGACTTACTTATCTAAAAAAAAGACTAGTGGTTTTCGTCCCTAGAATCGTCATCAAAATCAACACATGCTATTCTCCAGATCGTCGACAGCCAGATCTATGTCGATCCACACAAACGAGCGATCTTCGGTACTAATAAAAGAAAGAAAGAGAGAGACAGACGGTGGGTTTAAGATCTACATCGATCTACCAAGGTCTTCGGAACTAACATCAGTGGCAGCGGCAAAGAAGTGAAGGAGACGACGGTGGCTAGGGTTTAGATCGAATGAGAAAAAGATGGAGAGAGAGAGAGAGAGAGAGAGAGAGAGAAAGAAAGAGACAATGAGGGCTCTTTCCCTCTACGGTGATGCAAACTGGACGTAGGTTGGAGCTACAAGAGCAATGGCCGGCGAGAGCCACTCGAGCGGTGGCAGGGGACGATCAAAACCCTTACCGCCTTTGATATGACAGAGAGAAAAAAAAATGCCAATGATAATAAGTTAGGTAAATTACATTTACACCATCTGAATTTGGATTTAATACATATCATCCCTTGACGTTTAGAAAATTACACTAACTCCTGTCATTGTAATTATTTAGACGGAATGAAGATATCGAACTCAGGTACTCTATCTTTTCTTGCTTTGCTTTACTTTTCCATTTTTTTTTTTCTTTCATTTACTTTACTCTTTTTTTTTTCAATGTATTTTTTTCTATTTTTCTACTAATAGTTATTGCCTTTTATATAAGCAGAGAGGGTTTGTAAAATGAAACTATTAATCACAAGAGTGGAAATGTAATTTCCAAAACGTTAGGAGGTGGGGTGTAATTGGACCAAATCTTAAGGGTTGTTAGTGTAATTTACCCTAATAAGTTTATAATGGGTAGATGGATTATAATGGGTAGTTTGGTTATTTTACATAGTTTTGTCCTTCTAGCCTTAATATTTTTGCACTTGGATCTTTAGACAAAGAAAATTTAAATTTAGACCTTTGGACCAAAAGCCCCAAAATGAATTTATCCCTTTTTCAAAATGTGGACTAAACTAAAATTACCTCCAAGCCCTATTTGTTTTTAGAGTTGAAGGATGAGATTGAATTAATAGTGAGGTGGGATTCAAAAAGATTTCTAATTGTTAGTGCTTGAACTTGAAAGATGGATAGGAGCTTTAGGGTTGTTTTGAAAACTGACTATTTTAATTGATTTTTTGTTTTTTTTTTATTTTTTTTTTATTTTTTTTTTCGTATAGAAACACGTATAAAAAAGTAAGAAGAAAAGTTGACTTTTTTATAATCACTTTTTAACTTTTAAATTATTTTAACCTATATGAATGGTGATCAAGGATGCACTGATAAATTAATTTAAAAATAGGGATATTTAGGTCATTTTATACAGTTTACCTCAACGTTTGCTTAGTCAAAATTATGAATAGTGATCAAGGATGCACTGATAAATTAATTTAAAAAATGAGGATATTTAGGTCATTTTTTACAGTTTACTTCACCATTTGGGGCGCTTCTATTTGCACACACACATTCCCCTCTCTACACATCTTTTTCAATAAATAATTGATTCGGAAGTTGATTTCCGAAAATAAACAATTGATTCGGAAGTAGATTTCCGAAACTAAATAACTTGTTCGGAGGTAGAGTTCCGAATGTTTTTCATTTTTTCGACAATCAACTTCCGAATGTGTTTATTTTATGTCCAAAATAGTAATTTCACTTAAAAATAAAATAAAAATAAAAATAATTTTTATTAAAGTATGTGTGAAAAGAAGATGAGGGATGTGCAAATAGAAGCTCCCCACCATTTGCTTTGTCAAAGCTTGCTTTCACATCAAAAGTAAGGCCTCTTTTGGTTAGTGTTAAAAAATTAAAATTGATTTATTTAAATTATATTATTTCTTTATTTTTTTATATGTTTTTTTATAATAAATAAAAATATTAGCTTATAAAGCATACCTAAAACAACCGTAAAGTAACTCATAATGTACGGCATAAACTAGATTAGAAATTGTATTCTTTTTCTTTTCTTTTCTTCTTTTAGATAGGAGAAATCGTATTCTCTTTCATTGGCCTTTTATGACAATCTCCAACAAAGACTGAAACCAAGTCGTTCGGCATAGTCTTTCTTCTTTTTCTTTTTTTTAAATTATGTTAAAATTTTTAATTTTCAAAAGAATGATTCTGGTTGAATATCAAACACTAAGTTACAACTCTATATATACACATCACAAACTGAATTAGAAATATCCTTAACTAACACATCTAGGCATTGTTTGGGAACTTGGTTTGGGGTTAAAATAGTCACAAAAAATAAAATAGGCTATTTTAGACACAACAAACAAAACATCACATCCAACCCATAATCATTGCATTCTTCTCTCACAAAAAAAGTCAAAAAAGTCAAAAAGCCAAAAATTCCTTCCCAAACTAAGTTTTTTAGTCCAAGTTAAAATAGTAAAAAAAAAAATCAAAAAGTCAAAAGTCAACCCACTTTCCAAATGACACCATACTAACTAATATCTAGCTTGTTTGGTGAGTAGGATATCATATTCCTATTCTGGAATTGAGATGATTCCAAAATGGATGAATTTTGACTGTAAATGAATTTAAAAGTTAAAATATAAAATAATTTTAAAAGGCTCACTAAAAATTTAAAATTTAAAAAAAAAAAAAAAAAACCCTAAAATGTCAACTTTTTTTTTTCATCTCTTTTTAAAATATTTTACTTTTCTAATCCATCTAGTATATAGTAGAACTCAAAAGTGTAAAGCTTTTTAAAAAAATTAAAAATTTCACTATAAACAAAACAAAACAAAAAAATCAACGCCAAACACCTATTGAAATAATTAAAATTGAGCAAATTTTGGATAAATATCTTTCAAAGCATGGAGGCTCCCTCTTCGAATGAGAAAATGGTTTAAAATCTAAAATGGGTTAGCAAGGGTTGATTATTCAACAAGGACCAACAAAGTTGCGAAGACGATTCCTTCAGTACTTTTTTCATCCAGTTATCATCTTACAATTAATCTAAAAGTAATAAATGATGGAAGTGTTAGAGAGAATTTGAATCCGATAATTTGATGAGTGCAAGTTTACTCATCAACTTTTCAAGAGTTACTATTTAAAGAAAAATAAAAATAATAATAATAATAATAATAATAATTTTTAAAAAAAAAATTTTGAATGGCATGAGCTTCTCTATCCCAAAATCTCTGTTCAATGTTTTGAAAACAATGTTAAATAAATCGGAAAAGCAACTACGTACAGGATAAGTGATTCAATTATTAAATCAATTAAAATTAAACGGTCATGTCATAATTATTTTATAAATATATTAATAATTATACACAAATAAAATATACCATATAAAAATATACACCTATAAAATCAATTTATTTTTAATTCAAATTTTAAAATTTTACGCACTGTGGTTTGTCCGAAATCATTGTAATAAGTTTTTAATAATGCAAAATAAATGATAAATAATATATATATATATATATATATCAACTTATTTAGCATGAGTGGTGTGTAGTTCAGTCAGTGGTCGGAGCATCGCCTTTTCTACTATCGAATCTCCATTTTTCTATAATAATAATAATTTGTGTATTGTTTTTTTGTTTTCATATATAAAATTCGTGAGGTCAAGGGATCATTGTATGGATATAAGTTGCAGTAGCAGGGAAGCTTGTTCACTCTTCGAACTTCTCTGGGTGTATTTCACCATCTTATATCTTTGATTTCATATTTTTAATTAATTTTTTCATTGATTAAAAAAATAATTTCTATAATAATAAATAATAAATAAAATAGTTCTTGAGAGTGTACGATTTTAATAGTTTTATCTGAATCAAAACTTGAACAGGTCAATAGTTGAACCAGCTGGTCTAGTCTCCAACGTGCTCTCTTAACCGCATTATCATATTTTTTAAATAATGCATTGACAGAGAGAGGGTAATTTCTAGGCCAAAAGAACTATGGCCATTTTGAATAACTCAGCCCATTTGACGGGCCAAGCTGACTAGTTTATGGAAAAATTAATATACGTCACATCCAAAATGATGTGCTATAAAATTTAATTTTAGTGAACCGGTTAGGGTTCCATTAAGGGAATCTTTTCCTAAATTCCATGGGTTGGCTGAGATTATAAAATCTGAGGGTAAGATTCCAATGTCAAGTTTAAGTTTGGAGATGTTACGATGGTCGAGAGAAAGTGAGAAAAAGTTGTGTATTTTATATATATTAAATTGAATTGAATTGAATATAATAGGAAAGTCTATATTTATAAGCTGAACACGAATTTAGATAAGTATAGAAGGAGATAGAGATAGAGATAGAGATACAACCAGATAGAGATAGAGATAGAGATAGAGATAGAGATAGAGATACAACCAGATAGAGATAGAGAGAAATAGACTATATCTACAACACAAAGAGATAAGTATAAATCTAAATCTAATATATACATTAACAGACCCCCTCAAACTCAAGGTGGGTAAGTATCAACCAACTTGAGTTTAGAAACTAGATCACCGAAATGACTAGGGAGATGAGCCTTGGTGAAAATATCAGCAGATTGATCAGCAGAAGAAATAAGAAGAAGATGAACAGTGCCACGTGTAACATGCTGTCGAATGAAATAACAATCAATCTCAATATGTTTGGTGCGATCATGGAAGACATCATTGTCAACAATCTGAATAGCACTCTAATTGTCACAATAAAGAGAGGTGGCACCAGGGAAAGAAAACACCCATATCAGTAAGGAGCCAGCAAAACCATAAAAGTTCCTGAGTAGTGTCAGCAAGAGCACGATACTCATCCTTAGTACTAGAACGAGCAACAAGAGTTTGCTTCTTTCTACGCCAGGCAATAAGAGAGTCACCCAAGAAGAAACAAAATCCTATAGTAGAATGACGGACAGTAAGATCCCCTGCCCAATCTGCATCAGAAAATATGTATAACTGTAGAGATGAGTGTGTGGAGTAGTGAAGACCATGAAACATAGTTCCTTTGAGATAGCGCAAAATGCGAATCAGAGCATCATAGTGCGGAGAGCGAGAAGCAACCATGAACTGACTGACAATGTGAACATCATAGGCAATGTCTAGACGAGTAACTGTAAGATAAACATGACTGCCAACTAGCTGACGATATAAGGTAGCATCAGACAACAGGTGACCCTCAAGAGGTGTGAGACGAGTCTGAGCATCAACTAGGGTAGGAGCAGTCTTGCACTATTTCCACTGAACCCTGTTTTCTTCCAAAATGAAGGTAACTCGAGTTTAAAGGACTAAACTCTTTTTAAGGAGGGGAGACTGTAACAACCCTCATCGTTGATTACCGTATGAGAAGTAATTGAACTGATTAAAATACTGAACTGACTGACTGAGATTTGAAACTGAATCGATTGACTGTATCTGTTTAATTGCATGTTTATCTGTTTGACTGTTTAGTTATCTGTTCAGTTTTCATATGTAAACTGCTAATTGAAGACCTTATCGGTGACCGAACCAGAAATTGATTAGTGTTTCGTGATCAATAGAATTTATGTGATTTTATGATGTAATTATCTGAAAACTGATTAGGTATGATTAAAATAGAGTAAATGTTGGTAAAGCACAAGTGTTTGGTGCAAAACCAGACACAAAACAGCCGAGTCGAGAGATCCTGAGGCAAGGCGCGTAGCCGAGACCTCCGAGAACTCAAGACGAACACAAACATGGATGATCACCGAGTGTTCAAGCGGTGACGTCCAAGTCTTGAGGACGGTCAAAAATGGGGTGTCTACACCCATGATCTGGAACTTGCGGCGGTAGTGTTTGCACTAAAAATCTGGCGTCACTATTTATATGGGGCAACATGTGAAGTATATACCAACCACAAGAGTCTGAAGTATTTCTTCACCCAAAAAAATTGAATATGAGACAGCGAAGATGGCTAGAATTGATCAAAGATTATGACTTACAGATTCTGTATCACCCGAGAAAAGCCAATACTGTTGCCAATGCACTGAGCCGGAAGTCGATTGCAAATTTAGCTTGTTTGCTCACTGGATAGAAAGAGTTGCTTTGTGACCTTGAAAAATTTGAAATTGAAATTGTTTTGAAAGAACAAGGTGGAACAATAGCTGCAATTTCTGCTCAACTGGCACTGATTGAAGAAATTAAAGAGAAACAGTAACAGGATGATTTCTTGAAGAAGGTCATCGAAGAAAGGGAATCTAAACCGAGGCCAGGGTTCAAATTTGAAAATGATGTACTGAAATTTCAAGAAAGACTGTGTGTATCAAATGATACTGAATTGAAGAAAAGAGTTCTGCAAGAGGGCCACAACTCAAAATTTTCTATTCACCCGGGGAACACGAAGATGTATCAAGATTTGAAACTGAATTTCTGGTGGCCGGGAATGAAGAAAGAAATTGCCAATTTCGTATCAAAATGTCTTCATTGCCAACAAGTCAAAGCTGAATATCAACGACCCGCAGGCTTTTTGCAGCCCTTACCGATACCGGAGTGGAAATGGGAACATATTACCATAGATTTTATTGTGGGATTGCCTCGCTCCAGGAAAGGTATGGACTCAATTTGGGTTATTGTTGATAGACTGACTAAATCTGCACACTTCTTACCTGTCAAGACAATTTATAATGCGGACAAATTGGCTATAGTATATATTGATGAAATTGTTAGACTGCATAGAGTGCCCGTATCTATTGTTTCTGACAGGGATTCGAAGTTTACATTGAGATTCTGGCAAAGCCTACAGACTGCATTGGGTACTGAATTGAGACTGAGTAGTGTCTATCATCCGCAGACAGATGGCCAGTCAGAAAGGACCATCCAGACTCTGGAGGATTTGCTACGAATGTGCGTCCTTGATTTTCAGGGAAACTGGGAAAGCCATTTGCCATTGGTTGAATTCGCTTACAACAACAGCTATCATTCAAGCATTGGTATAGCGCCTTTCGAGGCATTGTATGACAGAAAATGTAAATCTCCGATTTGCTGGGCAGAAATTGGAGATGGGCCCTTGCTTGGGCCCGAAATTGTGTATGAAACGACTGAAAAAGAAAAACTGATACAACAGAGACTGAAAACTGCACAGAGCAAACAAAAAAGTTATGCAGATGTCAGAAGGCGAGACAGAGAGTATGAAGTGGGTGATCACGTTTTTGTGAAAGTGACACCGATAAAAGGCCAGACTCATTTTGGAGTCAAAGACAAGTTAGTGTCGAGATATGTCGGTCCGTATGAAATTATTGAGAAAATTAATCCGATAGCGTATCAAGTTGCGCTTCCTCCTTAAATGGAGCATATGCATAACGTCTTCCATATTTTGATGTTGAGGGACTACCTTCGAGATCCTTTCCATGTGATTGAGCCGACCCGTGCAGTGCTAAGTGATGACTACACTTATGAAGAACGGCCTCTACAGATTGTGAACAGACGGATCAAGAAACTGAAATAAAGAGATCCCGTTAGTGAAAGTTGACTGGCAAAACCATGGTGGCGTGTTTGCCACTTGGGAAAGGGAAGATGACAAGGCCAAGAGATACCCTGAATTGTTTCTACTGAACCCTATTTTCTTCCAGAATGAAGGTAACTCGAGTTTAGAGGACTAAACTCTTTTTAAGGAGGGGAGATTGTAACAACCCTCGTCGCTGATTACCGTATGAGAAGTAATTGAACTGATTAAAATACTGGACTAATTGACTGAGATCTGAAACTGAATCGATTGACTGTATCTGTTTAATTGCATGTTTATCTGTTTAACTGTTTAATTATCTGTTCAGTTTTCATGTGTAAACTGCTAATTGAAGGCCTTATCGGTGGCCAAACCAGAAATTGATTAGTGTTTCGTGATCAGTAGAATTTATGTGATTTTATGGTGTAATTATCTGAAAACTGATTAGGTATGATTACATTAGAGTAAATATTGGTAAATTACATGAATTGAGCTTATTTACAATTAGGCCACTTAGTGGCCACTATCTACACACTTTTGAGACCATGACATTACACTCAAAACAAATGTTTCCTCAGCTCATTCCTTGTTTCCACCGAAAGAGAGAGAGAGAGGGAGAGAATTAAGAGAGATTTGAATTCCTTCTGGTGATTTGGCTTGTAGATTTGAAGAATTGTAAGAGCATTGTCTAATTAAGCTTCTAGTCTTATGATTGAAGACTTAGGTAAGAAAAATTCAACCTCTCATTGATGTCTTTAAGTTGATTCTTGCATGTTCATGCTAATTTGAAGAAGTGAGCCTAGATTTGGTTAAATTGTTGCATTAGAGGCTTAATCTTTGCATGCATGGCATACTCTTGCATTTTTGAGCTTGTTCTTCATAAACTTGTCACATGCATGTCCATGTTTTGAGAATAGGCCATGATTTCATTATGTTTTGGAAGGAATTGGCTCACTTGAGCTAACATTGAAGCTTTGAATTGAACCCAACTCATGCACGTCATGTTTGAAGATTGTTCATGAAAATTTTTTGAAATTCAGTTTAATTGAAACACCCTTGGGCCTTGATTTCTCAAATTGATCTTTGAAATATATAATATCATGTGTTTACAAGCGTTTTCCAAGTTTTTGGCCCAAGAGGATCGATTTTAATGCATTTGAACTTGATTTTGAGCTTGAGGTTCAAATATGGAATTTCCAGATTTTGGACCCACGCTCGAGTGAGAAAGTCCACGCTCAAGCGTACACTCTGTGATCGTGTTTTCCGCTCGAGCGAGAAAAATTACGCTCGAGCGTGAAATGCGTGTATCCAGTACTTTGCATGAGTTCATAGTCCGCTCGAGCGAGAGAATCCACGCTCGAGCGAGGACTTGTGACTCACGCTCGAGCGAGGGTCGAGCATCCATCGAGCGTGAATTTTGAGCATCCAGTATTTTTATTGTAGCACACAGTCCGCTCGAGCAACGGAACTCACGCTCGAGCGGAGCCCCTTTGTCTGCATGTTCGCTCGAGCGTAGAAAGCCACGCTCGAGCGAGGCCCCTGTTTTCTGAAAATTTTGTAAAGTATTTCTAAGTGCATCTTTGCATCCTCATTCCATCCTAGGCATTCTTAGGCCTAGTTTAAGGCATCTTAATGAGGATATAGATGTAGAACACGCCAAGGCAAATTAGGGATTAAGTTATTAGCTTTCCCAACTGTGTAGCTTAGTGTGTGTTCAATCTGTAAACTGTGTACGGTTGGCTTTCTGAGGAGACGCTCTAGTTCACTGTAGCCCAGAACTCTGTGAGTAACAATTGTGTAAAGATATGTTCAAAATGATTATCTTCTGGACAACTAAACTGTACTGTTTTCTGTAGTGTTTACTGTTTATTGAATGAGTGTATGTCCTATATTCTGAATCAGACAGGCATCCTTAGCAACCATCACATCGATCGTTATCACATAGAGATCTCTGTCGGTTCCCTCGTTGGAACCACTTCAAGCATCTTGATTGATGGCCATCATTCTTGTTCGGTCTTTTAGACCTCTGCCATCGTTATGCTAATGGATGTACCACATATGACTGTTCACTGTACTGAACAACTGAAATACTGATTAAAACGAACTGTTTTCACTATTGTAAGGACATTCATTCTAAACCCCTTTACGCTTTGTGTTATTCACTGGGCTTTAGCTCACTGCTCATATATATATGTAGGTGTACAGGCACCGGATCAAAGCTAGAAGCGTCGGGGTAAACTCCAGTTTTGTCAAGCCAACCACTGTGCCTCACTGCGAGGTTCCGAGCCTGCCAAGCTAAGGCTTAGGGGTGTTTAGTTTTCCCCCTTCTGTACTGTTTTGTTTACTGTATAGACTGAACGTTTTGCACTGTACTGTTTATCAGGGATTAAGTCCCTGTTCTGACTGGTTGTATATTATATGCATACTATTTCGTACTGTTCTGTATAAATGTATGAAAATCTTTTTGGCATACAGACTGTCACAGCTCATTGGACCTTGTTTATTTACTGTATTGGCTTCCGCCAAGCCCCTGTACTCTGTATCATTGTATTACTGTTAAGTAGGCCTTCGGTAATCCAAGATTACTGGCCGGTTACAGTGCTAAACCCATAGGAGCGGGTTTGGGTCGTGACAATAATCATATCATCAACATACAGAAGAAGAAGAATAACACCATGCTCTGTCTTGCGCATAAACAGAACAAAATCATAGGCACTAGGAGAGAATCCAAAGTTACTACTGATATAACTAAACTTGGCAAACCAAGCACGAGGAACTTATTTCAAACCATACAAAGCACGGCAAAGTTTACAGACCTTGGTGGACGGAACTAAGGAACCAGGAGGAGGCTATATATAAACTTCCTCCGTGAGATCGCCATTGAGAAAGGCGTTCTTGACATCAATCTAGCAAAGACTCCAATGGCGAGCAGCAGCAATGGCAAGTAGGCTACGAACTGAAATAAGACGAATAATAGAAGCAAATGTTTCCCTGTAATCAATCTCATATTCTTGAGTAAACCCCCGAGCAACAAGACGAGCTTTGTAACGCTCAATAGAACCATCAGGCTTTAGGTAAAGCTCATACCTGGGATGTAGTTGACCTTCCACCTAGGAAAAGTGTTATTAGTTGTAAATGGGTTTACAAGATCAAAATTAGAACCTCGCGCCCGTTTGTGTTGCTTCTTCGGGTATGGGATTGAACATAAAGGTTATCGTCGTTGGAATCCTCTTTCTTGTCATCTTCATGTCTCTAGTCATGCAATATTTTGGGAACACAAAATGTTCTCCTCTATATCTAAGTTTCATTTGTCCACTTCTCTCACTATACCATTCTTTACATATCCCTCTCTTCTATTTGATGAGCTTGATACAGACACTATTTCTGACATGATGACTCCGGCCCATCCTGAGGATTCTGCTCCATCTCCTGGTTCTGGTGCCCCACTCCCTGAACTTGAGCCGATTTCTGTACTTGTTCCTGGTCCTACTCTACCTCTCAGTGAGCCTCATACATCCCTTGATTCTACTACATCATCTTCTATACCAAAGGTACCTCTTCGTCATTTTACTCGGGTAACATAACCTTCTATGTTTCTTCGTGATTTCATTGTTGGTTCCACTACTTTTTCTTTTCATAAGCCTACTTCCTATCAAAAGGCTTGGTCAAACCCTCTTTAGTAGCAAGCTATGAGTGATGAACTGTAAGCTTTAGATAAAGCTCGTACTTGGGACGTAGTTGACCTTCTACCTGGCAAGAGTGTTGTTAGTTGTAAATGGGTTTACAAGATCAAAATCCACTCTAATGGTTCCATTGAGCGTTACAAAGCTCATCTTGTTGCTCAGGGGTTTACTCAAGAATATGGGATTGATTACGAGGAAACATTTGCTCCTGTTGCTCGTCTTATTTCAGTTCGTAGCCTACTTGCTATTGTTGTTGCTCGCCATTAGAGTCTTTGTTAGATAGATGTTAAGAATGCATTTCTCAATGGCGATCTCACTGAGGAAGTTTACAGACTTTGGTAGACGGAACTAAGATGGTAAGGGAAGGAACACGGTTGATAGTATAGACTGCTGTGAGAGCAACTTCTTCCCAAAAACATTCAGGACAAGAAGAAGAGATTAAAAGAGCACGAACAGTGTCGAGGATATGGCAATGTTTGCGCTTAGCACGACCATTTTGTTGGGAGGTACCAAGACAAGAATAATGAGAAAGCGTACCATTTTGACGAAGATATTTTAAAAAATGAGTTTCTTTGTATTCTTAAGCATTATCAGCACGAAAAATTTTGATAGTAGAGGAAAACTAAGTTTTGACCATGTAAAAAAAATCATGATATATTTGGTATAACTCGGAGCGAGATTTCATAAGAAATAACCAGGTAAAACGAGTGAAATCATCGATAAAGATAACAAAGTTAGATCCCCCATAGTGGTATTAGGTGAAGGCCCCCAAACATCAGAGTGTATGAGATCAAAAGGTGCATGAGACATAGAAGTACTAGTAGTAAATGGCAAGGCATGCTGTTTTGCAAGTTGACAAGATAGATAGTCTACTTTATCATTTGGAACATCACCTAACTGACCACTTGAAACAAGAGAGCGTAAACGACCAAAAGACACATGACCTAACCGAGAATGCCATAAAGCAAGATAAGAACTAATAGTAACAGAAGCAACAGTCTCAACATTAGAAGGACTAGAAAAGGGAATGCGAAAGTGGATGAGCTCGTATAGACATCAATGTCGACGACCTATCCCAAGGATTTGTCCCGTCTTCGGATCCTACACAACACAACCAGTTGAAGAAAATAGAATGGTGAGGCCAAGATCACAGAGTTAACCAATAGAGATAAGATTAGGGGTAAGATTATGGATCAAATGAGTGTGAGGGAGAGAGACATTAGAGGTAAAAATATGATCGACACGTCTAACATGCATTTGAGAACCATCAGCAGTATAAATGCTAGGTAAATTAGAAGGACATATGGTGGAAGAAAACAGTACAGGGTCAAAGGTCATATGGTTGCAACAAGCGAAATCAAAATACCAAGAAGAGTTACCTGGAGTAACTGAGAGGATAATAAAGGGTGTACCAGAGGTAGAAATAACCTTTTTGACAATAGCTTTAATGTCCTGAAGAATATAGGGTGGTGACGGGGCAACAATGGATGAGAAACCAAAGCCAACTATAGTAAATGCAAAATGTCCTGAAGACTGATCTCTGCTGTATATTGTGGAGGGTCCAGGATAGGGACTGTGCTGAGGATAACTATCTGAACGAGCCATGAGGTGATTAAATAATGAATCACAAAGAAGAACCAGTGATGGCAGAGTAGAACTGGATAAAACAGAGTGCACCAGTGAATTCAAAACGTCGAAAATAGTTGAAAAAGAGGCAAAATCACCAAAAAATAGGCAAAATAAAGAGAAGGGCCAGAAATGATGTCAGCAGGACGTGGATGACGTCAACAAAAGACGCGGCGCACATTAGCATAACGGAGGCGTGGCATAGGATAACAGAGACGATGCGCGGCTAACATTAGTAAGATGGCGCACAGAGGACGCAAGAAGGGCTGACGTCAGGCTAACATGAGCGGCAGTGAAAAGGCGCATATGTGAGTAGTAACGGAAGACTTAACGCGCTGACGATAAAAACGGTGCGTGAGGGCGCGTCTGGTGGTGTTTGGCAACAAGCCTGGTGGATTTGGAACCAAGAGAGAATTCCGAGCACGAGGATGAAAAATTTGTAAAAATTTGGTCAACAACAATGACGAAACAGTATTGTTGAACAAATAATGGTGTAATCTGGAACCCTGTGCTCTGTGCTTTGATAATGCCACTGTGTATAGACAACAAGGCTGCAAACGAACCGAGCTGAGCCAAGCCGAGCCGAGCTTTGCTGAGCTCGAGCTTGGCTCGTTTACTTATCGAGCTCGTTTATTGAGTTCGAGCTCGGCTTGATAAGAAACTGGGCTCGAGCTCGGCTCAGCTCGGCTCATTAACATTAATGAAACTCGAGCTTTACTCGGCTCAACTCGATAAATTTTTTTTTAATATTATTTATATTATTTAAATTAAAATATTTAAATTAAAAAAAAATTATTTATATTATTTAATATATAAATAATGTATTTATATTATTGTTTATATATATTGTTATATTATTTAATATATAAATAATATATTTATTATATAATTAAAATAAAGATAAACGAGCAGAATTTGACAAGCCAAGCTTATGTGAGTTCGAACTCGACTCGTTTACTAAACGAGCCTAATAGTTAAGCTCGAGCTTAGCTCTTTTACTAAACGAACCGAACGGAGCCGAACCCTTAACGAGCCGAGCCAAACTTGTTCATGAACAGTTCGGTTCATTTACAACCTTAATGAACAATAAGTAAGAGAAAATAGGAGTTAGGATTTAAAACATGTGCTCTGATACCATGTTACAATGGTTGAGAGAAAATGAGAAAAAACTGTGTATTTTATATATATTGAATTGAATTGAATACAATATTAGAGTCTGTATTTATAGGCTAAACACAAACTTAGATAAGTATAAAAAGGGATAGAGATAAAGATAGAGATATAAGGAGATAGAGATAGAGAGAGATAGACTATATCTACAATACAAGGAGATGAGTATAAATCTAAATCTAATATATACACTAACAAGAGATTTGTGTAATTTTTATTTTACTGCATTCAATTGTTAGTTCTCTATTGTTCAAATACAAAATTTAAGACCAATTAGAGAATCAGGATCCCCTCCTTAATTTCTCTCCTTAACTTCCTATTTACTGGGCCATTGGGCCCACTTTTGAGCTCAATTTTGATATTCCGAACCGTTCACATTTTAAGATTTGTTGATTGTATCATACCTGTAAAAAATCAACTTAATCGGATTTCAAAAACTATGAATGTGTTTGGTACAGCTTTTAAATCATGATTCTACACTCAAGTTCGAGTGCAGCATTTGTTTATGGTTTTCAAAACACATTTTCACACCTGTATTTGAAAAATAGTGTACCCAAATGTCCCCCGGACGTCCGGCCAGTTGACCGGAACAGTGTCCTTGAATTTTTTATTTATTTATTTATTTTTATTTTTTTTGCACTTTTTATTTTTATATGTTAAATAAAAAAATATTTTCAATTTTTTTTTAAAAATTTTTTATGAGTTTTGAATAGAATTTTGGGTTATGTTTGGTTATGAATTGTAAGATTTTGTATAAAAATTATGTCACATCACTCAATTCAAAAACTCTTTTCAAAACTTTTTTTAAAACTTTTTTCAAAATTCTTTTCAAAATTTATTCACCAAACAAATTTTTTACGCTTTAATCATAATTTCAAAACTCACAAACTCAAAATACAACTTATATTCTCAAATTATATTTACAAAACTCTACCAAACACAACGTATGTGTTCGAATTATCGAACTACAAACCATTTTTTAAAGAAATTTAACAAACAGTTGTCAGAACATAAGCTTTCTGATATCTAATCAACTTGATTTTTAACACGTATGATGAACTCAACAAATCTCAAAATGTGAACGGTTCGGATTAATAAAATTAGGCCTAAAAGTGAGCCTAATGGCCCAACAAGTAGGAAATTAAGGAGAGAAGTTAAAGAAGTCATCCTAATTCCCAATTAGATTAGGCTCAGGCGAGATATGCGAGAATTATTAAGGGGAAAAAATGAATCTTTTATCCTAAACATATGAGTGAAGTCCATTCATTATCTTCATCGTTTACGGTATCAAACTTTCCAGCTATATAGCTATGAATTTAAAGAATTTTTCAAAAACATTCAATAAGATGAAATTTAATTAGAATGCAAATCTTAAATCCAAAGCAAAAAGTAAATAATAATCATTTAAGGGGCAATAGTACCAAACATGTAAACCCCCCTCCCTTCCTATGAAAAACAAAAGTACATATATTTTGGAAATCAAAGAACCAAACACACCATGAAATGTATATATATATATATCAGTTGCAGTTGAGATCCTGGAGCTGTTGTGACTTGATATTGACGTTCATGGTGCAATTCATTTGGATAGACTTCTTCTTCTTCATTATCAACATTAGCTCCACTTTTCCACTCAAATTAGATTGGCTTCTCAGAGGCAACAACCCTGAACTCACTTCATTTGCAAATTGTGAATTGCTCGCTAGGCTAGTCGGTGCGATGAGGTCCACTGTAACATTAAACTTCTTGGTTGTTTTCAAACCGGCTTTCGACTTGGGAATATTAGCACTCCCAAACAGTGTTTCTCCATAGTAGAAATTAACAGTGGTGTTGTGGAATTTATAGGGACCGAAATTAGGATTCTTGACCCCAATTTCAGCATACATCTTCATGTGAAATGAAGGGCTTGTGACATTAATGGTCTCGAATGTGGCAGACCTAACCCGAAACTTGGGAGTTTTAACTTTCATTATGGTTAGACCAAACACAATTCCCATAACGATCTGTGACACTGTAAATATTACAAAAAATATCAAACGCTTCTTGCGTTTTTTGAGGCGAAGCTCTTCGGCCTCTTCTTTTTGTGCCTCTTCATCGCTTCGGGCATGACCATTGGCTGGTGCCAATGGATGTCCTGCTTTCCGCTCCTCTCTCTCTGCCATCAAATTTGTTTGATTTTCGAGAGAGAGAGAGAGAGAGAGGAGGGGAGAGATTTCTTGTTCACTAAGAAATCTTTTTCTTTTTTTTTATTGTTCACTAATAGCAAGCAAGTAGCTATGTAAAGAAGAAAATGGTGTTGGTGTGGCAGTAAAGGGTTTGCTAGTAGCTATATATAGGGGGGATATCACTTTCCTGGACAAACACTTTCCGGGAAAATGTGTTAAGGCAGGGGGAATAGGAATGAAAAATATCTTATGGTGCACAGAAGCGACTGGCAACTTTGAACATTTGACATTGGGGTTCTTTTGATGTGAATAGACTAATAGGTTAACAAAGACCTGTACCATTTCAACGAAATTACATGTATATATGCATTGAATATATTGGGTGATTATTGGGTATTTTCAGAGCACGGTCATATAATACTCTCAGTATTATGATTGGAAGAGAAAGTGAAATATTATGATTTTGTATTAAGTGATTAAAAAATATTAAAATATATAATAAATGATAATTAATGAAAGAATATGAATCCGTGATGCAACAAGAGTACTTAATTATTTTTTTAATTATAATAATCATAGAACCTTCCATGTGGAATTGATCTTTATGACATGAAAGTCAAGCGGTAAGGAAAACAACACCACCTTGTAAATTACAGTAATCTCCTTCAAGTTTTAAAAAACTACAATAAAATTTATAATTTTGATATAATTATATAAATTTTTTAATTTTAATTTATATATAGTATTGCATCACCTCATCAATAATTCATTAACTATATTGAAGGAAAAATGATGTTTTCATTAAATTTACACCGAAATGTATATTTTTAATTATCTATCTTGTCTCCAAGACCATCTACATTAATTTTACTCCCTTTAGTTATACTAAAAAAAAGTTTGTATAATTATATCAAAATTATATATCTTATTATATTTTCTTCAAGTCCCACAGGAGGTTATTGTGTAATTTACCTTTTTTTTTTTTGTTGCATAAGTCCAAAAAATATAATTAGTTAGTTTATAAATATCATAATATTTAAATATTATAACAGGCATATAATAGTCACACAAATTATTGTAGAAAGGCTCATAAACAAATACCCAATTGGTTGAAGTCAAAAAAAGTAGGCAAGCTTTAGCCTTGTAGAAGTAAAATATCCTTAGTTTTCCTCTCATTTTAGTTTAGTTTTTTCTCTAAATTATCATAGTATTGGATTCCAAAGTTAAAGATTAAGATGATTTTTAATCAGTGAAATACTCATAAGAAAAAAAATGAAAAATTTACCTATAAATCTCATCTTGAGAAATGATAATTCGTTTAGTTCTAAGAATTTTTTTATGAATCAATTAGGCCAAGTTTGGCTAACCAAAAAAAGTGCACTTATTTCATCTTTTTATCTTTTTTAGGTCACATCAATTAACATTTCCTCTCTATTTTTTCTACACATAATACAAGAAAAGTCAAAAAGTACACTTATTTAGTCTTCCCAAACTTGGCCTTAGTCTCATTGATTTTAAAAATGTAAATTTAATATATTATTTAAAAATTAAATTTATAATTATACCCTTATTTCTTTTTTCTTTTTTCTTTTTTCTTTTTTCTTTTTTGTAATATATTTCTATTATGTTTATTTCTTCTTCTTTTTTTCTTCTTTTTTTTTTCTTTTGTGCTAGAAAGGTTAGATACAAAATCTATGGAAATCAAATTTTGGATGAATTTTTATATGAAAATCTTTTTTGTTTAGAAAACATTTCAAAAGAAGTATAAAAATGACTTCAAATATGAAATTCTTCAACCATTCCAAAAGGATGTAGAATTCTTAAACATTTCGAAAGGAGTTCAAAAACTCCTTAGTAAACTTTAGGCAAATATATAATTTCAAACTATAACTCTCCAATGTAATGTTGGACAATCTTCACTGTATTTTAAAAAAAAAAATTAAATTCTGTTGTATACTATTAAAAAATAAAGGAAATGAGAGAATTTGTTTGATTACAAAAATCAAACTCGAAATAATAAATAAATAAATAAAAACAAATTTTATTTTGTTACAAAAACAAAGGCCTCGTTTGGGAAGTGGCTATTTTAGTAAGCTATTTGGCTTTTTGACTATTTTAGTAGGTTATTTTAATTTTGTGTTTGGGAAGATGAGATAAATTTTTAGTTGAGTTGTTGTATTGGGAAGTGTATTGAAATGATGTTTAAATTTAAAATGACAAATTTATCCCTAAAAATATATTTTGTTTAAATTGATTTCAAGAGGTAAATAAGTAATTTCAGTAGTGATGTAGAAGTTTGACACTTTGACAGTGTAGGCTGGTCCTACACCGTCACGACAGCAGAGGCTATTTTTTTTTTTTTTTTTTTTTTAATCAATAAAAAGGTTGCTACAATGCTGGCTTTTGGGCTAATTTTCCAAAAGAGGCTATAATAGCCTGAACCTCTGCTTGCCAAACACCGCCAAAATTAAAAACTGATTTTCAATAAATAATAATAACTCCAAAAATAAATTAAATAACTTACTTGATTAATTCTTGAATATTATTCTGATCAAGTCCAGTGTTTAACACTGTGTCCTTAAGACAGATTCGTCCTCTCTATGGTGCTTTCAGAATGTGGACGTCTATCTCCTAGGATAAAATGATCAACTTCAAACAATAGTAGCACTACAAATTGTTTGCCTAACGAACACACTAAGTGTTTACACTCTTTCTTTCAGAAATTAAATGCAGCAAAATGCAGAGATTTATAGCAGAAGATGGAGTACGAAAATTGGAGTTAAAATCCAAATTGGGGGCTAGTCTATTTATAGGAAAAATTGTGGCTGTTAGTTTTGAATTAAACAGGTGCAAAACCTGTTCAATTTAAACAGATAGGCACTATTTGGACAGGTTGAAAACTGTTCGGTTTTGAATTTAAACAGATTTAAATCTGTTGGGTTCAAAAAACGGAAGGGACCTGTTTGGGTGTACAGTAAAAAACCGGACTAGTTTATTTCCGATTTAATTTGAATTTTGGATTTTATTTTACTAAAAAATAAAATTAAATTCAAATGTTTTTTCCCCAAAAAGATAAGTATTGGGACGAACAAACCCAACCCAACCACACACCACGCACCCGCGCCCAAGCCCAGGCCCAGCCCGCCCAACCAACCGGACGAACGACGGCGGCGACACGCGTGGTGATTTTTGGGTCCAATGGGTCTAGCCCATTTTGCCCATAACCTCCCTCTCTAAAACACTTGGGTATCCCTTGAGACACACCCCAAGTACCAAACTCATGCCTTATAAACCCATTCAAAACTTCCCACAAAATCAATGTGGGACAAGCCTTATTCAATCCTTTAAAGAATTTCCACCAAAACTCCATTTCCATGGAACATACTTTGGCTTCAATTTCCCATTCACTCGGTAATGGTTTTGAGCAACCAAATATACCACGTGAATCACAACGTGGCATAGAACACGTTACCAATTTGACCCGTGAAAATCGACACACGGGTCCCACCTAAATAATAGACCAAACTTAGGAAAAATTTCTGGTTTTACCCAGAATTTTATAACCATTTCCAATAATCCCCCACATGAATGGAATTTGATGACAACGGAAATGCAACAATATGCAGACTTTATCGAAAGAGTATAAGTCGAAAATATCTTGCATCAGGATAGGTAGCTTTCGGACTTGAACCTTCCCTAGTGATAACCTATCGGACTTACTAGCTAACTAATGGACGCGATACCTTGAATTGTTCAGCCGTTTGTGTAAGCCAAGACAATAGATTTCACACAAAATATCTTATAACACATCTTAGTTCTCACTGTTGTGTTCATTTTAGCCTTGAACGCTCCTGGTTTTCATGAGTGTTTCTAGAGATTTTAGCCTCTTTCATTCTCATAGAACCGGCCCCAATTCGACACTCATCTAAGTGATTCTTATTGTAAGTATCTCTTTATACTTGTCTTGATTTTTATACCTAAATCAAGATATAAGTAATCATTAAAAGCGAAACTTATCCTTATACCCCTGCAGACAACATATATTGCAGATATCACTCTCACCATAGGAATGGGTAAGGAATTTTAATCCCTTGGTGATTTCTGGTGAGCCACACATAACTTAGTTATCCCTTTGAACTTAGTTCTTGAGATCTCCAGTCATATAAGTAGGGTTACCATTATGACGACCCTTATGTAATAGGCTTTAATCCCATCCCCTTCGATGAACTATACACTAGCTCTTTTGTCAAACATTTTGTTAACGAATCCACAATATTCTCTTTAGATTTTATATAATCTATTGAGATTATTCCATTTGATAACAATTGCCTTACGGTATTATGTCGACGACGAATATGTCATGACTTACCGTTATACATATGATTCTATGCCCTGCCTATTGCAAATTGACTATCACAATGAATGCAAATAGCTGGCACAGGTTTTGGCCACATTGAAATGTCTTCTAAGAAGTGACGAAGCCATTCTATTTTTTCTCCTGTTTTGTCTAAAGCAATGAACTCAAATTCCATTGTGGATCGCGCAATGCATGTTTGTTTCATGGATTTTCAAGAAACAGCAGTACCTCCCAGAGTAAAGACATATCCACTTGTGGATTTTGAATCTTTAGTATCCGATATCCAATTTGCATCACAATAACCTTCAAGTACTGCTGGATATCGAGTAAAGTTCAAACCATGATCACGGTTGAATCTTAGATATCTAAGAACCCGAATGATCGCCTTCCAATGGTCTTCTCCGGGGTTACTAGTGTGCCTACTCAATTTACTGATAGCATAAGCAATATCAGGACGAGTACAATTCATTAGGTATATTAGGCTTCCAATGATTTGGGAGTATTTTAACTGAGACACCGCATCACCTTTATTTTTCGATAAATAAAAACTAATGTCTACAGGTGTCCTAACTACATTCAAATCATCCTTGATAAATTTATCAAGAATTTTCTCAATAGAATGAGATTAAAATAATGCATATCCGTTAGATGTTTTAGTAATTTTCATTCCTAATATAACATCTGCGACCTACATATCTTTCATATCAAATCTTTTGTTAAGCATTTGCTTAATTGATTTGATTATGTTTTGACTGTTTCCAATGATAAACATGTCATCTACATAAAGACAAACTATGACATATCCTTGGTCAGTGTTTTTAACATAAACGCATTTGTCACATTCGTTTATCTTAAACCCATTAGTAAGCATTGCATTATCAAATTTTTCATACCATTGCTTAGGTGCTTGTTTTAATCCATAAAGGGATTTTACAAGCCGACAAACTTTCTTTTCTTGCCCTGACACTACAAACCCTTCGGGTTACTCCATATAGATCTCTTCATTTAGATCACCGTTTAAGAAAGCTGTCTTAACATCCATTTGATGTATTTCTAAATTAAACAACACTGCTATAGAAATAAGCATGCGAATGGATGTTATTCTTGTCACAGGGAAATATGTGTCAAAATAATCCAGACCTTCCTTTTGTCTGTAACCTTTAACTACAAGTCTTGCTTTATACTTGTCAATTGAACCATCTGCTTTCATTTTTCTCTTGAAAATCCATTTATATCCAAGAGGTTTAGAACCTGGTAGAAGATCCACCAATTTCCAAGTGTGATTTTGCATAACGGATTCAATTTCATTATTAATAGCCTCTTTCCACAAAGGTGCTTTAAGACCTGTCATTGCTGCCTTAAAGCTTTGAGGTTCATTTTCTAACAGGTATGTCAGAAAATATGGACCAAAGGATTTTGTTGTTCTCGCTCTCTTACTTCGTCTTGGTTCATCATCAGTTAAATCATGTTGGTCGAGACCATTACTAGCCTCTTGTGTTTGATTGTCATTAGTCTTTTGACTTTGTGTATAATCATAAGTTCTTTTCTGTGAACTTAATTCTTGTCCTTTCTTTTAAGGAAAGACATGTTCAAAAAACACAGCATTCCTTAACTCTATAATAGTGTTCACATTTATATCAGGTATTTCTGATTTATAAGTCAGAAACCGATATGCACTACTATTCTGAGCAAAACCAATAAACACGCAATCTACTGTTTTTGGTCTAATCTTAGTCTTTTTAGGAACAGGAACTTCAACTTTTGCCAAACACCCCTACACTTTTAAATATTTGTAGGAAGGCGATCGACCTTTCCACAATTCATAAGGAGTGTTCTTAGTTTTCTTGTGGGGTATTCTGCTAAAAACATAATTAGCAGACAATATTGCTTCCCCCCACAAGTTCTGTGGTAAGCCTGAACTTAGTAACATGGCATTCATCATTTCTTTTAGGGTTCTATTCTTTCTTTCAGCAATTCCATTTTACTGAGGAGAATAGGGTGCTGTAGTTTGGTGAATAATGCATGGTGTGCACAAAATTTATTTAATGATGCATCATATTCACCACCTCTATCACTTTTAACCATTTTAATGGTTTTACCAAGTTGATTTTCAACTTCTGTTTTGTAGAGTTTAAACATTTCTAAGGCTTCATCTTTACTTCTAAGTAAATAAGCATAACAATATCTTGTGCAATCATCGATAAATGTTATGAAATACTTTTTGCCTCCTCTAGTTTGAACAAATTTTAGATCACATACATTAGTATGAATTAATTCTAGAGGTTCGGTTTTCCTTTCAACCGATTTAAATGGAGCCTTAGTTAGTTTCGCTTCTACACAAATTTCACATTTATGATTAGGATCAATTTCAAACTTTGGTATATAATCTAAACCAATTAATCTATGCAAAGCATCAAAATTCACATGTCTTAATCTACCATGCCATAAATTCGACTCAAAAATATAAGCAAAAGATATATTATTCTTATTCATAGCAACTTTCGGTACAACTGTCATTACATTCAACTTAGAGAGACCATCACTCATCTATCTCTTACCAACATACATTCCACTCTTTGTTAATACAAATTTATCAGACTCAAAGACAAGCCTAAAACCATTTTTACTTAACAAAAAACTAGAAATTAAATTCTTCCGGATGTCAGGTACATGCAGTACATTGTTGAGGGTCAGTTCTTTCCCTGATGTCATCTTCAAGATCACTTTCCCTTCTCCAGCCACAGTAGAAGTAGAAGAATTTCCCATGAAAGGTTATTCACCATTTGCAACCTCATTATAGGTAGTGAACATCTTCTTGTCCGCACAAATATGACGAGTTGCTCCAATGTCAACCCACCACTCTTTGGGATTTCCAACCAAATTAGCCTCAGACACCACAGCAGAGAGGTTGATGTCATTCACTCCGTCAGAGATATAATCCAATTCTGTTACGTTGGCCTGATTGGAAGTCTTCTTGCTTATACTTCCATGATCTTTCTTAGGGCGGCGGCAGTCAGAAGCTCGATGTCCAGTCTTGCCACAGTTATAGCATTTTCCTTTAAACTTCTTGTTGTTATCGCCTTGTTTAGGACCATCTTCAGTAAACTTCCTCTTTTTATTATGTGGTTTATAAACTTGTTCAACCACATTTGCCTTGAACTCAATGGGATTTTTCCCATTCCTCTTTTCAGCCTTTCAGTTATCTTCCTCAATTCTTAATCTTACAATCAATTCATCCATGGTCATCTCTTTGCGTTTATATTTTAAATAATTTTTAAAATCTTTCCAAGCCGGTGGTAACTTTTCCACTAAAGCAGCGACTTGGAAAGACTCGCTTAGAAACATACCCTCAGAATGAATATCATGTAAAATTAATTGAAAACTTTGAACTTAAGAAATTACCGTTTGGGAGTCTACCATAACAAAGTCCAAAAATTTACTGACGACAAATTTCTTCGTGCCGGCATCCTCTATCTTGTATTTCTTCTCTAAAGAATCCCACAATTCTTTTGCTGTTTTCAAAGGACTGTATACATTATACAGCATGTTGTAAAGGCCATTAAGGATGTAGATTCTGCACAGGAAATCCGAATGTTTCCAAGTATCTATAGCGGCAACAACTTTCCGATCACTTTCACCTCCTTTAAGTGCTGGAGCCTCTTCATGGAGAAACCGGGCCAAATTAAGAGTTGTAAGATAGAACAGTATCTTCTGCCGCCATCTCTTAAACTCAGTACCGTTAAATTTTTTCGATTTTTCTCCATGATTTATTGGTACATGAACATGGTTCTGGATAAGAACCGGTGTTGGTATAACAATCGGAGTACCACTACCAGTTACAGTTTCAGTTGTAGTAGCCATAATCTCTGATTACAAAAATCAGGAAAAATTAAAACACAAATTAATTTTCTAGTTACTAAAACCAAAAAAATAAATTATAACACAAAATAATTTTATTTTCCTTGTTACTAAAACTAGAAAAATAAAATACTACAATAATTTTCTGTAACACAAATTTAATATTCTGCAATTGTTAATGACACCAGTATATTATTACTAGTTGTTAAGAAAAGAGACAGTAAATTACTACTATCTATCAAATAGCATAAAACACTATTTGTTTTTCCAACCAGAATATATCTTTATGAAATCACAGAAAATTAAATATAATGAAGATACCAAAATAGTCTGTCTTAAGATTGTTGGACAATCTTCACTGTATTTATAAAAAAAAAAATTAAATTAAATTCTGTTGTGTACTAAACAACAACCAGAATATAAAGAAATAAAGAAAATGAGAGAATTTGTTTGATTACAAAAATCAAATTCGAAATAATAAATAAATAAATAAAAACAGATTTTATTTTGTTACAAAAACAAAATTAAAAACTGATTTTAAATAAATAATAATAACTCCGAAAATAAATTAAATAACTTACTTGATTAATTCTTGAATATTATTCTGATCAAGTCCAGTGTTTGTCACTGTGTCCTTAAGACAGATTCATCCTCTCCACGGTGCTTTCAGAATGTGGACATCTATCTCCCAGGATAAAATGATCAACTACAAATAATAGTAGCACTACAAATTGTTTGCCTGTAACGCCCTCAAAATAATACATAGAAACCCACACTATTGACATGCATAGACATAAGTAAACAAAACTAAATTCCATTCATCAGAGTATTCCTTACAAATGTATTACATGTTGACAACAAAAGTAAATGCCCAACGGGCTTACAACTTTCCAAGCCAACACTTGGTTACACAAAAAGAGAGTACCAACTCATAACACATTAAGCCCTTGGCTTGAATTTACATGAAATACATAAAAGATATCACAAAAAGTCTTTCAGCCTTTAGCCTCCCAAGCTACGTCCTTGGAGGTAGCATACCATCTGTACTTGAAAATGAGGTCCCATATAGGGTGAGCCACTGCTTAGTAGAAATATACTAAACCAAATATAAGAAATGACTAAAACAATAGCATTTGATAGATGGTTAACACTTATACACCAATTATATCACAGTACAGTCCCATGACAATTATGTCCATATTCCAATCCACTCTCCTTTACTTATCCAAATCATTTCATATGCATGGCTCAGAACCTGGACAAGCAATTCAATGAGACTATAACTCATATACCAACACTTCTATATTCCACAATAGATACACATATTTGATGCATCATTATCATATTAAAACACTTCCATACTTCACAAATGATATACAGATTTGCTGTATCAATACTTCAATCTAATACACATATTTGCTGTATTAATAGAGTCCATTCCCTATCTCCTCCCAAATAGCTTTGAGAGTCCATCCCCTATCTTCCCTCAAACCATGGAGTACATCTCCTATCTCCTCCCACACAATACACATATTCCAAGTATATAATCAATTATCATATACAGGAATCAATCAATACATATATTTGATGTATTATTCCAACTGTCATACTCAATGACATATTCAATGTGATTAGTTTCAGTTTTCCCTAATCAACATACAGTGTCTACAACAATCAAGACTATCCTCCATCGATAGCCCAAAGCAGTTATTTCTAAACAGAAAATAAATGTATTAAACAAGTATAATATCAACTTTTACATAGGTGAGTGATAAATTAATCCAACCACACCATTCAATCCCATAACTTCCCAATTTCATAGATTTCAACTCAATTTCATGTTTTTCCAAATTAATTATACCAATTAATTTATCACAATAATTAGGGCATTTTCCCCCTTTACCAAAAATCAACCCTAAGGTTCAATTTCCTCAATTTGACACTAATAATGCTATTTTCCAAGTCTTACGTACATATGGATTCTTAATATTTGAAAACCCCTCTTTTGTAAATTACACAATAACCCCAACTTTTTCAAAAATTGTCCAACATCATCAACTAATCAAAATGACCAAAATCAAAGACAAAACTCATAAGATGGAGTAGGGTATCCTTACCTCGAAGTTAGAAGCCCAAAGGAGTAGATGAGGAAAAACCAAAGTGCTCCAAATCCACTATTCTTTAGATTAAAACAAAGCCCTCGCGACCCTATACCTTTCTTACAAAGAACTTAGGGTAGAAACACACTAAAAATAGATGAATCCCTAGAGAGAAGGTGTATAGAGAGAGAGAGAGCTCGGATCTAGCATTTGAAAGAAAAAGAAGATGAAAAAGTGAAGTGTTTACCCGCTGCTGTCTACTGATATAACACAGGCTCACTCGAGCGAAGAAGTGGTCGCTCGAGCGACCAGACACAAAGAATCCTCGCTCGAGCGTAGAAAGCCTCGCTCGAGCCAACAATCCAAACCTTCAGGTCTGCAACCCAAAAGCATGCTCGAGCGACAGAATGCTTGCTCGAGCGAAGAAATCCAAAACATAGACCTCGCTCGCTCGAGCGAAGGAAAGCTCGCTCGAGCCAAGAATCAAAACCATCAGGTCAAAAAGAGACGCAGACGCAAGCTCGAGCGCAGGACTTCTCGCTCGAGCCAACAGACACATCACCCAACTCTCGCTCGAACGAAGGAACCCTGGCTCGAGCGAAGGAACTAAAACAAGGAGCTTGCTCGAGCGAAAGACCAAAATTCTGGACAGCAACCATTTGCTCCCAAGCATACCCAACCTGTAACAAACCTGCCCATAACATCCTATAACTCGAATACAAAGTATTGAAGGACGGAAACGAGATATATCCAACAATTAACATCCACGAAACCAAGTCCGGATTACACTAATCAATGGAGGGAAAAACAGGGTCGCTATATTGCCTAACGAACACACTAAGTGTTTACACTCTTTCTTTCAGAAATTAAATACAGCAAAATGCAGAGATTTATAGCAGAAGATGGAGTACGAAAATTGGAGTTGAAATCCAAATGGGGGACTAGTCTATTTATAGGCAAAATTGTGGCTGTTAGTTTTGAATTAAACAAGTGCAAAACCTGTTCAATTTAAACAGATAGGCACTGTTTGGACAGGTTGAAAACTATTCGGTTTTGAATTTAAATAGATTTAAATCTGTTGGGTTCAAAACGGAAGGACCTGCCCAAGCCGCCTAATCACACACACCACGCACTTGCGCCAAGCCCACTGCCGACCGACGGACGGACGAATGACGACTTGTGTAGTGATTTTTGGGTCCGATGGGTCTAGCCCATTTTGCCCATAATCTCCCTCTCTAAAATACTTGAGTACCCCTTGGGGCACACCCCAAATACCAAACCCATGCCTTATAAACCCATTCAAAATTTCCTACCAAATCAATGTGGGACAAGCTTTATTCAATCCTTTAAGGAATTTTCACCAAAACTCCATTTCCATGGAGCATACTTTGGCTTCAATTTTCCATTCACTCAGTAATGGTTTTGAGCAACCAAATATACCACGTGAATCACAACGCGGCATAGAACGCGTTACCACTTTGACCCACGAAAATCGACGCACGAGTCCCACCTAAATAATAGACCAAACTTAGGAAAAAATTCTGGTTTTACCCAAAATTTTATAAGCATTTCCAACATGTAACACTCAAACGTAGCACTTCAATATTACACTGTAATATAACACCAAAAAAAAAAACTCATTAGTGTAACACTTTAATGTAACACACAAAAAAATCTCTTAGTGTACTTTTTTCAAACATAACACTTAAAAAAAAAAAAAAGATGTAGGATTCTTTAAATTATTCTAAAAGAATGTGGGATTTTCAAACCAATCCAAAAGAAGTACAAAATTCCTTAGTAAGTTTTAGGTAAATGTATAATTTCAAACTTTGAGTATTACGTTTGAAAAAAGTACACCAAATAGCTTTTTTAATATTTTTGTGTGTTACATTAGAATGTTACATTTGGACTTACATTAATTGGAGTGTTATGTTTGGAAAAAATATACTAATGGTGTGCTTGATTTGGAAGGGGGGACTATCCATTGTTGAGATTGTAATCCAAGGGAAGCGTTTTATTCGGTGTTTGTTTTTTTTTTTAGTCCACCAAGGAGTGTATGGGACAATTTTCATTGGACTATTTACTGTTGAGATTAGAATGTGAAATGACCATTTTGACCCTCTACTATTTAATTATGTATTATATTTAGTAAAATTCAATAAAATTTAAATGTCTCAATGTAAAAATAAAATAATTTTGTTTAACTTTTTGTTGATGTTTTATTTATTTAATTTTTTTAAATAATTTTTTATAGACATTTTATTGATATTTTATTTTAAAATTTTGTTTATATTTTATTTAATTTCATTATTTAAATTTTAATAGATTTTTTATTTAATTTCATTGTTTAATTATTATTATTTTCAAAAATAAATTTATTTAAAATTTTAATTAAAAAAATAACATATATTTTTATTGATATTTTATTTTTTTTATTTTTAAAAAATAAATTTATTTAATTGTGTAAAAAATAAAATAAAATAAAATTTTATTTGATCTAACTAAAAATAATTAAAATATTAAAGATATGTTTAATATTGCTATTACTTAATAAACAATTGAAAAAGGGTAAACTTGTCTTTTGTTCATTTATCCTATCTAGTTCGTCCAACCAAACATTGAATTCACTAAAAATAATCCTTTTTAGACATTTAATCCCATGAAAAAACAAACACAGGATACACATCCAATCCAACCAAATAGTCCAGAGGATTCACAATCTCATGATTCAAGTCCGATAGATTTTAATCCCCCATCATCCAATGAGTGTTATGTTATTACATTTTAGAAAAGTACACTAAATAATTTTTTTGTATTTTTGTGTGTGTTACGTTTCGAATTACATTGATTGGAGTGTTACGTTTAGAAAAATTACACTAAAAAGTTTTTTTTATGTGTTACATTGAAATGTTACGTTTGGAAATAGTACACTAAAAAGTTTTTTTAAAGTGTTACATTGTTACGTTTGGGAAAAATACACTACAGAGTTTTTTTAGTATTTTTTTTTTTTTTTTGTATGTTACATTATAGTGTTACGTTTGGAATTATATGGATTAGAATATTACGTTTGGAAAAAGTACACTAAAAATTTTTTTTATATGCTACATTAGAGTGTTATATTTAAAAAAAGTACACTAAGAAATTTTTTTAGAGCGTTACGTTGTTACGTTTGAGAAAAGTACATTAGAAAAAAAAAATTTGTGTTATGTTATTGGAGTGTTACATTAGAGTATTACACTTTTGTTCGTAATGTGAGATTTGTTCCAGAATAAAAAAAAATCCAAAACCTATATAGTGTGGATTGCCCAAATATGTAATTTCATATTTAGAGAAAATCACTTTTATCCCTCAAAAATTAAATTCAAATGTGTAAGTGACTACCATTTTGTGTAATTTTCACTTTAATGTGACATTTAAATTCATAAAAAAAAATAATTAAAAAAAAAAAAAACTAAATAGTTCATAAAATCATATTTTGAGATTTATTGATATTTCATTAAAAAAAATTAATACAGCGATAACATCAGGTCTTACTTATACAAGCTATCACTACCCTTAATAAAAGGAACTGACATGGAAAATGTGTGAAGAAAATATATTTTTAAAAAAATAAGGTAAATTATGTAAATGATTCTTATAATTTATACGATATGTTAATTTGATTTATATTGTTTCAATTTGTTTGATTTTGTTTCTTAATTTAACAGATTGTGTCATTTTAGTTTAATAAATAACGGTTGTTAAGTTTGGTGGATAGAAAGTCTACACAATGTATTAATTTGCTCTTTATAATTTACACAACGTATCAATTTGGTCTCTATTATTTTAATTTGCTCGATTTTGACAATGACCAAATTGACATATTGTGTAAACTACATAGACCAAACTGGCATATAGTTTGACTTTCCATCTACCAAATTTAACAACAGTTATTTATTAGACTAAAATGATACACTCTATTAAATTAAGAGATTAAATCAAACAAATTAAAACAATAGGGATTAAATTGATATATCGTGTAAACTATAAAAAGTACTTGTATAATTTATCCAAAAAATTGTTACTTAGATGAAGAAGTCTTTGCAAGAACCATGAGGATGAAGAGAAGGTAGACTTGCAATTTTGAATCTGAATTGAGTTGTACAATATCTTTGACCATACTGAACTTCCTTATTTTAGTTAGTGATAAGATTTTGTATTTTATATATGCTTCATGATTACATATGCTTGCAAATTCAGCTACTTAAAAATTCATATCCGGTCTTATGTTTAGACTGATATATTTATTTTAGAGTATAATACCATGAATTAAGATCTCTGCAGTTCATTTTTTTCTTTTAAATGCAATGATCTTATAATAATAATGCAACGACTTAAATTGTAGGTTGAAACAAAACATGTCCTTTTGAGATCTATACTTTAAAGTAAAGAGATATCTTTTATAATATTATTTTGTTTGAATTTTAAATTTGAATTATTAAATTATATTATTTATTGGCTGGTCTTATTGTGATAAAAATCAAATTGACAACATAGCAGAAAAATAATGGCAAACATAGGCAGCTCAAAAGCTATCTAACAAAGCTTTCGAAAAAAATTTGACCCATCACCAAAACTAAATAACACCTTTCATGACAAGCTCATCGCCAAATAAGCTCAACCATTCTGAGATGACAGAATACTGTAGCCAAAAAATTAGAACATCTTCAATGGTAAATGTTATAATAACATTGTCATTATTAAATTATGACAATGAATAGTAGAAGATAGTAGAATTATAGTAATGGTGCTCCAATAGAAAACTGTCATTTTGGCCATTTTGGTATAGAAACGGGTATGTTTGGACGACCGATCAGACGTCTGAACACACTAGTTTATAGCTTTGATTTTGCAAAAATGACGAGCAGGAGGGAGAAATGTTTTGCTACGAGGGAGGAAGGAAGGTCCAAGCTTGATGAGTTGACAATTATAACAGTTGTCAAGATTTGTGTTAAATTTGACATAAGCTTTGACATTTGCCAATTTTGATAGCTGTCATAACCAACCATTGAAGATGATTTTTGTGAACAGCTACCAAATTATGGTAATAGCAGTTCCAATAACTTATCATTGGAGACACTCTTATATTAACCAATGCTATAATTCGAAGCTAAAAAGTTCCCTAAAAAGATACAAAATTGAAATCTTGGCATCAAATCAAAGGAACAATTTTAGTGACAAAATTTGTACTTCATCACCAACTGTAATATGCTTATTATGTTTTAGTGACGATTTGGTTATCGTCTCATTGGAACTTAGGCTTATTTTAAAAAGGAAGTTAAAAGTTGATTTTTTTTAGTTTGTTTTTAAACTTTTTTTGAAAAAACAAAAAAACAAAAAAATAGAGAGAAAATGTGACTCAAAAAAGGCAAAACAAAAAAAAAAAAAAAAACTTTTTAACCATGTTCCCAAAACAAGCCTTAAGCATTATGCCACGAATTTTGTGTCTTATCTTTAAAAGCAATGAGAAAGGGTTGGGGAAATCTTGAATCTAATTTCTACAATAATGGTTGTGGGGACATATTTTTGGGTTGTTCATGTGGTTAAGGTGGTTAGCCAAGGTGCCATGTGGGTGGTCTTGGATTGCCGAGGTATGATTCAATCATATCAGAATCTGAGATATTCGGATGAGAATTGGGAGTCCTATATGATATCAGGCTACTTGTTTGGGTAAGGATTGTTGAAAAAAATAGTTTTATGGTGACTTTAATATAAAATTAAAATGGGTCCCAACTACCAGTTGAGGTAGGATCAAGTAGGTCTAGATTCTTGGTAATAAAATCTTTACACAACAAAAAGAATGACCAAAAACCATTAAGAATTGAATGAAAAATTGTCTTGTAAAATTGATTTCATGAATGGGGTATTGGGAATGGTGTATATCCACCTATCCCACGGTGATTGTAGAAGAAAGTATTGATGGGTATTTAAATTCCAAGTTTTTGATAAGGCCATAAGCCCTTTGGAACATTCAAATTTTCCAAAGAAAGGGAGCTATGAATGCTTCAAGAATGGGCTTGGGCCAAAATTATGGTCCAAGTTGGTTATGTAATAAATGCCACATGGGTACATGCGCCGCCGCCCACCCGAACCAAGTCCGGGTTCGTGGTCCATGGGTCATGGGGCTTGGGGCTTGAGGCTTGAGGCTTAAGGCTTAAGGCTTAAGGCTTGCTAGTTTGGGTTGGACCGGAGTGATGGCCCATCAACCTAATCTTTTTCGTGGCTACAGATATACACACGTGTATATAGAGTGTGTAACTCATACACTTATTCCATCAGTTTTTTGCATTTGTTTTAGTAGTTTTGCATAAATCAATTCTGCATTTGTTTTTGGAACTCCTCATCTCGCTCCCTTTGTGTATAAAAAGAGACATCCTTCTTTGTTTGTGTCATTCAGAATTTTTTGCTCTCTAGCATTATAGTTAGTCTGCTTTTACTATATTCTTCCTGTGTGAGAAAGTATTGTCATTGTCAGTTCGTCGGAACTGTACAGAAGATGCTTCTGACTTAGCAAGTTCTAACCATCGTATCTTGGAAGGCAGACACTGGCATACCTCCAGCACCCATGGTGAGACGGCGAATCTATTTTAAAGAAACTATGGTATCACACAGATTTCAGTTTGTTTTCTTTTTCCTTATTTCAGAATAGTTGTTATATATATTTCTGTGCTTTCAATTTGTAATCTCCTACATAAAGTAGTTCCATCATTTCATGTTCTGTAATCTAAATTTAATTTAAATATGAATTTATATATTTAATTTAATTATACATTTTGGACAACAATCTCAAATCAAATTCGATCTTTCTCATGAAATTAGATAAATAGATTCATATACAATTTGTATTGATTAATTTTGTACATTGTATTAGTTTATTGCTTCTGTTAATTAGTTTTATTTTTATTTATTTAAAAAAAAAAATTTGCATGCTACTGTTTTGGTTTTCCGAAGCACCGAACAACCTGTACGATGTTTAGAAGCCCACTGTTTCACCTCCATGGAAATTCAATTGTTAAATACCTTTCTCTTGTTGTTGGTTCTAGGATAGTTGTTTTGCATGCTCTTTTTTTTTTTTTTTTTTTAATTTACATGCTATTCATGATTAGAAATGCAGTTTATTTATATAACTATATGCAGATTTCCATGATGTTTGGTTCTAGTATAAGTTTATTGTATGTGCAAGGTTATGTTCTCTAGTTTAATTGATATACTAATTATTTTTTACCTTTTCTAATATAATATACATGTTTATTATTTTTTAAATTCATGTTTAATTTGCATGTTTATTATTTTTTAAATTTTTAGGATAATTTGCGTGTTCTTTGTCTTCTAATTTTTAGTTTAAATTTGCATGCTAATTATTTTTTAGAGTTCTATAATTATTTTTTAGCGTTCTATAATTATTTGCATGATTTTATCTCTAGATTTTTAGTGTAATTAGCATGCCACTTGCTTTTCTGATATTTAGTGTAATTTGCAAGTCAATTGCTTCTAGTTTTCTACAATTATTTACATGTTAATTGCTTCTAGTTTTCTAGGATTATTGCATAGTTATTGTTTTGTAGTAATTTCATATAACTCTTGCCTATTAAATATTTATTTTAATTGTTTGGAGTTATAAGGTTTTTTCTTCGTAACTTGTCTAGCATTTTAATTCTTTAATTAATTGTGCAATTAAATAGATTGCTAGAAGGGGGGGGGGGGGAATATAGTTTATTGCATTGCATGAGCATTTACATTTCTTTAGATTATTTGTCTTGTGTTTTGTTGTGTTCTTCTGCTAATTTTCTTTACATGAATACATATACGAAAGAGAATGAAAAAATAAGAACAAAACCAAATGAATAGAATTTTGGACTATAAAACTTAAGATTTGGACTATTAACCTTTTTGTTTAACAAAAATACCCAAGTGTGGAAATGAGCTTTTTAGGCCAAAAGAATCCTTATTTGGATTGGTTTATTTTTCTTATAATTGAAGTAATCTTTTGCTTGTGTTCTATTAGTGGTTGGATTACCTAATATTTTGAAGCAAGTTTGTTTGCATGTAATTTTTTTGTAGCATTTAAATTGCTTGTAAGTTTTGGATCTTAGTTTGTTTTAACGTAGTTTATCCCCTAAAAAACTTAATTCTAAATATGTTTTCCATGGATAATAAGTCAACATACTCTTGAAAGTTTTGTCTAAGATTAATTTGGTTTTAAGTGAGACCGGTGTGACCTCTTCAGTCTTCCTAGAAACTTTTCTAACCATGTTCGATTTTAAAGTTAGTGGTAAGACTAGTTTCGAATTAAATTTTCGACTTTGGGATTTTCTAGTATTAAGTTTAGTTTCTAGAAAAACAAAATAATGAAACTCTGTTATATTTTTTAGAAATGGCAACTACGACTGATGCTGCTGCTGCTGCAAATGTTGGTGGGGATCAAAACCTCGAGTCAACTGGCCTGACAACCCCTGTTATGACCCATATAGTCAACCCTGTTACTACTCTTGCTATTTCGAGGGTACCGCTCAACCATCATGAGCGCCCGAAGGCGTGTATTTCAAAAGGTGGTAGCAAAAGATGTTGTTTCATTGGCAACTCTTAGCCGTGTGAGGTTTTTTAAGTGAGGATCCACCAGCCATGAAAGAGAATGAGCAAAACAAGCAGAAGCTCATGGCTTTAGATGCTTGGAAGAAGTTGGACTTCCTTTGCTAGAAATATGTTTTGAACGGCTTAGCAAATACGCTATTCAACGTGTTTTATGCCAAGAAATCGGCAAAAGAGTTGTGGGATGCTTTGGACAAGAAGTACAAAACTGAGGATGTTGGGGTAAAAAAATTTGTTATTGGCCGATTTTTAGATTTCAAAATGGTGGACTGTAAAAGCATCATTAGCTAGGTCCAAGATTTCCAAGCAGTTCTGTACAAGATTCATGCAGAGCGAATGTTGTTGAATGAATCATTCTAGGCAGCTGCTTTGATTAAGAAGCTACCTAATGGTTGGAAAGACTTCAAGAACTATCTAAAGCAAAGCGAAAGGAGATAAAAGTCGAAGAGCTCAGTGTCAGGCTCCACATTGAAGAGGATAATAGGAAGAAAAAGGGGGAGTAACTCCGATATTGAAGCAAACATGGTTGAACATGGCCAGTCCTCGAGGGTCAAGAAAAAGCCATCAACAAAAAAGAGTCAAAGTTTGAGGCTAGAGGTGATGTCTCTAAAAAACTGGTCTACAAGCCACAGGAACCTACTTATAAGTTCAATGGAAAGTGTTTCAACTATAGAAGCGATGGGCATAGGGCTATTGATTATTGCAAGAAGAAGAATCCTTACAACAAGAATCCTCCACTACAAAAAAGTTGGGCTCACATGGCTAAAATAGAGGATCTATTCCAAGATGCAGATGACATTTATCTGTCAGCTGTTGTCTCAGAGGCAAACATGATGGGGTCCAATTCGAAGGAATGGTAGGTAGACACTGGGGCCACTCACCACATCTGTGTTGCGAAGAAGATGTTCACAACTTTTGAACTGGTTTCAAATAGTGAAAAGTTGTTCATGGGGAATTCTGCAACCTCAACTGTTGAGGGAAAAGGCAAGGTAGTCCTAAAGATGATTTCAAGAAAAGAGTTAACTTTGAATGATGTTCTGTTTGTATTGGACATTCGTAAGAACCTTATCTCGGGGTCTCTCCTAAGCAAGCATGAATTCTGCATGGTTTTTGAATTTGATAAGGTCGTGTTGACCACAAGCAAAGTCTATATGGGTAAGGGTTATATATCAGATGGTATGTTCAAACTCAATGTAATGACTATTATCCCAAAAAGTAACAAGAAAACTTCTTCTACTTATATGCTTGAGTCCCCTGAATTATGGCATGTTGGACTAGGTTATGTGAATTTTGACTCTTTGCGTAGATTAATCAAGTTAGATTACATATCATCTTTCAAGATTAATCTAGATTACAAATGTGAAACTTGTGTAAAAGTAAAATTGACTAGGACTTCATTTCATTCTATTGAAAGAAGTACTGCGCCTTTAGATGTAGTGCATAGTGATGTGTGTGACTTGAAACTTGTACAATCATGTAGTAGCAACAAGTATTTCATCACTTTTGTTGATAATTGCACTAAATATTGTTATGTGTATTTGCTTAAAAGCAAAGATGAGGTGATTGACAAATTTATTTTTTTTAAGAATGAAGTTAAGAATCAACTAAAATGAAAGATCAAGACTTTAGGAAGTGATCGTAGTGGAGAATATGAATCACCGTTTATTGAGATTTGTGCTTAATCTGGAATTATCCACCAAACTACAGCGCCTTATTCCCCTCAGTCAAATGGTGTTGCTAAGAAAAAAAATAAGTTGTTAAAGGAAAGAATGATTCCAATGTTGATTAGTTCTGGGTTGCCACAGAACTTATAGGGCGAAGCAATTCCTCCGCAAATTACATTCTAAATAGAATACCTTGGAAGAAAGTGGACAAGACTCCGTATGAATTATGGAAAAGTCGCAAACCTTCTTATAATTTCCTATGAATGTGGGGCTATCTTGCAAAAGTGGCAGTACCTACTTCCAAGCGAGTTAGGATAGGCCCGAAAACCTTGGATTGTATATTCATTGGTTATGCACAAAATAGTAGTGTATATAGTTTCTTGTGCATAAGTCTAATATTTTAGATATACACAAGAATACCATTATGGAGTTAAGGAACGCATCATTCTTTGAGGATGTGTTTCCTTATCGAACCCGAAAACAGGATCAAAGTTTTGAGAAGGAACTTGAAGATAATGCTAATGATAGTGATTCAAATGAGGAAGTAAATAAGCCAAAAATGAGTGAAAGGGCTACGAATTCCAAATCTTTGGTCCGAACTTCTTCACTTATATGTTAAAGGGAGAACCTCGAACTTTTCATAAAACTGTGACTTCGCCTAAAAGTCCTTTGTGGAAAGAAGTAATTAAAAGTAAGATTAACTCCATCTTACAAAACTATACCTGGGAGTTGGTTGATCTATCCCAGGCAGTAAGGCCTTGGGAAATAAGTAGATCTTTAGAAGAAAGATAAAAGCAGATGGCTCAATTGATAAGCATAAAGTTAGGCTAGTTATCAAATGATACAAGCAGCAAGAAGGCCTAGATTATTTTGATACGTATTCACCTGTAACAAGGATAACATCCATTTGCATGGTGATTGTAATAGCAACTGTATTAGTTTAGAGATATATCAAATGAATGTAAAAATAACTTTTTTAAATGGAGATTTAGATGGAGAAATCTATATGGAGCAACCCATGGGATTTTCAACTCCAGGACAAGGTAAGAAAGTCTGTAAGCTTGTCAAATCGTTATATGGTTTGAAACAAGCTCTTAAGTAATGACATGAGAAGTTTGACAACACTATGTTGTGAAATGGGTTTAGAATTAATGAGTGTGACAAATACGTATATGTCAAAGACACTGACAGGGTTATGTCATTTTGTATCCATATGTTAATGACATACTCATTGTTAGTAGTAATGATGAAATGATTAGAACTACTAATAGATTGTTAAACTATAAATTTCTCATGAAAGATATGAGCCTTGCAGATGTGATTCTGGGTATTAAGATTACCAGAACATCTGATGATATTGTACTTTCTCAGTCTCACTATTTTGAGAAGATACTTAAAAAAATTTGGTAAATCAGATATAAGTGTCAAGGATACCGGTAGACTTGAGTTTATATTTGACCAAGAATAATGGTAAGAGTGTCTCTCAGCTATAATATTCTTAGGTCATTAGGAGTTTGATGTATCTGATGAGTTATACAAGGCCGCATATAGCCTACTCTGTTAGCAAGATTAGCAGATACACGAGTAATCCTAATACTACTCATTGAAAGGGCATTATGCGAGTGTTGGGTTATCTATGATACACCTAGGATTATGGGTTGCATTATACTAGATACCTAGCAGTACTAGAAAGGTATAGTGACGCTAATTGGATATATGATATAAAGGACTCCAAATCCACTAGTTGTTATGTATTTACCCTCAAAGGGGCAACTGTGTCTTAGAAATCTTCCAAGCAGATGTGTATATCGAGCTCAACAATGCAATCTGAGTTTATTGTTTTGGATAAAGAAATAGAAGAAGCTGAATGGCTACGCCAATTCGTTGAAGATATTTCACGTTGGCCGAAACTTATGCTTGCTATCTGTATTCATTATGATGGTCAATCGGTGATTGGACGGACACAGAGTAATATGTATAATGGAAAGTCTAGACATATCTGTCATAGACATAATTCCATATGATAACTACTCTTTAATGGAGTTGTCTCTCTGGACTAGGTAAAGTTTAAGGACAACATTGCGGATTCCCTAACCAAAAGGTTAACTTGAGAGTTAGTAGAAACGTCGTTAAGAGAAATGGGGTTAAGGCCTTTAGTAAATGTTACCGGAATAGAAAACCCAACCTAATTGACTAGAGATCCCAAGATCTTGGTTCAAAGGGACAACCTAACTACGTGTAACGAGTGAGTCACTGAAGAAGTAAATCCTCTTACCCATTCCTTTTACATAGTGATACCTTGTAGGGGTAGAAGGTTAAGTTAATACTATTAATGACCTAAGTGATGTAAATAATCAACCGTGGTATAATGAGATACCTTATGTAGATCATCTATGTGAGTACGAAGTGAGACCGCTTCTTTAAGAATTGACAGAGCCGAATTCTTTAAAAAACACTCACTAAACCAGGCTAGTGTTCTAAGGCCAAACCCAGACACAACAGTGAGAACAAAAACAATGATTGTAATAACTCCTATGTAAGGTCTATTGTCTCGATTTACACAAACGGCAGAACAGTTCAAAATATCACGTTCACTAGTCAAATAGTAAATCCAATAGGCTTACGAAAGGTTCAAGGTCAATAGCTACCTTTTTTGATGCAGAGTTAGTCTATGCACTCTCTCTCTCCAAGTCTTTGTTGTTAAAGATTGTCCATTTTTCTTTATTTGGTCCATCTGTATTCATGTAGGGGATTGTTGAAAAAAATGATTTTATGGTGACTTTAATGTGAAATTAAAGTGGGTCCCAACCACTGGTTGAGATGGGATTAAGTAGGTCTAAATTATTTGTAACAAGATCTTTACACCACAAAAAGAATGACCGAAAACTATTGAGAATTGAATGAGAAATTGTTTCATAAAGTTGGCCTCGTAAATGGGGTATTGGGAATGATTATTCCACATTGAAAGGAAAGTATTGATGGGTATTTAAATCCCTCATTTTTTATAATAGCATGAGCCCTTTAGAGCATCCAAATTTTTCGAAAGAAGGGAGTTATGGATGGTTCAAGAATGAACTTGGCCAAAATTATTGTCCAAGTCGGTTATGCAAGAAATGCCACACGCGCCTGTGCCGCCCACCCGTTTGAACCAGATCAGATCGGGTCCAAGTCCAGGTCTGATAGGGCTGCAAACGAGCCAAGCTTAGCCGAGTCGAGTTGAGTTTTGTTGAGCTCGAGCTCGGCTCGTTTGCTTATTGAGCTCAAGCTCAGATCGATAAGTAAATGGGCTCGAGATCAGCTTGGCTCGGCTTGGCTTGGCTCGTTAATATTAATGAAACTCAAGCTGAACTCAGCTTGGCTCAATAAGATTTTTTTTAATATTATTTAATATATAAATAATATATTTATTATATAATTTAAATAATGATAAACGAGTCAAGCTTGATGAGCCAAGCTTATTCAAGCTCGAGCTTAGCTCGTTTACTAAACAAACCTAATATTCGAGCTGGAGCTCAACTCGTCTACTAAACGAGTTGAGCCAAGTCGAGCTTGTTCATGAACAGTTCGATTCATTTGCAATCCTAGTGTCCATGACCCATGATCCGTGGGTCATGGATCTTGGATCTTGGGGTTTGGTCTTGGACTTGGGCTTGGGGCTTAAGGGTTGAGGCTTAAGGCTTGTTGGAATTGGTTGGGTTTGGGCTGGGCCAGAGTGATGGTCCATCATACTAATCTTTTTGGACTTGGTTTGTTTGGTGGCTGCAAATATACATACATGAGCATATATGGTGTGTAACGTATACACTTATTCTATCAGTTTTCTACATTTCTTTCAGTAGTTTTGCAAAAATTAATTCTACATTTGTTTCTGGAAGACTACTCCTCTCTCCCTCTTTGTGTACAAAAAGAGACCTCCCTCATCATTTGTGTCACTCAAAATTTTTTTCTCTCTAGCATTATAGTTAGTCTACTTCTATTATATTTTTCTTGTGTGAGAGAGTAATGCCATTGTCAGTTTGCTAGAGCTATACAAAATGTGTTTCTAACTTAGCAAGTTCCAACTGTCATTTCCTAGGAGACATGGCCAGCATACCTCTAGCACCCACAGTGAAGTGGTGAATCTGTTTTAAAAAGACTGTGGTATCACACAGGTTTCGATTTGCTTTCTTTTTCCTTATTTCAGAATAGTTGTTATATATATTTCTATGCTTCAATTTATAATCCCCTACATAAAGTAGTTCGACCATTTCGTGTTCTGTAATCTAAATTTAATTTAAAAATGAATCTGTATATCTAATTTAATTAGACATTTTGTACAACAGGATAAACTCTTGAGAGAGTTTGTTCTCATCTAAATGCGAGGAGTTATGGATAAGTGATATCCTTGTGAGAGATAGAGTCCTATGAAGTAAGGCTTCTAGGGGACGAAGGCACTGTTCATTATAAAAGAAAGGCACCTCCGTAGATCTAAGGTATGTTTTACTTTGTGACTACTGTGATTTGGTTGTTATACATTTGAAATTTATGGGAAATTATACATTTGTGTATTGATAAGACCATTAACTAATTTGCGTTGCGCGAAATTCATATCCATGCTATTTTCATTGAACTGCTATAAGATCAACAATTCCATAAACTTGGACTTCTGTTGCTGACATAAAAACATCTCTTTCCAGTGTTCATTTTAATACAACAAGTGACAACAAATAATTGTTTTGATGCCAATTGCTGAATAACTTTTCCTATACTATGGTTGCAACTTACAAAGCAATAAATAAAGCCAACCCACTTAATTTATGGGATATTCAATCTTTTTAAATAAAAAGATCTTATTAAGGGCACATGTTAAAAATGTAATTAATATTTATAATATCTCTACTTGTATGGGGAATTTAAAACACAAGTAAAAAATAAATATGAAATTTTTTAAAAGTGTGATTCTATTTACATACCACTATTACTCTCAGTACACACAATTTACTAAGTTCACACCACACACAAATTGAATATATTAATTTTGTCTTAATACACACTAATAATTTTCATATAATACCATATTACATTCATCTCCTTCATTTCTCACAACAAACCCCAACCCTAACCCTTGTCCACCGTCTACCACTGACCTGCGACCGCCACTCTACTCCCCTCTCTCTCGATGTCCTTATCCAGTCTCATCCGGTCACTGTCACTGTCTCACTACCATCACAGCACCCCCACCGTTGTTGCCTCACCATCATCGTAGCTGCCCACCACTGCGACGCACAACCACTGCAACCCTACCCCATTATCGCGTCCTAGCACCACAAATCTCTCTCTCTCTCTCTCTCTCTCTCTCTCTCTCTCTCTCTTGACTGTGCGTGATCAGTCGCCAACTAGAAGTGAGTTGTAATGGTGGTGGGTCGCTAGGGTTTGAAGGTGCGACAATAGTGGGTTGTCGAGATGGTGGTTGCAAGGTAGTAGAGGTAGGGATAGGGCTAGGAAGGCAGCGAATGCTACAGTAACGGAGCTGAGGAGAAAGGAGGACCGGTGGGGCAACAATGAAGCTAAGGAGAAAAGATGACCAATGGCTAATGTTGATAGTGTCAATGGCTGGGGTTGATGGTGGTGGTGTCTGGTGTGTATTGAGGGGATTTAGGGTTTCGTCCTAAAAAGTAATTTCATTGAGGAACACAATAATAATAATAATAATAAATATAAGATAGTGGTGTGAATTGAGAGTAAAAGTGGTGTGTAAATAAAATTTTTCTTTTTAAAAACTAAATAGTTTTGTACATGGACAAAAATACCTTGCTTTTGGAATAAATCACTATCAGAATAATGAATTGACTTATTTATAAAAATATAACAAAATAAAATGATTGTACCTCTTGAATAAAAAAAATAAAAAAAAAACATCAATATTTTATTATAAATAAAGAAAATAAATTTATAAATCACATAAAAGAGTAGTGCTCATTCAAGTTGAAACAATCCCATGAAATGGATTAATGAATTTCACTTATAATTAGATTTTCATCCATTGATGTTATAATATTATAACCAAAAAATAAATAAAAATAAAACCATTGATGTATAATATTACTACAAAAAATAAAAATAAAAATACATTTCAATTTATTTCAAAAGATAATAAACCAAATAAATAAAAATATTTTATTTAGAATTATATAATCACTATATGTGTTGCAAACTAAAAAGAAAATTATAATTATAATTGTAATAAAATAAAATAATATAAGGGGGAAATGGGTGCAATTAAGGAAAATACAAAGAGGGTATTTTGGTCTCTATGGGAAAAAAAAAAATCTTGAATCCTAAGAGCTTTAAAAACTTTGGGTGATTTTACTTACACTACCACTTTACTTCTTTATACCCTCCATATGAGTTTTTTTTTTTTTTTTCCCAATTTTATCCATGTGTGAAAGTACCTTTAAAGACAAAGCACTAAAATGAAACATATTTTTGTTATCTCCTTACACCCCTTGGTCTTCAATCCCTACTCTTTTTCCTTTCTTAGTTTTTCTTTTCTCTTACACATCTCTTTTTGAAAAGTAAAAATCATAGTATTTTGATCATTAAAAAAAGTAATAGATGAAGAAACGGTGGTGAAGAACCATCAAAAAAGTGAAAGTGTGAGTTTTTTTTATTTATTTGATAGGTTTTTGTTTATTTTTTCTGGACTGGTGTTCGACTTTTGTTCAATGGTTCGAAATCGAACAAAATAAAACAGTCCGGCATTATATTGCCGAACAAAAAATATAAGTCTGGTAACCAACTACTGAATAAAAAATACATTTCCGATAACCCCAAACCCGATTTTTTTAATTTGTTCAGCTTCTCATTACCATGTATTTTTAGTTTTATTTTTTTATATTTTTTATTTTTTTGCCTGGAATGATTATACTTATACTCACTACAACAACACAAGTATTGCAATATTAGTGGACTCTAATCATGAATTCATTACAGACAAGATTTGTTCAGTTTTTTTATGAATACGATTTTTTTTTTTTAATTTGTATTGAGTTTTATTGATAATTTGACGTAAATATATTTATTATCTTTAGATTTTTAGTAGTCGTGAAGCATTAATTAAATGGCTTCTGACGTTGGGAAGAAGATTGCATTTGTCATTGTCATAAAGACATCAGATGTGGAAGGCAATGGTAAAAAATCAAGACTTACACTTGCTTGTGAAAGAAGTGGTTACTGTAGAGACAACAGGAAGATCAAGGGGAAACAATTGAGGTTGGAAGGTTTAAAAAGTGTGAATGTCTATTTCTATTAAGGGGAGAAAAATTACTTACAAATCACCAAGACGAATTGTAATAACATGTTTGATTGATAGATACAAACAATGACAGATTTTATGGATGCTTTATGGATATTCGTACACTTGATGTTTTTATGGATAATTTTATGGATGCGTGTTTGATTTATGAATTTTTTTATGGATGCTTAAAGGAAAAAGTAAATCTTTCAATGTACAGCGATTGGGGTCTAGACAACTCTATTGTAGTTTGACAATATGACACTAAAGTAATCCCATTTGTATAGCAATGTATCACTAAATAGGCACTTTACAAGTGGCCCAAATTAAGTTCTTGTTATCATCCAATTGGACGACAACATAATGCTGGGAATAAAAATATTGTCCGGTAACATGGCACTGAAGTAATTCAAATTAATTAGCGTTGTATTACCGAATAAACCCACCACAAATTAAAAAATCATTGTTTAGGATAAAGTTGCTCTGTAAATGTATAGCAACAAAATGCTGGAGAGATCTATTTTTTTGGCAGCATAACATCGGAATAATGTAAATTGTTTAGCATTGTGTTACCAAACAGGCACTTCATTGTGGGCTCCATTGCCTTTGTTGTGAAGCAAATTGAAATTATCCAATTGAACGGCAACATGATGCTAGAAAAAGTTAGTTTGTATGGTAACACAGCTCTAGAGTAATTCAAATTCATTAGCATTGTATTGCCGAACAAGCCCAGCACAAATTAGAAAATCATTGTTTTGAAAAAGTGTCTTTGTAAATGTATTGCAACAAAATGCTGGAGAGATCCATTTTTGTTGGCAACATAACACCAGAATAATGGAAATTGTTTAGCAGTGTACCATTGAACTGGGCTGTAGCGCTGAAAAAACAATGTTACTTCCAGAAAATGGCACCATATCACTCCAAAACAGTTTAATATCATTACAATGCATTACAGACAATAACAAATCCATATGTTCACCAAAATCATAACACTTCATTACTTGTTCAATCAAACATCCAATTTACATTTGATCCAAGACATCCACAAAAACTATGCTATTAGGAGAAAGTATATCCCAAACTACGTACGGGCTATATATTCACAAAAACTATGCCATCCAAAAAAAACTAGATCCCAACTCTCATGTACGATAAACACAAAAGTATATCTCAAACTCTATACGGGTTAAACATTTACAAAAACTATGCCATCAAACAAAAATTGGATCCCAACTCTCATGTACGATCAACATATTCATATAACTATGGCATCAAAAAAAACTAGATCCCAATTCTCATGTACGGTCCATCTCACGATGTTTACGGTAGTAAACTTGATGTTGTGTATATGTCGATGTAGATCTCCCACTCTGTCTATCAAGAACTTACAACATCCTACCAATGGTTTCATACAGCATGTCAAGGTGCAAGACACACTCATCACGACCAAGCCTATGGATTGCAGCACCAACACTAAAAGCAGCATCATTACACTAAATAAAAATCATACTTAGTGTTTGATTTATGGTGAACCACTTAAAAGTGAAATAAGTTAATTCAGAATTTGCTTACCCACTCAAGATCCATATTAACATCATTCTCAGGATGTTGAACACGTGGATCAAACTGAGAGTGATGCGTAGAATTCTGAACAACTCGGTGTGAAACACGAGCATACCACTAGCGGTATCCCCATACACATTCATATGGGCTCTACTGTACAGGCACACTACGAGCATTAATGGATAACACATGATTCTCTCATTGCGCCCATATCATGTCATGGTATTGATACATGATTCTGTACTATCCTAGTTTACTGCCTCATATAGCCCGAACACTAGAAAATAGAGCTGGTCAAATGGTTTGAACCCTACCAAACTGTTGCAACACCTATTGGGATGATAGGGTTCAACAATATCAAACCATTTCAAGCATCTAGTATAATATGCAATGTCATGAAATGGATGGTGTATCCTACATAAACGGTATAGATCTCACTCAACCTACAACTAGGCAATGCATAGTGTTAGTTGTAAAATCTTTCTTTTTTTTTTTAACAATATGACACTATTATAAAATGCCTAACCTCATTAGCACGTAACATGTCAAGCTGCTCTCGTAATGTCTACAAATAGTCTTCTGTAAAACCCTCATCTCTCTGTGGACTCCAACAACAGACACGAGGTTATTCATCAGAATATGACAAATTTGGATAAGGCCTTCCTAAATGAAAATGCTCATAAATCCACGCTTCCAATAGCTTCAAGTAACCTGCAATCTACTTAATACCAACCCTACTCGTGTCATGACCTAAACCTGCCCCTATAGGTTTAGCGTCATAACTGGCCAGTAATCCTTGAATTACCAAAGGCCTCTGAACAAATTATCACGTAATAAGGGGCTGCAGAAGCGAATATAGAAACATATATAGTCCATAGAGCTATACAAACATACATGGAACTGAAATTTCAAAACTAAAACATATACATACATAAGTGACATCAAACTCCCTTAAGTCTTGCATTACTATACAAGTAGTATCATAAGGGACTTAGCCCAACATACAGAAAAACAAAAACAAAATAACAAAAGCTTGACTTTTGTTATTCGAGCGCAACTTTGGTCGCTCAAGCCGTCTGTAAACTCTGCAAAAGTACTGGTTGCTAGATTTTTTCCGCTCGACGCACACTCAACGGTTGCTCAAGCGTGAGACTGAGGTCTTCGCTCGAGCGCAACTCTTATCGCTCGAGCAGTCTGCAAAATTGTAAACTTCTGGGAGTATGCATTTTACGCTCGAGCCAACTTCTGATCACTCGAGCGAGAGTGCAAAATACAAAGTGGTCGTTCAAGCGCAGGTTCTGTCGCTCGAGTGAAGAGACAGAATCTAGAATATCCAGATTGCTCTTCCAAGTTCAAAACTCAAACTCAAAGCTGCAAATTATGGTCTTTTGGGCCAAAAACTTGAGAACACACTTGTAAACTGATAAAACAAGGTGAATTCAACATCATTTCGCAAAATTAAGCCCAAAAGCTTTGTCAATTGTTCAAAACTTAAACTTGAAATTGTGAAAATATATCATTACATATTATGCATGTAAAGATGCAAGTTCAAAGCTTTCAAAACATGATCAAATGAGGTGTTTAACTCAAAAACATGTTGAATTCTTAGAACAAGGCCAAAATGAGGACGTGCAAGAGGAAATTCTTTGACTTCAACTTCAAAATCATGAGAATTATGCATGCATGCATGCATGATATGGCTCGAATACATCAATTCTAGCTCAATTCTTGTATTACACAACTAAAGTCTCTTGAATTCATGGTCTAGACATCATAATTGTGCAATTTAAGGGTTGAATTCTTACCTAGGCTTTCCAAAGTGAGAGCTAGAGGCTTAATTCTTGAGTCTCTAAGTCCAATTCCTTTACTTCCTGGCAAACCCCTTATCTGGAGCTCAAGTCTTCTCCTTTCTCTCCCTCTCTCACATTTTGTTATTTGAATAGGCTCAAAGATGTGAAAAGAGATAAGTTGAAGCACATGCTAGCCTTATATAGGCTTAGTTAATGAACTTAATTAATTGAAGTTAAAGATAACTAAGTGGGATCAATTTTATTCTAATTTATTCGTTCTGAATCAAATTTTAATTAAACCTACCATAAAATTTTAAAAATTTCAATCAATACAAAAATCAAGTCAATTTTGTGATCGGATGTCGTTAAAGCCTTCAATTCGCGAAACAAAACAGAAACATGAACAGATATTTCTACGATAGACAGATATAAATACAAATAATGCAACACACATGCAATTAATTTAGCATATCTACTTAATTACTATTTAGGCATTCTTAATCATATGTGTTAAGCTAATCACGAGTCAGGGTTATTACAACTAGCAAGTCCTAATTGTCTATACATCAATGCCAAAGTTGCAGTACCCCATGTATATGAGCTAATAGCATCAATATTAGTCAACATGTATAGGTAAGCAATAAGTACTCGAGTCCCACTCTTGTCAGCGAAGAAGGTACAACCTAATAGATATAGCAAATAAGCTATGGCTGCGTACTGTATGAAATTTGCATCATCTGTATCTTTAACTTCATGAAATCTAATTCTCAACCATTCCAACTTCACGGATTGACCACGAAATTGAACTAATTTTGCAAATGCATCATTCACTGGCACTCCCAAAGTAGAACTCACTAGTTCAGCAGCCTCATATCTTGTTAACTTAGGACATGACAAAGCTCTGCCAGTGACTAGAATGCCAAGTATGGTCCACACATCATCGAACGTGATAGTCATCTCACTATCTGGCATGTGAAATGTATTTGTCTCTGGATGCCACCTTTCCACGAAGGTAGATATTGCCACTCTATTACCAAGCCGATATGTGTGATCAATAAGGACACTAAGACCAGACTGCTCAACCAAATGTCTCATCCATGGCCACTCGGTAAGCTTTCGAGAACGATTCAAACATTTAAGAGGTCCCCGTTCCTGCATTTTACATAAAACATATAAATAATTCGAGGCATAGAGTATATATGATTAGTTTATTGTTGAGAAATTAAAAATAAAGAAAATACATTTTTTCTTCCAAACAACGGTAGAAACATGGTTACTAAAGCTAATTAGCAAAGAAGGATCCTCTGGAGCACCCGGAACTGGTTCTGTATTGTTATCATCCACACCAACATCATCTTCCATGAGGTCAACCTCTACACCAATATCATTATCGACATCGTCATCCTCCACACCAACATCGTCATCGACATAGTCATTATTCACATTGACATAGTCATCCTCTTCCACGAGGACATTCACTTCTAATGCTTCGGGTTCTATTTGCCTAGCATGTCTTCTGTTGGATGTCGTTGGCCTCTTACGTAAGACACCACTAACTATTTCTGTGTTTAAAAAATTAAATTAAATCCAATATCAACAAAAACTCAAATATATTAATTGATTGATGTAAACAATATCAGCAACAAAACCAGAATTTCATAGATAAAATGCAATTTAAAAAAAAAAAATTGAATGTGCAAACGTATAGAAAAAGGAAAAAATTCTAATTACAGGTATGGACTTTGTTTCCCTGGCCAAAATGTTTTCATCATTCATTAGATCATTAGAAGTACACAAAAGCAACACAATAAATATATTAGATTCAAATACATATAACATGTGTGCATAGCTAGATGAGATTTCTGGTTAAAGAGCAATTGTACAATATTCTGTAAAACCATCTAAGTGCATGGATTCATTTTTAGATGAAGGTGTGACTCATTCTCTTAGGTTATGCTTGTTTGTTGTTATAGAAAAAGTTGATTATGTTTAAAATTGTATGAAATTCTTTCTGTTTACATTTTGTATTAAAAGTTGACACATAACAACTTTCCATGTACCATTGTGGGTCTCAAATCTTTTTTCCCTAATTTAATTTGATAATTTTTTCTCTCATAATGGAGTTGTTTTTAATTACATCTCTTTAAGTTTGTTTTATTATAATGATTTTGTATGTAATCTAATTTAGTTGTTATTAGATATATAACTGAAGTACCAGCTGCTTTTAAAGTTCTAAATATATATATATATATATATAAGTATCATTCACAAAAGTGCCAAAAGAGGCACCACGTCAATACATAGGCTGAACAAGACAAACCTAAATCCCATCTCTAAAACTAAGTCGACTTATAAAAACTGACCTGAAAGCCAAAAATGAAAAGTATACATCAAAGTTGATTTTAATCTATGTATAGGCTATACAACATCCGCAACCGTCTGTTGGTTCCTCTCCCTCGATATGTACCACCACATCACACACACATCGGAGCTATCATTGAAGCCTTCCTCACTTTCTCATTCCTGCAGCTTGTAACCCAAGATTCATAATGAAATAACTAAAGCCAACATGACCCAATGGACACAAAAATAGAAAATAATGAGCTCTGTAACTCTCACACTATATTACAATTGATAAGAAGGTGATCCATGTATTACTCTGCTCGTCAACACATGCAACTCAATTTTGGTAATGTCTTACACCTGTTACCTAAATTATTAGTAGTAAGGATAAAATCCAAGGCTATTGTCCAAATAAAAAAATAAAATAAAAATAAATAAAAAGCCACCTGAGACAAAGCCCTTGATTTCCAAATTCCAAAACTTTTTTCAAGGAAAATATATATTTGTGCTAATGCCAAGAATATTATGGTAGGATTTGAATTAAAATTTTCCATTATTATCTTCCCACATCATCCTATCCTTATCTTGTTAAACCACTTCTCCAATGTACAGGCATAAAAAAACTCATCAACTACTTTTTACCACTATGCTTCACAACCCAAAGCTAAAAACTAAAAGCCTCTGCAACCCAAAAATAATGGGAATATGGTCCAAGATTGGAGATGGATAAAGACGTTGAAGAACAGGGGGAGAAGTGTTCTTCCTAATACGAAGAGATAAAAATAAAAAATAAAAAAAAGGTTAATCCTTGAAAGGGTATGTATCTCTCTATTATTACAGAACATTTGTCTTGTGGTGGAAATATGTGTGAAACTCCACATCCCTTAAACGGGTATCTATCTAACAACATATTAATATGTCTTCCAATGCACCATGGTTTCTACCATCTACCATTAGCCTACAATAGATCCTCTAAGAGATCCTGTACGTGAGCATACAAAATATTATTAGTGTTACTACATATTTTTTTCCCCAATATATTCGAGAGTCCCTAAATCTCATCTCAAGTTTAGGTTCCTCAATTACTAAGGTCTTTAAAGAAAAACTTCACAGACTTACAAATTAGTGGTACATTATTATTTTTTTAAAAAAAAATTGGAGGGATAAGTGTTAATTGGTGATAGTTTTTTAATATTTCAATATTTTGAATTTTGTATTATCATTTTGATCCAATTAATCTTACGAATAAAGCAATGAAAAATAGAACCAACAATAAAATGGATCTTGCTCCATATAAGGTTCATAGACCCAATTAAAGTTTCATGGAAAGCAAATAATACATTTGCCTACAGTAACCAAAAAGAGTAAATAAGAACTAATTTATAGTTGGTTAGATTTTGTTAGGGAAAAACTATGATAGACCTTCAAAAAAGTGGCTTCACCATTCATGACCACATGTAAAATAGAGAGAAAAAATCTGACAAAACAGAAAACAAAAATCTAAACTTCAACATTCAAAACTAGTATCAAAAATCACAAACCCACTTAAATTTGAAGATCAAAACCACCAAAACTATGTTGGGAATGTATTATTCTTTGTTTATTCGCAAAAAATGATGATATAGATGATAGAGATACATATATAGATACATATATATGTCTGTCAATATAGAGAGAGAAAGAAGAGTTTTTCACTTACCTTTAGCGAATGAGAAGAATGAGTCCAATCGTTTTGGCTAGTAACACAGACCACAACGCCGTTCGAACCCATTCCCGCCGTCCGAACAACTCGTCTTCTCTGTGTTGGAACCCCTCGTCTTTCCTGCTTTCTCTCTTCCTCTGCTGCTTCTCTCTTTTCCCTAAAAAAATTAGTGGTGTAAAGAGATGAAATAGTTAATTTAGGGTTAGTTTTGGTAATATATTTGGGGTGTAATAAGAATTACATTTTTTTAGTGGTGTAATAAAATAAAGGGTGTAAAGAGGTTAAATAATGGTGTAAGTAGAATTACCCAAAGCTTTTACTATTTTCTATAAGGTAAATTACATTTTACCTCCTTCAACTGTTATCCCCTATCACTTTACCCCCCTCAACTAAACATTATAACAACTACCCCTCCTTATCACTATTTTTTTTTTTTTTTCCAATTTGAAACTTTATGACAAAAATACTATTTTATTAATTGGATAAAATACACTTTACCCTCTTGAACTATCACCTCATATCACTTTACCCCCTTGAACTATTATCTAATATCACTTTCAATTCTTTTCTCTTTTTTTTCATTTTATCACTAAATTAATGTTTAGTTTGTTAGGAAAAAAAAATTTTAAAAACAATTGAAAACCAAACAACAAAAATATTTATGAAAAAATCTAAAAAATGTTCACTAAAGACAACAAATATAAAAATATATCAATTTTTATTTTATTTTATTTGTTTGTCTTTAGTGATTTTTTAAAAGAATTCTAACAAATATTTAAGTTTTAGTTGCATCGAAATTTTTTTTTTCCCACTAAAATATGAAGAAAAAAATTACTAAAGATAAAAAAATATGAAAAATTATTAAATAAAAAACTTAAAAATTGTATTTTAAATTAAAATAAAATATTTTTTTTAATTGGCGGGGAAAAATGATATTGAGTAATAGTTCAAGTGGTAAACTGTAATTTACTCTTATAGGGTATTTTCGTCATTCAGGTCTAAACTGCAAAGAATTAATAGATGAAGACAATTAAGTGTTACAATTTTTAGTTCAAAAGAATTAAGTGATATGAGACAATAATTTAGAGGGGTAAAATATAATTTGTCCTTTTCTATAAAAGTAAGAGTAATTGTACTCATTTTTCTTAACAAATGTCAATGCCCTTAGGTACAAATTAACAAAAGCTATAAATAAAAGTGAAATGTGGTTGCCAAATAAAGGAAAAATTACTCATAAATCCCATTTTAATAAATGTTGCTCTAGTTAGTCCTAAGTGTTTTTTCTTAAACCATTTAGTCCTTTTAATTTTTGATATGATATATATTTTTGATATATTGTATATAAAGTTTACATTTTTACCCATCACTGAACAACATCATCAACATCAAGATCCAAATCAATCTCTCTCATCTCGATTTTAAAACCCTAGTTTTCTCTCTCTAGACTCTCTAATGGCACCCAAAGCAGCAACAGAGGAGAAGCCCGTAGAGAAGAAGCCAACGGAGGAGAAGAAGTCCATAGTGGCGAAGAAGGCTCCGGTAGAGAAGAAGCCGAAGGCCGGAAAAAAGCTGCCGAAGGAAAGCGGAGCAGCCGCTGGAGACAAGAAGAAGAAGAGGTCGAAGAAGAGCATTGAGACTTACAAGATGGTAGGTCGCGGTCCAATAGAGGTAGGATTCCGAAGAGACCCTGTCAGGGAAAGAATTAGAGTGTATGAGATCTGAGAATCGCCATCTGCGGAACTTGCTTGAACAGAGCCTTGCTCCATTTGCGAACCACGAAGGAGGAGAGGTCAGTGGTGGTGAAGCGACGTTGATCGGCGGAGGATCTGGACAAAGAGAAAGTAAAGAGGGATCGGTGTGGAGGCTCTCAGTTCCTCGGTTCGGAAATGAGACATCTTCAGTTCCTTTTGATGTTGCTAATGTTTACATCATCAAACATCATATTGATGTAGTTAATCTTCAGTTCCTTTAGATTTATGATGTAGAAGAAATCCCGTCGAAGAAAGAATTGGAGTGTATGAGATCTGAAAATCGCAATCTGCGGAACTTGCTTGAACAGATGATGTTGTTGATATTTACATCATCAAACATCATATTGATGTAGTTGATCTTTCGTTCCTTTAGATTTATAATGTAGTTGATGTCGATGATGATGATGTTCACGATGATGATTTGATGATGTTGCCGATTTTTGATGATGTTTCAAATTAATGAATATGATGAAACACCCACAAACACCCACAATCTGATGAATCTAATGAATCTGATGAATCTGATGTTCTAATGAATTTGATGATGGATCTCGAGCAAGGCTATGGGGATCATGAATTATAGTTTCAAATTTTTTTTAAATAAATCTGATGTTTGAAACACCCACAAACATCAATGAATCTAATGTTAGATTCATGAATCTGATGTTTAAATGAATCTGATGTTTTGATGATGATTTGATGATGTTGTCGATTTTTTTTAAATGAATCTGATGTTCTGATGTTACTGTTGTTCATGATGATGTTCACGATGTTCTGATGTTGATGTTGTTTACGATGATGTTTGATGATAATTTGATGATGTGGCCGAATTTTGATGATGTTTTGATGATGGTAAATTTTTTTAAAATGAATCTGATGTTTGAAACACCCACAAACATCAAAAACAAAAAGATCTATAGTAAGCTTTTTGGACAATTCGGTAAATTACACATAAACACCAACCCAAAATTACTCCCTCAATTACTGACCCAGACGCATAAAAAAATGGGTACTAATATCTTTACACATAAAATAGGACCTATTAATCCAACAAAAAAATATCGAGACTAAATGGGTTAACATTCCCGAATTAGGGATTTAATGGTGTTTTCCCCAATAATAAATGAAGGTGTCTTATTTGACTTATTGGATATTTAATCCTTCCTATAAAGTAAACTAACAATCTCTACAAAAAAAACAATAGAAATGATATGTATTTTTAAGAAGAAAAAAAATAAAATAACTAGCAACTCATGTGAGAGATAAAATAAATAATTTATATATGATAAATTTTATCAAAAATAACTAATTCACATATGATATAGTGGGTTAGTGGAAGTGCTGGAAAAGAAATGAATAATGAATTGAGAAATTAGTTTTACACTTAATGTACACATGGCATTCGAAAGCTTCATTCAGGCTACAACCTCACGAAAAATTATTCAAGAATTTTAATTTATCACCATGACATACATAATATTTTCACTCTAAAGAAAGATAAATGAGATTGATCTTATCTTCCATTCACCATAGTTAGGTCAACTCAACTCACTTTACCACAAATGTTCTTATTAATTTGAAACTTGGCTTTTAAATATTTTTTTGTTAATTTAAAGAAAGGTTAAAAATTAGGGGGGGAACAAAAAAAATCACTAAAACAGCGAGTTAAGTCCAAAAAAACAAAAAATTAAATTATTTCCTGTAGGAGCCGAATAATGGCAAAATTAGAAGGTGCGTACCTTAGAAGACTGATATTAATCGGCTGTATCCTACGAGAATGGGAAGCCGAATATAATATATGTGCCTAATAAGTGTAGATCCTTAGAGCCGAATAAGAGAAAGGACAAGGATTAAAAAGTAGGCCCTGGCCCCGAGGATCAAAAGAAACAAGTATAAATACAGGAACAATGGATTGAGAAAGGTATGTAAGAATCACTTCACTTAACTTAGTAAACAAGCTATCCCGAGTGTCTGAACTGACTTGTCCGTCGGAGTGCTAATTCCGGCACCCCCGACCGGAGTGTTTGTATCTTTTCAGGTGACTAGTTGAGGATCACTAGCATCTCCTAGGATCTGAAGAGTATTTCCAAACCACTTCTCCACAATTGGCACCGTCTGTGGGAATACTCAAATACATCCATGGCAGGCGTGACTGAAGATCCTCCAATAGCCACTGACGAGACCACACAGAGAGATGACCTCACTCCAGCAAATATGCTCGGAAAGGAAACCATCGCTGCAAGACGCGCCTTGAACTTCGACTCACCAACGACTTCAGCGCAAAAGACGATGCAAGCGATCATGGAACAAGCAAAGCAGAATGAACAAAGGCTGGAGAACATGATCGCTAAAAATGAACGTCTCCGTCAAGATTTGGCCTTGGAAGAAGCAAAATCCAGAGAAGCCGTGCGCCAAGATCCTGAACAACCTCCGAGGGCCGATGGACAACGACCTCGAGCCCAACCAAAGGATACCGATAGCGACTCCAACTCATTACCCATGGAGCTCAACAAGAAGGGACGATCCGAAACTTCCAGCTCCTCCGAAAAGAGTCTACATACAAGGAACAAGTGCAGGAGAAACAGTTCAGACGAAAAGGACCAGCACAATCCTTTTGTCCGACGGATTGCAAGGGCTGCCCTGCCCAAGAAGTTCAAACCTCCGTCATTCACTCGTTACGACGGAAAATTAGACCTCACTAATCATATCTGTCACTACAAGTAGGCCATGACATGGCATACAAACAACGAAGCCCTCATGTGCCGAATATTCCCCAGCAGCCTGGGGTCATTAGCTATCAGGTGGTATTATAAGCTGGAGCCGGCTTCAATCAAAAGCTTCCATCAATTACAGAAATCCTTCAGGGCCAGGTTCACCACCAACGAGCTACAACCGAAACAGGCCGACTCTCTCTAGGCTATGCAGATCCAGTCAGGAGAAACGCTCAGAGCGTATTCGGCGCGCTATTGGGAATGCTTCAACCTCGTCGACGACGCTTGCAACGACTCCATGGCCATCACCGCCTTCAAAATGGGACTACATTCTGACAGTGCTCTTCGCAGTTCCCTGACTAGAAGACCCCCCAAAACAGTCTGGGCGTTGATGAAGAAAGTTAAAGAGTATTACAAAGTGGAAGATGATGCCTTGAGAATAAAAGCCGGATAAATCTCCAACAAAACGGCCCCCCCTGAAATTGCTCAACCAATATTTTCGTGCCACCTCCAAGCCCTGAGCCACGGCAACGCGCTAAACAAGACAAAAGGCGGGACTCTCGCCGATCAAGCGATCAATGCTCCCTCCGGACGAATGAACAACTGCAAGTCGACAGCAGGTGCTCAAGGCGTGCCAACAAGAAATACACAGAGTTGTCAGAACCAATCGCTGCAATAATGACCAAAGTCCAACACCTTCCATTCTTCAAATGGCCGTCAAAGATGGTGGGGCCACCCAACAAGCGAAGAAGGGATAGGTGGTGCGAGTATCACAAAGATCACAGCCACAAAGCTGAGAGTTGTTACGCATTAAAGGATCACCCGGAAGAACTGGTGCAAAACGGTCGACTGCAACAGTAAGTGAGAAAGGGAAAGCCAATCAAGGCACTAGCCTTGAGGCAGGACTCACCTCCACTTGGCGTGATCCATATAATCTACAGCTTGCCTGTATCCCCAACCATGCACACAATTCAATCGCATCCAATCTCCCAAAAGCAACGTATTCCGACCGAATGGCCCAGAGAAGCTCTGACAATTACTTTCAATGACTCCGATGTTAGCGGCACAACGGCCTCCCACATCGATCCGTTGGTCATCAAATTACGCGTAAATCAGTTCCCCATTGAACGCATTCTCATAGACCCAGGGAGTACTTCAGAGGTTATGTATTACAAAACTTTCATCAAACTCGGCTTCAACGAGTCAGATCGGTTTCCGGCGCCTGACCCATTGTTAAACTTTATCTGAATCTTGAGTACAGTTAGGGAAGATCATACTACTGTTGGCGGGCCCGAGCGGTCGAGTAGAATTCTGGTCGTAAAGCTCCTTCGCCATATAATGTCATCATGGCGAACACAGTTACATATTATGAAGGCCATTCCAAGCACTTATCATCGACATGCGCTTCAACATGACCCATGGCATTGAAGAAATCTGCGGCTCCTGAATCGGCCAAGAGATTTTATGAAAACCCTATCACTGACCCGACCTGTGGGCTTTGATACTTGTATATATATCACTTCTGCAATGCAAACCATTTTTCTTCATCGCTCATTTCATTTCTCAAACCCCATCGTAACGCTCGTCATGTCGATGATTCAGAGCCCCTTTTGGTGCATGACACCTTAGGGCCGATTAAGCCTCCGGATTCAGAGCCCCCTTTGGTGTATGACACCTTAGGGCCGATTAAAACTCTGGATTCGGAGCGACCTTCGTGGATATCACGATTGGCCACTTTAAGTCTCCAAATTCAGAGCCCCCTTTGATGCATGACAACTTAAGGCTGACTAAGACTCCGGATTCGGAGCACCCTTCGTGGATATCACGATTGGCCACATTAAGTCTCCAGATTCGGAGCCCCCTTTGGTGCATGACACCTTAGGGCCGATTAAGCCTCCGGATTCGGAGCCCCCTTTGGTGCATGACACCTTAGGACCGATTAAGACTCCAGATTCAGAGCGCCTTTCGTGAATATCACGATTGGCCACAGTAAGTCTCCGGATTCGGAGCCCCCTTTGGTGCATGACACCTTAGGGCCGATTAAGCCTCCAGATTTGGAGCCCCCTTTGGTGCATGACACCTTAGGGCCGATTAAGACTCCGGATTTGGAGCGCCCTTCGTGGATATCACGATTGGCCACATTAAGTCTCCGGATTCAGAGCCCCCTTTGGTGCATAACACCTTAGGGCCGATTAAGCCTCCGGATTTGGAGCCCCCTTTGGTGCATGACACCTTAGGGCCAATTAAGACTTCGGATTCGAAGCGCCCTTCGTGGATATCACGATTGGCCACTTTAAATCTCCGGATTAGGAGCCCCCTTTGGTGTATGACACCTTAGGGCCAACTAACACTCCGGATTCGGAGCACCCTTCGTGGATATCACGATTGGCCACATTAAGTCTCCAGATTCGGAGCCCCCTTTGGTGCATGACACCTTAGGGCCGATTAAGCCTCCGGATTCGGAGCCCCCTTTGGTGCATAACATCTTAGGGCCGATTAAGACTCCAGATTCGGAGCCCCCTTCGTGGATATCACGATTGGCCACATTAAGTCTCCGGATTCAGAGCCCCCTTTGGTGCATGACACGTTAGGGCTGATTAAGCCTCCAGATTCGGAGCCCCCTTTGGTGCATGACACCTTAGGGCCGATTAAGACTCCGGATTCGAAGCGCCCTTCGTGGATATCACGATTGGCCACATTAAGTCTTCGGATTCTGAGCCCCCTTGGGTACATGACTCCTTAAGGCCGATTAAGCCTCTAGATTCGGAGCCCCCTTTGGTGCATGACACCTTAGGGCCGACTAAGACTCCAGATTCGGAGCACCCTACGTGGATATCACAATTGGCCACTTTAAGTCACCGAATTCGGAGCCCCCTTTGGTGCATAACACCTTAGAGCCGATTAAGTCTCCGGATTCAGAGCCCCCTTTGGTGCATGACACCTTAGGGCCGACTAAGACTCCGGATTCGGAGCGCCCTACGTGGATATCACGATTGGACACTTTAAGTCTCTAGATTCGAAGCCCCCTTTGGTGCATGGCACCTTAGGGCCGATTAATCCTCCGGATTCGGAGCACCCTTTTGTGCATGACACCTTAGGGCCGACTAAGACTCCGAATTCGGAGCGCCCTACAATGGATATCACGATTGGCCACTTTAAGTCTCCGAATTCGGAGCCCCCTTTGGTGCATGACACCTTAGGGCCGATTAAGTCTCCGGATTCGAAGCCCCCTTGGGTGCATGACACCTTAGGGCCGATTAAGCCTTCAAATTCGGAGCCCCCTTTGGTACATGACACCTTAGGGCCGACTACGGCTCCGGATTCGGAGCGCCCTACGTGGATATCACGATTGGCCACTTTAAGTCTCCAGATTCGGAGCCCCCTTTGGTACATGACACCTTAGGGCCGATTAAGTCTCTGGATTCGGAGTACCCTTCGGTATGAACAAAACAAAACGCGCCAATATCCGAAATAAGGTGCTTAACTAAGCATATAAAAAATTCAAAATAAGATGCAAATGTTTGAAATAAAACTTTTTATTTGATCAAACAGTTGTTACATTGCATGACACCGTAGGGCCGATTAAGTCTCCGACTTCGGAGTACCCTTCGGCACGAACAAAACAAAACACGCCAACATCCGAAATAAGGTGCTTAGCTAAGCATATAAAAAATTCAAAATAAAACGCAAATGTTTGAAATAAAACTTTTTATTTGATCAAATAGTTGTTACATCAACGCAACCTGCATTTGAGCATTACAATACCCATTTTCAACCTCAAAAGCTAAAAAGGGGAAAAGACGCATTGGTAAAGCAGCAGCGCCGAATCAACTCCCGTCGCCTGGAAGTCCTCTGCGGTTTGCAATGCCTTAAGCCAACTGTGCCCAAGCCCATGACTTGCGCATTGCCGAACTTCCCCTTATACCATTGACAATGTCAAGGCAAAGATCCAGGACAAGGAAGGATAAACCCAACAGTCGTTGCCTTTCCTTTCGGGGTGATCTGCTTCGACGACTTGAAGACTCATGCCAACTTTTGGACGCCCTACCTCCCATACGGATGGGTCCTCTACCGCGCTCCATTGCAACACCAAGCTCGGCTGAACTCCGAGCCTCTCTAACTAACATCCCCACTTATCTCACCTCACATAATAAGTGATTGTTTATCTGCGCGAAGAGCCCACTCCTTTTATTTTCAATACTGGCAGCGATCTCGAGGCCCCAATCCCGAGGCGATTTCATTAACGCTAAACTCCATGAGACAAACGTCGGTTGACATTCGCCACGACTTAGTTAGCCAAACGAATTTTTGAAGCACATGCACTGGCCAAAAATCTAGGCCCCGAGCCGAGTCAAATTTGCCGCAGCCACTCTACTCACTGGTTTTCGGCTTCCTCAAGTTACAATGGCCTCATTCAGGAATAAACAGCTATCACGTATGGGTCGACCCTGCCTATAAACCGGCGTATCACTGGACACTTAACAGATACTCGGACCGATCAACGTTTATACATTCATTCAAACATGTATACAATAAAACGAAACACGTACATGTCGAATACAAACTGCAACGAAATATTTATAATAGAACGTTTTTATTCAATCAAACAAACAATAAATTACATAGTTTTGAACGTGATCTGCGTTTCAACCTTACAATAGGTATACTTATACAGCGTTACCCTCATCCTCACTCTTCTCGACTTCAAAAGCGGAAAACGAAAAATGTTTACTGTGGTAGAGTGGCGATGCCAAATCAATGCCCGACGCTCGAAGAGCTTCCGCGGCTTGAGATACCTTGATCCAACCATCCCTAAATTCACGATTTTCGCATCGGCAAACTTCTTCGGCAAGTTTCTCCTTGGTCTTTTTGATTCCAACTTTTCAGCCTTCATGAAAACCTTTTTCATAGGCCCTCCCCTTCGCGGTCTCCATTGCGAACATACTCGTTGTCTCACGATCGGCGAGCGCGATACTGATGAGCTGACTAGTAACCCTTTCTTCCACGATTGGGTTTCCCTGTCCAACGGGTTGTGCCTGAGCCGCCTTAGTCTTCCTTAACTCGCGCTCAGCCGCCTCCGCGCGAGCCTCTAAACTTCGAATACATTCCTCCTTCTTCTCCATTTCTCGGCGGGCAACGCGTAGCCGCATGCCGATTTCATAGGCAGTGTAAAGCCCCTTCACCGCCCCGTGAATGCCTTCACAAAATACTTCATAGTCCTGTCAACCTACCATTGATTGCTGAATCTTAGGAGGAAAAATTTGTCGAGCAAACTCAACCACTACATTTGGGTCTCAAACGATCGAGTCCGCCTCTGTCATGGGTCTATTTCCCACAAATACCGCAAAGCTTAATGGGCACAGATTCGCGTCAGATCCCATCTCGACTCAAGGTTGGGGAGATCTGCCCTGCGACTGCTTGTCCCACCTGGGCGACCTACTTCGACGTCGAGGAGACTGACGCCTCTCTCGATCCCGGAACTCCTACTCCCTGTGCGCAAAGGGTCACCACCTCGATTCATGTCTCCACCTAGCTCAGCTAACGTCCTCGCTTCCCCGCTATTGTTAAAGAAGAATCTGTTCGACATTCACACGATACCTTCAAAAGCTGGAGTCAGTTGTTTACTATGCTCATAAAAGTTGTACCTTTAATCATTTATCCTTTACAGAGGCAGCACCCTCGAGGCAATCTCATTAATTGTGAAAACCTCAATTGCCCGGCACCGACTGGATTAACCCGCCTGGGGCAAAGATAGATAGATTTATCAATACATATTTGGTTCAAGTGCTCCAGCCGGCCCATGAATCGACTTCAAAACTCCTAAGTTCATCTCATCCGACGCCCGAACGATCATGCACCGTCTAGGGCAAGGGCAGATAGATTTATCAATATATTCGGCTCAAGTGCTCCAGCTGGCCCGTGAATCGACTTCAAAGCTCTGAGTTCATCTCATTCGGCTCAAGCGATCCAGCCGGCCCATGAATTGACTTCAAAGCTCCTAAGTTCGTCTCATTCGGCTCAAGCGATCCAGCCGGCCCATGAATCGACTTCAAAGCTCCTGAGTTCGTCTCATCCGGCGCCCGAATGATCATGCACCACTTGGAGCAAGGGCAGATAGATTTATCAATATATTCGGCTCAAGTGCTCCAGCCAGCCCATGAATCGACTTCAAAACTCCTGAGTTCGTCTCATCCGGCGCCCGAATGATCATGCACTGCCTGGGGCAAAGGCAGATAGATTTATCAATATATTCGACTCAAGTGCTCCAGCCAGCCCATGAATCGACTTCAAAGCTCCTGAGTTCGTCTCATTCGGCTCAAGCGATCAAGCCGGCCCATGAATCGACTTCAAAGCTCCTGAGTTCGTCTCATCCGGCGCCCGAATGATCATGCACCGCCTGAAGCAAGGGCAGATAGATTCATCAATATATTCAGCTCAAGTGCTCTAGCTGGCCCATGAATCGACTTCAAAACTCCTGAGTTTGTCTCATCTGGCGCCCGAATGATCATGCACCGCTTGGGGCAAGGGCAGATAGATTTATCAATATATTCAGCTCAAGTGCTCCAGCCGGCCCCTGAATCGACTTCAAAGCTCCTGAGTTCGTCTCATCTGACGCCCGAATGATCATGCACCGCTTGGGGCAAGGGCAGATTAATCAATCTATTCGGATTAAGTGCCCCAGACGGCCCATAAATCGGTTCACCAGCGTAATACCCACGAACTATTCGGCATACGATGATAAGTCAATATTGCCAAGATATTCAATCGTAGAAAGCTCAACAGAGTAATCATTTTATCTAAAGTAGTGAAAGGCAAAAATTCTTCACCAACATAACATCACAAACTGCGCATAAGTAGTAGTGAAACGACAAGGTAATTTTCATTAATAAATTGAGCGCAGACAGTAACCAATTTATACATGAAAACTACTCGGAACCAGCAAAAGTCCTTAAAACAAAAACATACATCAAAAGGGAAAGCATTTCATAAAATTCGATTGACTCCCAAATCAATCCTCGGGGTCAGACTCAAGTAGCTCAACGTCCACCTGCTCATAAGGAATTGGCAAGGCCAATGTAACCCCAGCGGCATCAAGGGCCTTAAGCCACCCATGTTTGAATCCCCGATTCTCAAACTTTGGGGACTTCATCTACGTATTCCTTGAAGGCGACACCTTTTCCTACTTCGAATGCGGCAGAAGCCTCAAATTCTGCCTTTTCCTTGGCCGCCTTCAACTCTGCTAACTTAGTCTCCACCTTGTTAAGCGCCTCCTCGGCTAGCCTAAGCGACTCTTTGCTCGCGTTCGACCTATCTTCGGCCTCAAAACGAAGATAATCGGCAGTCCGAGCCCTTTCTACTTCGGCTTCGGCTTCGGCTTGCGCAGTCTCCATTGCGGCTCTCATCATCTCAAACTCGGCCCTGCTCTTTTGATCGCCCACTTCTAACTGCAAACGGTCAATCCTCTCAAGGGCATCGTGTAGACGACGGCCCAAGTCGGCGATCCTGCCGACCGTCTGCAAAATGAGTTGGGATCGTTAGATGCCATAGGCAACCAAAATCAAAACAAGTCAAGTTCACCTACCAAAAGGGCCGACTGCGCAGATAGGGCTACGGCCACCAAATCCAGCACGGCATGAAAGGATGCCTTATCAGCTGGTAGGGAGACTGAAGCCGCCAGGCTCAAAGCTACCGCTGGGTCGGTAATAATGGATGCATCAGAGGAAATCAGCGTGTCTCTGATCTTTGGCTGAACAATGAAAGGAACAACCACGTCCGACTCTTCTAAGCAAGGCCTTTTGTCAGCAGGACTATCTTTCGAACCGGCCCATTCCTCGACGCTACGCTTCTTGCCCCGCTCTTCCGAAATCAACCGTTCTTCAATGACCGGTTGTTCAACCTCTTTCGCCGTTTCGGCCGCAACAATCTGAGCCGGCTCTTCAATAACGGGTTCAAAAGACTCAATCAAGACAGGTCCAGAACGGGCGGCCTCGGCCTTTTTCTGGGTGGCCATTCGCTCGGCATTTTTATTTCGAGCCATCTGCGTGAGGTTTTCCCCAGCCATACCTTCAAAAAAATCGCCGGGTAGGTCTCCCAAACTTCCAAAAATATCTCCAAAAGAAAACTCCGCCCGACCCGAAGTGGACGGCGAGGTAGGCTAACTAAGTCTGGCTGCCTCAAACGCCGAGTTTAGGGCCTCGTCAACCTCTTCGGTAGGGGTGCAACTCAGGCGGGTTCGGTCGGGTTGGGAGGTTGTCCAAGCCCAGCCCAAGTTGTGCTGAGACCTGCCCAAGCCCGCCCAAGCCCGAATTATAACCCGAGGTTGTCTGCCCAAGCCTGACCTGAGTTAAACCCGAATTGCTCGAGTTGCCCAAATTGTAAATGAATTTCAGTTTTTTTTTTTTCCCAGCTACATTATTAAATTATTAAAATTTGACTCTATTTACAATTTTTTTCAAAAAAAATAGAAAATCATTAATACCATCAAAACAAATAATTTATATAATGTAAGAGAGATGTCACTATAATAGTCTTTACAATTTATAAGTGAAAATAAAAAGAAAAAAAGTAAGATTTTATGTTATTTATATATATAATATATATTCAATATGATTTAATAATATAAATTACTTTAATATCATGTAATGGCTAATAATTTATATATATATTTAATATTTTTATATATCTATATATGTATAATTCGGACTTCGGGTTGCTTGGGTTGTTTTACATCTTTGCCCAAGCCCGCCCAAATTTAATTCGGGCTTCTAAATTTTTGCCCAAGCCCGTACCGAATTTGAAAATATTTTGTCCAAGCCCTAAAAAAATTCGGGCTGGACTCGGGTTGCTCAGGTTAAGCCCGCCCAAGTTGCACCCCTACTCTTCGGCCTCCTCAGCAAACTCTCTGGCTGGTTCGGCGACTACCTCTACCACCGGCTCCACGTCTTGCCCCGAATCAGAAGCTTCGAGACCAACTTGCCTAAGGCTCCTGAAGCTAGGGAAGATAAGAGCCGCAAGGTGTTGATCACCAGATGGAATCGAAATGTTGTCAGCGGCCGAAAAAGTAGTATAAGTAGGCTCGTATTGAAGAAGTATGTGGATCGCTCTCCCTTGCTTCTGTACGTTTGGACAGCCAAAGTATCCGAATGCGCATGCAATCAAGCGCAAGGACCGTCGTCAAGAGAAACCGAATCTTCTTTAATTTATCCGCTGCAAAGACAAAGGGTTAGACATGGAGAGAAGGCCGAGTGAAAGAAAAGTTCAATAAACGCAAGGAGACACACGGCAACCTGGTTCACCCCTCCGTCTGGGAATAGGGTCTAGGCGACCCTCGCCTTCGCCAAATTCCCAGTTCCCTCGGACATTGACCATTACGTCATCCACACGCTTACCAGAACTGACAAGCATGGTTACCAAATGATGGTCAGTATCCTTGGCCCTAAGAAAGTACCGCCCAAGCCGACCGAAAGATTTGGCTAAAGCATAGCAGTGCCGAATGGCCGGAATGCCAAGATCGATCCTGAGGCGCTGATTCAACTCTACGATCCCCATTACGATTCGAAAAAAGTTCACGTTGGGCTGAGAAGGAATCAGACCCCAATAGCAGAGGACGGCCCTAAGGAATAGATGTAGGGGAAAACGGACCCCGCCCTCTGCAATGGATAGGAGAGGAAAGATGATTGAATTTCGATCCTCTCTCTCCATATCCAGAGTATTGTCCGTCACTAGAGATAGATGAACATCGTCGGGGATGGAAAAGTGTCACCGAAATCTGGAAACACGACCCTCAGAAAGGAGGTCTTTTAAGTGTTTAGCCATTTTCGCGGGGAATCAAGGGTTCGCCAAAATTAAAATAACAAACAAAAAGTAAGATTGCATAGAAAAGAGAAGAAGACTTACGAGGAGCAAGGGGGATGAGGGTAGACGAAGAAGAGTTGCAGAAAATGCGAGTCAAAGAAGGGATACCCGCTGGCGGTCCAAAAGTCTCGAATACTCGACGAAATGTGCACTCGAAAGGACTGAAATTTCAAATTGCAATAAATGTGAGACGCACAAATGAGGTGAGAAAGTGCAATGATGACCGAAAAGGTGTGCGCATTCTAACATCTATATTGGGGTACGCGAAGCCGCCTGACCTATTTTGACTTTTCCAATTCAAGACCAAACACGCCAATTAACTACCGTCAATGGGGAGTTCGGGGGGCAATTGTGGGAGCTGAATAATGGCAAAATCAGAAGGTGCATACCTTAGAAAACTGATATTAATCGGCTGTATCCTACGAGAATGGGAAGCCGAATATAATATATGGGCCGAATAAGTGTAGATCCTTATAGTCGAATAAGAGAAAGGACAATGATTAAAAAGTAGGCCCTGGCCCCGAGGGTCAAAAGAAACAAGTATAAATACAGGAACAATGGATTAAGAAAGGTATGTAAGAATCACTTCACTTAACTTAGTAAACAAGCTATCTCGAGAGTGTCGAACCGACTTGTCCGGGAGTGCTACTCGCACCCCGACTGGAGTGTTTGTATCTTTTCAGGTGACTAGCTGAGGATCACTAGCGTCTCCCAGGATCTGAAGAGTATTTCCAAACCACTCCTCCACATTTCCAAATGAGGCCGTAGTAGCCAAAAATATTATTTAATAATTGCATGCTCACATTGCTATACAAGAAGGCAAACCAAATCACTACATCCTATTATCTTAGTTCACCAAATCTATCTGACAATTCTTTGAAAGAATTTTAAAATAGAAATGATACTAAACTAATAAGAATTAAATATAATTAATTTGGTCACACTAAAAAGGCAATCCCATGACCATTGACTACGGTTGATACAGTAACTACACACCCACCAATCCATTGATTATGGCTTTTACTTGGTGGGATTGTCACTTGGCTTTGGTGTGGAATGTGTTCACCGATCATCCGATGACGGAAAGACTTTTTGACCATTGCTCAAGACCTGTTCTGGTATGGTTTGATAGCCTGTGTGTCTTGATTACTGTAGAGGGGTTCAAGGTTAGGGAAGTGATTAGAGAGACAAAACTATGTTAACGGTCTAATAATGGTGGAAATGACTTGAGAATGAACAGCAGTAACTATTTGGGAGTTGGAGAGTATGTAGCTGGGTGAAGGTGAAGCAAGTGGCTCAAAAAGCAATGCATGGCAATACCAAATTGGGCAGCATCTCCCCAAAATTTCCAAAATTCCTCCTCTTTTGACCCTTAGGAAATGGGTCCTATTTATAGGCTTTTCCTTGGTACCAAAAGGATACCAAGTGGCCAAATAGAAAGAAGACATGTGTCCTAGAGGATCACATGGAATATTCTACCTTGAGCCATCAGGCTGAAGGTGTCACGCGTCCCTCTACATGTACTGTGTACTATCTGTTTGCCTCTGCAACTACCTTTTTTGAACCTCAACAAATGTAGTTGCGTCGGGAGTGTTTGGCGCGGCAACTCCCTTTTTGGGCCTCAGCAAGTGCGATTGCAGCGGGAGTGTTTGCCTCTACACTTGCCTTCTCAGCTTGAACCTCAGCAAGTGCACTTGCAACGATGAACCTTGCAGCTGTACTTGTCTTCTTAGTTCTATTTGGCCAATACATGCATTCTCAAGACTCCATTGGTCTGCTATCGATTATGTTCATGCTCACCTCAGCGAAACCTCCACCCTTAGCCACCTAACCACAAGCTCTCCAGCTTCCCAGGGCGATGGCCACAGCCAGGCCTGCTATCAGCTATGATGTGCCTTAGTACCAAGCCCAAGGGGGCTTCTTTAGTCCTGCATGTGCAACCAAGGCAAGTCCATGACCTGGGTAATGGAAAGGGAGTCCTTTATACTCAGGCTGCCCTGTTTCCATCTTCGCGAGGTTGCCACAGTAAACTGGTATTTCTAGGCCTGCTATCAGCTCCAACCAGTAAGTCTTGGGGCCTGCTATCAGCGCCAAGTTAAATGAACTGTGGGGCATGCTATCAGCCCTAGGCCGCTAATGCCATGGGGCTTGCTGTCAGCGCCAGGCATTAGTCTCTACTTACAGAGAGAAGCCTCTCTCAAAGGCTGCTATTACCTTGGTAGGATATTCCCTCTGCAACTTAGTTGCTATGGTAGTAGTTACTACAGTAGTCATTTCTCGTGGCAAGTTCAAACAGCATGACCTATTAGAGATGACGGCGCCAACAAAATGCCTCCACAATTTGGGCGCTGCAAGTATTGCCTTTGCAACTTAGTTACCTCGGTCTTCTCCTTCCCTCAGTAACTCCAGATGGTCGCGACACCGACATTACTTGGAATGGCGGCAGCACTGAAGATACTTGGAATGGCAGCGCTGAGACAAAGTGCCTCAAAGAACTCTGCCACACATGTTCCTCAAAGAACTTCAAATGGTGGCGAACCGGGTTAATAGGAATGGCGTGAGACAAAGTTACTCAAAGAACTTTGTCTGCGACATGTTTCCTCTCGCAACCATCGCAAGTGTTGCCTCTGCAACTTAACTTGGGCATTTCTCCTCGCTGAGTCCATCTGGAGCCTTGGTAGGTCAAACCTGCCTTGGCCCACTTGTTGACCCACTTCCCTTGGGCTTTGGCCCATGCTCTTTTTTTTATCCCTGATCGCTTTCTTAGGGCGATCTTAGTGCTTAGGTCCATACTTAGTTTAAGGCTTAATTTCTGACCCTCTACAATTACCAATGTGGGCTTCACCCGAAATCAATGTGGATTTGAAGGCTTTTACATTGGATATGGCTTGACCCAACCTAGGATGTGGGTGATGTGGGCAATCCAAAACTAATGTACCAACCAATAAAGGACTATAGTGCGTTTTTCCAAACGTGACAGGCCCACAACATAAACAATCCTCATAGGTCAACTTAAAAAATCATACTTTGTGGGCAAAAACGTAAATCACATCATATTGGGACTTCTAAGAGTATTACAACACATTTGGGACTGGAAGATTCACAAGTCAGCCAAATGGAATTTATAGGTCAATCCCCCTTAAAAAAATTATAATTATAATTATTTATAAAAAAAATATTAATTTAAAATTATTTTTATAAAAAATAAATTGATATGTAATTTCTCATTTTTTTATGAAACATATATTTTTATACAAATTCTGAATATATAACTTAAAATGTTACAATAATATTTGAAACAGAATCATCTATCCCAATACTTTTTTAATTGAGTAATGTTAAAAATCTTAAATGTTTTATTAATGTTTTTGCTGAATATGTCATATGGATGTGGAATCCACATGGAACTACCGATGTAAGAAATTTGATAAAAATATTAATAAAACATTTAGACTTCTTAACATTTTCCTTTTTAATTATATGAAAGTGACTTAAGATTCTTATTATATTTACAATTTTTTTATATTATTACAATTAGAAGTACATCAGTGACAAAATTCAAGAATTTTGGGTCAAAAGATCCATGAACATAGTTGTTCGTGAAAAGTTATCTGTTCAGTAAACACCAAAATTGCAAAGAAAATTGTTAGGGACATATTAAAAATAAATAAATAAAAAATTACAAAAATTTGGTAAATTTTTAATAAAAAATAAATAAATCTGTAACATTGTTGAATGGCGAATCGTGATATTGGGTGACGATTAGGGGAGAGTGTAAAGTTCACAATTTTATATCGGGTGATAAAAAAGGGTATTTAAAAATTATTTAAAATCTTAAATGTAACATTTTTTGATTTTTAATTTATATTTATAAAAATTTTAAAAATTATCATAAAAAATTTTTTTATAATTTTTTTAGTTTATAAATAGGTGTTTCAGTTTATAAATTTGAAAAAAAAAACGTAAACTCAAAAAATGAGTTTATGTTGGTTTTGAAACAAAAATTTTAAAATTTGACTAACAAAATTTTTTTTTCAATTAAATTTTTTTCAATGAATTTTTTTTTTCAAATAATTTTTTTTTTAATTATAATGTGTATGATTCTATTGTCATAAATAATAAAAAATAAATATAAATATTTTAGGCCTCAACAAACATATATTTTTAGTTTATGTTTTTAAAATTTTTTAAACTTTTATTCAAACCAAACACGTTTATAGTTTATATTTTTTAAAAAAATAAATAAAAATCAGTATATAAAATTTTTGTAAACATAAACCAAAAACGTAAACGTCACCAAACGTTACCTAGGCAATTGAGATTAGTTAAAGTCCTCTATATCTCACTATAAGGTTGCATATTCGACTCTTCATTTTTCTTTAATTTATCACCCAAAAAAAAAATAATTTGTTGGATCCCAGTGTTTTATCATCTGTTAACTCATGCCAACAATCCCCCTACAACACCTGCTCAACATGCCTACCACAATACTGGTGACACCCCAAATATTTAATTAATTTTAACACTGCATTAATATTAACTAATAAAAAATAACAAAATAAAAAAGTAATAAAAATAATACTAATAATAATATGTCATTTTATAATTATATGTGCTAGACAGTAATTTAATTTAAAATAACTAATAGTGTAATTACTTAAACTATTGGGCCAAAAGGTAAATAGAGAGAAAGGTGGCATTAGTTGGATAAGCCACTTACATAGTAAAGATAACTCTAGGCCTCGTTTGGGAACAGGCTAATTTAGTAATTTTTTAACTATTTGGCTAAAAAGATAGCTAAAAAAAACTTGTATGTTTGGGATGACTTTTTGGTTAATTACGAAAAGCTATGCAAAAAGTAGAGAGAAGCCGTAATTGTTGACTTTTTGGTATGGATTGTTGACTTTTTGACTAATTTAGTAACTTTTTGACTTTTTGACTAAAACAGAGCCTTTCCAAACGAGGCCTAAATCTATTCATAATTACATGAAGATACACACGAGATGGTAAGCCATCACCTGGCCTCGTGTATAAAACGCGAGTTGCGGCAGCAAAACCGAAGGCAACAAAAGAAAGAAAATCAAGGAAAGTGTAGTGAAGAAAGGAGTCTCGAAAAATTAAAGAAAATAGGAAGAAAATGGTAGAAATTAATAGTAAGGTAATAATATTATACCTTGGATTATTATAAAATATTTTACATATATCTTGGGTTATCACAATTTATTTTATACAATTCATGTTTTATAAATTATATTCATGTTTCAATTACGTTAATGATTTTATAATTCCTATTTACTTAAATTGAAACCCATTGATATAACTGTTTAAAACGGAAGTTTCATGCTTTGGGGGACTTAAATAATCATTAGTCTCTGATTGGTCACTTTGTGGCCCTATGTTTGTTGTGAATCCATTGACCTCTATTCTAATTGTTACTTTTGTAACATCTGTTCTGTTCTGTGCAGTGGCTATAATTATTTTATTTATATTCTGGAATTCATTTCTGCTATTTAAATTATTTGTTCAGCTCAAATTAAATAATGCATAATATTTTAGCCTAAATAATTATCCATGGTGATTTTATGCCATATATTCTTTATATAATATTTCTCACTCTGCTATGTACTTATATCTATTATTCCCTTTCAGGTGATGATGTGTGAGGAAAAGTAGTAACCTCGTATAATAGGACTAGCACAAGACCTAATGTGGACATTTTTTTTTTTTTTTTTTTTTCAATAATTGTCTGTCACCGAGAAAAAAATAATAAAAACTCAATGGACTTATTTCCTTTTATTAAAAGAGTAGGTTAATTAATGAAATTAATTATCTATTTACTTATGTTCTTACTTTTTTTTTTCCGCCTGCGCCACTTACTTTGTTAAAATGAAAATTAATTAACAAATTGAGATTTCAGCTCTAAGCACTCAAGATTGGGTCATGACAGCACCTACCCGCAAGCAGCATGTCCTCAGGAGAATTGAACTTGAGACCTTACTCTGATACCAATTGTTGGATCTCAGCGCTTACCATCTCACCAAAACTCATAAGTAATGGTGAAGGCGCAACTTTATTCCCTTAAAGGATACAGCACCAAGTGCTACAAGTCGACTACGACTTGGCCTTATCCTGAGCCTTCACCACGGCAAGATACTGGCCCAAACTCAAGCCAACATTATTGTTTAATTAGGTGGTATTTGATAAAATTAAAAGTTAAGTACTGAATGATGAATTCTTTAAATTAAAAAAATGTTTGATAATGAAAATTAAATGTTGAGTTTTTTAAACTAAAAAGTTGTTTGATAAAAATTTAAGTGTTAAACTAAAACAAATTGTTTAATATGTATAATATTAAATTTAAAATTTATTATTTTTAATTTTATATTGTGTTAAATTGTTGGTGGTGGTGGTGGTGGTGGTGGAGGCAACAATGGTACCTCTCTAACAACCACAACAATTTTGGTAGAGATAAAGAGATAGTGGTTGTGGTGACGATAAAGAGGTAATGTAATAAAAATTTAAATTAAAAAAAAAAAAGGAGTGGCAGTGGTGGTGTAATGATAGTGGGTATATGGTGGTGGAATGACAATGGTAATTATTGTGATGGTGAAAGGATTATAGCAGTTATAGTGGTAGTGGTAATGACAATAGTAACCGTGGTGGTGGTAGTAAAATAATGGTGATGCTTACGGTAATAATGGCAATAGTGATGAAGGTGGTGGTCATGGAAGGGTGGTGGATGGTAGTCGTAGTGGTGGCAACAGTAGCAGTAACAATTGTGAAATTATAACGGTGTATGTTAATACTTATATATAAATATTTATAAATTCAGTTAGAATTAAATAAGTTTTTTATTACTTAAATTTTTTTTAATTTCTAACTTACATTTTAAGAGCTACTTAAACTTTTTAGTGATACCATTTGTAGTTATCATATTAGCTGAATTAATTTTCACTTAATACATTCAATTTTAAGTACTGGATTAAGTTATCAAATATCGCCAAATTATGCTTTTTATCAAAATAATAAAAAAACAAAATAAAACAAAACCAAAATAAAAACTGGTTGAGAACCATCTATAATTATGCATATTTATTTAGGAAAGTATCAAATCAATGATATTTGTAAAAAATAATTATAAATCAATGATAAATTTTATAAATATTAATAATTAAAATTGTATATTATTTTTAAAAGGAAAAATTACCCATAGGTCCTGTTTGAAATATGTGTACACTATTTAATCCAACAACTTTTTGAGTAGGCCCAAAAGTCCTACTTTTTCTCTTTCTCTCTCTCTCTCTCTTTGCTTTTTGCCTCATTCTTTTTGTTTTCCTGTCTCTTTTTTTTTTCTGCATTTTCCCCTTCTTTTGTTTGTCATAGACAACGATCGGTAATCACACATTTCTTATTCCCTTTCTATTTCTAATATGTAGTCACCGGTGACCGACTTACCATTGATTGGGGTTCACCAGCAACCACCAACCATCGATATCAACTCATGACTTTATCCTCACCGACGGCGAAGAAGATGAGTAGATCTACATAAGATCCGACTAGATCTGAACAAAAAAATAGTTGCCGGAGTACAATATTCTTTCTATATCTATTATTTCCTTCGATTTCTCAATTTTTCTACATTTTCTCTACTACACAAATCTATATTTTCTATTTTAATGCAAAAAATTTTCAAATTCTGAATACGTTGTTTTCGAGTATTAGTTATAGGCGGTGAAAACTGTAAAATTTTATAGTTTTAATTTTTTTTGTGTTGGAATGAATCATTGTTTAAAACTACAAAATTTTACAGTTTCATAACATGTTTTTCAGTTTGATTAATAAGAATAAATACTTAACAGATTTTTGCTCTGAAAATATAACATTTTACAGTTTCAAAACTTGTTTTTCAGTTTGATCAATATTGGAGATTATTTGCTTAAACCCTACAAAAATTGAAAAATAACATATGTTTTTCCCATTGTTGCTGTTTTTGTCGTTACATTTTTTTTTCTTTTAGTTTATCAATATTTAGCACATTTTGCTATGTTTTTTCACTCTAATTTCTCCATTTTTATTTTTATTTTTTCAAGAAATATTTTGGACATTCCAGTGAGTCTCCAATAATGTTCTTAATGTCCAGCGAACATTCTAGACATTCCGGTGACTTCCATTGGCATTCATAACAGTCCAGTGACTTCCCGGCAATACTCCGGCGACTTTCCGGTGATGTTGAACATTCTGGCGAGTCTCTGGTGACCGTCTGATGAAAGTCCGACGGTAGTGGATATAACAGAATCTGTAAATTTTAAAAAAAATAAATAAATAAAAAATTTTAGTAATAATTAAAAATATATAAGACTAATTGGTATAAATATTTTATTTTGAAATTCGATAGATTTTGAACTTTATATATAAAACTTATTGATAAATTCCCCATTTTAAAAATTCTACTAAGATATAATTTTCAATATTTATTTCAGCTCACTGAGTACATGAGTATTTCCCATTTCATTATCGTCTACTTAATTCCATATAATGACATCTTCTTGCTAAGTGGTTAAAAGAATTTTAAGGCTTTGTTTGGCATATATTAAAAAAATCAAAAAGTTAAAAAGTCATTATTCTATTTAAGTCACATCATCTTATTTAAGTCATATCATCTCTCTATCATATCACTTCAAACTCAATTTATATTTCATAAAAAGTCAAAAAGTACATTTATTTAGAGACCACCCCTAAATAGACCTACCAACCAAACCGAATAAACCAAAGGCAAACTTGACTTTTTGACTTTAGTTCCCAAAAAAAATTAGAAGTCAAAAAAAATTTTAATATCACTAATTCACGGTTTTTGATATAATTAAAAAAATTATTTAATGTGTTTTTTTTTTTTTAACACCAAAAATTCCAAAAGATATTTTTTTTAAATTTAAAATTCAAGTTAAAAACTGGGGCTACTATTGAAAATATACTTTACCCGTGTGGCAAGTGGACTTTTTTAATTTTTTATAAAAAGACAAAATAAATTAAAAAATTAATAATATAAAATATCGCATAATCATTTTACTTTTTTTTTTTACAAAATTTAAAAATATCGATCCAAATGAATTTTTTAATCACAATCTAAAATAACTAAAAAATAACCCACCTCCCGAACCCCTTTGACACATCAGTCAGTGTTGTATTTTTGGTCTAATTCCTAGATCAGAATTTTTTTTTCCTTATTTAATATTGTGATAACTATTTTTTTTAATTTATTAAATTGACTAGGAATTCATACATTGGTACAAAAACTACTTGTCAATGACAGGTCGAAATCAGTGGCGTGGAGGAGAAAATTAAAGTCATTATTATCACAATTACATATTTTAATCAAAAAAAAAATATTATAAATTATCATATTAAAAGTCAAAAAAATATTAAAATAACATTTTTTAAACCAACAATGATTGAGACCCCCTTTTCTTGGAGACCCTCACAACCCCCTTTATATCTCAACCATTGATGGTGTGGACCCCACACATACATGAGTGGGTCCCACATATACATCAATGGTTGAAATCCAAAGGAGGTTATGGGGGTCCTAAAAAAAGGGGTGCCAAGCATTTTTCTTATTACAATGGAATGACATTTGACCAAAAAAATTAAAATAAAATAAATTTTAGTCTTGTGACATAATATAATTGAAAAATATAATATAAAATAAATTACACTCACCACTCCTAAAATTTAAAAAAAAAATACAATTAATTTCATAATTTTGATATATGCTTGTTTTGAGAAATAGGGGGAAAAAATTAATTTATTGGTTGTTTTTTTTTGCTTTTTTTTGAAAAAATATACAAAAAAAATAAAGAGATGATATAACCTAAAAAAGCTAATAAGTCAATAAGTTGAAAAAATTCTATTTCCACACTCCAAATTATCTCTGTGTACATATTTTCTCAATCTACACAATTAGTAATTTGATTTTTACTTCTTTAACGCAACGCACACACTTCACATTCCAAATATACCCTCACATTCTCTGTGCACATCCTCTACTTCCATCATTAGCAAATGGTGATGGACAATACCAACTGTCCATGCCAATCGTTTCCATTCAGAATTTGAGTTTTGAACCCTGTGTTTGAGGATATCGAATCTGGTCATGGTGGATGCATCAACAATTGTGATGGACAATACCAACATCATCAGTAATCTTAGTTTTACTCAAAATAGGAGAATCATTAGACTTCGGTGTCACTTTGCGAGTGATGTTTGAATCGGGAGAAAATTTGGAGCTCAGTATCTTCTCAACAGCATTAATAGTTCCTACCAATCGTTGCTCATCTGTATTTACAGAACTCAAGCTCTGACCCCAATATTTGAGGATATGGAATCTGTCCATGGCAGATGTACCAATATCATCAACAACCTTGGTTGTACTTGGAATAGAAGAACCCTGAATGGATTTCTCCGACATTGGGCTATCTTTAGACTCGGGTGTCACTTCCTGGGTTATGTTTGGATTGGGAGAAAAATTGAAGCTCAGAAGCTTCTCAGCAGCATTACTAGTTTCTTTAAGTTCTGGCCTTCTCAGATAATGCGCTTGAGTTCTGACCCTTGCATTTTAGGATACGGAATCTGGCCATGGTGGATGCATCAACATCATCAACAACTTGGTTGTACTCATAATAGAAGAATCCTGAATGGATTTATTCGACATTGGGCTATCATCAGACTCGGGTGTCACTTTCTGAGTAATGTTTGGATCCGAAGCAAATTGGCTCGAGCTTCAACAAAGATTACTAGTTTCTACCACATCTAAAGGAGCAGCATCATGAGCGGCAGCACGTGGGTGGTGGACGGCGGTGGTGTGGTTTGTGACAAGTTGAATTATCCATTTTTTGTGAGCTCCAATCGAGGCGAGGCGACTCAGATCAATGCTATGAGGCAATGGTCGGCGGTGGCCAGCGATGAAGTAGCTGGTGAGATGGTGATGGGTGAGATGTGTATGGAGAAATTGTGAGATGTGTAGATGAGATGATGATGGGTGAGATGGTAATTTTGTAAAGGATAAAATTGTGATTCTGAAAAAATTCATTAAGTGTGTGGAATAAGAAAATTTGGTGTATGGAAATAGAATTTTCCAATAAGTTGATTTTTTTCATACTTCTCAAAATGACCCATAATTACATTGAACTCCCTTTTGTAATGCTAAATCAATAAAACTAATGCAAATAGTAAGTAAACATTGAAATAAATAAAGATAAGTATTCATTTTAATAGATAAGAGATATAACATCATTTTTTCTTTTATACGACCAAGAAACTATTTATGTAAGTTAAAACCTTAAGAAATATTTGTGTAATTATATTAAAAGTGTAGGATTAATTAATTTTTTTTCAAATTTCTGAGACGGTGAATGTAATTTACCAAAAAAAAAATATTACTAATAAGTCTTATTTTGCCTTCAAGATTGTTATTCAATCCTATCAAGTTTTATCGTGAACAATTAAATAGTAATTTTTATGAATCCTTTCAAAAAGTCCTACCAAGTTTTATAGTGAACAATTAAACAGGATTTTTTATGAGTTATTTCAAAAAGTCGTTTGGTTTACTTTGTTTGGGAAGACTATAAGTGCACTTTTTGTCTTTTTGGATAAAAAAATTGAGGTTGAAAATATGAATGTTTAGGTTAACTTTTTGACTTTTTATGGAAAAATGTGTAATAAAAAATTGTGAAAATTAGTTTTTAGAGGAAAATTTGAATTGGGAGTTGTGCAGCCGTAATTGTTGACTTTTGGTGAATAGTATTAACTTTTTAACTTTTTGAATAACTTTTTGACTTTTTGGATTATTTCCAAGTACCTAAACTTGGCCTCAATATTCATAGCACGAAACCCAAAACTTATTTGGTTTTGGGTTTTCAAAAGTACATTTCAAAATCCATTTGAACCCAAAACTTATTAAAACCCAAAAACCTGTTTTAGTTTTGGGTTTTTTGATTTTTTTTCGATGAAACTTTGTAATGCATGTTTTTGCTAATTCATATAAAAAAATTAAAACAACATGAATTGTTATTTTGAATTAATAAAAAATTATTTTTAAATTATTGGGCCAAATCAACTACATTTAAATTCAATAGACCGGTGTGAAATTTTAGTTTTGTTTTTAAATATTAGTCAAATAATTTATTATGTTTATATATGATCTGCATATACTTAAACAGTAAACAAAATGTAAGGAAATGAAAAAAAAAATTAATAAATACATACAACATTAAAATTTTATTAATTTTTTAACTGGTTCAATTTTATTTTATTTTTTTATATTTCTCTTTGTTTAATAGTTTTATATATGTTTTTCATAAATGTGAAACGTTTAAAATGTATGTAAATTGAGTGGATATAAATTAGAAAAGAAGTATTAAAATTTTAAAAACGTTCATAAGAACTAATATATATGAAGTAAAACTCTACACTATAGATTAGATTAGATGCAACTAGAAAATACATTTAGATTAGATATGTAAAAAAAATAAATAAAATTGACTATAACATTGCAAAAAAAATTTGACTACGAGACCAAAAAAAAAAAAAAAACACACAAGACCCAAAAAAATTCTTTTAGAAAACTAATTTTCAAAACTCAACCAAATAAGTTTTGAATTTTCAAATTTCTAAAAATTATTTTCAAAATACATAAATCAAAAATTAGTTTTGAAAACTCATAATGAAACATAATTCTTCATAATGATACTCCTATATTTTATCATAATTTTAACCCTTTTCTTAAAATATAAAAACAAGTTTCATAATTAATTTGAATTTATTTAAATTTTCCATAGCTCTAGATTGGATTCTAAAAAACTTGGCATTTTTCTATTGTTTATCAATATATATATGTATATTAAAACAATTGAAAGTGATGATGAATTTTGTACCATATATTTCGTTTGATCTGATTTTTTTTTTTCCCAACCACGTTTAATCTGATTGTTGTTTATGGTCTTGGTTTAATATAATATTGTTAATTCTTACAATTAAAAACTATAACTTTAACTTCTTATTAATTCTCTTCAAACAATGAATATGTAGGAGGTGATATAAAATACTGATAAAACACCGATTCTAAATTTGTTCCCAATTGACAAAGAGGACTGTTATATAGATATATGTCACTGTATATATATATATACTAGCCATCAAAGCCACATGATGGTAATACCATCTTGGGCAGGGTCCAAAGAGACTTTCTAGTGAATATTATGTTGCTTAAGACTGTATTTATTTGGAAAATTTGAAGGAGATTTGGAAAGGGATAAGAAAAAGGTAGGTGAAATATATATAAAATATATTTATATTTCACATAATTTCACACACTTTTTCTATTTTATTTTCTAAATCTCTGTTCAAATCTCCCAACAAAACACAATATTAATGATGCAAGTTAGGCATATAAGGTGAGTGGTAGAGATACTTTGTTGTTGGGAATAGACTTTTTTAGTTGGTTTTTTAATTTTTTTGACTATTTTAATTTGGGATTAAAAGTTTATTTGATTTGATTTTTTTGACTTTTGTGAGAGAAAAAATAAAATGATTATGATTTAAATGTAACATTTTATCTTATTAACTTATTTAGTCTATTTATCTTTTGTGTTTTTTTAATCTAAAAAGCCAATGCCAAAAGAAACATATGTGACAAAGGATATTTAAAAAATGTTAGGCATGCCAGTGAGATAAAAGGTTCCTTTAACTGAGAGAGATTCTTGATAATAATAATAAATTGAGAGAGTTAGCATTTGTCATTGGCACCAATCCTTTATTGTATTGAGTTAATTCAATTGGGTTAGCTCATTGAGTTGACTCAATGGGTTAGCTCAGATTTTAGAAGACTTGTAAGTGGGCAAGTTACGCTTTTAAAATCTTGCTAGATACATTGTTGTTCTACAGATGTAACTTGCAAATAAATTGGCAAGTTGATAGCATGAAAAAGTAGCCATTTTCTCCTCAAGAATTGGTGTACAAATATGGGTGTTAGTAGAATGCAAAAGAGCAAACAAGTGTAAGCAAAGTGTGAATGAGTGTGAGTTGAGTTTGAGAGTCTCATACCCCTCTATTATTGTATTTGTTTATTCTCTTGAATTTGTGAAATTCGCTCCCGTAAACATAGGCGATCTACTGAATCACATAAATTTTTGTGTTCTTATTTAATTGCTTGTTTATGTTTACTTCGAGACTCTGGACACAATATCTTTTTGTCTGTAATGGAATAAATTACTCAATGTTAATTGTGAGAATATGATAAATACATTATAGTTTTAGATTTGTCAAATTCATGTGGATCTCACAGAAATTAATAATCAAAATGTGTCTGAATAGTGCCATGATAACGCCAAACAACGCTAAATAACTACTCCTACAATAGTCGATCACGATACGAAGAGCGAGAGAGAGAGAGAGAGTACTGGATGTGGTGGGTGACTTGGGGGTTTTAGAGAGAGAGAGAGAGACTACTAGATGGATTATAGAAAGGGTAATTTTGTCTTTTTGTAAAAATATGTCCTTATGGACATGATATTTTAACATGCAAACCTTTGAACAAAAGAAATTTCAATTTGAACTGTTAGACAGAGCACCCAAATATTTATTATTAATCACTCATCTTTTAATACTCAAATAATTAAAATATAAAAATATTTCAATGGGTTAATTATGATTCCGTTTAGTTTTGTTTTTTTCAAAAAGTTTTGAATTGTATTTTGAAAAATAAGTTGTTGAAAAGAGTTTTAAAAATTAAAAATTAGTTTGGTTATGAGTTTTGAAAATAATTTTTGAAATGATTTATAGTTGAATAGATGAATATGAGAGAAAATTTGATTAATTGATATGTAAAATGTGAGAGAATGAGAAGAGAGAGGAGAGAGAAAAATTATTGGTTGGTTTTGGACCGTCACATAGCCATGTCCCACACCAATCACAATTTATTATGTCATTCATATTCTCCAATCACCCAGCACAAATTCATGAATTCCACCCTCTCTACCAATCACAATACCATGGAAGCACCACGTGGCAGTGCCCCAACAAGACCAACTAATAACTTCGCAGAGAGAGCAGAAAGAAAAGTGATTGATTTATTTATTAATAATAAAGAGAGATAGAGAGGGAAAAAAATTGAAAAGAATTTTAAAATTTAGTAAATCTAACATGTTTTTTAATTTTTTGATCCAAATGTTAATTTAAAAAGAAAATCAACCGGTACGTTCTTCTATCATATATTTTGATTCAAATTTTACTTTATTCCCTATAATTTTAAATTAAATAATTTAGTCCTTACACTATTAGCATAGTTTCAATTTAGTCATTCCATTCAAATTGGAGTCTAAAATTAACCATTAAAACACTTATCAATCTTCTAATGTGTACATGTAAATAAAATTAATAAAAACTTAGACGGAATAATCAAACTGAAATTAGATTTAAAGTATAAGAATTAAATTATTCAAATTAAAATAATAAAAACTAAAATAAAATTGAGCAAAGCAACACATCCACCAAATTCAAGTAATTAATAAGATCTAACTGATCGCCAAACATATATGATTATAGTTTAAAAAATAGAGTACGAAAGGTGTTTTTTGGACAAGTGAGAAAAAAATTTAAGAATATAAAAACGGATAATAAAATGAGACACAAGGTGAGATGAATCTTACCTTTTTATAGGTCCCACAACTCATATGAGAAGATTGTGCCCAATTCTTTGATCCTTTTCTGTGTTCCTAGAAAACTGATCCATGAGGCCAACCTTAAAATACCTTTAAAATATAAATTGTTTTTTATGATTTAAAAAATTATAAATATTTTTCTGTCAAAATTTTTTATTTAATAGAATTAATTGAAAAAATAAAATTTATAACTGTTCACCTATACAATAATAAATTTATCTGAATTATTAATTGAAATAAAATTTTAACATTATTAAAAATTATTAATTAATTTGATAATTTATTAATAAAATGATTTATTTGTTAAGAAATTAGAAACCTTAAGAGGACATAATGTAATTTCTAAAATCACATGGGGTAATTTGTAATTTAAGTAAATCTCAGAAGATGTATTTGTAATTTATCCAAGTTTTTATGTGAAGATCATATATATATATATATATAAATTAATTGATTCCATAATTCTAATCATATGATTTCCTTATCTCGATCTTCAAAAAAATAAACAACATATATGATTATCGAATCAATATAATTTTCTTCATAAATGATTTAGTCTAAAAGATGAATGGATCGGATTGTCATAGTAAGACTCATGGTGAACCTTGCAGATTTGAATATTACTATCCAATCCACTATGATAAGTAAAATATTATACAAATTAATAAATTTTTCTTACTAACTGATATACCAAAAAAACTTTTTAATCTGAAATAAAATCCACTTTAATAATATGATAGGTGCCCCATCAGTGAATAAAAATAAAAATAAAAATTATAAAACTTATTAAATTGTATGTGTGCTTTTAAATGTTAAATATTCTCATATCTCTTAGGGTGGGTTTGGGAAGTGAGTTGGCTTTTTGACTTTTTGGCTTTTTTGGCTATTTTAGCCTGGGCTTAAAAGCTTAGTTTGGGAAGGACTTTTTGACTTTTTGACTTTTTTGAATTTTTTTGTGAGAGAAGAATGTAATGATTATGAGTTAGATGTGATATTTTGTTTTTTTGAGACTAAAATAACCTGTTTTATCTTTTGTAACTATTTTAACCCTAACCCACTTGACAAACGGGGCCAGCAATGGCTGCTCCAGATATTTGGCAATTAAATTTGACAAACCTACCTAAAAATGATTTGGTTAAGAGATCAAATCTTGTACTTGAAAAAAGCAATGACTAGTCACATATTTAAGTACTTACTAGTCTTCTAGAAGGACTGACTAGCACCATTTGTTTGACATCCCCATAATTTTTATTATTATTTGTGTAATAACATAATCACCAAGTAGAGATATCTTCTTCAATTGATCATATATTTTTATCAATTAATGCTCAATTTATTATTTTATTTATTTACACAGATCATCAAAACTTCTTATTAGTACATTTAGTGTCAACTACTGACTAAGAAAAGATATCTAAAACTGATTAGTGTTTGTTAATGAAGCATCCCCAGCTAAAAGTCTTTGGGTGTGACTGCATGTACTAGTTGCAACTGAAAATAATAAAAATATATATATAGAAAAATAGAAAGTATTATATATTATAGTGCATTTATTTCTCAACCCACTAGGCTTTCTTCAAATCAAAAGCAAAATGGGGAGGTCCTCCAACTTTGACTAGGAATTTGGAATGAAGTTTCCAGTTAGTCCTTATGCACGTCTTATCATCTCATCTTTTAGCTTTCTTCAGGGTGCGAAACCAGTGAGTGTTCAACATTTTCTTTTTTTCACCACAATAAAATATTAGCAAGTTAATAAAATTAAACTCCATTGACTTGAACTTTTCAAATAAATTAAATAATTATGATCATTTACACGTGTGTGGGCACGCGCAGAGGTGATACGTTGCATATTTCAAAGAGTTATGTTATACGTACTAAAAATTTTATCAAATATTTAATCAAATATTTTATAATCTAATAGAATCTCATATGAGTGTAAAATTTACACTTATATAAAATATTTGATCAAATATTTAATAAAATTTTTAAAAATTTTAATATTTTTATAATTTAAATGCCCCAAGGACGGTCATTAACAAAATCTACTAAACAATGTGAAGCCATTTATTAATTATCTCATATTGAATAAACAAAAAAAATATATATGTATATATAGTTGGCAAAGCTGACTAGAGGGTAGATCTGTCAATTTAGAATGGAACTGGGTTAGGCCCACAAATCCATTAGGCTTGCATCCTACCCTACCTAATATCCATGGGCCTCGGCGGTTGGGTTGTATTTTTGGACTAATCCTGTTACTTCTTTTTTATAGGAAGAGTTACGGGTCGGTCCTTTAGACTAAACTTAATTTTTAAGTAGTCTTGAACCAAAATAATTTAGCTCATCTTTCATTTTTACCTCTTGCATTTAGTTGAGTGTTTTTACTCTAAACCCAAACACATCCCTATTTTTATTTCTCTCTCTTCTCTCTCACTCTCTTATTTCTATCACTGGCACACCATCTCCTCTTTCATTACCAAATATGTCACTCGGCTGAACCACACTCGCCTCAGCCACCACCGTCCTTCTTCCTCGTTGCCATCACCACTGCTCCTCCCCTCATCATTCATCTGATAGCTTCAACAGCGCAATCCTCCATCATCGATCTACCATCTTCGACATCGTCGCTACCACCATCTTCCTCCATCACCGGTTTAGGATACAAAATATCCAATCGATGCATTGAAAGATGTTGTTGATCTTCTATAAACGTGTAACTGATTTGATAAATTTGTTACTTAATTCAGTGATAAATTTGTTGTGATGCCCCTCTCTCTCTCAAATCAAATCTGCTATTTGTAAATTTTTTAACAAATTCAACAGTGATAAATTTAACACTGCAACTATGGCTAAGATTTGTTGCATGATAAATTTAGGGGTACTTACCAATTAGTCCTATTCAATAGACTTATTTACCTACAGGTCCTAACTAATAAATTTAACACTATAAAAATAAGAGAGTGATAAATTTATCACTAAAAAATTATTCATGAAAAAAGAGACTGATAAATTTATCACTATAAAATTATTCATAAAAAAAAAGACTGATAAAATTTGTCTTTATCACTTAATAAATTATATCAAATAAGACTTAATGGGTAATAAGTCTCAAAGTAGGACCTATTGGGTAATAAGTCTCCCAAGTAAGACCTATTGGTAGTTTACCCTTAAATTTATCACTAAATTAGACTTTTGATTCTGTCTTGATTTGTGACAGCGTAAAATGATGAGAATTATTCTCTGGTAATAGCTTCTCCTCTCTCCTTCATTCTCTTCATTTTTTTTTTCCCCCTCTTTTTCTCTCATCGCCACCGAATCTGAGGAGGAGGTTGCAGTAGTGACGTGTTGGAGATGAAAAATGGCCAAAAAAAATATTGTCAGAGGTTCACAATTTGGAGTTCAAAAACAAACAGGAAACTAGGAAGAAAAAAAAAAAATCAAACGCGCGACAGTATAACAACAGGGGCAAAGTCAGTATAAAAAAATATAACAAGACTTGCAGGTGCATGACATAGAAACTTAGAACTTAATGGATAATAAATTCAATTATTAGGACCGGCTGGTAAAAAAACCTTTCTTATATTATGGAAAACTCCAATTAGCCCATCTGATATCATTCACTATGAAATCTTATGAATAAACTTCAAATACACATAATTACCCACAAATTATACATAATTTATATCCCCTAAGGTTGATTTAAATCTTGGATTTGGGTAGGAACTTGAAAAGGAAAAGAGAAAAAGATAAGAAAGATGTGAATAAAACATAAACCAAAATTTTTCTGCATTTTCCTTTTCCCTTTTTAAATCCATATCAAAATTCATGATCCAAATACAATGTTATAACAACTATGCAGTAAACAAACAAATTGCACTAGCTTGCATGGAGATCACAATTAAATTCTCTGTACCATCAGATGTTCAAATGATATATAAAAGATGCAACATCTTGAGCAAAAGGCTTGGCCCAAAATTCAAGTCAGAAAATAAATAAATAAATAAACATCTACATAGATTGCAAGAACTTAGCACGGGGGAGTCACTGAAATAGATGGAAGCCACAATGTTTCATGCTACAGTAGACAGTTTCCAAACATGCCATAGTAAAATAAAAAAGATGAATGTAAAGGAAAAGATTACCAATAAAGTTTTTCTTTATATCCAAACACACATGATGTACTCTGAGTGAAGACAAGTTTTTTCCTATAAAAACAGCACAAGGAAAGATCTAAGCCAACATTCACAAATAAAATTGATTCACCATCTGCCAAACAGAAATGATTAATGGGAATGGATTCAACGAAGTAGCTTTGGCGGCCTTCATGTGAAACAAAATGTACTGTTGTACTGACTGAAGGCCAGTATCGAGTGTATTCTGCTAACAGAGCAATAGTGGATAAATCACAGAATGGAAGCAGCACAATACTGTGATGCTATCCAAGGCCTCTTACATACTGGTCAAGTGTTGTATTGAATAGTTCACATCTGCACCAGCAAGTACAGCTACATCTGATTAGGATCAACAACTACCACACTAGAAGAGCAAAAAATGAAACTTTTTCTCCAAACAATTTCTAAGAAATATACCAAACAACAGTCCATGGAGAGGATTGATTAACATAAAATGCTTGTTCTAAAAACCATACATCATACATGTACAATTATTTGACCAATTTAGCAAGAGACGGGTACATCTATATAACTCGTCCTCAGCTATCCAACAACCATATGAGGTACCTAATACTGGAACCTCCAAAGGAATGAGATGTGGTATAACCTCTGTTACATGGACTTAGATACAGGTGTCGGGTGCGGATATGTCTCTAGGTGATTAATTCATTTAATTCTCATCTCCAAGAAATGAGGACACAACAAATATTCATGTCTTATCAATATACTTTTTGAGAAAATAAAGGGAAAGATTAGAAGATAGAACCCCAAAAGGCAACAAAATATCTTCAAATTCCCTGAGGGAGAAAAAACACATAGCAAAAAGAAAACTTGGAAGGGTAAAAGAAAAGAGAAATGCTACATGCACTAAATATCTTACTAAAAGCATGTGTACAAACATCATTGGATATCTACGTTACACGGACTCTTTGGAATTTCGGAGGTACCTGTGTCGACACAACACAACATGAGTGTGAATGCGGGTGCAGGTGCAAGTGCAGGTGCCGGATACGGATACGGATATGGATATGGATACGGCTATTTAGAAACGAAAGAGGAGAGAGTAAGGAGAGAACCTAGTCACCGACTTCAATCTAACCTAGTCGCAGAGCCAAATCGCAAGACCCACGCAAAGTCAAAGTCGAAGATCAATCTGCAAAGTCGATCGACTGTGCTCCTTCGTCTTCTCTCTCTCTCTCTCTCTCTCTCTCTCTCTCTCTCTTTTTAAAATAATTTGAATTATATATAATATAAACTATATTAATATAATATTATTCATATTTTATAATATTATTCACCCAAAAAAATATTATATAATATAATTTATCATAAATAACATAATTTGTATGCCTAAAATTAAAATAATTTATTTTATCATATATAATATAATTTATTTTATGTCTAAAATAATTTTTATTTATTATCTATTTGTTATTTTTTTTAACAAAATTAGTTATATCCCTTAAAATTTTTAAATTAATCTTCATATAATAAATATATTTAAAAAATAACTATTTAACATATCCCCATACCTGTATCCAAATTTGGATCCATATCCACATATCCTCAATTTTTAGCTTTAAAGTGTCCGACCTCTAGATACACACCCGCACCAGATACCTGCACCCAAGTCCATGTAACATAGTGGGATATTCAAGAAACATTGCTTGTTTGACAACCAATCATATTTGACCTCCTCCTTTTAGTAGCAGTGTTAGTGTCCATCAAGGTTCTGAAAAGCGGTTGCGATGCGCCATCTTGTGGCGGTGGCGTGATTCTTGATTCTTGAGGTGTAAAGGCCGTAGTGTAAAGGTTGCGGTAACCGAAACCGTGAATTTTTTTATTTTTTGCACAATTTGAAAAAAACTTACCGATACGCATGTTTTTTTTTCATGATCATATTTATTGGGTTAAAAATAAATATTGATAAATTTTTGTAAATTTTTAAGTATGATCCAATATATTTCATATTTTTAAATCATTATAAACTGAGTTTTTTATATTTTATTTTAATAATTAATGACTTTATATTTTACAAAAAATCAATCACTAACTATAATATATAAGATAAATAATGACAAAAGTAAGAGAATAAATAAGAGCCTAAAAATATATATATATACATATTTTAACCAAACCAAATAGATAATGACCACACTTATTATTATTATTATTTTCAAACAATATATAGATAGACACACACAAACAAAATGGTTTAGTGATAGCAACTGAATAGAATAGTATAGGTCTTATAATTTCAACAAATCAATAACATGTTCTTCATCTTCCCTTTTCCCTCTCTCTCTCTATCTCTTGCTCTATTCTCTCTTTATCTTCCCTCTTCTCTCTATCTCTCTTCCCCCATTTTTAGCTTTTTTTGTGTGTTTTTTCGAAAGTAGCAGTTCGGAACCGTTACGTAACAGTGCGTAACAAGCCGTTCACATCGTTATTCACGACCACTCTGACCACGCTTCGGCCGACACACCTGTGAATCTCAATTACACTGCAAAAGCGGCCGTAACGAGTGGCGGTAACCGCCAAAACCGTTACGTAACGACGTTACGTAACGGTTGCGGCTGCTTTTTAAAACCTTGGTGTCCATAGAATTATTCAAAAGGAAAAGAAAAAGAACTAGTCTTTCTTTTTATTTGTTAGGTTACATTTTATTTTATTTTTTTAGAAAGGCACCAATGGGTTGCGACCATATAGTAAGAAAAGCAAAACCCAATGGGAGAAGATCCAAGTTAGGGAAGAATTACAATTGGAATAACATGCTTCTATGGGGAGCTTGATCCATAGCCTAGCAGGAGTTAGTGGGCTTGGTTAGATGAGATGGACTATGGTCAAAACTCAACTGCGGTGTTATGGTTGGAATAACCTTGTTTTTTAGGATAAGTATAACTTGAACAACCTTTCTCAGAGGATGACAATTTGAGATTTGAAATCCGTTGAAGAGGAAGTGCAAGTAGGTTGTTAATTATTGTCTTCATTAATTTAATTAATTAATTGAAAAAAAAAAGGCACATGGGTATGCACAACCCACATACATAAGCTACAGACACATGAAACCTATACACCAATACATCAACTGATTGACTCAAAAATCCATAGAATCTGCGAACTCTAAAAATATATCCTCAGAAGATCAACTGTGTCTGGTAACAAATAATGAAACAACCTAGAAGACTTGCCCTTCACATGTTGGACTGAACCCTTCATTCCACAATGGTTAGAATCTTCCAAGCCACATCCAACCAAATAGGGCTAACTTGAATTGAACTTCAGCTCCCACATTACTTGCCATTAGATTGCAAACTGTCTTACCTCAAGTTTGTTCCTTTACTTCTAAATTGTCAAAAAAATGTCTAGACAGAGCTCATGCCCGTTAATTCATGGTACAACACTTGCTAACAATAATAAGGATTACATGAGAAAACCAACTTTACAATTATACATGCTTTTTACTAGTGAAAAAAAATAAAATTCAACCACTATTCTGTTATTTGAACTAGCTTTTACTCCCTCAATTCCAGCCTAGTCCTATCATATGCGGAATGTGTCAGTTTTTAAACATATTCAGTTCAATTACTTCACTAACCATTCATAAATAGATTTAAATTTGTGTTTCCAGCCATTTCCATGTGTTTCCAAAATATATTTTGCTGTTTTTATGTTTTCAGGATGTCTCCTGAATGTTTCAATTTGCAAGCCAACTGAAATGGCAGACAAAATGAATTTTTGATTCCAATTTCCAATAAAGATGCTTCAAAGAATGTTTCCTAATTTCTGAACTCTCCCACGTTTTTGCCCATCACAGTTTATTTTTAACTTGAAGACACCAATACCTGTGGCATTTTAGTGGCTTGTACATTTTAGTTCATGCATAGCATGCTAAGAGAAAAGAGGACATCGTAATAACCTCAAGAGAAGAAATATTGTACTAGAGTTTGTCATTGACGTATAGACAACACTTACAGATGATCATATTTAACAATACAATGGATGGGAAAATTAATATTAGGGCAAAATCTACTTTACCCCCCAACAGTTCAGGCCTGAAGTACTTTAACCCCTGTCGTTAAAAATAGTCATTTTGCTCCCATGTGCTTTTGGACTAAAATGCAATACTAACATTGTTAACCACAAACATAGAATGACCTTAATACCAGTCTTCTCCTATCTTCTCTCCTCTGTTTACATCTCCATATAAATCAAAGATTGTATATATATACCAAACTTTATATATACACTGCATATAATTACATAAATATTGCACCTAAGAATTTCTGATGAAGATCTGAGCTAATTTGATGGTAAACATATAAATAAATTTCCAATACCTAGCTAAGAACACCATTTTTTCTTATGCCAGTTAAGGCATTGTGATTTAAAGAACTTCTATATCCTGTTCCATTTTCTATTTGTAACAGACTCTACCTACAGAAACACTCGGAGTAGCATGAGTGTAACTTGGGAACAAGGAGTTGTTGCTTCAATATTTTACTTGATAAGAATTATAAGAAGACAAATGAAAAAAATTTCTCGTTGTGTAATCAAATGCTGCATTTCAGGAACCTGGAAACTCTAGCAGCAACCAAAAAATCAAAGTCAAGAAATAAGGCAACCAATTTGTCTCCAAGCTGCAGATCTACAGAGTGATGGGGAAGGGGAGAAGAGGTGGCTGCAAAAACTGGGGAGGGGAAGGGGGAGGCGTGAGGTGGAGGATAAGGTGGGGGGACGGGGGGAAGGGGAAGGTGGCAGGGAAAGAGTCGAGGTAGCAGGCGAGGATGGGGTGACTGGGAAGGAGGGAGGAGGTGCTGGGGAAGTGGCTAAAATCTCTCTCTAAGTATGAAACAACGCTACAAAGGGCCAATTTCCCTTGTCGGAGGCATGCATAACATCAAGCCTGATCATCCAGTTGTCGGCAGCACCAGCGACTTCTCATTCGTTCAAGGGTACGTGATGTTGTCTCCGATGGATTTGTTGGGATAACTGTTGTCTATAAGATTGAGTTTCACCTTTACTGGCCTCCATACGCAACTCATAAATCATCAGTTGTAGATTATTCACAATTCCTTGATAACTTTGAAATTTCTTTTGTGAGCATGAAATAAGGACAAGTTTTTCCTTTTACTACGATTTTTCCTAATGACTTCCAAAAGTGGTGGGTTGTGTACAAATTCTATCAAATTTTGACTGAATTAATAACAGTAAGGAGGTAAAGTGCAAAATGGTCAAAACCACATGAAGCCTCTTTGAATATTTTTTAATAACAGGGGGTAAAGTGCTCTGAGGTCAATCTACTAGGGCTTAAAGTGGATTTTGCCCTTAATATTATATATTCTCAGGTATATTTACCCTCCACAACATCATTTTTGGAAATAAACTTTTGAAAAAGCAAATATATATAATTATTTATTTAGGTATCAAAACTACACAAAAAATTCAAAAGGCTTATTTCTTTAAAGTTCTCTTACAATGTACCCCTTAAGTTTTAAGATTTTATCTTATCAAAAAAAAATATTAAAGCAAACTATATCTACCGTCTTTCTAATTTTGGTTTGTATTTTACGTTCTTTACCAAATAGCAAGCTTCAATATCCTTTCTAATCAAGAAAATAAGTAGAAAATTTTGCTAAACCGTTTATGAAGTTTGATGAAAAGTTATCATTTACAAAGGAGTGTTATTTATGTGTGTCAAGCTAGAAAATTTTGCTAAACCGTCTATGAAGTTTGATGAACAATTATCATTTACAAAGGAGTGTTATTTATGTGTGTCAAGCTAGAAAAGACCAATGACTGCATGGTAAAAAATGTGAGCAGGTTAAATCTGGTCAGTAATGAAACTTGTTTTAGATTGAATAAATTAATCCTTCAAATATTTTCTCTATTTGGCTATATTTTGCTCAAAAAATATTCTCCAAAATGGTAGAAGGCACCTGTCAGGGACAACAGCCCAATCAAATTAACTTTTACATAGAAAATCTCTGAGGTGTCATGCAGCATTTAAAACCCTTAGCTAATAGGTCATCATATAAGTGTTTCACAATGATAAAATAAGATAGAAAATATATATCACTCACCTGATTGGAGTTCCTGGAGTATAGAGTGGATTCTTGACAACGTATTCAACATACAAATTGTAAATATACTTCAGAGAATCCCTTAGATCACCAGTCCTGGGATGAGTGACGAGGATGATCTGCAAACAAATTTATATGTAGTTGACAATGAGAACTGTGTGGTTACACAGATACCAAAAATTAGTAATGAGAGACTGAAGTGAAGTGAATTCTTTCTTTCAGAGAAGTGCTCTTACAGGTAGTCTCGTGTAAATCAAAAACTTTTCAATTTTAAGTATGATGCATTGTAAAAATTCAAAACAAAACCTTTCTCGCACAATGGACTAACTTGTCACGTCAAACAAGACATCTTAATGAGCTTAATCCTATCATTCCAGTCTAAATTATGCACAGCACCACGTTGCCATTACATTGTATACATCAATTAATGTTACTGGGAACACAAGTTTTCTCATCAAGGACTTTCATATGACCTCATCACGTGATAATACATCCATATTTGGGAGCTCAACATAACTCCTGTGGACCCACAACTTTTTCTGATAAAAACCCCAGAATGAAAATCATTTGAGTTGAAGCACATTACGGTTTCAACAGAAATTTCACAATTGCACTACTTGCATGCGTGTGATAGCAAGATAAGTAAATGAATATTTTACTGACCTTTATACCAGATGGACTCTCCATAAAACTGAGTTTGTACGTATTGGTACGAAAGCTGTGAAATGAACAGCCTTGTCCAGGTAACTGAGGCACCCCAAGATTTCCCTTCTCCGCACTGCCCAAAAGAGTAATTATAAATCATACAATCATTGAACACCAACCACAACCAAAATAATTTAAAACAAGGCCTGGCACAACATTTGGACCTCAATGAAAAAATTAGCTCCAAATCCAAACAAGTGATGAATCATGAATCTATTACAGTGTGAGACTCCAATAAAAAACAAAATATATCTAACAAACATATGCCAATTTCAACAAAAATTTAATCAATCGCCAAGAATAGATATGGAGTTAATAACGCCAATAGATGATACAAGAAGAGTTTTCTGTTATAGGAATCAACATATCACATATGGCATTAGAACCAGGTATAGTGTTTCTAATACCATCTTATGGATCCCAAAACAAACAGTAAATGCATATCAAATTATTAGTTTTCTTTGCACAACCAAAATAATTTCTGTTTTATATAATCAAATGAAATTTTTTCATTTCTATGGGAAATCAAAATACTCACGCAAACATATTATGTTTGCATGAGTAGATATAATCAAATGAAATTATTAGTTTTCTTTGCACAACCGAAATAATTTCTGTTTTATATAATCAAATGAAATTTTTTCATTTCTATGGGAAATCAAAATACTCACGCAAACATATTATGTTTGAAATTCAAAACTTGAAGAAGCAAAACAAACCTTGTTGGATCCATTTTTGCAGTCAAGGATTTAAGGGAAAAAAGTAGACCGAACATGAGCTTGTGGTCCTGCTGGGCATTAAGGGTGTGTAATGGACGATTCCATTCCCTATAAAGTAGGCACACCCCATTCCTATTGAACACGTACATCATGTGAGCATTGTTTCCCGACACAGTCGGTGCCGGCGGTGATGGACTGATCTCTGACCCTCCAAAGAATTGCATTTCTCCTGATTGTCAAATCAACCTAAATGAATACAGTGGATCAGATTTCAGTTGCTTGGGAAAAAACGATTTTTGGGAGAAAAGCTAGGATATCTAAAGCACGAACCAAAGCAATTCAAACACTCATTAGAGATAGATCAGGCTGTCATCAGTCAATCTCAGCTACATGTCAGAGATTCTATAAATTGGATCTAAACAATGAGTTCCAATCAAACAATAATAGGCATTTCCACTGATCTTAGGCAAAATTTCAACACAACCCTGCCATCTATCTTCAAAAAAACTATCGACAGTTCAAAAACCCCATCATAACAATACACAAAGAGTAACACCTGAGGCTTGTTATCTTCTCTATACTCTTTTTTTTTCCTTTTTCATCTTTTTTTCTTTAATTTTCCAAACATCAACAAAAATCAGCTGAAAAAACATTTTTATTTCCATCTTTCACAATGCCTAAATCCATTTCGATAAAATCACAATGTTGAAATTCATTCGCAGAAATCAAGACAAGCAGTCAAATAAGATGTCACAATACATTTCCAAAAATTCACAGTTATAGCATTTTTCAGCAACATTCAAAGGAATTACACAAGATTCAACAACAGAGCAAAAATGTAGGATTTGGAAAAGGAAAAAACTGGAATTGAAAATAATAAAGAACAAAAATTTAGAACACAATAGTAAATTGTGTGTGTGTGTGTGTGTGCGCGCGCGTGTGTGTGTGTGTGAGAGAGAGAGAGAGAGAGAGAGAGAGAAGATCATACAGGTCGAGAGAGAGCGGAGTTGTATGATCGAACAGTAGTGCTCGGAGTCGCAGATGAGTACCGATCGAAGAGATGGAGAGTCTCTCTCGGGGATCGCACTTCACGATGAGGAGGAGACACAAATTGACTGCTATTTTTCCCTAATTTGGGTTTGATTTTTAGTTTTTACCCCAAAAAATATTTATTCAATTTTTACCTTTTTTATTAAAAAAATAATATATATATATATATATATTTTTTTTTTTTTTTTTTTTTGTATGTGTGCGTGTTCGAGAACCATATGATGCTTAAATTTTAATTTAGACAAAATTATAAATATAAAAATAAAATTTGAATTTATATTTATATTTAAATGAAGAGAACTACAATTCTTTTTAGAGAAATGTTTGGGACCCTTTTTGTTTGGAATTTCATGACTCACAATTTGATCTTGGCCCTTGATGTGTATATGGGGTCCACTCATGTGTGTGTGAACCTGAGTGGTCGGGATGAGAGTGGGGATTGTAAGGATCATGTATGTGTGGGAGTCTCTATTTCTTTTAATAAAATGTCAAAATTATTTCTTATTTTTAGAGTGCTGCTATTAACACCTTATCAATTATATTGGACCTTTCATTTTTTAGCCTTTTTTTTTTTTTTACAATAATAATTTTAAATGAAATCATTAAAAAGGAAACTAATAATTTTGGGACACTCTATCTTATAATGAAGCCCACATATCTACTACTAGGATTGTGCAAAATACTGTCCAATTCACTAAAATCGTACTGATCTGCATCAATCTACACCGCTCTAACCACTAATCACGGTTTAAACTTTAAAATTTATAATCTGCCAATCAAACCGCTCCACTCCGCTATAGCTAATACATATATATTTTTTAACTTCTAATGAAATATCAATGTAAAAATGAGTGTGAGAGAAATTTAAAATATGAAATTTATTATAAATTAGTCGTTATATATAGAAACATACTATGTAAAATTACGTTGTGTTATATATCTAAAAAATATTATACAAATTAGTATTATATATTATGCAAATGTATGATAATTAGTTAGAATATTATTTAATCCGTCAATCCGTAAAAAACCGCCCAAATTGCAATTTGTCAATCCATTAACCCGCCATTCGATTTGTAATTTTACTCTCAAACCGCCCGAACCACACCACGCACACCCCTACCCACTACGTCATGAGTTAGAGTTTATAAGAGCACTCACCTCCATTACTACTTATCCATTTTTCCCAAATCTCACATTCAAAATCTATCCACCCTCAAAACCTTAAAAATCCTTTGACAGTAATATTCCGACAGCAATGGTAGTAACCATTTGATTACATATACTTCTCTAGCAATGACAATGAGAGAAATTTTTTTTGACAACCACAACTCCATAAGACGAGAAAAGTACAATAATAAAAGTTTAGAAGAAATTCATAACTTTCTTGGCTCGGAGACTATTGGCCTTGTAGGGATAATGTACGGGAAAGAAATACACCTTCTCGTATAATCCTGTTGATCAAGTCTGCGTTCTTCGTACGACGGCGTTCCATCACCTGAAAATACGAACGTGAGCTAGCCGGCGGGTGTGTGCCGGAAACCTCTCCGATGCCTAAGTCAGTAAGCCAGACAGGAAGGCAAAAGCTCAATGTATTCAGGGAGCCAAAGTTGCATTACCTCTCCAAATGTGATATTGGTGAGCTTATATAGGTCTCGCGTGGCACAATCCTGGTGGGACTCTTACTCCTCCAAGTGTAGAGTCCTTCTAGGATTACACCTCCTTGCGTAGAGTCCCCCTAGGATTCATATTCCTGGAAGACAATGCTTATCCTCCAACACCCTCCCTCACTGCTTAAACCAAGTGAGATGGTTCTTCCACGGCCGAACTACCACACGACCGGAGTAACATTGCCGTATTGAATAGGCAAGTCTGGCCGAACTAACTCCTAGTTCAGCTCTCCCAATCCTCGCTTCTACTCCGGTTTCACGTGCCAAAACCGAACTATCCACATAAGGGTCCGACCGAACGATCATGGCCGAAGTAACCTCTAGCCTGGCTCCTACCTTCCTTTCTCTTATCTCGGTGTTCCCATGCTAAGACCGAGCTATCCATAAGAGTGGAGCCGAACTCACTACTGAGGACCGAATTCTTCACAACACATCTTCTAACCGAAGTAGAAACAAACCTTGCGCGACCGAACTAACCACCATGGTCGCGACCGGTCCAACTCAGAGGCTATTTCTCCAGACCGAAGTAACTCATAGGGCCATTCTATTCGGCCTCTTTTACTATGGCCCATAACGGCCCAATACCCAGCTCGGCCCAATTTGCGTATAAATTGCCCTCTCAATTGCCCCTTAATTCCATCTGCAAAGCATGATCGGGATTACTTGTATTCGAACCGAACTAAAGTTTTAGCTTACCCAGCCGAGCTACAAACCTTTAGCTACTCCGGTCAAGTTGAAAACCTTTTTAGCTTCTCTAACCGAGCTAAGCTTAAACCGAGCTAAATACGTACGGTCAAACGTCTCTTTAGTCATAGCAACTGAAGCGTTCCACATTCCAATGACACGTGGCAAGCCCCTATTGGCCATCCATAGCTGTCGCGCCGCCCTCGTAGTTCGAAAAATTTGAACAGGCCCGCTCTTTCTCCATTTTTCACCAAAAGAACCCTTCATTTTTGAACCATACTAACCCATGTTCATCTTCTCTCTCTCTGCTGCCTCTAAAGCTCGTGTCTTCCTTTGCTGCTGCTTCAATCTTCCAGTTTTTTTTTTTTTCTCTCTTCCTCTGGTAAGTACATGAAACCATTCTTGTTTCTCTGTTTTTACTTGCGCCTTTGATCCATGGTAGACTGTGCTGTGTGTTTTTGCAAAACACTTCGTTTTTCTTCTCATCATCTTTGTATGAAGAACTTCACAAGAACACCTTGAACATACTGATTTAGCTAGTAGAACACCTTTTTGATCTTTGTACATGCTCCAACCGAACTAGAGCCTTTGTTTGTGATGTACGCAAAGATATAGGTAAATCGAAACCGAACTATCACTTGTGCAACAATGTAATTTCAATAGGTCACCAACTAATCCACAATAGCGAAATAAAACCCACCGAATCGAAACCTTAGCTTTTGATCGAGCTAAAACTTGAGGTTATGCCAGATTCTCGGTTCTAAACCGAACTCGAAGTCGCCCTTGACATTCAAATTTTAATAACAAAACCAACAGTAGTACCGAGCTAACCCAACGCCTTGCAAAAACCGAGATAACATGCTCCTTTTTGAAACCGAGGTAGACCCCCCAGCAAACAATCTAGCCGAAGTAAAAACTGCCTTTCCTTGTTTTGTTTTTTTATAGCACGGTCAATGATCTGTGCTTAACACCTTGTTTTTCCACTTTGCAGACTTAGGTTGCCAGGCACGTCCCTGCGCTCAGCCGAGCTACTGAGCACACTTTTTTCAACCGAGATAACTTATACTTAATTTATAGGTAAAATGGGCAAGTATAGGGTCCTTGTAGAAACCCCAGGAGGATTAGATGAATTCAGAAAGGACTACCAAATCCCAGCCGATGTAAATCTCACACTAGCCGAACCAAATATAGAGCCATGGGACCATGAAGGCTTTGTCCCCTTTACCATTCAGTCCATAGTAGAGACCGGACTCAGATTCCCAGTCCAGCCCCTGATATGTGAATTTTTAAGACAAACCAGACTATGCCCCACCCAACTGTCCACCAATACATACCGAATAATAATGGGTATAGCCGCTTTAAACCAACAAACCGGTCTCAACCTCGGTTTAGCCGAAATACTACACCAATACTCAATAGGCTCAAAGAATGAAGGCTGGTGTTATTACTTGAGAATACGCCGTGGCCGAGAAAAAATAATAAAACATACACCGGATAAGGACTTAAACGACGACGACTTTTTTTGGGTTTCTGGAAATTTTGAAGACTTTCAGGCCCAGATCCCCGGCCGAAGAATAAACGGGAAGAAAGGAGAGCCCGGTATCCATACTTCGGTTGCATTCCTTAATTTTGTTTATCTCGGTTTTCCTCTCTATAACCGAACTAACGCCTTCTGTTTTTTGCAGATTCAGCTTTCCTCCATTCCCAGTACGGCCACCCCAACTTAGGTGTTCTCCGCGCCGCACTGCGAGTTCGAGAGAGAAGTTGGGCTAAACTCCTCAACTTCGAACCAACTTATCGCTACTCCGTTCGCCGCAAAGCAAGGGTGACTGACTTCCTTCTTGAAGATCCACCAGAACCGGACCCAACCTTGCCAGAGATTGTCCTTGTTCCCCTAACAGCCGAACAAGAGATGGCGAAGAAGAACAGGATGAAGGCCATGCTTACCGCCACCACAAGGGCCGAAGTGCCACCAACTCACCAAACCACAGAAGCCGTGGTAGCTCTTCCCTCACAACAGCCATCCTCCTCACGCCGAGCTAAACGCGCCCGGACTACTGAGACCGAGCAGCGTTTGGTTGATGAGGTTGACCCCATCCTTCCACCGAGCCCCGAACTCAACCTTCAACCGGAATCATCTGATCGAGCTGCGCCGCACAACAAATGGGCTCCACCCTTCGTCTTCAGCAACCGAGATATCGACGAAGGTGACTCCGTTGTTGCTGACAAGGATCACCTACTGGCCTTCAACCTGGCCAGGGGTGTTTGTCTTCCCAAAGACATGGAGCACCACAGTAAGCAGCTAAATACCGAGCTGAAGGCCATCCGGTCATCTACCAAGTCCATGATTTTGGTAAGCAGGACTGTTTTTTTTTTCAGTCTAATTTTTTCCAACTCTTAGCTCGGCTAACAAAGAACTCTCCTTTTGCAGGCCATTCAAAAGAACACTATTGCCCATAAGCAAATAATGGAACTTCGCAAAACAACAAGGCACGCAATAAGGACGCCTTGATCGGCGGCCGGTAGCCTTTGTCGAAGCAAAGGTCGGCCGAACTAGAGGCCGAGGTAGCACGTCTGACCGGACTGGTTGCCTCGGCTGATAGTGACAAACAACGGGCCGTGACCGAGACGAAAGATAAATATTTGTGGGAGATGGCGGCTCTTGAAACCAAGAAGAACGCCGAAATAACAGAGTTGAAAGAGAAGGTTGAGGGCGCATCCAAGGAAGGCTTTAAAGAAGCCGAAGCTGGCTACACTCTGCAATGTGAAGCAGCGAAGGAATTATTCTTCAAGTGTGGTTAGAGAGGTGCAGTGGAGAAGATCGGTTGTGGACCTGAAACCGAGGTCTACAACGCTCCTGAGCACTTTATTCCGGCCTCACTGCAAGATTATGCTGATGATCTCCAGAAACAATTTCTCGGTTCATCTGATGATGATGATAACGAAGAGGAGGAGACAAACGAGACTCCGGTCATTCAGGAGGAGCAAGCTGGCGATCAATCAGCTCGGTTGGAGCCCACGATTGGAAATGCGGCGCCCGAACTCCCAACCGAGGCTGCTCTAACTGCAGATACCGAAGTACGTGCTGACCTTGGGGCCGATCTGGATGCTGAGATAGATGATCTCTTTTGATTGAACTTGTTCTTTCTTCTTTTTCTTTCTTTTGTCCGAACTTGTAACCGGGCTACGGCCCTTCTGCTTGTACTTGGCTTTGATTTTAATGAAAAAATCGTCGACTCTTATTTCAGTTTTGTGTATGTATGCTTGCATCTGTTATGAATTTTCTATCTGAACTATTTTGTACAACTGTGATCTCGGTTAGCTATATAACTTACTAGCCAACCACTCTTCAGCCGATATAATTTACTTCGGCTGAAGAGTACCAAGAGTTGGTTATATCCAGCCAACCACTCTTCAGCCGATATAACTTACTTCGGCTGAGGAGTACCAAGAGTTGGTTCAATCCAGCCAACCACTCTTCAGCCATTCACATACTTCGGCTGAAGAGTACAAAGAGTTGGTTTTATCCAGCCAACCACTCTTCAGCCGATATAACTTACTTCGGCAGAAGAGTACAAAGAGTTGGTTATATCCAGCCAACCACTCTTCAGCCATTCACATACTTCGGCTGAAGAGTACAAAGAGTTGGTTATATCCAGCCAACCACTCTTCAGCCATTCACATACTTCGGCTGAAAAGTACAAAGAATTGGTTTTATCCAGCCAACCACTTTTCAGCCGATATAACTTACTTCGGCTGAAGAGTACCAAGAGTTGGTTTAATCCAGCCAACCACTCTTCAGCCATTCACATACTTCGGCTGAAGAGTACAAAGTGCTTGGTTATTCCGACCAAACGGTCTGCAGCCTGGATCCGTATCCTGGGCTTAGGAGGGGTTATAGTTGGTTTAATCCAGCAAACTATGTTTACAATGCTACTAACTTACAAGAGTTACTTTCTACGGAAAACAAATATACTGAAGAAGAATAGACTTGTTTTATTGAAGAAGTAGAAAATTACACATACTTAGAAAAAAGCTAAAAGTAAAATAACTTGAGATTGGCAGTGTTCCATGGCCTAGGAATTGCTTTGCCGTCCTCATCTTCCAAGTGGTATGCCCCTTTGCCTGCTAATCCGACCACTTTGTAAGGACCTTCCCAGTTAGGCCCTAACTTGCCATCTCTTGGGACCAATGTGTTCCCCATCACCTTCATGGCACCCAATCGCCGATCTTGAATTGTTTGGGATGCACGCTTTTGTTATACTTCCTAGATAGTTCTTGTTGGTAGGAGGCGATGTGAACCAATGCTCTCTTCTTTCTTCCACAAGGTCAAGTTCGATGCTATATAACCGCCGTTTAGGTCTGGATCAAAATTTTCGCTCTGGATTGTGGGGAGTCCGACTTCTAATGGGATGACTGCTTCCATGCCATAGGCTAAGGAGAATGGAGTTTCTCCTGTTGACCGTCATGGTGTGGTGCGATAAGCCCATAGAACATGAAGGAGCTCTTCTGCCCACTTGCCTTTGGCTTTTTCCAACCTTTTCTTCAATCCGTCCATGACTACCTTGTTTGACGCCTCTGCCTGACCATTTGCTTGGGGATATGCCGGTGTGGAGTTGTAGAATTCTATCTTGTACTCTTCACAAAAGCTTCAAAATTTCGCCATCAAACCGAGTCTTGGTTATGAAATCGAAATCGCTTTTGGTATGCCAAAGCGAGTAATGATGTTACGCGGACAAACTTCTTCACATCTTTTTCCTTGATTGACGCCAAGGCTTCTGCTTCCACCCACTTTGTGAAGTAGTCTGTTGCCGCAAGAAAGAACTTCCTGTTGCCTGGTGCTGTTGGGAGTGGTCCCACTATGTCTAAGCCCCACATTGCGAAAGGCCATGGGCTAGTGAGAGGTAGGAGTTCTCTGGCAGGTTGATGTATTTGATGTGCAAACTTCTGACACTTTTCGCATTTTTTGACATACTTCTCCGAATCCGCTTGCATGTATGGCCACCAATACCCTTGTGAAATAGCTCGGTATGCCAATGATCTTCCTCCTTGATGGCTGCCACAAACCCCTTCGTGTATTTCAAACAAGAATGCTTCTACCTTGCTGGACACATTTTAAGTAAGGTCCTGAGAACGACTTCTTGTATAATGCCAAGGATGGAGAGAGCCAAAATCGTTGCGACTTGGCTCTTATTCTGTTGGCTTCTTTCTTATCTTCTGGTAGAGTGCCGTCTTTCAGGAACAGTATGATGGGATCCATCCAAGAAGGACCTAACTCCGCACAACATACCTCTTCAGCTTCTGGGTCTTCAATACTTGGTGCGGGCGGATAGTCGATCAATAGAGGATGTGGGATGGAGGTATCGCCATTGAGAAGCTCGCTAGTTCGTCTGCTCTACTATTCTCCTCCCTGCCAATCTGTTCTATCCTTACCACTTCGAACTTCTTGATCTCGGTTCTGACTAGTTCTTGGTACTTAGCCATTCTGTCGTCCTTTGCTTCGTAGTCGCCAGAAATTTGATTTACCACCAACTGTGAATCACTGTAGACCATGAGTTCGGTGGCCTTCGTGTAGGCCGCTGACTTGAGTCCTGCAAGAAGCGCTTCGTACTCCGCTTCATTGTTTGATGCTGGGAAGCCAAGGTTGATCGCCTGTTCCACTACTAGGCCGTCTAGAGAGATGAGGACTATGCCAAGTCCTGCTCCATGTCGGTTGGATGCCCCATCCACAAAGAGCTTCCACACCTCCCCAACGAACAACTTCCAACAAGTGGAGGGGTCGGACGATGCCTTGGGGTCTTCCATGCAGTGTCTTCTTGAGTCCATAATTGCGATCGCCTCGTCTTCGATGGGCCCAAGTCATTAATCGCTAGTGAATTTTGACTTGGTGTAGTAAGGTTGGCTTCCTCCTCGCCTCTCTACTCGTGCGCCTTGGGTTCTCGAGTAGCACAGACTAGGGGTTGCGCTATTCCGTCAATCTCCATCCCTAGTTTGGTTGTGTCGGTCGGATCGATTAGGCACTTGGTGGCTTCGAGAGTGAACTCTGCGGCGAAGTCCGCCAAAGATTGGGCCTTTCTTTGCGGTTACGGGTTGGAACTTCACATCATATTGTCCCAACTCCTTCGCCCACTTCAAAATCCGCCTGAAAAAGTTTGCCCTCTCAAACAAAGCTTTTAGGGGAAAGGCTGTGAGGACGACAATGGTGTGGGCGTGAAAGTAGTGCGCCAATTTCCTGGAGGCCATCATTAAGGCCAGCGCTAGCTTCTCTAGAGGTAAATACCTTGTTTCGGCTCCCAGCAATGTCTTGCTGACATAGAAGATAGGTAGATGTTGGATTCCATCTGCCCGAACCAACACCGCACTTACTGCGTGCTGAGAGACTGCCAGGTAGAGGAAGAGTTCTTCTCCAGGTATTGGAGTGACCAATAATGGTGGAGAAGACATGTATGCCTTCAAACTCTCCAGAGCTCGGTCGCATTCTTCGTCCCACTCAAACTTAGCTTTTAATGACTGAAAGAATGGACGCAATCTGTCTGAAGACCGGCTGATGAATCGGTTAAGTGTTGCCGCCATGCCGGTGAGATGCTGTACTTCTTTCACTGAGTTAGGCCTCTCTAACTCCTGAATTGCCCTGATTTGGGAGGGGTCTGCCTCGATACCCCAATTGGTCACCAGGAACCCCAGAAACTTGCCAGACCCTACACCAAATGCGCACTTAGAAGCGTTAAGGCGCAGTTTGTGTTGCGTCAGGATCTGGAACATCTCATTTAGGTCCTTTAGATGGTCATCCGCATCCTTGCTTTTGACCACCATGTCGTCGATGTAAGCCTCCATTGTTCTGCCTAACAATGGCTCAAACATCTTGGTAACCATTCTCTGAAACGTCGCCCCTGCGTTCTTTAGGCCAAAGGGCATGACCTTGTAACAATATAGTCATCTTGGAGTGGTGAAGGACGTTACTTCCTGATCTGGTTCGTGCATGGCTATCTGATGGTAGCCTCTGTATGCGTCAAGGAAGCTAAGCTTTCTTGTGCCTGCTGTTAGGTCCACCAATTGATCTATCCTTGGCAGGGGGAAACTGTCCTTTGGGCACGCTTTGTTGACCGTCTTGTAGTCGACGCAGACGCGCCACTTGCCATTCTTCTTTGGCACTACGACGGTGTTAGAGATCCATCTTGGGTAATGGACCTCTCTGATTGCCCCTGCTTCTAACAAGTTACCCACCTCTTCTGCCACTATCTCGGCATGGTGGAGTGCCGATCTGCGTGTGCGTTGAATGACTGGTCTAGCAGAAGGGTGGACATTGAGTTGATGGCAGATGAAGTTGGGATCAATGCCTGGCATGTCGTATGGGGTCCAGGCAAACACTTCGATGTTGGAGGTCAGAAATTCCAAGACTTCCAATCTCTGATCTTTGGACAACGACGATCCAAGTAAGAAGAACTTTTCCGGGTTCTTCTCATCTATTCTGACTTCTACCAAGTCCTCCACTGCTTTTTGATCAGCCGCTTTGCCAACATCCGCGAATAGTCTATTACTCTCCGGTTCTTCAACCGAATGAACATATCCTTTGGCGGTAGCTGCCATTCGTTCTGACAAAGCTTGCTTGGACATAATCTGGTCCCCATATACTTCTTCAATTACTCCGGTATCGTTAGGAAACCGCATCACTTGGTGGTAGGAGGATGCCACCGAGCGCATGGCGTGCAGCCATGTTCTGCCTAAGATGATGTTGTAGGTGGAGGGGACCTTCAGTACCCAGAACTCCACTTAATTCGTCACACTTCCCGCCATGACTGGAAGGATGATTTTGCCGACTGGCCACTCCGGCATAGAATTGAATCCAATCAAAGGGGATACGGCAGGGGCTAAGTCCTTGTCTTGCAGCTTGAGTTGCTTGAAAGTTTCATAGTACATAATTTCACACGAACTGCCTTGGTCAATCAGAATCCGCTTGACGTCAAAATCCTTGACTCGGAGAGTGACGACCAAGGCATCATTGTGTGGGCAATATATTCTGTCCAAGTCTTTATCCGAAAAGGACATGATGTTTGTGGCTTCTGTCCTCCCCTTTTTAACGACTGGTTGGGCACTTAGCACTTCTCTCAAGTGCTCTGCCTTTTTGATTGTACCTCTGAGCTCGCATACTCGCTCTGGTTCAAAGACTCCATGGATCATGTTGATGATGCCTTGTGGCGGGGCGTCGATCGGCATCCCGTTGGGTTTGTTGTGATCTTGGGGGGCTGGCTGCGCCCCTCCCTCTATGTATTTATCCAGGTGGCCCGCCGCCACCAATTCTTCCAGATGCTGCCTCAATGGCGTGCAGTTCTCAGTTCGGTGCCCCTTTTCCTTGTGGTAGGTGCATCCGATCTCATCATAGTCCTTCCGGCCTCGCCTAACTTGGCGAGCCACTTGACGAAAGGCTCGTCTCGAATCTCACTAAGTATACGGTAGATCGGTTTCTTGAACACCGTGGTTATGGCAGTTCGGACTCTCAACCATCTCTTGTCCTGGTCTTCATCATTGTCTCGCCTGCCCCGTCCGTTTTGGTTTCGGCGACCTACCGTATTGACCTTTGCTGAGGTCTTCTTTTCTGGTGCCATGGTCGCGCCAGTCTTTGCTTTGGCACGAGCCCCATCATCTTCTACCCTGATGTGCTGATGCACTCTCTCCATCAGGGCTTCCATGGTGAGGGGTGGTGTCATGGTGATAGAGTCCCTCAGTCTCGACCGAAGGCCTCTTTGTAATCGTAAGAATGGCGAGGTTGGTTGGGCAGTCCCCAATCTGGTTGAATGTCTCCCAGTAGCGACTGTTGTATGACCTCAGAGTCTCCTTATCGCCCATGTCGATGGAGAGTAGCTGGTCGATCTCTACCGGGGTCTTTGTGTTCATTTTGAACCGCTACATTTAACGCCTCGCTAATTGGCGCCAGGAGGCTATCTTGCCCTCGAAGCTTCTCAAACCAAGTCAAGCCTTAGGTCGCCGAGGCTTGAAGGGAATAGGATACATCAACGCCTCATTCCGCAGATACGTACCATAACTCGCGAAGTGGCGAAAGTGGTGTAAGGGTCCGCTTTTCCTTCATATGTCGTGAATTTGGGTTGTAGGAAGCTCGACGGAAGGGCGCGTTCTCAATCTTCGACGAATGGTGAGGTCTGCACTTGCCAATGCCTTATCCGGCGTTCAGATGCCAAGCGCGGCCTTGGCATTCCAACCTCGACGCTTCCATGCGTCGAGGAGCTAATCGCCGCAAGGCAGAACCTTGTGGGGATCGCGCGCCCTAGCGCGCCCTCCTTCCATCGTGCCTTTTCTTCCAACATGGACCTTAGGTCGGACGACCTAGGTAATTCCGTCTGTCTCGACCTCATGATGCGTATGTGAGGGCCAATAGGTACTCCCTCAAGTATGACCTCTCGTGCCTCGCCCTCTCAAACTGGAGGACGAGTCCCGAAGATACGGACGCGTGTCGCCGCCCCGAGGCTTCGCCCTCTGGTTGAGAGGGTGTAGAATCCCTACCATGACCCTCGAGTGGCGAGGGCGCTTTCTTGTTGTGCCCTCTCCTGCCGCCACTTCTTTCCTTTCATCTGGCGCCAGAGATTCCATGTCCGCCGCCATCTTACGGATCGATTCGTCTTGCTTTCTCTCGACGCGATCCTCCGTAATTTGAGGATCAACTCGGCGCTTTTGTCTTTCCGGGCTTTGCGAACGAGAGGGATGAGGGTCGCTATTCCTCCTTCGCCCTCGCATCCCTCCCGAATTTCGCCTTTGTGGTTCCGTGTTCGCCATGGAGGGACCAAAGGTAGGCTCGCGCTTTGCACCTCCTTCGAGTTTGTCCGTCAATGGCGATCGAGGCAGTTCTTCGTTGTTCGCCATTGATGTTCGAGAAAAACTTGATCAAGAGGTTGTTCCTGTCTGCTTTTCCCACAGACGGCGCCAATTGTACGGGAAAGAAATACACCTTCTCGTATAATCCTGTTGATCAAGTCTGCGTTCTTCGTACGACGGCGTTCCACCACCTGAAAATACAAACGTGAGCTAGCCGGCGAGTGTGTGCCGGAAACCTCTCCGATGCCTAAGTCAGTAAGCCAGACAGGAAGGCAAAAGCTCAATGTATTCAGGGAGCCAAAGTTGCATTACCTCTCCAAAGGTGATATTGGTGAGCTTATATAGGTTTCACGTGGCACAATCCTGGTGGGACTCTTACTCCTTCAAGTGTAGAGTCCTTCTAGGATTACACCTCCTTGCGTAGAGTCCCCCTAAGATTCATATTCCTGGAAGACAATGCTTATCCTCCAACACCCTCCCTCACTGCTTAAACCAAGTGAGATGGTTCTTCCACGGCCGAACTACCATACGACCGGAGTAACATTGCCGTATTGAATAGGCAAGTCTGGCCGAACTAACTCCTAGTTCAGCTCTCTCAATCCTCGCTTCTACTCCGGTTTCACGTGCCAAAACCGGACTATCCACATAAGGGTCCGACCGAACGATCATGGCCTAAGTAACCTCTAGCCTGGCTCCTACCTTCCTTTCTCTTATCTCGGTGTTCCCATGCTAAGACCGAGCTATCCATAAGAGTGGAGCCGAACTCACTACTGAGGACCGAATTCTTCACAACACATCTTCTAACCGAAGTAGAAACAAACCTTGCGTGACCGAACTAACCACCATGGTCGCGACCGGTCCAACTCAGAGGCTATTTCTCCAGACCGAAGTAACTCATAGGGCCATTCTATTCGGCCTCTTTTACTATGGCCCATAACGGCCCAATACCCAGCTCGGCCTAATTTGCGTATAAATTGCCCTCTCAGATAAGTTTCTTGAAAAAAAAAATGGCAAAAATAATAACCACTGTTCGTCATTTTTTCAAGATTGAACTCCCGAATATATGACTGAAATTCAGAAATACAGGCCCGAACATTGTTTATTTGTTCAGAAACAGGTAACCGAACATTTCTTATTTGTTCGGAAATAAATAACCAAAGCAGCAATAGAAGTAGGCAAATAAATGAGGTCATCGAACCACCCTTGGGTGGTCGATCGGCGGGTGAAATCCTATCCAATTTTACTCACACAAAGAGCATATAAGTACGGTGAGGCCATAAATGAATAATAGAAAACCAACTAAAGAAGCATAAAAGTGAATTGTGTTGTGTGTGTAATAAGAGGTAATAAAAAAAAATCAAACAGTTTAACAAACCTCGTAATGAAGTAGAAAAAAAAACTTCTTAATCACCACAAAATTTTTCAATTGATTTTGGGAAGTTCTACCGTTGTGGGTTTTGTTAGCATTTTGGAAGAAAGGCTTTTTGGGGGGTGGGTGGTGTGGAGTGTAGGGGTGTGCATTTGAATAAATGCAATGTTTTTACAAAAATAATTTTGGTATTATTTGGGAGGAGAAAAGATATTTTAAGGGTTTTACAATTTATAAGTGAAGGTCCAAAATAATTGATAGGGTGTTAATAACAACATTCTATTTTTACAAAGGGTAAATTACATTTTTCCCTTTGGTTGATCAAAATTTTACTTTAATTCTTATTGTTTCAATTTAAATAAAATGATCCTTATCATTTAAGTTTAATTTTAATTTGATAATTCCGTCCAAATAGTCATCAATTTTTTTTATGCATACATCTTAAAATAATAACACGTGTAACAAATTTATTAATTTTAACAAAATAATCAAATTAAAATTGAAAGTGTACAAACCAAATTATTTGAAAAGCAAGGCTAGAGATGCAAAAAATTCTATCAAATATTCATATGGATGTGTTGGGTCTCACACCTATGTAAATGTGGTAAACATTTTGATTAAATATTTGAAATCTCTTACATTTTATTTATTCAAATTAAAATAATAAGAAACAAAATATATTTTAAATTAAATTACACTAGTTAAAAGGATAATTTACTCTTTTAAATTACATCTAATCTCCCAAGTTACAACTAAAAGTGGCTGAGCCTAAATAACGAATTCAACTTTAACCCAAATTAATTTCATTTTTTTTTTTCTTTTCTTGCAGTGCAAGTGAAATAGTTTCAATTTGGACTTCGATAAAAGATTAGTGTTACTCTAGTTTAAAAGTGGGACTTATTTTTCAAACCAAATGATATGACAATTTATTAAAATATTTAAAGTAATTCTTTCTCGTGTTTCCTTTGTTTGTCAATCAATCGTGTTTCCTTTGTTCGTCAATCAATCATCTTTTTCACACATTATTGAATTTAAAAAGTAAATTTTATATCATTTTCCTTGATAGAATACAATCACAACCCAAGCAACAAATATGTTCTTTAAAATATTATGATGTCATGTTATATTAGGAAAATATTTGAGACGTCTAAAATGTCTTCTCTAATTTGATCCATGATAAATTGTAATTTTTGGCATTTCTCGAGAGAAATAAAGAACTGAGAGAAGAGTGAAAAAATCATAAATTATAAACATCATTAATAGAATAACAAAGAATAGAAATTATGTTATTCAATTCTGATTTTAAACCAACATACATGTTATGAAAAAAAAAAAAATTAGAAAGCTGATTGGACTCACTAACATGATTAACAAGTGCTGGTAATAACAATAAAAAAACCTTATATGCTGAAAATAATGAGCTTGTGTTGAATCTTCAATCTCTTCTAATGACTTTTTGTGTGTTTATTCAACAAATTCAAACTTCATTCAATTTTTCTACGTTAAGCTCGAGTCAAGCAAATTACATAGGATTGAACTGTTAATCCTATCAAATTTATATTTTTTCAGTTTGACTTGGACAAATATAATTTTGTTGAACTCATTCAAGTTGCATACCTACATGTATCTTTAAATATCTAGACAATATATCCAAAAATTAAAATTGTTCTTTGATTATTAGACGCCTAATTATTGTATCAAATACATAGCTTATGAAGTGTCCATTCAGCAATTAACTAGTCTTTTAGTTTTATTTTAGCTTTCGATTTGGCTCTTAAAATTTTAATTGTTTTTATTTAAAACTTTCTACTTTTATGGAGATCTTTTAGGGCCTGTTTGATTTCAAGATAATTACATAGGATTGGATTGTTAATCCTATCAAATTTATATTCCAACGTTTGGATCACACAAATAACATCCGACTTAGTAATATGTAAGATTCTTAATCCTACAAAATTGTAATATATTTAATACCAAAGGAGGGTAGGTATTAACAATTCCACACATAATTATCCTATGAGATTATTAATCCCATCACTAATACTCCACCTCATCAAACATGGCCTTAGAACATAGTCATTTTGAATGTGTTTAGTGTGGGCGTAGTACATGAAAACTGTGCTGACCTAAGTTAAATGCAATTATGATTAGTGAAATTTATTTCGATCTCACATTTGCTAAGAAAGGTGATGACCATGTACATATAAGCTTCTAGAGCACTCTCTCCTTACAAAACAATTTTCAATAGTAGGTTCTACCCCTTCATGTCATTGGTATCTCATTACTATCAAAGCCAATCACCACACCAAGTATGGGATCGTATGAGTGTTGTTCTGTGGTTCGAGCCATGGAAGACGTGACCTATATGTTGGATTAAGACACTTTCAGGGCTTCAAACACTAATAGGTGAGTGCGTGCCATTGCAGTGCAACTAATGCTCAAATAAATTAATTTGTTGCCCAGATAATTTTCAAAACAAATTTGAGTAAAATTTTTATGGTTTTGAAGCCATAAAAATTGGCAGCAGTGCAGAACAACTTTTCAGGCATAATTCCATCAGGCAAACCAACTCCAGAGTTTTACTACTTTTTTTTCTTTGTTTCATTGGCAACAACAATGAACTATACATGTGCAAATCTACTAATAGATCAAAAGAAATTTTGCATTGAAGATTATGCACCCAAATATCCTAAACATGATGTCAAAATGACAACAACAAAGAAAGTGGCTGGATAACATGAAGCAGTTCTACGTAAGCACGGTTGGACGCCTTTGACGCACTGTTGGTTCATTCGCATTCACATTCACTCTTACGGATATATATGAGCTTGTAACAGTGACATTTCTATGTAGTGTAAATTTCTGTAGGATCTTGTTCATTAACCCATCTAGAAAATCTTAGCACTGTCAGTTCATTCGCATTCACTCTTATGGATTCATATGAACTCATAACAGTGAAATTTCTCCATGCAGTGAAAAATTCTGTAGGAACTTGTTCATTAACCCAACTTGATAGTTTTAGTCTCTCTTCACACGCGCACACAATCTGATACACAATGTTTTACTTCCAACGTCACATCCCAGAAAAGTTCAAACACAATAGGACTCTCCACCATATATAAATAAATAAAAATCACCAAAAACATGGTGAGCCAATCTGAAGAAAATGGTATTCATCTGGGCAAGCTGGAAAATGCTTTTTATACCAATTCTTACCTCACTGCCAAAGGCCACAGCAAATGCCTTGTTAGTCTGCCAAAAACAAAACAAAACCAAAAAATGCTAATTACATAATATTAAGGAATTACATGGAACAAGACAAACATTTCATAGAAGGGAAAGCTGAAGCAGTGTCCAAAAACATTAGACTCCAATATTTTAACAACATGTTCAACAAGCCCTTGATGCTAATTCTAACTCGGAGTACTGACAAGTCATTTCAGGGTACATAATTTAATGGATTAAATACAGTTCTGCATGAGTTTGAGAAATATTATGAACAAATTCAAAAGTGAACGAAAAAATTTCACACCAAAGAATCCACAACCAGAATGAGTCTAGTATTCCCATTTCTTCATCTCCATGCCATCTGGAGGGCTTCCTTCCACCTTCTTGGACCCCACTTCTTTCCAGTTTGTCGATAGCACTGTCCCATTCGACTCAACCTGTATTATAACCAAACAAAATACAATATTACTTGGTTTACTGATAGAATCCATGAACAATAACGCTCCTTCTGTTTTGTTTGTTTCAGCAAAAAATATTTTCCAAGAAAGAAAACGTTTTCCTATGTTTGGTCGTGTCATTAAAAGTAATATACTAATAATTGTATTAGTGGTTGAGGCAGAGGTGGTGGCGGCTGAAGCAGTGGCAAAGTGGCAGGGGGGTGGGGTGGGGCAGCGGCCGGAATGGTGGAGGGAGTGACGGTGACAGTGGCAATGCTAGCATGATGGCATTGATAAAACACTACTCTGGAAAACGTTTTTCACCTTTTAGAAGTGAAAAACATTTTTTGCCCAAATAGGTTTGTTTTCTGTTGACCATAAAAAGTGTCCCATTAACTCTTGTTCTTCATTATATCAAATGCCAGAAAATGGAAGAAAAAAATCCGGCCAAACAAACGCAACGTAATGCACACTCATCTTTCTTGGATTTTTTTTCCCTTTATAAATTTTATTTTATTTGGTGTAGCAAGTTAAACACCAGTCACCAACAATCCCACTAAATGGTTCAAATATAAAGTGATTGTATATCTTACAAAAGATTTGCTCATTGCTCTTCTGGTGTCCTCATCAGCATCTTTATATATGTCCCGGAAAAATTTGTTCAAAGCTGCATCGCCATCCAACTTTTCGTCTTTCTCCTGACATTCAAACCACCAGTGAGTCATGCCAAAACTGAATTTGAAGCTTCAAACTATTTGATCGATCTAACCCAGTCAAACATGACAAGACCAGAAGTTTTCAGGCAGACCTCTTTTTTCACTTGAGCTTCCAGTTTATCCCAATCTACTCTATTTGGCTTTGAGGAAGGGTAAATAGGCCTTTGAGTACCTAAAAAATGCAGAAGCAGCCAATGTGGGAACCAGTGAAAAAGCACATAAATGAGACATACGATTCTGCAATCATGATCTCCAAGGGGGCTGTTTGGTGTAGGTATTTGTAAGCTGAAAGCTAATAATCAGAAGTAAGTGCCCAAAGCACCCCTCTCCCAGTTTCCAAATAATCACTTTTTTCAGCTTATTCAAGTTATTTATGTCTAATAAACTGTAAACATAAGTTGAACCAAACAATTTGACACAAACTCTCAAAATAAAAAAAGCTATAAGCCGCACCAAACAACCCCAAGCTACCAAACAGGATTTTAATATAAGTGTCTCATTCTAATAACTCAACAATAGCTCCACTCATAAGATGATCAAAACATCAAACTCCATTGAATTCTAACCCCATCATTGAAGTCCAATGGAATCAGAGCATGGACAAAAAGCTTTATGATAATTAGGGCTGCAAATGAACTGAACTATTCACGAACAGGTCAGGCTCGGCTCGGCTCGGCTCGGCTCGGCTCGTTAAGGGCTCAACTCAGCTCGGCTCGGCTCGACTCATTTATCAGGCTCGTTTAGTAAACGAGCCGAGCTCGAGCTCGAATAAGCTCAGCTCGTTTATCTTTATTTAAATTATATAATGAATATATTATTTATATATTAAATAATATATAAATATATATAAATAATAGTATAAACACATACATTATTTATATATTAAATAATAATAAAAAAAATCTTATTGAGCCAAGCCAAGCTTAAGTTTCATTAATATTAACGAGCCGAGCTTGAGCCCAGTTACTTATCGAGTTGGGCTCTCGAGCTCAATAAACAAGCTCGATAAGCAAACAAGCCGAGCCGAGCCGAGCTCGAGCTCAACAAAGCTCGGCTTGGCTCATTTGCAGCCCTAATAATAATTGAAGAATGCAAAATGTAAATAATACAAAATGTAACATGACAAATGACCATCTCCCATAAAACAAAAACAAAAACAGAAACAAAAAAAAATTGATACAAGTAATATCAGATATGGTTGAAGAGCTAAGGCAGTCAATTACTACTGCACTCCTACTTCTGGGTTACTACAGAATGTCCTGGATTTTTAATCTTCATTTATTATTTTTTTGTCTGATTCAGAAGTAACATAGTTCACCCATAACAAAAAGTTGGAAAGATTTATTTAATAGCACTTTTTTTCTTTTCCTTTTTTTTTTTTTTTTGAACGGAGTTCTTAGCAAGAAATCAGATAATTAAATCCAGCATCAGTTGATCAATGAATCATCTTCTGTGCTTCAAACTGTAGTCCAGGTTGAAATTACCACATTTACAAGTATGCTAACCTACCTGATGATACATTTATCCTCTGTAGAACAGTATTTTCCTTGTTGAATTCCAGAGTTGTCCAAGTTATGGCTTCAGCTTTAGCAAGGCGGATTTCAATCTTTGTTGACAAGACTTGATACTTGCATTTTGAAGGAATTATCTGTTCAACATGCAACAGAACACAAAAGAAAAGGCTGGCATCAAGGGTGCAACTGCTACCAATGCATAAGACAGAACAATATTTGGTAGAAGATGAATTAAAACATCATTATGAACAATGAGGGGGGAAATTATCCTCTCTTGACAAGTAACATGAGGGGTTCTAGTTTTTTTTTTTTTTTTTTTTTAAAGTCAGCTTTGCAGAATATAGACTTGCTACACAAACATTTTCCTATTTTCCTGATTTTAAGTCCACAGAAAGTGTTATCAATATTACTCTAGGCATCTAAGCTTTCAACACACTCTTCAATTGAGCATACGAAAAAAAGGTCCACACAAGAATCACTGGGCAATAATAAACAACATGAAGTTTGTGTATTACCTTTCCAAATAACCGAGGTTGAAAAGTGTATACATCATCTTCACCGGAAACATCAATGGTGACACTCAGCTATGAAGCAGCCAAATAAAAGAAAAAGAATGGGAAAAGAAAATAAATTTTTTCATTTAATCAGCACATATTTCTACCAAAAAGTTTAAAGAAACAAGTTGTGAAAAGAATATATATATATATATTTTTGTTAGAATATAAAAATATATGTATATATTGTGTACAAAATTTATATATGTCAACATACTATTTGTTCACCGAATTCAACCGATACACTTTCAGCTGGTACACCCTTTGCAAATACAGTAACAACAACTTCCTCTGGTTTCTGGTAAAATTCATGCCTGCACAAAGATTGTACATTAAATTAATATAGTATTTATCAAGGACGGAACATAATTGTGTCATATCATTTTGTAAAGACATCCAACTTCTTAACAAGAAGTTAAATCATAAGTTTTGCCACATCACAAACATTGCTAAAGAACATGTCCCTATCCTGAATTACAAAACTTGCAAATATCAAGTAAACACAGCAAGTAGCCACTACCTGTATTTTGGTTTGGTTGATGATACCACTGGCTGAGCAGCTTTTGTAGTTTCAACAGTTTTATCAGTCAATTCAGAAGCCGGAGGAATTGCAACACTAGTTGGAGTTTCATTCAACGACTGCTTGGGTAGCTCACCATTTTCCTCTGATTGAGAATGCAAAATCCACCAATCAGAGACCAAATTTGAAGATGTCACTAAATTGTCCTATTTCTTACCCCTATGACAATAATCTTATATATCCCCCCCTTTAAAAACACACCATCATACCTATCCAAAGGAAATCTCAGAAGTATTGTTATCATAAACCAGTTGAATCATCCACCTAAAAAAACATGAATTATAGAAGTATCACAATTTTTCTATTTCATCGAGATTTGTCAAGAATACTCTTATGTTTCATTATCACCTGCAAATTTTGATTTTATATGCTGCAATCAATGGTATTCAAGCATTCAAATGTTCTTATAATTATCAAGCTACAAACTATCCTGTATTAGCTAGTTGGACTGCACATTTTGTGTTACATTCTATGCTTAAGAGAGCTACATTATGTTACCTGGAATGTGATTCTATGCTTAAGAGAGCTACATTATGTTACATGGAACGTGAATCATTCTGGTACGTAGAACGAGAACTTAGTACACCACATACTCTAAATTGCGTTACGATAGGGGTAGGCCTGTATAATTTACACTGTAACTATTTGAAGTACTTTTAGTCTAGAGAATCCTTTTTAACAATTAGATATCCAATAAAATGTATTTCTTTTTTCTTCAAATTAATCATATGGCAACACATTTTTATAACATTATGACTCATTTTTTATGTTTTGTCATGCTAAAATTTCACTCACCTTAGATTTTTATTTGTTATATTTGACTTTTTTTACTCCCAAGGAAACCTTTGTTTGGTTACAATTTTCATAAACTATTTTTAAATGAATTTTCGTTTGTTTTATACTGAACTTTTTTCATATTTTGGTCAAATTTTTTATTTTGTAGATACATCAAGATTGGAGGCATCTAAAAACTAGAAAATTTTAACTAAAATATGAAAAAAAATTCACTAAAAACAAGTGAAAATAGGACAAAAATGCGTACAAATTTTTGTTCGAATTTTCATCAATTTCTATTTTTTAAAAATATTTTAGTCAATTTATTTTACTTTTTAGAACCATCTGGATTAGGTGCATCTAAAAAAAGTACAAAGAATTGATTAAAATATATATTAAAAAATCACTAAAAATAAATAAAAACTCATCTAAAAACAGTTTTTAAAAAATCAAACCAAACGGACACATTTTTTAACAGACTTGTGGGATCGCTTTGGATAACCAAATTTACCGTTTTGGAACACAAGTGTCCCATGTTTTCGGAATGAGCGCTCCAAAACGTAATTTGCTAAGGTATCAAAGGTTTTTGGTAACACCGATGGCGACCACAAATATACAGTGAAGAGATAAAATGGCATAGATTCTCCAGACACCAAGCTAGAAGTTATTAGGTTTATGCAATAGTAATATCACAAAATAATATTATATATATCCCATATTGGATTTAACACAGTTTCCTATAGAAAAAAAAAAAAAACACCAAAAAAGTGGGAAAAGGAAAAGTTCCTTTTTCTTATTGTTTCTTGGCCATCTTCCAGCCATACCTCAAAGGTAGATAACTTAAAATTTTCATATTATATTCCATTAGATGATGCAAGCACGAAAACATTGTAAAATGTGCAATTGTAAAAGAATTGAGAAGAAATTAACGCATTGAAATGACAGTAATTCTATCTTTCTGTTCTACTCTTCTCCAGTAATCCTTTAAGAAGAAGAAAGGGTATCAGGCTGTGTGAATATAAGAAGGGTGGGTGAAGAGCTTGTAGTCTAAAAAATGCTTTTGTTGAATGTGAGTCATTATTCAAATAATGAACTATCAATTATCTACTTCGACCTCTCTAATAGATTTCTACAGTTTGGTTATAGCCTTGTTGTTTTAAGTTCAAAGAAAATTGGAGGGAATTTTTTTTTTTATAACCTAATGTTTGGGCCAGCTTGCACACACCTCAACTAATCCTGGGACCCCCTAAAGCTAACCACGGGGCAAACCTCTAGTGGCCCCTTGGGGTGACTTGAACTCAATACTTTAGATCTTATTCTCAAGTCTTTACCGCTTGGCCAACCCTATGGGTTAATTGGAAGGGAATATTGAAAATTTACTTTTGTAAAGACCAAGTTGTAACCAAAAGAGAATATTCTGCGCCTAAGACTACTAGGTATTTTGTGAACATTTTTCATAAAAGATTACGAAACTTTTGACTAAATTTACAAAATAATAACCATGAGGATTAGTAAGAGGCAAAGAAGTACCTGCAATGTGCTCATTGCTTTCTTTGATCAAGTTAGTGAATCTCAAATCATCTGGAGCCAAAGAAGCACCTGTTTCCAGGGCAGCTTTAGCAGTCTGATATTCTTCAAGCTTGATACATGCAGTACTGTAAGATGAAAGAAGAAAAAATGCAAAATACTTTTTGTAAGAGGAAAACGAAAAAATATGTTTATTCAATCAGAACCATTGTGATCCAAAGTAGAATCAATAGGTGATGGGAAGAAAACGATACCACTAGTTCAAAAGGATTAATACTTGAAAGAAGTGGATCATAAATCTTAAGCCAAGGCATTGGAAAGAATGGTGATAAGTGTACAATGTCTAATAATCTACTACAAAACAGTGGCATGCCCTATTAGGAATGGCAACGGGGTGGGGCCGGGGACTACACTCCCCGTCCCCGATCCCCGAAAGTGATAAATTCCCCGTCCCCGTCCCCGTCCCCGTCCCTGTCCCCGATCACCGGAGGGGAACCCGTTGCCCCCCCCCCCCCCGGGGACCCCCGATCGGGGATTAGGTTTCCCCAACCCCGAAATATCCCCGATCTTTTTTCTTTTTTTTTATTTTGTTCAACACAACACAAGACAAGAACAAAAAAAAAATTAAATCTGTTTTCATCATCATCATCATCATCAACAATCTGAATCAACAACAATCATCAACTTAAAATAAAAAATAAATAAAATAAAAAAACTGAAATTGAAGAGAATCACTTCATTTGATTTCATCATCATCAACAACAAAAAATCTGAAATTTGAAAAAATAAAAATAAAAATAAAAATAATAATCTGTTTTCATCATCATCAACAATTTGAAATCTGCAAAAAAAAAAATAAAATAAAATAAAACAGAATCACTCATAGAAATCAAGAAAAACTCTAGATCGTTGAGGATTTAATCTGTTTTCATCATCAAGAAAAATTTAACCTCACTTCTGAGGGGCGGCGGCGGTGATGCCGAGGGAGTGGTGCCGATGCCGAGGAGGCTGGCTTGCTACAACTCTAGATCGTTAAGGAAGATGAAGGTGAGAGGACGACGAGGATGATGAAGGTGGTTTCGGCGATCCACGAGGTTCCGGCGATCGGAGATTGCGACACCGCGCCTGAAACCCTAGATAGAACCCCTTCATTACCGCTACTGCTCGATCTACTGAAAGAGAGAGGGAAGAGAGAAACCGAGAGAGAAAGAGAGAAAGAGAGAGAGAGGGGGGGAGATCGAGAGAAGTGTCGTCTCTGTCTCTGTGTGTGTGTGTGTGTGTGATTGTGTAATGTTTTAGGGTTTAGTTTTATATATATATATATAGGGATAAAATGGTAATTTTACTTTAAGGACAAACGGGTCGGGGACGGGCCAGGGGGGGCTTGGACACTTATCCCCGTCCCCAGCGCTAAACTGATCAGGGATTGATTTTTTAATACAATCCCCGTCCTGTCGGGAGTATTTTTTGGAAAAAAACTGCTCAAATCGGGGTCGGGGGATCGGGTCCCTGTCGGGCCGGATTTAAATTGCCATCCCTATGCCCTATCACCACTTGGGCTACACAGTGACAATACACAGCCTACAAAAACTCTCACCAGAATCCCATATTTACCCTTCAATAGAACCGACAACATACATTAAAAGACCCAAAAATTCATCGGGAAAAAGGAAGTGCCAATGGAGTGTGTAATATATGTGCAGATGACCAGAACCCCACCTCAGCATTAGAACAGTTCTTGCTCACATGTATCACTAAGAAGAACTCATATTGGTCCATAAAGTGCTACAAATGACCAATTACACAACTAAAGATAATGGACAGACAAAGGCGGTGCTTCAATCCTGTGTAGTTATACAAAGACATAACTAAACCAAAAATTACATTTCGAAGTCACTATAAATTTTGCAGTAGATCAAAGCTGTCTAGTTAAAGAATGAACTACAGAACTTGAATCTTCTATGAACAATATAAGTTATCACAAGACAAACCAACTAGTAGAAATAAAGTTTAGTAGCATTCAGTGGTCACTAAAACAGGCATCCGTCAAAAATGTAGGGTTGTTTCAACCAGCTGAGAAAGATTATAAGGATCGCATCTTTACCAACTTGAATAAAAACCAATGGCAGCAGTAGCTGTAGCAATCCCGGTTTCAATCCTTCTTTTATGCTTTGCCACTTCGACTGGGCCAGTCAGAGGTCGAGGGGGTAGCGCCCCTTCGCGGGGGTCCAGGAGGCAGCGCCCCTTCGCGGGTCCAAGGGCAAATTCAAAATGCATTCGAAGTTACTTGACCTGTGCCAACAATTCACTACTTTATAAGCATTTGGACACAAAATGTTTCCTCTCTCAGCGATGTGGGACTCAAAGAGTGGACGAAAATGTTGTGCCAAACGACGTCGTTTGGTGCGTTTGTTGGAAGTCCCACATCGATTACAAAATACATTTTAAGGTGGACAAACTTCTATATAAGTGCAAGTGCAGAGGGTTAGCTTATGGGCTTCTATGGTTCTTTCTTGGTTTAATGAGCCATTACGAGCCGAGCTCAAGTTATAAATTTTAGTTGTGCCGAGCTGGATTTTGGCCATAGTTCCATTGGGATTTTGGCCATAGTTCCTTCGCCAAAGTTGTGTAATTTCTCAAGAGCTTTGTTGTGTGTGGTGGAGATCGAGTTTCATCATCGTTGATTTTGGGGTTTCAACTCTTTTCATCTTCTCCATTTGAGCTCCGAATTTGAGGTAGGGATTCCTACTCATTCTTATGTGTTTTAACATAAATGTTGAGTTATTTGTATAGATGGTTTGATTTGGGAACTTAAGGTTGGAGATGTATAATGTTAAAAACAGGGATTTTGTTCAATTAACTCATACCTGTGTGTTTGGAGTTTAAAATGGAGATTATTAATGTTTTTGATAATATTTGAGACTTTGGGTCAATATTGAGAAAAAAGGAAAAAATGTCATGTTTGGGTATATTTGGGTCATTACTGTAATTAATGACAATTAATACGGAAATATGAAATTGAGTTGGAAATAATAAAATCGACTCAATATAAGGTAGAATAGTGGAGTTGGATTCATTAATCACTCACTTTGAAATGTTGAGATTATGTATAACTATTGTAGCATTTATTTTCTGTTTAGAAATAACTGCTTTGGACTATCGATAAAGGATAGTCTTAATTATTGTAGACAATGCATGATACTTAGGCAAACTAAAACTAATCAATTGAAATGTCATCGAATATGACGATTGTGATTATACATCAAATTTGTGTAATAAATGAACATTTATATGATGATGTTTATATACATTGTGTTGTGTGGGAGGAGATAGGAGATGTACTCTACGGTTTAAGGGAAGATAGGGGATGGACTCTTAAACCGGATGCTGTTTGGGAGGAGATAGGGGATGTACTCCACGGTTTAAGGGAAGATAGGGGATGGACTCTTAAACTAGATACTGTTTGGGAGGAGATAGGGGATGTACTCCATTGATACAGCAAATAAGTGTATCTATTGAAGTATTGATATAGCAAATCTGTATATCATATATAAAGTATGGAAGTATTTTGTTTGAGATTGATACAACAAATATGTGTATCTATTGTGAAGTACGAAATGTTTAATTTGAGTCTTTATCTCACTTGAAATGGAAGTACTGTTGATATGAGATGTGATCTCACTTAAAGGGTATGGCCAGGTTCTGAGCCAGGATTATGAATTAAGAAATGGAAATTATTATGAAACATGGATACATTTGTCATGTAATTGAAATGGATTATGAATTAAGAAATGGAAATGATTATGAAACATGGATACATTTGTCATGTAATTAAAATGGATTATGAATGGATATATGTGAGTCAAACATTTATCGAATGCTTATGTTTTAGTTATTGCTCATATTATGTTTAGCATATCTCTACTGGGCTGTTAGCTCACCCTATACGGGAATATCATTTTCAGGTGTAGGTGAGATGTTACCTCCAAGGCAATAGCATGGATGGTCTCTTGGGAAGCAAGAGTTTCCTAGTTATGCTTTATGCGTGCATGAGTGTTATTTGTAAAGCCAAGGGCTTAATGTGTAATGAGCGAAACTCTATTTGTGTAACCAAGCAATATCTTGGAAATATGAAAGCCTATATGGCATTTAATTGCTTGTTAAACAGTGAACTCTGATATATGAATTTATGTTGTTTCTTATATTTATTCCTCATATAAGTTATCTTTATTGCAATATTTCGGGACTTGACAGTAGCGGTGCCATAGGTCCTGTCAGGGGTAGGGTTGCAAACAAGCCAAAGCCAAGCCGAGCTTTTGAGTGTTCAAGCTTGTTTATTAAGAATTAGTCAAGCTCTTAAATAATCGAGTTCGAGCTCGGCTTGTCACATATTTAAGAAACTCGAGCTCGGCTTGAACCAAGTCGATTACATAAATGAGCCGAGTTCGAGTTCGAGCTCAAGCTCGAGCTTGAAAAAAAAAATGAAATGAAAATACTTTATTTATTAAGATGAAAAATATAAAATTATGAGAAAAATACACGAAAATGTTTATATTAATAATAAATTTCATCAAACAAATATGTAAATTTACACAAACACTAAATACAAATAGAAAAATAAAAAAATTATTTGATATATTATTAAAAATAAATATTAATTTATTTTCTTCATATTCACAAACCTTATCGAGCTAAGCTTGGTGCTACTCAAGCTCAACTCGATTAATAAACAAGCCTAACAATTGAGCTCAAGCTCATACATTTAGTAAATGAACCAAGCTTAAACGAGCTGAGCTCGATTTGTTCATGAACAGCACAGTTCGTTTGCAGACCTAGTTAGGGGTACCGCATCTAACACTTGGACTTCTTTAATTAGAGTGTCAAAAGAAAGAAGAAAAGTGTCCACTATACCATGATATGAAATTTGAACATAGTTTAAGTGAAAGCTAAACTTCCCAGTAAAAGTGCAACATTAATGTGGTCCAATTTTTTCCCATAGCATTTCCAGCACATTTAATGTAGAACTTCAACTTCCATTGGGAATAAAAACTCATATCTACTTTCTAATTGTAATGCACACCAAATAGAGCCTTGACTAGATGTGAGTTTCTAAAGGTGTTTAGCAAAAGCCCAAAAAAAAAATCATAATGCATTTTTTTAATCCCAAAGAGTAATGTTATTTTCCAATAACAAAATTTAAAAACTATCAACATTTCATTCAGCTAGAATGCATTCTAAGTCCCCGCTAAACCTAACATATTTTTCTTAAAGAAAGCTTTATCGATGTGATGCATTCTTATAATGCAAACAAATGCAACATATATGTAACAACCCTCATACTGATTATCGATAAACTGCTGAATTAGCTACTGGTTACTGTTAAACAGAACTGATAATGACTGATAATTGAATTAACCGAAGTACTGAATGGACTGATTGAAATCGAAACTGAAATTGAATAAGTTTATCTATTGAATTGCATATTGCATCTGTTTAATTGATTAATTATCTGTTTGAATTCATATGTTTAAACTGCTAATTGAAGGCCTTATCGGCGGCCGAATTAGAAACCGTTTAGAGTTTTGGAGTCAGTAGAATATTTGTGATTTAATGGTATATTTACCTGAAAATTGATTAGGAATGATTAAACTAGATTAAAATGAACTAATTGCAAACTTAGGCTTAATTACCAAATTGCCACCAATAGTGGACACTTGTTTATTGATTTTCAAGAGCCTTATTACACTTGAAACAACTCATTCTATCAGCCATTTCCTTGTGCCCAACCGACCATAGAGAGAAGGGAGTAGAGAGAGTTGATTTCATCTTGTATTTTGGCTTTTTGACTTGAAGAATTGAAGAATTGTTAGAGAATTGCCAAATTAAGCCTCCAAACCTTGAATGCAAGACTTAGGTAAGAGAATACAACCCTTTAATTGTGAGTTTAAGCTAATTCTTGCCAAATTGTTGGGTTGAGTCTTGTCTTAGTCCTAGCATGTTGAAATAGAACATAATTCATGCATGCATGTTTGAAGTGATGAGTTTTAAAGTGTTTTCATGGTAGATTGTACATGCATGTCCATGTTTAAGCTAAAGTCCATGTTTTCATTTTGTTTTCCAACTATTGAGCTCATTAGAGCAAGATTTGAACCTTGAATTTGGTTAAAAACTCATGCATTGCATGTTTTAAATGGTTCTTGAAAATGGGTTTGAATTTTGGATTTAATTGACTCACCTTTGGGGCTTGAATTCATAAAGTGGCTTTTGAAACTTGTTATACATTGTTTTGGGATGTATTTTCCAGAATCTGAGCCCAAGAGGTCGAGAATTGAGTTAAGAATGCTTGGTTTGAGCTTGGGAGGCAAATCTAGAAATTCCAGATTTGGCTTCTTCGCTCGAAGAAGGATTCTCGCCGAGCGAGCACCCTTTATTCAGTCTCCGCCGGCGAGCATCGGCGTGTATCGCGTAAAAATCCAACAACCAAGATTTTTTTCATTTCTTGCATCGCCGAGCGGCGAAGAATTCTCGCCGAGCGAAGTTTTGATTTTGGAAGCTCGCCGGCGAAAGCATCGCGAGAAAAATCGAGCATCCAAGATTTTTATGTTTCATCGCATCGCCGGCGAAGGATTGTTCGCCGAGCGAATCCTTTGATTTTGCAACCTCGCCGGCGAAGGAAGGCTTCGCCGAGCGAGACCCCTGTTAAAGAACTTTTGAAAAATGCCTTCCAACCGTATTTTTGCATCCTCATCCCATCCTAGGCATTCTTAGGCCTAGTTTTAGACATCTTAATGAGGTTTTAGACATAGAACCACACCGAGGAATTTAGGGATTTAAATATCATCCTTCCCACTGTGAAAATTAGTGTCTGTTCTATTTGTTAACTGCTTAGGGTTGGCTCTCGGGGACGCTCTAGCCGCTATTAGCCCAATCTCTATGAGTAACAATTGTGTAAAGATACGTTCAAAATGATTATCTTTGAATCTCGAATCGAATCTGTCTATTGAATCGCTATTGTTTCTTGAATGAATGTATGTCTGATTCTCGAATCAGATTGTGGCATCCTTAGCAATTCTTTATCGTTACTGAGCTCGCTTGCTTCCTTGTGGAACCATACTGCATCTTGATTGATGGCCATCATTCTTGTTGGGTTCATAAGACCCCATTCCTTTTGGACCTACTATTTATAGGCTAATGGGTGTACCACATATGAGATCGATTGATTGAAATCTTGAAGATCAAATATCATTTTAATGAACTGATTTACATCTTGTAAGGACATTCATTCATAACCTCTTACGCATTGTGTTATTCCGGACTTTAGCTCACCGCTTATATATATATGTAGGTTCTCGGCAATGCCGAGATAGGAGCGTGGGTTGGTCCCGCTTTGTCAAGCTTGACCTATGTGCCTCACCGCGAGGTTCCGAGTTGCCATGCTATGGCTTGGGGTTTTTGTGTCCCCATCGGTCTCCTTCTTGTTTTGTACCATCAGATAGACATCTCTCGCTTTCTTGTCATCTGCTAGAGGATTAGGCCCCGTCTTGAATGTTTGTAAATGATTGTATAGACTGTACTGTTCTGAACTGTATGAATGCATGAAAAATGTTTTGGCATCTGATTTTCATACCAATGGACACTAGTTATTTATCAGATTGGCTTCCGCCAGCCTCAGATTGCTTAATCAGACATCGTTAGCAGCCTTCGAATCTGACATCTTGGCGATTCTGCTAAACCCAATTAGGGCCGGGTTTGGGTCGTGACAATATATGACATGGTCCAAAGCACAAGCACATAAAAACCATGCCATTGACACTCTGGAATCAAAAGAGTTTAAGAGAGAGAGAGAGAGAGAGTGAGAGAGAACCACCCTAAAAAAAACTGTATATATGACATGCTTCCACTAACTTGATTGAAAGCACCTTAAGGAAAGCATACATGTACAACTCTAAATTTATATCAAGAAATCTGCAAGAAGTACATTTCTGCCCACGATGAGGAAAGCTTTTTAGCTTTTTTTGGCTAAAATAGCACTAAAAGACAAAACAGGCTAAAATAGCTAACAAGACAAAATGTCACATCGAACTCATAATCATTTCACTTTTTTTTTCACAAACATCACATCCAACTAAAAAAAATCCAATCATCTTCCCAAACACAAATTTTAGCCTACTAAAATAGTCAAAAACTAAAATAACCTACTAAAATAGCAACTTCCCAAACACCCACAATATAATCACATGGCAAAAGATAATCAAATTAAAAAATCAAAATATTATAACCTCACTCAACCAAACTACACCTCAAGAAATGACAACATATATGGGAAGTAAGTAATTCAGCCTAAAATGCATACTCCTCAAGGTTGTGATCCCAATGTATCATGCACACTACAAAGATCTCATTGCAAGTCGAAGAAATGCCAGAGTTAAAAACAGCATTTAATATCAGTATATAATATATATATACACCATTTAGGTGCCAGAAATTCAAACATGACCCTGGCAATTACATGCAGATGCATATAGAGGATTTGACAAGTAATTTGACACCATAAGTTACACCAAACAAACATGGAAATATTTAATCTATTAAAAGAATACTCACCCTTTACGTAAGTATGCTTTGGCCATTGAAGGGTCCAACTCAATTGCTTTGTTTGCATCAGAAACAGCCTCTGCTCATAAAATGTGTATGCGGATTAATCACCAGCTTAAAACATATATGAATATAAACCATCACAAGCGCATATAGCCATCATATTAACCAAAATAAAACATGCTTACAAGAATTTGGAAATATTAGTTTCAATAGCCGAGTGCAAAGGAGACAAATTTAAACAGAAACACAAAAATGCTGGAAAATAAGAAAACAAAATCACAAATTTGCAGATAAGACTTTCAAAAATTATCATATGTACGGGTTAACAACTGCACCATGGGCAAAGATAAACAATAAGTTTCCACCGAAAAAATTATAGAATAAGAGAATAACTCTTAAGCCCCAAAAAATGATATCCACAGAATTAATAAACAATCACAATCCACCCACAGTACCAAGTTATACCCTTGATCCGACCAAAAGGCCTCCAAAAAAAATAAAAAATTAATCCAAGACAGCATAGACAGTTTTTCCACAATCATGTAAGTCTAATTGTAGCCCAAAGCACCTATCCTAAACCATGCATGGGCCACCAGAACCCCACCAAATAACGTATTATATGGGGTCCCAAATGAGAGGAAGAATCTAGAAAATTAGACAAAATTAAAGGCAGCAGTGTTTGAACCCTCTCCTTTGCAAAATCTAATCAACCCATTGTTCAAAATCAATGCTAAACACACACCCCATTGCATGCACTTCAGTTCTGGTCAACAAATCAACAATAACTTCAATTAACCAAATCACAAAACATATATTTCTAGCCAAAAAAAAAAAATGTTCTTACTTCTTATTTTGTTGGTTATGTTTTACTCATACCTTGTGTTCTATGCTTGATTAACAATCAAGATAGATCTCAACTAATTAATTTTTTACATCTTGAAGGTAACATCCAGTCATCTGACACCAGCAACCACATTTTGTTTGAAGGATGCCTCACCCAAGACATAATTCAGCAGTGGGATTAGGACAGCTGGCTAATACATATTGGACTCAACATAACTACCTATACCCAGTGGCATGGGACTCAACATAACTAACTACACCTAGTGGTAGCAAATAGTGCAATATTTTCATAATCACAAAATAGGTGGGCAATCAGAAGAGTTAGCTAATGCTGTAATACATATGTCACTTAACATAACTAATAGTAATGGTGCAATATATCCATAATAACAAAATAGGCATTCATAGGATGCATGGGTGCTCTATTAGAAAAGGTGGGCCAGCCCAGACCGCCACTCCATTATGCCTCCTTTGGTGTACCTGAAAGAAGTAATGTAGGCATGATTTTTTTTTTTTTTTTGGGGGGGGGGGGGGGGGGGGGTGTTGGAGCTACCGAATTACAAGTTGAAGCATATTCAATTGAAATCCTCTTGCTTTTGGTTGTCAGGAATATGGCATCTGCAAGTTCCTTATTCAGTTTTCTAGAAGGTCTACACCATTGACTGGAAAATTTAGGCTCTGTTTGGAACGATTTTAGAAATAGTTTTCTACCCACACATTCTAACTTCACATTTATTTACGGTTTTCAAAACACATTTCCACACCCACATTTGAAAAATCGTGTACCCGGATGTCCCCCCAGACGTCCAGCCGGTCGCCCGGCCGGTTGACCGGAACAGTGTTCTTGAATTTTTTTTTTTTTTTGCACTTGTTATTTTTATATGTTAAATAAAAAATATTTTCATTTTTTTTAAAAAAATTTTATGAGTTTTGAATAGAATTTTAGGTTGTGTTTGGTTATGACCAAAGTTTTTAAAGGCGAATTCGTACCTCGAGGCGTTTTACCCCCATGAGGTGAGGCGTAAGCCTTACGGTGTTAAGGCATAAGCATTTCAAATTTCAAATTTTATTATTTAGTGAATAAATTAAATATTTTAAAATAGTAAAAAAATAAAAACAAAAGTAAATATAAAAGTGTAAATACTTTTCGCTTTAATGCGTTGAACATTTTGATGATGCTGTGAATCCTGGTGAATGGGTTGGACCGATCCAAGCTCCTCAAGCCCACCGGATAACCTGCAAACAAGTTCAATCGGGGAACGGGGTAGTCCCCCGGCGAACCCTCCGGTGTGTGAATTAGAGAAGGTGATGGATAGAAATGTAGAGAGAGAGAGAGAGATAGGAGACGAAAAACTTAACCTTCTTTCTGTCTTCGAGCTTTGCTTATATCCTTTGGTAATCATTTCGCTGTCTCAGCCGTTCTGACCTTCCCTGCCGAAAGCTTGCGCCGTGGTTCGTCTTGTTCAGGGTGAGGAGGCGTCATTCCGACTGAGGGGTGTTGTCGCAATAAATGCGGTGATGGGTCGCAGTAATGGTGATGTGCTGTGACAATAACTTTGCAGATCTTTGTCTGCTGACATTGGCTGTCCTGCACCCGCCACGTGTCCGAGCATCATTGGCCTTTCCTGCTCAGTTGGCCTCCATGAGCAACAACGAAGAGCTCGTTAGGCAAAATGACGAGGCAGATGCTAAGGTGGAGGCTCTGCAGAAGGCGTTGGAGGATGAGCTGGCCAAGGCAGAGGAGGAGAAGGTGAAACTGAGGAGGGAGTTGGAAGTGGAGGGTGAAAAGGCGAGGGCGGAGAGGGAGAGCCTAAGGAAGGAGGTGGAGGAGGAGAAGATGAAGTTGGCTGCTGAGGGGGAGGCCTGGAAGAGGGAGCTGGAGGCTGAGAGGGCCAAGGCTGCAGCTGAGAAGGAGGCCCTACAAAAAGAGCTGAACGAAGAGAAGGCGAAAGCGGCCTCGGAAAGGGCAGCCTACCCTGATCTTTGTGTTGCAGCTGTTACTCAATTCAAAGGGTCTCCTGAGTTCCAGATGGCTATTGATGCAGCAGTTGCCAGCAGCTTGGCAAGGGAAGAGTCTGGGGGGGCTGGCCCATCACGGACGACGGTTGAAGGAAGACCAGAGTCTGAAGTTATAGAGAGCTTCCAACGATCAGATTTTTATAAGCATGAAATGGCAGAGTTCTGGGACAGCGGCTGGAGAATGTCCAAACGCAAGGCTGAAGAGCTGTTCCCAGAGCTTGACTTCAGCAGGGTAGTGGTTGAAAAGGATGATGTGGCCCAGACCCCCCTAGATGAGGGGATAGAAGAAGCGGACCTTGTCTCCAGTGAGGAGGAGGAATGAGCAGGGGGATAGTTTTGTATACACATTTTGTTTTGTTTTGTTGTTTTGTTGTTTTTTTTTTTTTTTTTTTTTTTTTTTTGAAAGGGTTGCAAGTAATTTGTACACACATTTTTTGAATGAATAAAATGGCACTTATGGTTCTAGTTGATGATGCCAGTATATCTCTCTTTGTGTTAGTTTGGTCTAGGTTTGTTTTGCTTGTGATTATTGTATGCACTGATGTTTTCAGCGAATGCTTGTATCTTAAAAACATGACTTAGTGTCAAATTACCTTAAAAAGGTAGACTGGAATGTGAAGTTGAAGATGTAATTTGCAAATGAAATATGGGCAGACATCTCTAAAATATTGACTAGGTGTCAAATTACCTTGAAAAGGTAGACTGAAATGTGAAATTGAAGATGTGATTTGCAAATGAAATATAGGCAAACCTCTTTAAAATATTGACTAAGTGTCAAATTACCTTGAAAAGGTAGACTGAAATGTAATGTTGAACATGTGATTTGCGAATGAGACATGGGAGAACACCGTTAAAATATGACTAAGTGTCAAATTATTTTGAAATTGTGGTTAAGCGTCAGATCATGACTGAGGCTGAGGTCTGGCTGAGGCTTTTGAAAAGTGCTCAGGTCTGACTGAGGCTTTGAGTGCTCGGTCTGGCCGAGGCTTTGAAAAGTGCTGTAGGCGGACCGAGGCTTTCAGTCTGGCCCGCCAAGGCTTTGGAAGGTGCTCAGTCTGGTGAGGCTTTGAGTGCCTTCAGTCTAGCCGAGGCTTTGAAGTGCTCAGTCTGGCCGAGGCTTTGGAAGGTGCTCAGTCTGGCCGAGGCTTTGAGTGCCTCTGGCCCGCCGAGGCTTTGGAAGTGCTCGGTCTGGCCGAGTCTTTGGAAGTGCTCAGTCTGGCCGAGGCTTTGGAAGTGCTCAGTCTGGTTGAGGCTTTGGAAGTGCTCGGTCTAGCCGAGGCTTTGAGTCTTTCAGTCTGGCCGAGGCTTTGAAGTCTTTCAGTCTGGTGAGGCTTTGAAGTCTTTCAGTCTGGCTGAGGCTTTGAGTGCTGGGTCTGGCCGAGGCTTTGAGTGCTCGGTCTGGCCGAGGCTTTGGAAGGTGCTCAGGTCTGGCCGAGGCTTTGAGTGCTCAGGTCTGGCTGAGGCTTTTGAAAGTGGCGCTGCAAATAAAAGTTGCATGGAAGCTACATTCAGACAGTTGAATTATAGAAAGTGGGAACTCCAGTCGACATTTGTATTACGTATTGAAAAAGGAAAATACAACAATTTTGACAATACAAAAGTAAGGATTTATTGATAGTAACGCTTCAGATGTTCGGCATTCGGGGATGGGAAGGTCTCGACCATCCATATCTTGAAGTCAGTAAGTGCTCGGTCGTATGGACCTTCACCACGAGGGCCCCTCCCATTTGGTCCAATTTGCCCTCGGTTGGATTCTTGGTGGCAAGAGTTGCTTCTCAAGACAAGGTCGCCAAGAGAGAACTCCGTGGTCGGACCTTGCGGTTGTAGTGTGTTCTCATTTTACTGGCACGGTTAACTGACACAGTTAGTCTCTGAGCTCCTCAATGAGATCCAGGTCTGCTCGACGGAGTTCTTCGGCTGAGGCGAGATCGGGATGTAAGACCCTGGGGGTGGGTAGACCGACTTCCACAGGAATGACCGCCTCAGCGCCATATGTTAAGCGAAAAGGGGTTTCCCCAGTAGGAGTCCGAGCAGTAGTTCGGTAAGCCCAGAGTACATGTGGTAGTTCCTCAGCCCAGAGGCCTTTAGCAGCTTCGAGCTTAGTTTTGATGATCTTCAGGAGAGAGCGGTTGGTGACCTCGACTTGGCCATTTGCTTGGGGATGACCGGGGGAAGAGAAGCATGGTTGAATTTGGAGATCTGCACAAAATTTCCTGTATTTAGCATTGTCGAACTGTTTATGGGAGACGATGGCACGAGGATGCCAAATCGGCAGACAATGGATTGCGGATAAACTTGGTGGTGTTCGCTCGGTGATTGTGGCGAGGGTTCGCCGACCCACTTGGTGAAGTAGTCAATGGCAACAATTGCGAACTTAGTGCGGCCTCGACCGATTGGGAAGTGGGCCGACCAGGTCGATACCCCATTTGGCGAATCCGTAAGGGTCATGGAGAGTGATCACCAATGGGAGGAGCATGGGGATGTTGGCGGTTACCGCACTTGTCGATTTCAAAGACGAAATCAGAGGCATCTTTGTTGAGGGTCGGCCAGAAGTAGCCTGTACGGAGTACTTTGTGTGCGAGAGACCTGCCACCCGAATGATTGCCACAGATTCCTTCATGGATCTCTTGCATTACATAGGTTGCTTGGGCGGGGCTGAGACATCGCAGGTATGGTCGTGAGAAATCACGCTTGTAAAGAACGCCGTCGACCAAAGTGTAGTTGGCCGACCGAGCTCTGACCTTGGCCGCCTACTGTTGGTCATCTGGGAGTTCTCCAGTGGTCAAGAAGAGGAGGATGTCGGATGCCCAAGGGATGGGTTCCGTCTGGAGGAATTGTACTTCTTGCAGGTCGGGTGAGATGGCCGGGTGAGTCAGGTATTCGAGGCGAACTCCATGGCTGAGGTCGGATTGGTCGGCGGAAGCCAGTTGAACCATCTCATCTGCTTTGGAGTTTTCCGCCCTAGGTATGTGTCTGATCTGGAAGGTGTTGAAGAGACGAACAAGGGTGAGCGCCATGTCCCTGTAAGTCCGCATTGTGGTATCCTTGGCATCGAATTCACCCGTGATCCGCCGACGATAAGTTGGGAGTCATCAACACTCGGATGTGGCTAACACCAATGTCTTTGGCTAGACGAAGTCCCGCTATCAATGTTGCATTGCCTCATTGTTGCCGGCCGCAAACAAGAGCGGAGGGCACATTTGAAATAACCCCCTTCGGGGGATGTGAGGATGAGACCGGCCCCGCTTCTCTCCCTGCGAGACGAGCCGTCAACATTGAGTGTCCAACAATGAGGATCTTCGGGCTCTGGTGAAGTTGGTGCGGGTGGAGGGTTAGTGGTTGAAATTTGGATTAGTAAATTCCAAGATGAAGTTGGCTCTACCGCCTTTGATTCTTTGTCCGAGGCGATAAGAGATGTCGAGGCGGCTTAGTTCTCTGACCTTTGCATTAGTCTTCTGAGAGCTCGGGTTCTTTGCATGACTTTCTTGAGCCGGGTCGGTGAGAACCACTATTGAATGAGCTTGGAAGTAGGCGAGTCGCGGAGGCAAGCGATGACCAAGGCCAGGGACAGCTTGTCTAATAGGGGGTAGTTCTCCGCTCCCCTCGAGAGCGGTGATGTAATAGACCAAGCCGTTGGCCAGAACCGCCCTTCGATGAGTGCCGCGATTAGGTGCTTGAATCTTACTAGGTAGAGGAAGAGGGCTCATGGTGATTACTGAGAGAAGGAAAGGGTTGGCCATGCACTGTTTCAACTGTTGAAAGGCTTCTTCTGATTCAGTTGTCCATTCAAAAGTCTGCCGCAGGACTTTGAAGAACGGTAGGCACTTATCCGTTGTGCGGGAGCTGAAACAGTTAAGAAACGCCACTCGCTGTGAGCCTTTGGACTTCTTTAACGGTTTTGGGTGACTGCATCTCAATCAAGGCCTTGATCTTCTCAGGGTTGGCCTCGATGCCGCGCTAGCTGACCATGAAACCCAGGAACTTGCCAGATCCCACACCAAAGGCGCACTTCTCTGGGTTGAGCTTCATCGATATTTGGCGAAGTGTGGCAAAAGTCTCCGCAGTCGGTGAGGTGGTCGGAGAGTTTGCTCTTAACCAAAGATGTCATCCACATACACTTCCATGTTCGTCCGTCCGATGGTGGAAGACCGTGTTGACCAAACGTTGGTAGGTGGCTGACATTCTTTAGTCGAAACGATGACACGGTAGTGGTAGGTGCCCCGACGGTGATGAAGGATGTGTGTTCTGGTCGAATGAGTGCATCACAATTTGGTTGTACCAAAAGCATCCATGAAGTTGAGCATTTGATGGCCGCCGTGGCGTCGACCAAGAGATCAATGCGGGAGAGGGTAGCTATCTTTGGGACAAGCTCGGTTCAAGTCGGAGTAGTCGACGCAGAGACGCCACTGCATTGTTTTTGCGGACGAGACCACGTTGATCGCCACTTAGGGTAATCCACATTTCGGATAAACTGGGCCTTGAGAAGTTTGTCAACCTCCGCAGCTATGAGATTGTTGCGCTCTGGATGGAAAATACGTTACCTCTGTCGGTAAGGTCGGAAGTGAGGCTCGATACTGAGGCGGTGGGTTATGAAAGAGGGGTCGATGCCTGGCATGTCTGCATGGGTCCAAGCGAAGGCGTCTCTGTGCTCGGTGAGGAGAGCGGTGAGGTCGACCTTGGCGGGGCAGCGGTCTGCCGATTTTAGCGATTTTGAGTGGGTTGGTGGGATCGATGTTAACCGACGAGTTCCTCCACAGTTCGCCTCGATCGGTTGTCTCATCATCTCGGACGTCAAGTCCTTCAATGATCATTGCCTCCTTGATTTGACCTCTTTAAGTGAGGCCACATAACATTCTCTGGCGACGATCTGTTTCTCCTCTCACCGATTCACCCCAAAATCAAGAGGGAACTTGAGGGCAAGGTAGTAGGTGGAGGTGATGGCTTGAAGGCATTGAGGCGGTCTGGCCGAGGATGATGTTGTAAGCGAGGCGATCGACAACAAGGAAAGTAAGCAACTTCGTGGTCTGCCGTGGGTACTCTCCAATGGTGATGGGGAGATCAATGGAGCCGATAGAGGTCACCCGGTCACCGGTGAAACCAACCAAAGGAGTTTGGAGTGGGGACAAGCTTTCTTCCCCAATCTTCAATTGGCGAAAGCAGTTGAGGAAAATAATGTCGGACGAGCTGCCATTGTCGATGAGGACTCGTCTGATCTTATAATTGGAGAGGACAGTGGAGATGACAAGGGGATCGTCGTGAGGACGCAGACGCAGTCGGCGTGAAGGTAATGGGCTCTGTCCATCGCTGGGTTGCTTGGGGGTCGGCCGACTGGCAACCGCCTGTCGAGCCTCGTCAGATCTTTCTAAGCTCCGCCTCGAGTGGCGAGATGGTCCACCACAAGCAAGGCCTCCTGAAATAACTCTGATTTCACCAACTGGCGGAGGCGGATTACCTTGAGGCCGAGGTTGTTGGTGGGGTCGATCACGCCTGATGGGTTGGTGAGTGCCGTGGAGGGTATGCTGTGATTGTCTCTGTGGGGCTCGGTCCTTGCCTCTCTGAGGCGGGTATCGGTGAAGCTCGAGCGCCTGGCGAATGAGGGTCTCCACTTGATCTTTGAGGCTGATGCAGTCATCGGTGTTATGGCCATGATCCTGGTGGAAACGGTAATATTTCGACTGGTCTTTACGGATGGAAGGGTACATGGATAGGCCCAGATAGGCCCACAAAGACCACGGCCCACCATGAGCAAACCCAAGCCCACCATTCAGACCTCATTACACAACCCGTCGAAGAAACCCCAAGGTGGAGGCCAATGGCAGAAAGGCCAATGATGCTTTCGGACACGTGGCGGGTGCAGATAAATATGTCACAGACAAAGATCTGCAGTTATTGCCACAAAGACATCACCGTGTCGACCCATCACGCATTTATTGCGACAACACCCTCAGGAATGACGCCTCACCCACGAACAAGGCGAACCACGCAAGAAGCTTTTCGGGGAAGGTCGAGCTACCGAGACAAATAAATGATTACCAAAGGATATAAGCAAAGCTCGAAGACAGAAGAAGGTTAAGTTTTTAAGTCTCCTCATCTCTCTCTCTCTACATTTCTATCCATCACCTTCTCTAATTCACACACCGGAGGGTTCGCCGGGGGACTACCCCGTTCCCCGATTGAACTTGTTTGCAGGTTATCCGGTGGGCTTGAGGAGCTTGGATCGGTCCAACCCATTCACCAGGATTCACAGCATCGATTGGCGCGCTTTGTGGAAACCGGTTTGTCCGTGCGCCAGTTGTGTTCATTGCCGCCGGAGACCCTCTCCCAGCAACCTATTCCACCTCACCCGCTACGTGCATGGTAACGACCAGATCCATGGCTTCCCACCATAACGCTGCCGATCACCAGACCGACCCTCCCAATCCGAACAACCCACCACAGTACTTCATCGAGCTCACCAATAGCATCAACCGTATGGCCGAACAAAACCAGGCCTTAATCAACGCTCTTCTCCAACGGAACCTCCCTATTCCTCCACCACCTCCAGATATTCCACCCCATCCAGAACAAGCTCCAGTCCATACCGTCCCACAACCAAATCCTCCCAACTCGGGGGGCTTGCAACCCCCTCACCCACATATACATCCTCCTCCTCCACCCACACGTCCATCAGTCATAGCCCCAGCTCCCGAGGGAGAAGCTAGCAGCGTCCAACATCTATCTCCCTCTGGCGGTGACAACATTCCCCTTTGGGACGCTGAACTCCGAGCCATGAAACTCCAACTCCAAGGGGTCATGCAAAACATCCAACATAAGCCCTCTACCACAGCAAACTCCCCTTTCGTCGCCTCCATCCGAGACAAACCCCTACCCCCCAAGTTCAAAATGCCTAACATCGACCCCTTTGACGGAACAACCGACCCTGTCGACCACCTGGAAACCTACCGTACACTCATGATCCTCCATGCTTTCCCCGACGAAATCATGTGCCGAGCCTTCCCCTTGACTCTAAAGGGATCGGCTCGGCTATGGTTCAGCCAGTTGCCACCAGATTCGGTCTCTACATTTCAACACCTTAGTGACTCTTTCCTGAGCCACTTCATTGGAGCCCAACGCCAGCGACGTCCGGCGACCCAACTCCTCAACATCCGTCAGACCGAGGGGGAGTCACTGCGCAGCTTTGTCACTCGCTTCAACACCGAAGCCTTACAAGTCGCTGAAAATGACGATAAGGTCATCCTCACAGCCTTCATGGCTGGTCTGCGGTCATCCGATTTCCTCTTCTCCCTCTCCAAGAACCCCCCGACGTCCATGGCAGCCCTGCTCTCCAAAACCCAAAAATACATGAACGCCGAGGACTCTCTAGCCGCTCGACAGGACTCCACAACTAAATACCTGACCCCCAGAGAAAAAAGAAAAGACCAAGAACCCAGTAACACCCGACCTCATAACCAAACATCCCGCTTATCTCGATCGACCTCCTCGGCCGGCGGCACAGTCGATTTCCGGTCGGTTCGAGCGATATACACCACTCAATACCCCCATGGAACAAGTCTTTAACCAGATCCAGCGGGATTACCCCCTCAAGTGGCCTCTTCCTCCACGGAACCCTTCCATCCGTAAAGACCAGTCGAAATATTACCGTTTCCACCAGATCATGGCCATAACACCGATGATCGTGACGCCTCAAAGATCAAGTGGAGACCTCATTCGCCAAGCGCCGAGCCGATTCACCGATACCGCCTCAGCAGAGGCAAAGGACCGAGCCCCACAGAGACAATCACAGTATACCTCCACGGCGACCACCAACCAGACCCGGGCGTGATCGACCCCACCAACAACCTCGGCCTCAAGGTAATCCGCCCCCGCCAGTTGGTGAAATCAGAGTTATTTCAGGAGGCCTCGCTTGTGGTGGACCATCTCGCTCAGCTCAGAGGGCGGAGCTTAGAAAGATACGACAGGCTTTCGACAAGATTTACACGGCCGACCGACCCCAAGCAACCCAAGCAAGGACAGAGCCCATTACCTTCACGCCGATCTGCGGGCATCCGTTACCCTCACGACGATCCCTTGTCATCTCCATCGCCCTTCCAATTATAAGATCGACGAGTCCTCATCGACAATGGCTCGTCAGACATTATTTTCTCAATCGCTCGCCAATTGAAGATCGGGGAAGAAAGCCTGTCCCCACTCCAAACTTCTCTGGTTGGTTTCACCGGTGACCGGGTGACCTCTATCGGCTCCATTGATCTCCCCATCACCATTGGAGAGTACCCACGGCAGACCACGAAGTTGCTTACTTTCCTTGTTGTCGACTGCCCCTCAGCTTACAACATCATCCTCGGCCGCACTGCCCTCAATGCCTTCCAAGCCATCACCTCCACCTACCACCTTGCTCTCAAGTTCCCTACTGATTTTGGGGTCGGAATGGTGAGAGGAGAACAGACTGTCGCCAGAGAATGTTATGTGGCCTCACTTAAAGAGGTCAAACTGAAGGAGGCAATGATCATTGAAGGACTTGACGTCCGAGAGATGACGAATCGATGAGGCGAACCTGTGGAGGAACTCGTCGAAGTTAACATCGATCCCACCAACCCACTCAAAACTGCTAAAATCGGCAGCCAGCTGCCGTCCCAAGCCAAGGTCGACCTCACCGCTCTCCTGACCGAGCACATTTTATTACATAGAAGGATGTTTTCCTTCACTGAAAGTAAAATTGATATTTTTAACTTCAATGATTGAGCTTCTCACTTGATCATTAAGTGTGTTTTTTCTTGATTGATCATTTACTTAATTTTTCATATAGAATATAGTTGCAAAAAGGAATTATTTTTATTTTTTTTTATATTTAAACAATCTAATAGACTAAGTTTAATAAAAACTCAAGGCAACCTTTGCATGTGCATACTCACATACTTCTGCGCAAAAAGTGTACGAAGTGCACCTAAGGCGCATGTCTCAAATTATGATGCGCAAGTCTTTGGGGAGTAATGCCTAAAAATCAAAACCTTGATGCATTTTACCTTAGCCTCAAAAAAGCCTTTTAAAACTCTAGTTATGAGTTGTAGGTTTTTGTACAAAAATTATGTCACATCACTCAATTCAAAAACTCTTTTCAAAACTAATTCACTAAACAAATTTTCTACACTCAAATCATAATTCCAAAACTTACAAACTCAAAATAGAACTCATATTCTCAAATTATATTTACAAAACTCTACTAAACGCAACCTTAGTCTCTTTAGTTTTTGATTTGCTTGGCATTCTCCAATATACTCACGTCTACTTGTGTTGTAACCCCTTCATCATCTTTTAGTTCTAGTGAACTTATTATCAAAAGCGTCAATTAATAAAAAGGATTCACAAATCATGAAGTATTTTGTTAAAGGCCTTTTTCTAAAGAACGTAGGGCTTTGCACCTGGGACGCAAGAAAAGCAAAATTAGAAAAGAACACGAGACACCTTTTACCAATTTCAAAACACTTTTCATCAATTTCATAAAACTTTTTTAACTTTACATCTATTTTGTAAACACTTTTCTATTTTGTAAACTTTTTAAAAAACAGACACTAGTTTGATAAAAAGTAAACACCAACAAAGATATTTTTAAAAAATTTAGAAATTATTTCCTCCCATAAAATATAATAATAATAATAATATTTTTTTCACCAAACTAGTTGCTGAAATTTTTTCAGAAACTGATTCTGAAAATCAACCAAGCATCAATGCATGTGTTTTTTTTTTCCTGATCATAAAAATCCTCTTATGTTTCCATTCCTTCTCCCGTCTTTCACATTCACTTCTATTTCAATCTCTAAAACGAACAGATACCAACGACATACATGAAACTTTTGTTCAACAATTTTTCGTTATTCAAAACAATCACTATAACGAATTTACCAGCTAAAACACAGCCATTCAAACGAAATAAATGATACCAAACTATCAAACTTAGAAATTTCTTCATAAGGAAACAACAATCCGTACTAAACTGAGCCTAATACCACGAATTGCCTTAAATTGAGTCAAATCTTATGCATACAAGAAACAAAACTAAGGGGAAAAAAAGGTGTGTGTGTGTGTGTGTTTGTGTGTGTGTGTGTGTGTGTGTGTGTGAGAGAGAGAGAGAGAGAGAGAGAGAGGAAGATACCAGTGAAGTTGTTGAGTTTGATGTTGGCCTGAGCGCGGTCGGAGAAGAGCTCGGCGTTCTTAGGGTCAATAGCGATGGCTTGAGAGTAGAGGTCAACGGCGAGCTCGAAGTGGTCGTCGATGAAGGCCTCTTTAGCCCTAATTTCGAGATCGGACGCCATTCGAATAATCAACAACTCTGTAGAGAGCCGGAGAGAGAGAGAGAGAGAGGGGGGGGAAGAATGATGCTTGACTTGCAGTGCCAAGTCTTTGATTAGAGACAACCGTAGAGAGGGAAAAGAGACAGAAAACAACGCGGCTTGTCTCCAGTTGAAAATTCAACTGGATTGAACTGGCCCAGTTGAGGCCTTTCACCGAAAATAATTATTGAGCGAAAAAATTTATGAATTTATGTTTCTTTTAATTTTTCTTAAAAGAGTCTTTCATTTAATATATACTAGCATATCACTCATGTTATACATAGATTGTGTTTATAATTATCTATATATGTAAATTGTAATTTTTTAATATTTTTTTTTATTTTTTAAATGTCTTATTTTTTTCCATTTTTATATTATATTCAAATTTATTATTTTAATAATAATTATATGTGTTAGATTTTTCAAGTAATTAAATGTCTTTTTTATTATTATTATATTATATTAAAGTTTAATATTTTGATAATAATCATATGTGTTGGACTTTTTAAGAATTTTTTTTTATGCTTGTTCTTAATACATTAAAATGTTATTATGAGAGATAATAATCATATGTGTTGGGACTTTTCAAAGAATTCATATGTGTTGGATTTCAAATAATTTTTTTTATGCTTGTTCTTAATGGATTAAAGTGTTATTATGAGGGTAAGACTTGGGAGTTAGGAGAAGTTAATAAATGCTAAAAAAAAAATAAAAAAATCAAGAAATTTAGATTGGGAGATTGGAGCTCCCACAAGGCTTGGAGTTAAAAACCCCCTTTTGCTTAATATATAGTATAGATTTTTTTTTTATCATAATCTTTTATTTCATGATTTTTTTATCAAAAATCTTAATTATTTTTCAATTGGAGATAAGTCATTCTTATAATTCTTTTGAGAAGTGTACGGAGGCGAACTATCCAGTGCTTTCCGTACTTCTTGAACTCAAATTTCGCGTGACGGCGTCTAACTTGGGAAGAGAGAAACGATAAGCTGCCCGGCGGTGGGTTGCCGGATAAACCCTCCAACGATCAAGTCAGATCACTTAGGGAATAAGAATATTGTTTAGAGAGAAAGTTGTTCGGATTGCATACCTCTAACGTTCATCTTCCATTCCTATTTCTAGACTGGCCATGCAGCCTCAGGATTGTGTGCGCACTACCTCTGCTGTCCTTCCTTGGACAGGTGGCAATGCTCACCTCCCACCACCTTACACGTGTAAAGACCAAAAACCCCCAAATAGTACATGTAAAACTGCCAAACGATATTGACGCGTGCCTGAAGCAGATTTCCTCTCCATCACGCCATTGGCCTAAGTGGCACACCTGACCGAAATACCACAACCGGCCTATTCCTTGGAGAAAATCACAACCACAGATAACACTGCCGAGCTTCCGAGCTAACCGGCCGGGCGCACGCCGACCACCATCCCGGTCCATACTCCTTCCAGGTTAACTGAAGGTGAAGCGTGTTGGTCTTCTTCTCGACCTAGATTCATTCCAGACTGCCACTAGCTCGATTGCACGTCCAGCCGAATGTCTGCCAAGTCATAGCTCAGCCAGGCCTTACTCCACGCCTGGTCGGTCAATCTACCTCGGTCGTGCACGACAAGCCAGAGAACCGCGCCCACTTAGAAAGCAACTCGACGCCGTGAGGTCCGTCACACCTGCGTTACGTAGGTCGGTCGTATCTCTTTGGCGCAAATCTGCCTCTCAATTGCCCCTTAATCCCATCCGAGCTGAGCGTGAATAGGATTACTACCATGACCGAATTATCTCATTTTGATCGGTCACCGAGTTACACCAGTATCAAACCGAGCATGACCACGATTACCGCCATGGCCGAGCTACATCAATAGGTCGGCCTTCGAATAGTGCCAGCACTACTAGAAAATTGACTTTTTGCGACTGCTTGTTTGGCCGTCACAAAAGAAAAGAAAAACTCCAATTTATATTTAACATTTATTTCTCATATTTTCTTTTATTTATTTGCTTTTGCCCTAGCTTTGGCTCGCTCAACCTCTCTCTCTCGCTCTCGCTCACAGGTATGAATCTCTTTATCCCTCTTGATCTCAATCGATTGATCTCTCAATCTCTATACCTCCCTCGATCTTTCAATCTCTCTCAATCTCTCTTTGTATCTGCGTACACATTATCTACTCTCTCTCTGCAATTTGAGCGATTCGTCAAAGAGAAACCCTAACTTTGCCATGGAAAAGTTCTCTCGGAACGCTCAAATGCAGCAGAGTAAGCTCACCTCTCATGCGTTTCATCTTCCTCAAAATTCACCTACATTACGCACGCACACACACGAAGACTATCTTTGAGCTTCATTGTGTACATAGTGTCCTATCAATGCATAATTACATGAATGCTTATATACGTATGTATATGTATTCAGCATCGCAATGCAGATCTGTCCTCGGTTCTGTTTTTGCTTCTTTTTTTTTTTACCTCTATTTTGGTTCATTGATCCATAAATTGCTTGCTTTGTTTTAATTTTTGTTCTTTTTTCGATGTTTTTCGTGTTTATTGGTTAATTAGTTGGTTTGAGAAAATCATCGTAAAACTTTGTGGCTATTTCTAGTGGTGATGCCTCTGAGGCCTTTGTAGAAGCATTACAAGAGAAGGTTTTTTTGTTGACATTCTCATCTCATTAGAAGCAATATTCAAAGTGTAGCTCTTTAATTTTTATGAGTAATGGGCCTTACAGCTGATCTTTGTCACAGTTTGTTGTTTAAAACCGTGCATGGACCCGAAAATACACAATTGGACTAGGTTGTCTGCTATGGTTGCTGAATAGATTGTAATGACAGAGTGATTATAAATTTTGTCTCCATTTCGAAGATTAACATTAACATGTGTTTCTCTCTTTATATATATACCTCTGTGTGTTTCCCTATGACTTATGCTCATTGATTAACATTATGTTCATTGATTTAGGCTCTAATGTTTTGTTTGTTTGATCTTAAAAGCATTCAGTTCTGGTCTAGAAATAGGCACATGTAATTGGAAAATAAATGGTCCAAAAAGAAACATTGCGTGTCTTTCCAGTTCCATCTTTGTATCTTCTTATGCAATGAATTTCGATTACCATGCTCTTAAAGGATATGATCTGGTTTTATATTCTGATTTCTCACTCGTTGATGTCATGGAAGATACTGACAATGATAATTATTTTGCGCCAGCGGCAAACAATTTCTCAGCTACTAGGTATCATCACTTTCTACACTTTTGACAATATTATCAAGTGGGATTCTATGTATGCTGTAGCTGAAAAGTTAACTGTATGATTTTAAGGTTTCTTGTAAAGTTATTTTCACTTACTTCTTTAAGCTTTTCAGCTTTGCAATTTATTTGTGGCAGTGATGATAATGATACCCAGGATGTCAATACTGAGTCATTGCTTAAACATTGATGAGAATTTAGAGGAGATAGAGAAATTTTATATCCTCCTGTGCCATAGATTCTGTTCAGGCTGGTGGTTCAGTCCTTATTCCCATTGGATGACTTGGAATTGTACTGCAGCTTTTAGAAAATATTTCAAGTTACTTAGAATCTTTAAATCTGAAGGTATATATTGCCATTCTCTTTTTTAAAAATGTCTGTTTTTGTAGCTATTACGAACTCTGCTACCATTACTCCAGATAGCTATTTTAGATGTTCACCTTTTCAAAGAATCACTCCTTGAAACTAAAGAAGATAACATACAAACTTGAATGGGGCTAATCTATTAGAGCATTTTTGTTTGGAGGGACATGACCTTTGGATTGGACTACTAATCCAACAAAATACGTAATCCGATGTTTGGCAAAAAAAATTAGAATTTGGACTACTAATCTATCTAGAAATGGCATCCCTCATATGAGGGACTATTAAATCCCTAAGAAGGGATGGGATACAAATCAAGGGATTGAGGAAAGTCCAGACTAAGTGACTAAAAAAAGTAACCCGTTCATTAGTATGTAAACCTTCCCATGAAAGCTTGGTTTATTTTATATTGTTAAAACAAAAATCTGTTATGGAAACTAAAGGTGTTTTTTTTTTTTTAAAACATATTTATTCTTTAAAATAACGCAGAAAATGTTTGTACGTCTTTTTTCTACACCATACTGTTTGTTTTGTTTTTTTGTTTATAAAAAATAGAAAAACAGAAACTGTATTTTGTTTATATATATAGAAACTATTTCAATTCTTTCTTTCATTTCTTTTTTTTTTTCCCCAAGAAATATGCTTTAAGATAACATAGAAACTGTTTGTTTGTGGTTTTCCCCAAGAAATATGCTTTAAGATAACACAGAAACTGTATTTTGTATATTTTTCATAGAGAAATTTTTTTTGTTTGTGGTTTTCTTCCTTGAAATAATCCAAACTCTGTAACTCAAGTTCTGGTTCGTATATTTGAATATTAGTCTTTGCGGCTTTACTCTTACTTTGACTCCTTTAGGTTCCACTACTTCCACCGAGTAAATGGAATTAGGATTCCCTATATTTGTCAATTGCCTTTTAATCACCTTACTCATCTTCCCGGGCTTGAACATTACCGAAATCGAGGGATAATTGAGGCTAAAACCCCTGTTCTCCAGAAAAGTCTCATGGCAACTCACATTCCTGTGAGTAATTGCGAAAATTGATTTTGTGTATCCTAGGGTGCACAAATGAGTGATATACTCATCTAGCTTGATATCATATACCAGTCCTGGATTGATGGCTCTCTCGGGGTTTACATGTCCAGCTCCAGTTGCAAAAACTCCTGCAGGTTTGTCTCCATCCATTATTGGCCTTCCTGAATGGTCTGTGATTTCCATTGCTGTCATGATTGCAGATTAATAGCTGCCGGGGTCGATGTTGGATGAGATGAGTGGATCAGAGCAGCAATTCCACCGACATGTGAACAAGCCATGGAAGTCCCTGACATGACAGTGAAGTTCACCCTCCCAACCTGTGAGTTTTTCCTTTGATAACAATTTCATAGGGATTTTCAGATTTGTGGTTTGTGAACTTAAAATATTGGTTCCTGAAAATTACATCTTGTTTTGTACTGGTTTAGGTCTTTATGTTTACTCATCCAAAGTACTCAATTACAAGAAGCAATCAGCGGTATATGAAGCTTCAGTTTGAGATGCCCAATGACACTGGATTAGCCTTGGTTCATGGTATGTGGTTGCCTAAGACTTGTCACTGTTTTAAACTAATCTGCATGTGAATATTTTATTAAATCAAAATATCCATGTCACCTAGAGAACTGTGGGAAATTCGAATTAGTTTCATTCCTACATGTGTAGTGCTTGATTGAAATGTTGGAATACTGAAATTAGGAACATGGGATGACATTGGTGTTGTCAAAATTTCAAGAAACATAGAAAACTATGGTTTGTGGGGCCATTCTAATGGATATTAGGATTGCATGTATTCTTCTATTAATAATTCTTGTACTCTCGAATAACAGTGATGGTAGTTGAAACTGATTGTCTCGAAGGAGCAGGTAATTGGAAAGGAATAGAGAGCAGGTTACACTCTGTGCACTTAGTATCAGAGTTCCATTTCAATAGAGATCCAAAATGTTGAATATTACTAAATTTTTCTATCCAACAACTTTCTTTTGGTTCAGCCACTTTGTTCCATCATATTTTGGCGATATAAAAAATAATGAATCAGATCTCACTGAGATGAATTTCTTGAGACGTGGTGTGTGAGAATCCTAGGGACCAATATTAAATAGGTTTACGTTGACATTTACTGCTGTCAACTGCAGGACATTCGTTGCTCTCTCTCTCTCTCTCTGCCGTTTTTAGTTTTCTATATAGCATTTCTAAGAATTCAAATTGTCACTTTCCAAGATTTTTTTTACACCTGATTAATAGGATTTGTTGGCTATTTTGATGCAACACTTTATGAAGATGTCCATCTTGGTATTGAGCCATCAAATCTGTCTTGGATTCAATTTGGGATTAGATCAAATCTGTTAAGAACTTTGACTGGACTAACCTTACTTGAAGAATGAGCATAATATGGATCATAGCAACTCATGATTGATATACTTCAAGGGAAGAAAAAAAAAATTATTATTATTATTATTGCTGGTGTGGTTTGGGCTCAATCAGCTTATGTTTTTAAAAGTTGGGTCAGATTTTTTGAGTTGATATTTGTACTGGTTGTTGTGGGTTGATTTTGGTATATATGGGCTAGTATGTTTTGGGAGTATTGGGTTGAGTTTTATCAATTTAGCAGTTTAAGATGTTCATTATAATATGCTTAGTGTTTAGTAATTAAAAAATATACTGATGTTGATATTATTGCTGTAGAATGACATACACAAGAATCCTGTATTCAGGATAAAAATTGGTAGTCATTTTATAGGTATATATATAGTGTTTGAAATTGTAAAGTTGTGTTCTAGCGGTCTATTTTGATTTTCATAATTTCTTTGTAATGTTTTCATTATTTCTTTGCAATCGCTGCCTTTTCTTTGCTCAGCTAGGCTTTATTTAAAGAAATATCTAGAAATTTGATACTCAGTGTTCTGATCTATTGCTCTTCATAATGTGTATTAATCAGGTGCAAGCTTGGATTTGAGGAACATATATCTCCATGATAACAAAATGGAACTCGACCGATACCTTGTACAGTGGCGAACACTAGCATTTTAGATTTTGATTTTACCAGCTTTCTATCTGGATTGTATCTTTTTTCATAAAAGAACATTTCTCAAGTTTTTAGTTGTAATAACTTTCATATATGGGTCCAATTTTGAGGCTAAAATGAAATGTTTGATTAAATTACAATGATATACTGTTTGAATTCTTGTCATTGCTATTCCTAGAGTGCTTAACGTTACACTTTTTTTTTCTTTTTTTTTCTTTTTTTTTTTTTTTTTTTTTGCGACGGTAACAAGATGGTCGCCAAAAATTATGTCAGTGTTTTTTTTTTTTTTTTCATTTTTTGCGACGGCAAAATTACAGTTGCTATAAGTAGTTTAGGCAGTTGCGAATAGTTTGAGACCGTTGCTTTGCCGTCGCAAAAAGTATTTGCCACCCCCACATTCGCGACCCCCATTCGCCGTCGCAAAAGGTTTTTTGCGACTGTTTTTTTATTATTTGCGACGGTTTATAGCGGTCGCAAAAAGTGTTTATTTTAGTAGTGCAGTAGTCTTATCAAGAGTCGTACAACCGTACTGACAGCCGTCCTTTCGATGCCACGTGGCTTCATCCCGTTGGCCCCGTGCAGCCCCAAAGCTGCCTTTTCATGCGCGAAATTCAAAGGGCGCAGCCGTTTAGTTTCCCCCCCCCCTTTTTATGCACAAACGAAGGGTCATTTGCACCAACACTATTCATCTCTTCCTTTAAGCCAAAACCCTAGCCCTCAACACTCCAAGCTTCTTCCCCCGTTGCTGCCTTTCTGCTTCATCTACGCTCCATCCGAAGCTGCAATCAAGTTCGTGAGGCTGAACTCCGTTTGGCTCTTGATATTGGTAAGCTTTTCCACTCCTCCCGTGTATTTTCTGTCTATGTTCTTCAAGTTTTTCATCCTTGCTCTTGGTGTTCTTGCTTAGGACTATTAGAATCTTATCAGTACCCCCTTCATGGGGTAGTGTCGATACAAATGGGGTTCCCATGCCCCTTGTTTCTTCGACTGTAAATGCATGAACTTTGAACTTATGATGAACTGCCTAAACCCTGGGTAAGACCGAGCTAAATCTGTCTTTTAGATCCACAAATAGGGTTTAACCGAGCAAAAACTTGTTTGTGGTCTCCCTTTGGTGCACTAACCGAGCTGAAAAGTAGAACCGAACTAGGAAAAGCCAAATCAGCAAGATAGTTGAGCCGACGTAGGGGGACTGACCGATCAGATACAACAGAGGCCTCTGACCAAGCTAGAAATTCCACATAGAAGCCGTGCAATTTATGCTGCGCTAACCCTTGGGCTTATTTTTTTAACAATGCAGAACAAACTAAGACCGACCAGGCCCCTTCAGCATTACCACTGGTGGAGCTCAAAATCCGAGCAAACACACAAAATTTTCCACCGAGATACAAGCTAAATTACACAATAAATAAAACCGGGATAGATGGGGAAGTACCGGTTCATGGTGAGCTCTCCCGGTGCAGTGGCCGAGTTCCGTAGGGAGTATAGCATTCCAGATGATGTCCATTTAGAGCTGGCCAAGAAGAGAGATACCCCATGGGGTGACCTAGACCGGTGCCCCTTCACGGTCGTATCCATAGTGAAGGGAGGGCTTCGTTTCCTGGTCCAGCCCTTGATCTACGAATTTTTGAGGCAGACAAGGCTTTGCCCCACACAGGTCTCCAACAACACTTACAAGATAATAAACGGCGTGGCCGAGCTGAATAGGAGGCTCAGTCTGAATCTTGGTCTTGCTGAGATATTTCACCAGTACAGCCTTAGTAAAAATAAGGGTGGGTTTTGCTGGTACCTGCAGGTCAAGAAGGGCCGAGCAAAACTCATAGAGGGTAACCCAGACAAGGAGACAAATGATGATGACTTCTTGTGGGTATCCGGTCACTACGAGGACACCGAGGCGCCCATACTGGGCTGGTACATTTAGGAAAGATTTTGGGAGCGCTGGTGAGTAGCTCGGCGAACCGCGTTATCTTCTTTCTGCATTAGTTTCTCTCTATGCTGATCTAACACTTGTCTTCTTTTTGCAGATTACAAGCACTTGGCAGAAAACTACTACCGTGCTAACCCGGAGGCCATCAGAGTTCTACTGCGTCATCCTGCCGAGGAGCGAGAATCACCGAAACTGCTCGGCTTCGAACCGACCTACCATTACACAACACCGCGCAAGAGCAGGGTAACTGACTTTCTTCGTGTGCCTTCCCCAAAACCAGATCCAAATCTTTCGCCGATCAAACTTGTCCCTCTCACTGTCGAGCAGGAAATGGCCAAAATCCAGGCAATCAAATCGATGATCACTAGTGAGCCGAGCGACTTCCAGCTGCCTGAGACATCTAGGGGGACTTCATCCGCTCCGGTTGCACAAAAGGAAGGGGCTGTGCTGGCTCTTGCCAGCAAACAAGCAGCTGGCCAGTCAAAGAAGCGGCCGAGGAAAGATCTGGCCGAACAACATCTGGGGGACGAGAACTTCATCGAGCAGGCTTCAACCGACCTGGGGGACCAGACCGAACAACCAGTCAGCGGGCCATCTAAAAGCCCAAGTGCCCCCCCGGTCTGGTCGCCCGAATTCAAGTACAAAGGCCGGGCTGTCTCTGCGGCAGATTCTATTTACGCGGACAAAGACTACTCACTCGGTTTCAACATGACCAAGGCATTGATCCTGCCCGCCGACATGAAAAAGCATGATGAGCTATTCGATCTGAAGGTTATCCGCTCGGTAGCAAAATATAGTGCTGGTAAGTTGTCAGTCGCTTTTGTTCATGTTTTTGCTCGGTTTCATCTTCTGACAATCTTGATTTGTTTTCAGGCCGCGCAAAAGAACCATCTGGCCCACGAGCGAATGATCACCGTGCGACAAAGCCTGAGGGATGCCATTTCTGACAACAAGGCCAAGACGACCAAGTTGGCCAAGCTGAAGGCCGTACAAGAGGCGTCGGTGGCCGCGACGCTGCGTAAATTAGCCCGAGCTAAAGAAGACAAATGACAATCTCGGTACGCAGAAACTGCGTAAGCTTCGCGATGCCCACAAGGAAGAGAAGGATAAGGCGGTTGACGACGCCAAAGATCAGGGGTATTTCCAAGGCGAAAAAACTTATGAACGGCAGGTGCAGGCGACCAAGGACATCTTCTTCCAGTGCGGTTGGAAAGCTGCCGTGGAAAAAGTTGGCCTTGGTCAAGATGTTGTGATGTTTCAAAATATGCCTGCTGCTAGGGATGGGCGCGGATCGGTTGCGGCCACGAAACCTCTAATCCGCCATCCGTCCGCCAAATTGGCGGATTGGAGAAAATCAATCCGCATCCGTCCGCCAATCCGGCGGATGCGGATTTGGCGGATTGGCGGATGGATGCGAATCGGTTTGGCGGTTTGAAATTTTACAAATTTTCAACACAAAAAAAAAGAAAAAAAAAAAGGACAGAGTTTAAAGTTATCATAAATTAGGACAGAGTTTAAACATGGACAGAGTTAAACATATAGGTTTGTTAACTATAAAGAAGCCTTCTCAGCATTAGTGTTTTGAAAACATTTTTCTATAAAATAACAACTTTATCAAATGCTGCAGTAGTAGAGCATAAAGGCAGAAAGTTGTTGCTTCTCCTATAGGTTTTGTGTAAGGTATTTTATTGAGCTCAGATAATGAGACCACCAGTTTTCTTTTCTTCCTCCTAACTTTCGGTAAGAGGTGATTGGTTTTATGTAAAATTATTTAATTGCCTTTCTTTTGGAAGCGTTGATGATTTCATAATGTTAAAAGTCTGTTAATTAAGCAAATTTCATTTTCAGCCTAAAGATGCAAATCAAGAGTGAATGAAAAATGTGGGTACATTGAAATCGCAGAGCAGAATAATGCTAATTCCCTTTCTTAAGCATCATGAATCACTGATATACATACAATTGCTGACAATCAAGGTGGAGAAGAGAGAACAAATCCATACAAACTTTAGTTGTTTTCAAGAAAGGCTAAAATCAGTGTATAAGTTGAAAAATAATCATCAATTAATGGTAAATTTTATCAATATTAATAATTAAAATTATAAACTTCTCTGTACATATAATAATTTTTTGCAATTACAACTGACAAGTAATTTTCCCTTTGATAAAGCACCCCATTCTACATGCCAAACTATATTATTAGTTATTTGATAAAATACCTCATTCTACATGCCAAAGAGTAAGGCAGAAAAACAAACACAAAACAAATAAAACAAATTGTATACCAATAGAGGAACATAGGCATTCCAAACAAACAGAATTGGGTAAAATCAAATAGATGTTGGCAGACAACAACTTAGGCAATTCAAAAACATAACATTGGACAATATTTATTCACAACTGGGCAATTCACAACAACCTGGGCAAATTCCTAAAAAATAAGCATGGCATCCAAAGTTCAAAAATCAACCTAGGCAATTCAAAGTTCAACCTGGGCAATTAAAATAAGCTGGGCAATTCAAAGTTCAACATGGCCAATTAAAATAATCTGGGCAATTCACAACAACCTGGGGCAACTTCAACATAATTCATTTTTATTGATTTCAGTAGGCAATGCAAAAAACAAGCTAATATGATTAAGTTTTTTATGAATACTAGAAAGGCATTCTTACCAGATTACCTAATAGTTTTTTTATGAATACTTGCTAATATAATTTGACATTCACTTGACCACAAAACATGTTACCACAAAACAAGTTGTTTACAAGCATAGGAGGTCAATACAAAACAGGGTGTTCACTTTTAGCCAAATGGAGACAATATAGTATTCATAAATAGAGAAGCATGAAGAAAACTGACCTTTCAAGAAGGTCAAATGGAGAAAATATAACCTCTACAGCTTTCAAGGTCTTATCAATGTTCTCGTGAGCTCTCCGAATCGGCTGTGTTGTAATTTAGAAAACCCAAATTTAAGAACCATCATAAGAACAATTGGAAGGGAAAAGGTGAAAAAATCAAAAACCCAGAAAATAGGGGAAGAAAAAATCAAAAACCCAGAAAATAGGGAGAAGAAGAGAAGAAAAGAAAAAGAAAAGAGAAGAAAATGAAAGAAGAAGAAGAAGAAGAAGAGAGAGAGAGAGAGAGAGAGAGAGAGAGAGATACCTCAGTGTGTAGATTGCCGTTTAGTGTAGATCGATCGGCGTTTAGTATAGATCGATCGGCGTTCGGTGTAGATCGTTGGAGGACGATGGGTAGGGTAGAGAGAGAGAGAGAGAGAGAGAGAGAGGTCTGTGTGTTGTGTTCTTAGTCTACCCACCGAAGAAATTAGGGCAAAATGAGGCAACTGAGAAAGAAAAGGGGCTGCTGCTGAGGCGTAAAACCAAAAAAATAAATAAAATAAAATAATGTGGCATGGTCGGGTCGGGTTAGCTGGGTAAAATGGCGGGTGACCCACCACCCGACCCGAACCCGAAAAAATGCAAAAATCTGGCCCGCATCCGTCCGTTTGTGCTCGGGTTGGGTCGGGTCTGGCGGGTCGGTGGATCCGCTGCACAGCCCTACCTGCTGCCTTCATACCACCCTACATGCAAGCCTACGCCCGGCCACAAAAAAACTTATCAAAGAGGCGAAGCGGTAGAGGAAGAGGACGCCTTACAGAATCCGATCAAACTACTTTTGAAGCCTCTGACAGAGCCGAAGATGAAGTGGCCAAGCGGGAGGTTGTTGCGTTGGAAGGCGCTGACGATGAGGCCGAAGAGGGCTTGCCCGAGCAGACGGTTACCTTGAGTTAGATTGATGTGTCCCTTTCTATTTTCTGCTTTGTTTTTGTTTCTTTTTTTGTTCTTGAATGTAATCGGGCTTAGCCCCCCATTTGTAATGCAATTTCCTTTATCAACGAAAACTTTAACTTTTTGCTCGTTAATCATCTATTTCTGTTCGGTTGCAACGTGCAAAATTTCCTCACTCAAATGTTCATGAATCACGACTGGTAGGTCGTCTATGACGCGCAATATGCCAAGCTAAAATCAGAATTCCTTTAATTTTTTGAATGAAGTCGCCATTTCATTTGGCCAAGCTAAAATCAACTCGGCTCCATAAATTGGGCACTGCGCGAACACCTAGATTTCGACGAGCAAAAATTCAGCTCGGACCTTGTAGGTGCGATAAAACATTAATATGTCGAAGTGACCGAGCGAAATAAGCTCGGCGTTTAAGGCATCAACACTTCAAGTGGCCGAACTAAATCATCTCAGCCCTTAGAGATTTTACAAACGCCCAACATGTCCTTTAGGCCGATCAAAAATCAACTCAGCCTTTCTGGGTTTGATAACACACAAAGTCTTCTTTTCGGGCTGGCAAAAATTAGCTTGGCCTTGAAAGAAATTAGACAAATCGCCAACATTTCAATTTGGCCGAGCAAAATCAGCTCGGCCTGTAGATTGGTCAAAACGCCAATATTTCAGCTAAGTTGGTCATGACGCCAACATCTCAATTAGGCGAGCAAAAATCAGCTCGGCCCTAATGCAAATTAGACAATACACCAATTATTTCGCTAGACAATACACCAACTGTTTGTGCGGTCTGTTTCTATACCAACGAGAGGAGATCAGTTCGGCCCCTCTCAGTTTGGTCTCCTTGCCCCTGGCATTCTCAGAGGCCCAATATCCTTGCAAATGTCATTGTATAGAAAGACACAGTATAAACAAAAGGTAAAGACATTTTTCATTACAAAGAGCAGTGTTATCCTTACATCGAATGCCAGAAAGGCTAAAAGTTCAAAAGGCTATGTAACAAAAATCATTTCAAAAGTAGAAAATCTTAAGGTTGGCTGCATTCCATGGTCTGGGGATAGCTTTACTATCTAAGTCTTCCAGATGGTATGCCCCTTTGCCTGCTAGGCCAGTCATCTTGTATGGCCCCTCCCAATTTGCGCCGAGCTTTCCTTCGCCAGGGACCATCGTATTGCCCATCACCTTTCTTAAGACCCAGTCCCCAATTTTGAACAGCCTGAGGTGCACAGCCTTGTTGTATTTCTTGGAGAGTTCTTACTGATAGGGCGCTATGTGGATCAGAGCCCGTTCCCTTCTTTCCTCGGCTAGGTCAAGCTCAAATGCCACTGCTTCATTGTTCAGATCTAGCTGGAAACTCTCAGACCAGATGGTTGGCATACCAATTTCCAGCGGGATGACGGCTTTTATGCCATAGGCCAAGGCAAATGGTGTCTCCCCCGTCGATCACCTTGGCTTAGTGCGGTATGCCCAGAGCAAATTAGGGAGTTCTTCAGCCTACTTCCCTTTGGCTTTTTCAAGCCGCTTCTTCAGTCCGTCCGGGATGGTCTTGTTTGAGGCCTCTGCTTAACCATTTGACTGAGGATAAGCCGGCGTTGAATTGTAGAACTCGATCTTTAACTCCTCGCAAAATCCATGAAAGAGTTTTCCATCGAATTGAGTGCCATTATCCGAGATGAGGGCCTTTGGTATACCGAAGCGAGTGATAACATTTCTCCAAACAAACTTCTTCACATCTTTTTCCTTTATGGTTGCCAATGGCATGGCCTCAACCCACTTGATGAAGTAGTCGGTAGCGGCGATGAAGAATTTGTGATTGCTCGGAACTGCTGGGAGCGGTCCAACAATATCTAATCCCCAGAGCGCGAACGGCCAGGGACTTGTGAGGGGGAGTGTAGATGTCCCCGAACGCCCCGGAAAGGGAATAAGGTCCCCGTTCCGTTCGTTTGGCTTCTACTACAATTCGGACTCAAATTGTCACGATTCGTAATCTGAACCAAAGAGTCCAAATCCGGCAAATCGTTTTGAGAAAACAGATTTTTGAAAGAAGTGCCAAACATGGATTGCTTCGCCAGACACAGAGTCGCCACCTAAATATTTTATTTTTGGAAAATTTAGGAAACCCTGACTCGTGCCTAAGGCCACGTGTCCGTCATCACCAAAGTTGCCTCGGCTCAGGAACTTGGGTACAATTGGGGAAGGTCACTTTGTGAGCACCCCCACTCGCTCGATCAAAGACCGACCTCTACTAACCATGATATCTAGTTTTGAAAACATTATGCGTTCTTATTCCGGTTATTAGCCTAGATTTACTATGTGATGCGCACAGCATACAAGTATAGACTGGATCGCCTGAATTGGAACAAAACATTTCATGTTTGTTTTTGAAAGATGGTTTGCTACCCGCAAGTAGGCTTAAAAATGAAGATTTTGCTACCCTCGGGTGGGCTTAGAAAAGTATGGTTTTGCCACTATCTAGTGGGCTTAAAACTCGCAGTTGATGATTTGTTCCAATCTAAATAACCCAACCTTCACCCACAAGCATTCAGGCAGTTATATCATATAAGCAAATAGTCTCATGGTAAGCATGCTATCATGGCAGTCACTCACACACATGCAAGGATGCTAAAGCATAAAAACTCACCGAGTACTCCATGCCAAAATAGAAGCTAATTAGAAATCATGCATGATCCTAACTATACAAAAATGCCTAATGCAACACATGCAATAATGCAACTATAGCAGGCTCGGCTACTCTAAACATGGTATATGGGATGCTACAGCTAACAAGTACTCAACTTGGAATTGAAATACAATGCAGTAAGTTATGATGCGCCGAGCCTGGTGCATGCAAAACAGATGAATGAATGCAAACATGCTATCATACTGTATGCTAATTGAAACATGCCCTAATCTAACCATCATAAGCTGGTAAATAAAAGGGAGAAAGACGTGGGGTTGGAAGACATACATCACACACACACACACACACACACACACACACACACACACACACATACACTTATTACAACATTGCCCTCGCGCAGAGGGTCCAAATAAGTAATACAGTCCCGAATAAATAGTACAGTCCGAATAAATACAAAATCTTAATTAATTAACAAATTTAATTAGGAAAGCAATAAATTGGCATGCAAGCCAGGGACTGCCTCAACTCTAATCCGGATGATGAATGATGTATGTTCCGGTTGCCTTGCGCGAAAATCCACTGCAATGCCCCAATTAGCCTCTGTTTGCAATTGTTCTTGGAAAGCGCGCCAAGCTCCAGAAGGCTGTTGATTCTTGATTTGCTGCAACAGAGAGCAGGAAAGGGGCATGGCAATGTATTTTCACATATGTATGCTTGACTACTCTTCAGGGAGTGTAGTCCTCGATCCTCGTGCCACCAATCACACATCTCGATGCATGATGAGCGAGGAGTCGAGTTGTACGACTTAATATGAAATGAATGCACACGTAAACACAACAAGACCTAAACTCCATCATGGGTAATTCGGAGTGTCGGCGACTGGGGAATTGAGACACGTTCCGTCACTCGGAGTACGAAACGTACCTCGTTTCCCGTGCTCGGGCTAACTCCTATCCCAAACAAAATGCAATATGCATGACATGCATGAAATGCATGAATGCAACTAAGATACAACCTAACATGCACAATGCTATGAAATGGCATACACGATGCACGAGGTAACATGGCATACACGATGCGCTAACATAAAACCTAGCATACACAATGCTATGAAATGAAATGGCATACACAATGCATAATGGACTTACACCGACACAAGTGGACTTCAGCCACACTCACATAGGAGGCCATAAGATGAAAATGAGACACTCGAGACGCGTGCACGCATGCACGCAAACCGAGGACCGAACCTAAGGCACAAATGCCACTCTACCAAAGCATGGTAAGGCATGGAACATGATATGCAAATAAGCAAATTTCAGCACTAAAACATGATGCTAAACAGCCCCGAAGCATGGCAATATGGCACCCGATGCATGAGATGAGACCCGAAACTCAAAACTAGGCACATGGAATGACTTATAGCTATACAAAGAATGCATTATTTGAACATGAAGCATGAAGACAGAGTCAAGGCAGTCCCAAAACATGAACTTTTCCAATTTAAAGTGTGGCCAAAAGGTGCTAGCAAGATGGCTTAAATTGGCGAGCAATTTTGGCGGGCAAACATAGTTTACATAGAAAGTGTATGAAGCAAGTAAGAACTCATCAAACCAACAAAAATCAGTGAATAAAACATGTCAAAATATGCCCAAATAACCATGGAAATGCAGCCAACACATGCACAAATGAGGGGCTCCTTTAGCGGGCATACAAAGGGATTCTTAAGCATATACAAGATAGACATGTGGCAGCCCCAAACCAACTTTGAAAATCAAATATGATAGTCTCAAAACTCACCAAATTGGCCCCAAAATCAGTCCACAAAGTATGCAAGATAGGGCCTCTTTGGAAGGCCAAAATGGCCACCAAACAAGTCAAGGTGAGAGGGGGTCACCCCCTATAATTTGGAGGCTCAAAACAGTATCAAATCCACTGTAAATGCACTGGATTCCAGTGGCTAGAAGGTCAAATAAGGCATGCAACAAGGGCTAGGGTATAAGGCTCAAAATGAGAGGGAATCAAGCATATAAGGAGGTATGTGACCTCAAATAAGAAAATGCTCTTAATGAAACATGAAAATGATATCAAAAAAAACCTTTTCTCAGTTTATAAAAAGTCTCAAAAGTGATCACAAATATGGCTTATCTATCATGCAAAAGTGGCCCTAAAAGGGGGAAAAGAGATAAGGGACAGCAGCTGGGCCCAAATGGCAAGGAGCCCTTCAACAAAGTTGAAGAGAAGCTCAAAAAAAGGCATTTTACAGTTTACATCAAGCCACGAAAATAAACACAAGTGAGGCTAAACTATCATGCAAGAAAAAGGCCAAAAGAGGGACAAAGAGGCAAGTGGTGGCTGCTGGCCTCAAACAGAGGAGGGCCCTTCAACAATGTTGAAGAGGGGCTCAAAAAATGATATTTTACAGTTTATCACCAAGTCCAAAACAGCTCACAAATAAGCCTAAAATACTATGCAAAAATAGGCCTAAAAGAGAGTTAAAGAGGCAAGTGATAGTAGGAGATCTCAAACAGTAAGAGGCCTTGATCAAACATGAAAAAGGACCCAAAATATGACTATTTACAATTTTGGTCGGAGCCCAATAATGTGAGCAACAAAGGCTAAAAAAGCATGCAAAAATAAGTTTAAAAGAGGGATAATAAGGCTCACCCTTGCAGAACCAAGCTTCAACAACTTTTGGACCAGGTTTAGGAGCTCTTAACCTCTGGAAGATAGCCTCAAGTTGCTAGGATGGATGTTGGAGGTATGGTGCTATGAGTTGTAGTATAAAATGGTGTGGGACTTAAGGGGTTTTGATGCTTGGAGTAGAGAGGGAGAGAGATTGAATGCAAGAGCCTTAAAACAAATTTTTGTAACCTCTAAAACACAGCTGGGGGTGCTAGTTATATAGGCAAAGGTGTGGAGAAAAGAGGGGGAAAATGAAATTCAAATTTTCCCCCCAAAAGTTTCCCCTTCGGATACAGAATCTGGGGGAAAATGAGAGTGTATCTGTAAGGAACCAGCTGTGAGGAACATGGCCGGCCAGTTTCTGAGAGCTCAGGTGACCGGCTGGCCACCTCCCTTGGCCGGCCGGCTAGGGTCAAAAGGGTCAAGCAGAGAAAGCTGGCCAGCCACCCATATTGGTGGCCTCCCATGTGTGCACAACACAGCTATGTGGTTGAAACCCTGAAAATGTGAACCAAGAGAGAGAAAACCCAACTTTTCAAAGGGGTTCAAAAGGGTCAGGAACAATTGCTGGCCGGCCATGACATATTGGTGGCCTCCCAGGTGTGTACAACACAAATATGTGGTTGAGGGCCAAAGAAAGTGGCCCGGGAATGGTCAACATCAGCTTTCTAGCGAGAAAAACGGGTGATCAGGAGCGATGAAGGAATAAAGCTGGCTCTCAGAACAATTGCTGGCCTCTCACCCTTCTACGACCTTCACAACAATGAAAATAAGGTCCCTGCCAAAAATGAACTCAAACTGCTGCAAATTGAAGGTTCGGGGGGCCGAAACACGCAGCCCGAGGCCCCAAAAACTGACTGTTAAGCACCGGAGGTGGTGTTCGACCACGAAGTTGGTCTCTCGGACCACAGTGTCCCTCAAAAGGGATTAAATAAGATGTATGCCAAAAACCGGAGCAAACGGAGGTGGTTAAGCGGTCCCGAATCGAGGCACACGGCCGACAGCTCCGAAAACCAAAAATCGGGCTCCGAAATGGGAAAAATGGCCTCGACCATTTAAACGTAGCCTCTGACCCTTGAGAGATGATCTACGAGACCTCTCCCTCCCTTTGGGAAGAGAAAATGGAGAAAACGGGACCTGGTTCGTAAACCGAGGCAAGGTACAAAAGAGTCCGGAAGTCTAGAGACAAGGCTCGCAGCCGAGACTCCGCAACCTCAGAACGAGCACAATATGCAACATCACTAAGCGCTCAATCGGTGATGTCTAAGTCTTAAGGTCGGTCAAAAATGGGGTGTCTATAGGGAGCAACTCCCTAGTTGGCTGGTGGATTTGGTGAGCAAATTTTTGACACTTTTCACACTGGCAAACGTATTTCTGAGCGTCCGTCTGCATGCATGGCCACCAGTAACCTTGGAAATTTGCTCAGTAAGCCAAAGATTTGCCCCCAGTATGGCTTCCACAGATGCCTTCATGGATCTCATAGAGGAAAGCTTCCACCTTAGCAGGGTGGACACACTTCAGATATGGCCTGGTAAAGGACTTCTTGTATAAGGCTCTGGATGGAGAGAGCCAAAACCGCTCTGACTTAGCTCGAATCTTGTTGGCCGCCTTATTTTCCTTTGGAAGAATTCGATCTTTTAGGAAGGCGATGATGGGGTCCATCCAGGAAGGTCCCAAGTCGGTGCAGAGTACCTCGGGCACTTCCGGTTTCTCAATACTTGGCTGAGGTAAAAACTCTATCATTAAGGGATTAGGGAAAGACGTCTGCGAAGATGCAAGGCCGGCCAGTTCGTCAGCCGTGTTGTTTTCTTCACGGTTGATTTGTTCCATTCTTATTGCGGCGAACCTCTTGATTTCTGCGCGTACCAACACCTAATATTTGGCCATTCTTTCATCCCTTGCCTCATACTTCCCAGAGACTTGATTGACTACCAACTTGGAGTCGCTGAATACCATGAGAGCCGACGCCTTCATCCTCAATGCACTCCTTAGTCTGGCAAGGAGGGCCTCATATTCCGCTTCATTGTTGGACGCCGGGAAGCCGAGCGTAATTGCTTGTTCGATGACTAGCCCATCCGGGGAAGTCAATACGATACCCAGCCCGACACCATGCCTGTTGGAGGCCCAATCGACGAAGAGCTTCCACATCTCGCCAATGAACAACTTCCAGCAATTAGACGGGTTTTGCGAGCTTTTCAACTCCAAGTCTCTGATTGGCTCATTCTGGTCTTTTTTCTTGTCTTGGTTGGGTTCGTCTTCCAGTAAGTTACCCGGCTTCGCTAGTTCAGTCGCCCTTTGCCCTTCTTCCACTTATGAGCCAACACTTGTCTCTATTGCCTGAACCATGGGCTATGCCAAATCCACACCAGCCAAATCAACCGGGCAAACTGGATGCGTTCTAGGGGCAAATTCCGCTACAAAGTCTGCCAGAGCTTGATCCTTGATTGCGGTGCATGGGCGGAACTTGATGTCATACTGTCCCAATTCCACGGCCCATTTCAAAATTCGCCCGGTAAAGTCTGCCTTCTCAAAGAGCACCTTGAGTGGGAACTTGGTTAGCACAACTATTGTATGGGCATGAAAATAGTGCGCCAGCTTTCTCGAAGCCATCATCAGGGCCAGCGCTAATTTTTCCAGCAGAAGATATCTCGTCTCAGCCGGGAGCAGAGTCTTGCTTACATAGAAGATGGGGAGATGTTGTGTTCTTTTAGCACGGACCAATACCGTGCTCACCACGTGTTGAGAGACAGCCAAGTAGAGATACAGCTCTTCGCCCGACTGAGGTGTGACTAAGATAGGGGCTGAGGAAATGTACACTTTTAGATCCGCTAATGCACGGTCACACTCGTTGTCCCAAAAGAACTTGGCCTTCAAAGTTTTGAAAAAAGGCTTGCAACGATCTGAAAACCAGTTTATAAATCTGTTCAGCGCGGCTGCCATCCCGGCAAGATGTTGCACGTCCTTCGTGGAGTTTGGTCACTCCAGCTCTTGTATAGCCTTGATTTGGGATGGATCAGCTTCAATCCCTCGATTTGTGACCAAAAAACCCAGAAACTTCCCGGTGCCTATCCCGAAGGCGCACTTGGAGGCATTCAAATGAAGCTTATGGTGTTTGAGCATAGCAAACATCTCTGCTAGGTCGGCGAGGTGTTGAGACTTCTCCTTACTTTTTACCACCATATCGTCAATGTAGGCCTCCATGGTGCGGCCTAAAAGGGGAGCGAACATCTTTGTCACCATCCTTTGAAAAGTTACCCCGGCGTTCTTCAGTCCAAACGGCATGACTTTATAACAATACAGGCCTCTAGGGGTAGTGAACAATGTGATCTCTCGATCCAGTTCATACATGGCTATCTGGTGGTAGCCGCGATATGCATCCAGGAAGCTAAACCTCTGATGGCTAGCGGTCAAGTCCACCAGCTGGTCAATTTAAGGGAGGGGGAAACTATCCTTTGGGCATGCACGGTTGACCGTCTTGTAGTCAACACAGACTCCCCATTTGCCATTCTTTTTCGGAACAACTACCGTGTTGGATATCCATCGAGGGTATTGCACTTCCTTTATAGCCCCATCTTCCAACAAGTTCTTCACTTCTTCTGCCACTACCTCGGCATGGTGCAAGGCTGAGCGGCGTGTCCTTTGGATGACCGGCCGTGCATTGGGAAAGACATTCAACTAATGGCAAATGAAGCTTGGGTCGACGCTAGGCATATCGTAAGGTGTCCACGCAAAGGCTTCCACATTGGAGATAAGAAAGTCAACGTACTCGTGTCGCTTGGCGCTGGACAGAGATGAGCCCAAAAGGAAGAACTTGGTTGGATCGTTCTCATCAATTCGCACCTCTACCAAATCCTCGACCGATTTTTCCTCGGCCTTCCTTCCTACGTCTTCCAGGACTTTCTTCCCCTCCGGTCCCTCTATCATTTGAACGAATCCTTTGGCGGCTCGGCTGCCGTTCACCGCAACGAAGCACTATTTCGCCATTACCTGGTCTTCCTAAACTTCCTCTATTTGCCCGGTTGGCGCGGGGAAGCGTAGAACCTGGTGGTAGGTCGATACTACTGCTTGCATGGCATGCAACCAGCCCCTGCCCAGAATTAAGTTGTAGGTGGATGGGACTTTGAGCACTCAGAACTCTACTTGCTTTACGACCGAACCCGCTTTGACCGGCAATATGATCTTCTCCACCGGCCACTCTGGTTGAGAGTTGAAGCCAACCAAAGGAGACGTCGCAGGGGCCAAGTCCTTGTCCTCTAGCTTCATCTGCTTGAATGCGTCGTAGTACATGATTTCGACCGAACTCCCCTGGTCGATCAAGATCTTCTTGATGTCGAAATCCTTGACGCGAAGAGTTACCACTAGTGCGTCGTTGTGGTGCATCTGAATCCTCTCAAAGTCTTTGTTTGAAAAGGTAAGGATGTCCTTCTTCTCAGTCTTCCCTTTCTTCACAGCGGGCTGAACCGAGAGCACTTCCCTCATGTGCTCGGCCTTTTTAATCATCCCTCTTAGCTCGTAGACCCTTGCCAGTTCGATGATGCCATGGATAACATTGATTACGCCTTGGGGCGCTGCCTCCAAGGCGGCTAGGCCGTTTGGCTCGGTTTGTCCTGGTGGCACGGCCTTCATACCCCCATCTATGTATTGGTCAAGGTGCCCCGCCGCCACCAGCTCCTCCAAGTGTTGTTTGAGCGGCAAGCAATCCTCCGTTCGGTGCCCCCGTTCTTCATGGAAGGTGCATCGATACCTTGAGTTGAAGCCTCTCTGTGCACTCCCCAACTTGGCCGGCCAACGGACGAAGGGTTCACCCCGGATTTCACTCAGTATACGGTAAATAGGAATTTTGAAGACCGTGGTGATACCCGTTCGCGCCTTCAACTTCCTCTTGGCGTCCTCCTCTTCATCACGGGGGGCGTTTGCTCGGTCATTTCTGCGACCTTTGTTTTTATCATCGTGGTTTGGGCCACGATGTTGATCGTTTGATCGGTCGTTTGGGCGGTTGTCCTCCTGCCCGACTGAGTGAATTTTTCCCGCCACTCTTCTGTCCGCCGCGACCAGGTTAGCCTTCTCGGTCACGGAGGCGGCATCATCCTCCACACGAATGTGCTCATTGATCTGCTGCATCAAGGACTCCATGGTTGTGGGCTGGTGCATTGTGAGCGAATCTCGCAGCCTATGTCCGACTGGGAGACCCCGCTTGTATTGAGTGATCGCCAGATTGGTAGGGCAGTCGAGGATCTCGTTGTAAGTTTCCCAGTACCTTGCATTGTACGCCTTCAACGAACCTCCAGATTCCATCTTGACGCCCAGGAGATGGTCGACCTCCTTCGGTGTTCGAGTGTTGGTTTTGAATCTGGTGACGAAGGCTTGCGCTAGTTGCTACCACCCCTCGATACTCCCTTCTGGAAGCCTTTCGAACCATTTCAGGCCTAGTTCTCCCAAGCTTGCTCGGAATATGAGGCACATCAAGGCGTCATTGCGCCGGTGGCCAGCTATTACTTGCCGGTAATAACTCACGTACATGTACGGATCCGTCTTCCCGTCGTACAAGGTGAACTTAGGCTGGTGGAATCCGGTAAGGAGTGGTGTACTCTCGATTTCTGGAGACAGTGGCGTGGCTGTAAGTCTCGCCAGCTCTTTGTCCAATAGTGCAGGGGCCATCACCCTAGGCGTTGGCATTGCCACTTCTTTGCTACAACGAACTTGGGTGCTCAACCTCTGCAATGCCGGCACTCTCTGAGCCTCTCAAAGGCGCGCCCTCTCCTCCAACACATCCCTAAGGTCTCTGGAACGCGTGGAGAAAGAGTATTACGACGTTGATGACGGGCGCGAGGGGTGGTAGGTGCTGTCGCGAGTGAGGGACCTGCCTTCCCTTGAGTCGGAATCCCCAACCCCATAGTTTTTGGTGATAGAGAGAGAGTGCGTCCTTTCCTGGCAATGATTGCTAGAACGAGGAGACGGGGTGCGCTCACTGAGGCTGCCCTCTCCAGTGACACCCTTCCTCTTAATCTGGCGTTTCAGTATCTCCATCTCAACCGCCATCTTGCGAATGAGGGCATCCTGGTCTTTGAGTTTGTGCTCCAGGCGCTGCGCATGGGACTCCCCCCGCCGCCAACGACCCTCTGGACTTTTCGAGCGATCAGTACTCCTCCCACATTTGTCTCGCGCACCTCGCGAAGAAGTCTCTAGGCCCGCCATGGTTGGAACATTCGGGGGGCCTTCTCTCCGTCGGACAGAATCTAGAGTGACAACATCGACGACGGACAGCGGAGTTTCGTTGTTGTTGGCCATGAAAATGGTCGAAGAAGCTTGAAGAGCAAGGTTTGACTATCAAAGACTTCCCACAGACGGCGCCAATTGTACGAGGGCGAAATATCCAGTGCTTTCCGTACTCCTTGAATTCAAGCTTCGCGTGACAGCGTCTAACCTGGGAACAGAGAAACGGTGAGCTGCCCAGCGGTAGGTTGCCAGATAGACCCTTCGACGATCAAGCCAGATCACTTGGGGAAGAAGAATATTGTTTAGAGAGAGAGAGAGTCGTTCAGATTGCATACCTCTAATGTTCATCTTCCATTCCTATTTCTAGGCTGGCCATGCAGCCTCAGGCTTGTGCGCGTACTACCTCTGCTGTCCTTCCCTGGACAGGTGGCAATGCTCGTCTCCCATCACCTTACATGTGTAAAGGCCAAAAACCCCCTAAATAGTACGTGTAAAACTGCCAAACGGTATTGACGCGTGCCTGGAGTAGATTTCCTCTCCATCACGCCATTAGCCCAAGTGGCACACCTGACCGAAATACCACAACCGGCCTATTCTTTAGAGAAAATCACAACCACAGATAACACTGCCGAGCTTCCGAGCTAACCGGCCGGGCGCACGCCGACCACCATCCCGGTCCATACTCCTTCCGGGTTAACTGAAGGTGAAGCATGCTGGTCCTCTTTTCGGCCTAGATTCATTCCGGACTGCCACTAGCTCGGTTGCGCGTCCAGCCGAATGTCTGCCAAGTCATAGCTCGGCCAGGCCTTACTCCACGCCTGGTCGGTCAATCTACCTCGGTCGTGCACGACAGGCCGGAGAATCGCGCCCACTGAGAAAGCAGCTCGGCGCCGTGAGGTCCGTCACACCCACGTTACGTGGAGTCAGATTCTCTTCTTGCAAATCTCCCTCTCAAGAAGTGAATTGATTTTTTAGTTTTTTTGTTATTTTAACTTAGAATTAAAAAGCTTGTTTGAATTGACTTTTTTAACTTTTGTGAAATAAAAAATAAAATTATTATAATTTAAATGTGATATTTTATCTAATTAATTTTTTAACTTATTTCATCTTTTCGTAAAATTAACTAAAAAATCAAAAAAATCCACTTACCAAAGGAGGTTGTTTTCTTTTTGGCCGGTGCTCCATATCAGTTGTAAATCAAAAATACATAACAAAATAAAAAATTAATTTTTTTGTTTTTTGTTTTTAATATTGGGGAATTTTTTTTAAGGTCCCTGATAATAATAATTTAGAAAATAAAAAACATCCAAAAAAATAGTGATGCATCAGGTCCCTAAACAACTTGGCGCGTGTTTTTAATTATTTTGTGGACCAAAATACCCTTGCCAAAATCAACACAGAAATGAAACTCATTCCGACGTCTGAGTTCCATTCCAAGCATCCAGCATCTTCACGAACAGGAGAACAACAAAATTAGGGTTTCAACATCATCTTCACCATCGACATTAGAGTTTCGTTATCTTCTGCAAAAATCATTCTCATTCATTCCTCACAAATTTCTCTAACCTTCGTTAGAGCTTCGTTTTCACTGTTCATCGTCATCTCAGTCCATCTTCGTCACGTCGCATCTTCATCTTAGGCCATATTAGCTCGTCATTCAAGTTTCATCCTAACTCTGGTAAGTTTTTCTACAATACAACTAGATTTTCTCTGAAAACACAGTTAATAGCATTTTATATTAACCTTCCATAAATTAGGGTTTCAATTTCATAATAAAAAGCTACCTGAATTTGGAAAAAGTTATTTCGGTGTGCTTTGAACTTATTCTTGAACATGTTTGTGTGATTTTATCTGTAAATTTCTCTGGCATTTGAATTTCTCTGATTTTTTATTTATGTATGTTTCTTCTTTTAATTTTCTCTGGCATGTTTATTTTGAAAAAAGCAATTTTCTGTGTTTTTATCTTATTCTTAAACATGTTTATCTAATTTTGTCTATAAATTTCTCTGCTCTGTAAATTTCTCTGTAATATGTATTTTTAATTGGAATGTCTATCTTTCTCTGGAATGTCTATTACTCTCTTGCCTCTGTCTAAGTTTCTCTGGTATTTATAATTTTCTCTGATCACATCACATCACTTTCCTCCCTTGTGTGTCTCTATCATGTTTAATTTTCTCTAGCATGTTAATATTATGGACTGGAATGAATGTTTCTTCTTTGAATTTTCTCTGACATGTGTATTTTGAGAAAAAATTATTTCTCTGTATTTTGATCTTATTCTTGAACATGTTTATGTGATTTTGTCTATGAATTTCTCTGCTTTGTAAATTTCTCTAGAATATGTATTTTTCTCTAGAATGTCTATTACTCTCTTGCATGTCTAAGTTTCTCTGGTATTTATAATTTTTGCTGACCACATCACACCACTTTCCTCCCTTGTGTGTCTCTATCATGGTTAATTTTCTCTGGTTGTGTATGTAAATTTCTCTGGCATTTTAATATAATGAATTGAAATTTTCTCTGGAATGGAAATTTCCTCAAGAATGTGTAATTTTCTCTAGAATATGTAATTTTCTCTGGTATGTTTATTTTGTTCAATTCTTGGTTTCAATGTGGTGTAATTTTCAGTGGCATGTTTACATTATTTTGTTTATTTTATCTTACTAATTGTGGAATGGAAATTTTCTTTGGCTTGCCATGTTTACTTTTCTCTATCATTCATTTTCTCTGGTATGTTTACTTCTATATGTAAGTTTAACAATTATTGAAAATTTCTCTCCCATGTTTATGATGCTTTGTTGATTTTTTCTAACATTTAATTTTTAATGTCTAATTTTCTCTGGCATGTCCAATTTTCTGTAATTTTCCCTTATCTGTAATTTTCTCTAACATCTCTAATTTTCTCTTATCTGTAATTTTCTCTTACTTGTCCAATTTTCTCTGGGATGTTTAATTTTCTCTAGGATTTAATGTTGACATCTTTATGTTTTAATCATTGTCTAGAAATGGCAAAACGTAAAAGCAGTGAAACACCGGAAACACCAAGCAAAAAATAAAAACTCTCTCAGTCTTCTTATGGGTTAAGATAAAAAACCAGCAGCAAAACACTGGAAACACCAAGCAAGAAAGAACAACTCTCTCAGTCTTCTTATGATCTAAGATCAAAAACCAGCAGCAAAACACCACAAACTCCTCGCCAAAACACACAAGTCCAAGATGATGAAGCAACTAGCATCCAGATGTGTAACCCAACTTCAAAAGACTCAAGCTCAAGGGGGAAAAAACCTATTAAACTCCACAGAAAGAGAGCTCACTACAGCATTTAATTCCGATCCAACCTCTCATCTGTTGTCTCCTTTTTTCAAACACTTAAATTCAATTCAAAACAACTTGTAGAGCTTCAAAAAACCCCATTTTGGTATTTGATCCAAGCTCTAACCACTGAAAGGATGGATCCAAAGAAATCTAGGAAATCTAATGATGATGTAGTTGCCATAATCCAATGTTACAATGAAAAAACAAAAGCATTCACAGTTGGTAAGAAGAACCTGACATTTACAACAAATGACATGACCTTGATTTTTGGTTTGGAAGGAGGTAAAGGAGCCATGTCATTAAGATACTCTAAAAAGCCAAAATCTGTATTCCTAAGGAAAAGATTCCAAAGGCACACAAGGCTCACTGGTCCTATTATTAAAAATGCCTTGGTCAAAGCAATGAAAGGCAAGCAACCAACTGACTTCAAAGATGTAGCAATCATTGTTACATTGTACTTGTGTCTCACCCTATTTTTTGCAACAAGTGGAAATTCAATAGGGTGGGTTTTTATAAAGTATGTGAAATCTCTTGAATCAATGAAACAGTATGATTGGCCAGAAGCAATCACATCAACATTGATTGATTCTATCATGGCATTGCACAAAACTCCATAAAAAGTTACGGGGTGTGTCATTGCATTGCCGGTAAGTATAACATCCATTCAAATTTGTAGTTATCATACTTACAAATTTATGCGTTTAGAAAATTTTATTTACTTTAATTTTCATCATAGTATTGGCTATGTGAACATGCAACTATCATTGACTTAGAAGAAAGTAACACAACTGAGTTCCCAAGATATGCCAAGTGGAACCTGCAAACCTTGACAAAACAGCTGCAGAAGACACCAGTCCACTCTCTTGTACCTCAACAGGTTAGATTCCTATCGCTACTGAAATCTCAGTGAAATTCCAAAATTTCTCTGACCACTGCTTTGTTTCCCTCCTTGTGCATTGATTGATTAAGATCAATTTTCTCTGAACTATTAATCTATGTTTTCTTCTTTGGTACCAACTGGTTTATTTCTGCCATTGTAATTAATTTTCTCTGCAATCCAAATTTCTCTGACCACAATTGTAACACATTAACTTATATGCCCTGATTGATTTTCTCTAATATCTGAATTGTGTTGGTTGTTTCATAATTTTCCCGGGTCCATAAAATTGTTTCTCCTTATGTGTAATTTTCTCTGGCCCACAACTTATGTGCCTTGCATCTTTGATAAACACTGTTTATTTCTGCCATTTTAATGAATTTTCTCTGGAATCCAAATTTCTCTGACACAATTATAGTCAAACATTAACTTATATGCCTTGATTAATTTTCTCTGATGTCTAAATTATGTTGCTTGTTTCATAATTTTCTCTGCCTCATAAAATTAACTCATTGTCTCTAATTTTCTCTGACCCATACAATTTTCTCTGATGTTTGTTTCCCATTAGTATCATTTAGATAAATTTTATTTTCCTTATTTGAATTTTTTCTCTCAGTGAATTTTGTAACATCTCTTTAATAAAACAGTCTCCTGTTACAAATAGATAACAAGCAGCTAGTCAAAAACCCATCAGAGGAGTTCTGTCTTGATAAAAAGACGAAGAAAGAATCAAAAAAAGGCAATTGTCAAATTCAAGGAGACATTACAAGATCCATCTGAAGAAGGAGGGAATGAAGAAGCAGAAGGCAACATAGAAGAATACGAAGCCAGCAATGGACAAGAAGATCAAGCAAGTAGTGGAGAAAAAGAAGCCAGAGAAAAAAATGAAGAAATAAAAGCAGAAGACAAAGAACAAAATGAACAGAAAGAAAAAGACAATGAAGAAGAAGATGAACAACAAGAAGAAAACAAGGAGGAAAGTGATGAAGAAGAATGCAATGAGCCAATGGACCAACAACGTGATAACATTTGTGGCTCAACAATGCATCAGCCTCAAGAATTTGAGGAATCAAAAGATGCCCAAATTGCTGATCTACGTCAAAGACTAAAGGCACTTTCTCAATCTAAAAAAGAAGAAGAGAGAAATTGGATTGAATTACTTGCTGAAAAGGATATTGCAATAAGAACCTTGACATCACTTAACTCAGAACTTCAAGAAAAAGACAGCACAATCCAAATGAAACTAAGGATATTGGAGGTTAAAAAAGAAGACGATACAAAAATAATTCAACAGTTGAGGTATTCAACTTTGGAGCTTGAAACTGAAAATGCTAAATTGCATGAACAAGTTTAAGAACTATCCGTCCAACTAGCAACACAACCATACCGAACACCAACACAACTTCAACCACAAGATCAGTGAAAATCTTGAGCAACAAAAAATTATGTCCTTGTGTCAACATAACTTAGAGAAATTTTTATTTATTATAATTTTCTGTCATTGATAATTTTCTCTGGAAGTTATATTTCTCTGAACACATTAGTTTCTCCCGCTTATTTCTATTGATTTTTACTGCTCATTTCATTTTCTCTGTCTATTTTCTTATTTGATTTTTGGGGCTTGTTTGATTTTCACTGTGTATAGTTGGAATGCAAGTGGAACAACAACTATCAACCCAACAAGAACAAATGGCACACAAAGAACAACCGAAACAAAAGATAAAAGTCTATGGTAACTGGAAAATATTAAATCAAATAAATTTACATATTGAAATATCATTTGTTACTTCAGAGAAATTTCACTTTTAGTAATATTTTCACTGTCTACAGTCAAAAAAGATCCGACGTCAATGATAAAAAATTTAAAGGCATAAGAAAGAAAGGAAAAGCAGCACGATCCAGAATTTCAATATCTCAAAGTTGCGAAAGTGACTAGAACTTCAAAACAAGCTGCAAAGCAAGCTGAACAAACCACGAAGGACAAAGAAGTGCTTGATGCTGATGCGTACGTATTGCCTCAACCTATAAACATCAGAAAATCTTGGATCTTTCCACAAACTCTTCCGGTTTCAAGATTGATAAAAGATCATATAAAAGACATCTTGCAGCACATATCAAATGTGTCTGGATTTGAGTAAGTACAACAAACAAAATAGAAGATAACAAACAACAAATTACAAACTTATATTGCATTAACAACAATCAAATCCCTTCTTTGTCATCTTGTAGGGCTTTAATTTGGACAAGTGAGTTGAATCTCATTACCTTCGAAGACATTAGAAACCTAATAAAGCAAAAAGAAATTGCCAACAATGTAAGGGTTGGTTTGGGATGTCCTAAAAAAGTGCACTTTTTGACTTATTGGTGGGTTTGGGTTGGGTTTGATGTGATGTGTTAGAGAGGTGATGTGATTTAAATAAAATGATGTGACTTAAATAAGATAGTGACTTTTTGACTTATTTAGTACATGCCAAACTAACCCTAAGTCTTTCATCAAAATTTCTCTACAATGTTCCATTAGCTTTTATAAACCAATATTACAATTATAAATCATATTTTTCAGGTCATTGATGGCTATGGAGAGATCCTTTTGGCTGACCAAATGAGAGAAAGACAACAACCAACTTCATTTTTTTTTCACATCCATGAGCTTAGTATGTTACAACTATTTTATTTGATTTTCTCTGGAATTTACTTACTACTTTCTCTTCTTAAGATACTTCTTGAAGCCAGTTGTGTCACTAGTCTAATTTTCTCTGGCTAGTTGTGTGTATTTAAAATTTCTCTGTGCATATTTCTTAAATTCCTGTCATTTCAACTTTCTCATAACATAACCATTTTTTGACTTTCTCTGACCACAGAATTTCATCAAGATGACAGAAAATTAAGCTTTTCGAGTGTCCTTATTTGACAAGCATATTGAAACAGCATAGAGGAACTACAGGTTCCTCCATTTCCCAATAAATATTGGAGGTAATGAGAAGTCCACACATGAAAATCACTGGACCTTGCTTGTCCTGGACAAACAAGACAATTTATGGAGGTTCTACAACTCACTGAGGCCAAGGAGGGATGATGCAGAAGACAAATATGTCAAAGATGCAAAACAATTGGTAACGAGTGCAAATTTCTCTGATCCATCATAATCTTTATGTGATGATAATTTTCATAGAATCCCATTGATTTGTCTGTAAATTTCTTTGTTATTTAAAAATTATTTTTTTGCAGCAAGATTATGTGGAGAATTTTTTGAAAGCTTGCCTTGAAAGAGAGGCTCAATCACAACCCTCTTTCAAATTGATAAACTCACAAAACACAAGTTACGACTTTGAGTATGTCAACAATGCTCCATAACAAGAAAATGGTTCGTAAGTTTCACACATCTATAAATAAGATAATCTGATTTGCATGTTTCTTAAAACTAACCATACCTATAATTTGTATGCAGTCTGGATTGTGGCCTCTTTGTCTGCTATATAATGAAACAATATAGCAAGCATGAACCTATCAGCTCCAAATTGTCCACACAGGAGATAAGGTTGATAAGGGCAGAACTCATGGAGAGATTTGTGACCGAAGTTGGCCGGTCATGGACTGAACCAATTGAAATACCTCCAGAAGAAGAACCAAAAATGTAATAGTGAAACTAGTGAAAGGAAGACAATGTACATATCCACACAGAGAAAATTGTCTCACATATATGTATATATCCATACAGTATTTACCATTTAGTTTTTTGTTGATACATTGAAGGAATGATGATGCTTGACATATATGTATATATCCTTTCTTGACTAATGTAAATTTCATTTTTTTTTTATTTTGACTAATGTAAATTTCATACCTATCGATGGTTAAATATATATATATATATTTTTATTATGATTGTCAACACAATCCACACAGGGAAAATTGTTTGCAGAAATTTCTCTGGTATGATATTACCAGAAATTCGCAGATAAATTTAACTTGTCTCATCCCAAGGGGATGCCTATATGATCATGTAATCTGTAATGCTTTGTGTTGGTACAAAACAATCATTAAACTCAACAAAACATAAAGCGCACAGTAATTTTATCTACCACTGAAAAATTTCACTGGATGAATTTCAAATTTCAAAACACAATGCCCAGATAGTTTTCTCTGATAGTAGAAAATTTCTCCAAATGAAATTGACGAATTCGAATGGTGACAGAAAATGGAATTTATGAGTTGTGAATTTCTCTGGGTTGAGTGATTTGGAGATGAGGAATTTCTCTGGATTAGTGAGGAAAATTTCTCTGGCTTTCACAAAAATTTCTGAGTTGAAGTGAGTCCAGAGAAATTCTTCCCTGGTCCAGAGAAATTCTCAACTCAGAGAAATTTCAAAAGAGCTTGATTTTGTTTCTTGGTTGTACTCAGTGCAATAATTTTGTGTATGCTTTGTCTGGTGTGCACATTTCTTGAAATGATATGAAGTTACCAGAAATTCACAGAGAAATTTAACTCATATCGTGCCAAAGAAGGTGCCTATATGATCATGCAATCTCTAATGCACTGTGTTAGTACAAAACAATTATCAAATTCAAAAAACACAATCCACACAGTACTTTTCTCTGCCATTGTCAAATTTATGTGGATGAATTTGAAGCTTCAAAACACAATACACAGAGAATTTTCTCTGCCATAGGAAAATTTCTCTGGATGAATTTGACAGGTATTACAAACCCACTGCCTATAGTATATATCAACAAACACAATGCACACTTTAACTGATATTGGAAAATTTCTCTGGATGAATGTGATTGATATTATTATATACACTGTCTAAAAAATATATTTCACAAAACAAAATACATAAAATAATCATCAAATGTATTATTCAATCAATAAAATATATAATCCTCAACTATTTAACAAAAGTTCATTGCATGTCCTCTTATTATAGTGACCAATACTCTCACAACGACTACACTTAATCACCCTTTTAAACTCTCCAGTAGAAGCAATTATGTTCTTCTTCGACCTCCCAGCTAGTCTCTTGCTTAATAGACGTAAAATCATAGCATCTTCAATGTTACACAGAGGTTTTTCAGCAGTTGGAAATGGGCCAATCGAAAACGAGTATGCTTAACGATACATATCAGCATGAAAAAATGATTCAACAAATGAATTTAAATTCATTCCACTCCTAAAAATTGCAGCAACAGCATGTTGACATGAATACCCATTTATTTCCCATTTTCGACATGAACAAGTTCTCAACCCAAGATCAACCATAACCGAAGGAAAACAATGCACTTCAAAGACATTATCAGATGATAAACTCACATTCCATGTCCTCCCATCCAAAAAAGACTTCTCCAATACACTATCTATACGAGAACACAGAACTTTATTCCATTTACTAGAGAGCAGCCTCCTATCAGACCTCATATTCATGATTTGCAACCGTATCATGTCCACCAAATTTGTTATTGGCAAGTGCCGAGCTTTTCGTATCCATGAATTGAATGACTCAGCAACATTTGAATACATCTCACCATAATATTTCCCCGCAAAATATGCATCATTCCAATTTTCATATGGTAAACTTCTCAAGAAAACACTCACAATGTCTCCTCCCTCACTTTTTAATTCATTTAACTTGAAATGAAATGATGCCTTTGTTGGAGCATATGTACATTCTACAAACTTGGACACAATCGTCTCCCAAACCAAATTTGTGTTTCCACATGACAACTTATCCCTCAAATTTCTCTTTAGATGTTCAAGACAAAATCCATGAAAGTAGTTAGGGAAAAACCTAGCAATTCCCTCTACAATACCACAATGTCGATCTGATATGAAACTTATCACCCTTTCTAATCCCAATACTCCACATAAATGTTCAAGAAACCAACACCAATTGTCTTTATTCTCAACATCAACAACAACAAAAGCTACAGGAAAAAAACCTACAAAACAAATAGGAACAAGCATATTAGATATACACATGCAGAGAAAATTATAACAATAAACAACCAGAGAAATTTGACACTGCCAACATCCAGAGAAAATTCACTTAGTGCCCAACTCCAGAGAAAATTCACACATTGGCAACATTCAGAGAAAATTCACTTAGTGACCAACTACAGAGAAAATTCACACAATCATAATATCCAGAGAAAATTCACTCAGTGACCACCTACAGATACAATTCACACAATGACAACATCCAGAGAAAATTCACACACTGACCAAAATCCAATGAAAATTCTCACAGTGGCCACAACCATAGAAAATCCACACAGTGGCCAAAACCAGAGAAAATTCAAAGTGTTAGAAAAAAATCACATTCACTTAATTCCTACATGTATAGAAAATTCACATATTTAGATAAAATTATATATATTTACAATTACATTCATTCCCATCTTTTCCCGTTGCAGCAAGTATAACTCCTTTGTATCGTCCTTTCAAAAATGTTCCATCAAGAAAAAGCAATGACCGACAATATTTGAAACCAACAATGCATGCATGAAAAGCCACAAACACTCTTTTGAAACGCTTGTTATCTTCAAAATCTAACTCAAAATGACTACCTGGATTGTTCTTCAATGCCTCATCAAAATACCACCGTAATTGATCAAATGACAAACAAGAATTCCCATATGTACTACATTTTGCTTTTTCAACACCCAACCAACCATAGTTATAACTAATTGAGACCCCATACTTGTCTTTCATTTCTTTGACAACATCCACTGGACGAGTTAAAGGTTTTGCACTTACCTCTTCAAGTATCAACCCAGAAACTAAGCTGGAAGTCATCCTAGCATGTTTACTTGTACGAACCGCCACACCACATGTATGTTCATTGTTCAAAGTCCTTATGTAGAAGAACCCATTTGTTTTTTCAATTGAAGCATGTACACGCCACATACATCCCCTTGATTCCTTATATGTACATTCTGCCGTAACCCTCAGCTTGTCATTTTTAACATACGTAAACTGAAAACCAACCTCAATAGCATACATGCATAAAAAAGTACGGAACTCAACCACACCACCCTCAAACTTTTGTCCAACACTTGTAATATTATTTCGCCATCCAGTTGACAATAACACATTTTCTTGGTGAGAACAAAACTTAGAGAGTGAATTCCTTTCAATATCCACCAGCCTATCACACTCACCATCCACAACATCTACCCAATTAGACCCTACTTCATCCTCTTCATCAAAAGTACTACATCTAGTAACTGAAATATCAACTATATCAACACCGCGTGCACAAACAACCCTCAACATATTCAGAAAATCAATATTATTTTGAACCATACAATTCGGATGGCCCACAATAGAATATGAAATACACATAATCTCAGGTTTCAAATCCTCCCATGTTTTACACAAAATGCCAACCAATTTCTCAAAATTCAATTTGCATGAAACATTAATGACAATAGTATCATTCCGATATTTGCACAGCAACAACACTGCACTGTCCATTGAAACTGAAAGAAAAAACTAGAAAAATAATGTATTTAACATAAAAACACTTCACAAGAACAACATAAAAGTCTAGAGAAATTTCTAAAAACTATAATTTTCTCTGGACTCAAATAAAAGTCCAAAGATATCTACAAACTTATATTCACCTTCAAGATAACAAAAAATAAAATCACAGAAACTTAATGAATCCAGAGAAAATCACAGAGAAATTTACTGCTAACTATTAAACACAATCATACAAAAAAATCACACAAAATATCTGTTATGAAATTATAGACTTCTTTGTGATTTTCACCTCACTACAAGCTAACAATTTTCTATGCGTCATTCTGCAATATTGCACTCATAGAAAAATCTAGAGAAATTTACAAACTTATATACACCTTCAAGATAACAAAAAACACTGCATGGTCCATCTAAACTGAAAGAAAAAACACAAAAAATAACTTTTGCTTAGAGAAACAAAAACTTATATTCATCTTCTACAAACATATAATTTTCTCTGAACTATAAACTGAAAGTGAGTAACAAACTTATAATTTTCTCTAAACTACAAATAAAAGTCGAGAGAAATTTATGAACTTACATTCACTTTCTCAGATTTTATCTGCATTAGAAACTTCTAATAATATGTCCATATGCACTTATAATTTTCTCTGTGATTTTCATTCGATTATAATAACAAACTTACAATTTTCTTTGGACTATACCAACAAAAGTGCAGAAAATGAAATTTCTTTGGTTTAAAAAAATTTCTCTGGTTTGAAAAAACATAGAACAAAACTTATCATTGATCAACATGTTGATGACAAACAGAGCACAAAAAATGAAATCTAAATATCAAAATCAACTACACTGTCAACACTCTTTGAAATTGATCAAAAAACAGAGAATGAAAAATTAATTCCAAAAATAAAAATCAACTCTATCAAGCTGGCCTCTCTCTAAACAAAAATTCAAAACAAAAATCAAAATCCATGTGGAATCTAAATCGAAAACAAATCTAATTCAACTCCACTGAAAAACTTATACGTTCAACACACTGTCAACACTCTTTCAAATTGATCAAAAAACAAAGAATCAAAAATTAATTCCAAAAATAAAAATCAACTCTATCAAGCTGGCCTCTCTCTAAATAAAAATTCAAAACAAAAATCAAAATGCATGTGGAATCTCCATCAAAAACAAACCTGATTCAACTCCATTGAAAATCTACGCGATCAACACACTGTAACACCTACACAATCGTAGCAAACTTTCTCGTCAACTCCACTGAAATCTTCGACGAAATCTCCACCGCGAAAGTCAGTTTCCAAAATCTCCACCGTAAAGTCAAACAAATTTCTCGTCAACTCCACTGCAATCTTCGACAAAATCTTCACTTGGAATTTGGTTTCCAAAATCTCACCGTGAAGTCAACAATATAATATTCAAACAAATTATGTTATAAAAGAAGGGTAATTTAGGTACTTTATAACCTAAAATAAACTTGAGAGACCTTAGCCATCAAAACATATTATTTTGGACCTCTCCTCCTATCAAAAGTAGATGAGGGATCTTAGGCTAATTTTTTCTTTAATATTTTAGGTAATTTTTTGTAATTATTTTTAAGATACACTAAATATAAATACACTTAAAAAATATAATATTTATAAAAAAAATATTTAAAAAATTTACCAAATACAAACAAATATAAAAATTCAATATATTTTCATATTTTTTTTTGTATTTATTAACTTTTTTTATTTCTTCATAAATATTTTATTTTTTAAGTGCATGTCTATCCAAAAAGAAAAAAAAGTAATTAAAATAAAAAAAAATTACTAAAAACAAAAAAAAATTAAAAATGAAAAAAAAAATCAATCAAAATCAAATAAGGTGATTGTAACCTCTTAATACATATCAATTAAGTGGTGTTTGATAATCTAATTCAATAGATGTTCAAAAAAGATTATTTAATTCAATATTATTTTATACTTAAAATTAATGTGTTGAGATTTATTTAATTGGTAAAATTTGGAAATGCAATTTATATTTTTTCAACTTACTTCTGTCTTTCGGAGAGAAAAAAAAAATGGAGATGAATTTTTAACTTTTTTAAGTTGGAAGTTGTTTAAAATAATCTAAATAAGTATATATTTTTATTTTTTACGAAAATATATATAAAGTGGCAGAGCGATAATATGACACAAATAAGAAGTGATGTGACCCAAATAAAATAAAAAGATAAAAAGATGTGCTAAAATAGATTATGCCAAATAACCCCTTAATCTCAACTATACAAATTTAAAATTTTAAAAAAATTATATTTTAGTCAATTTTTTAACAAATTCAATTAATTCGAAATAAGTTAAATTTTATTTAAAAAATAACTTTTTCTAAATTAAAAAAATTATTTTTATTCATAACATTGTTTAACTAAGATTAATTTAAAAGTAAATCATTTGAGTTGATTAAAAAATAAGTAATTAACTACGAATCAAAATAAGTTTTTTTAAAAAAAATTGCTTCCAAAAAACAAGGCTAAGTGAAAATCAGTTAACTCTCTTTGGTGAGCACAATTCATATTATTTAAAATTTAAGTGACTAATGTAAGTACAATTATTTTAATGTTAAGTAAATTTATAACTATTTATACATAAATATTATGTACATTATTATGATTTCATCACCGCCACTATTACACCTCAACCCCATTATTACCATCACCGCCTTCATTACACCACTATTACCATTTTGCCACTAACCCTCAACCACTACTACTATCATTATTTTCATAAGTGTCACACGTATACTACTTTCATTTCACTATTATTACCATACCATTATTACGGCTGGCCTTTCCACTACCACCACCACCATCACAATTCTCCACCTCCACAACAACCACCTTCCTCTTACCTCCACCACCATCACAATTAGTGTCATGACCATGACCATGACCATCACCACTACCACTATCACTATTAGCGCCACGACCACTACTACAACATATAAATTAGAAGATAAAATTTAAAAATAATAAATTTCAAATTTTATATTATACATATCAAATAATTTGTTTTAATTTAATAGTTAAATTTTTCATCAAACAATTTTTTTCTTTTGAAATTTTAGTATTAAGTTACAATAAAGTAGTTTGGTAGTGTTTTACACTTTATTACTTGTTGTTTATAAAAATGTTAAACATGTTTATGATTATTTATAAATAAATAACCATATGTGGTATAGATTTTTTTAAAAAAAATTTTTTGAAAATAAATTAGAAGGATACCTCGCCGAAGGTGGTTTTCTACAAGAGATGGTGGCCAATGGGGCAAAGATAATGGCGGGAGGTTGTTATAAACAATTGAAAGTGAAAGTCAAATGTGGTTTAAAACAATATGTGGTGGCTAAAAGTAGTTGCCATCGGGTGTAAAGTGATTGGCAACAATCAAAGGTGGTTGCCGATCGCAAAAGGTAGTGGCTGGAGGAGGATATTGGTGACGACAGGAGATAGTGGTGATGGGCAGTGGGTGGTGGATAGAGGGGTAGGAGAATAAAAAGGTGTTTAGGATTTGTTTTTTTAGATTTTTTTTTTTTTGAGGGGGGGCTAATTTTTATCTTGAGTGAATTTGTCACGACCCAAACTCGCCCCTATAGGTTTAGTATCGTAACCAATCAGTAATCCTGGGATTATCAAAAGCCTCTGACCTGAATATCACATAATATAAGAGGCTGCGGAAGTAAATATATACAGATATAATGTTCATAGAGTTGTGTAGACATACATGGAATGGAAATTTAAAACTTAGATACATAAGAGTGATGTTATATATATACATTAGTCGTACGTTACCAAACTCACATATACAGAACTTACAAAACATGTTTGGACAAAACATAAGAATGTACAAAAGTCCCAAAGACTTGTTTCTCATAAACTTGATCTGATCGTAAAAAGGAACCTCCTCGGGAGGCACAGTGGCTAGCTGAGCCAAAACTCTCCAGGCAATAGCTTAGGCCTGGTCACGCGTCTGCTCACCTGCATACATAATATAAATAGTGAGTGAAAGCCTAGTGAATAATAACAGAATAAAGGGTTAGATGAATGATATCTCATAACTGATTCAGAAAGTAGAAACAGATCCATATTCTCATTAAGAGTTCAGAAACATGTACTCATTCAGTTTCACAGAGGATCATACATAGTACACCCATTAGCGCTAACACATCATGTATAGAGCATCAAAGGTCATACTTAACTAGTTCCATAAAGAAACCTCCGGTACTGGGAACTTGTAACATACTTGAGCCACGGTATTGTTACCCTCGGGCCGTGAGACCATGGTATTGTTACCCTTGGGCAAGGGCCTTGTGCTCATAGACCACGGTATTATTACCCCAGGGCTAGGGTCTTGTGCTAAGGATGCCATGAATACTTTCAATATATGGACAATCATTCATTGATTCAAAACATAACATCACAAAAAACAGATCATTTCTTGTCATATCGTATCATATAAGAAATTACTTAAACGTAAATATAACTTTACAAAGTTATTACTCACAAATGGCTCCAAAGTAAACAGACAGAGCAGACAAATCAAATAACTTACGGCGTGTGACCTACACAGATACAGAACAAATACGTACTGAATTACACACCTAGAATCATTAACTTAGTTCTTTCTTATCTTGGTGTTTTTCTATTATTTATCTTTGTTATTATGTCTTAACCATGACCTAGGAATGTCTAAGATGCAATGTGGATACCAAAATGTACTTTGAAATACTTGCAAAAATTTGCTGAAAAATAGGGCCTTCGCTCAAGCGGAGGTTAAAAAATGTGAGTAATCGCTTGAGCGCAACTTCGGTTGCTCAAGCGGTTTGTAAATTCTGCAAAAGTACTAGTTGCTTGATTTTTCCGCTCGATGCACACTCGACAGTCGCTCGAACGTGAGACTGAGGTCTTTGCTCAACTCTTGTCACTCGAGCGGTCTGCAAAAATTGTAAACTTCTGGGAGCATGTATTTTACGCTCGAGCCAACTTTTGGTCGCTCTAGCGGAAGTGCAAAACACGGAGTGGTTGCTCGAGCGCAGGTTCTGTCGCTCAAGCGGAGAGACAGAATCTAGAATTTTCAGATTGCTCTTCCAAGTTCAAAACTCAAATTCAAAGTTGCAAATCATGGTCTTTTGGGCCAAAAACTTGAGGAAACATTTGGGCCTGTTTGGTAACGTTTACGTTTTCAGTTTATATTTATAAAAATTTTATAAACTGATTTTTGTTTATTTTTAGAAAAAATATAAACTATAAACGCGTTTGGTTTAGACAAAATGTTTAAAAAAATTAAAAATATAAAAAAGAGTGAGAAATGACAAGTGGTGGCAGGTGGTGGGTAGTGACGAGTGGTGGTGGCGGAAGACGGTGGTGGAAAGTGGTGGCAAGTGGCGGGTGGATAGGTGGTGGTGGCCGAAAACAGTGGTGGAAAGTGGTGGCGGCGAAAGATGGTAGTGAAAAGCGGTGACGGGTGGGTGGATAGTGGTGGCAAGTAGGTGGTGGATAACGGATGGTGGTGGGTGGTAGCGGGTGGCTGGTGGGTGGGTGACGGTGGCGAGTGGTGGGTGGTGGTGGCGGCGGCGGGTGAGTGGCAGATGGGTGGTGGGTGGTGGTGGCGGGTGGTGGGTGGTGGTGGTGGTGGTGGGTGGTGCCGGGCGGATGGATGGTAGTGGCAGGTGGGTGGGTGGCAGGTGGGTGGTGGTGATGGGTGGTGACGGACAGATGGATGGTAGTGGCGGGTCATGGGTGGTGGCGGGCGGATGGATGGTAGTGGCGAGTGGATGTGGTGGGTGGTGGTGGCGGGTGGCGGATGGTGGGTGGTGGCGGTAGTGGTGGTGGTGGTGGGGATGGGTGGTGGTGGCGAGTGGGTAGCATGTGGTGGTGGGTGGTGGCGGGTGGTGGATGGTGGGTGGTAGCGGTAGTGATGGTGGTGGTAGTGGTGGGTGGCGGAGTAAGTGGTAGGTAGTGGTGGCGGGTGGTGGTGGCAGGTGGATGGTGAGTGGTGGTGGCAGGTGGTGGTGACAGATGGGTGGCGGCGGCGGCGGAAGACGGTGATGGAAAATGGTGGCGAGTGGTAGCTAGTGTTGGGTGATAAAAAAAAAAAAAAAAACTCAAAATTCAAAACGAAAACACATTTTTTGAGTTTACATTTTTTAGCCAAATTTATAAACTGATATCACTGATTTATAAATCAAAAATTTACCAAAGTTTTTATTTGAGTTCTTAAAATTTTTATAAATATAAACTGAAAACGTAACTGTTACCAAACAGCACCTTGTAAACTGATAAAATATGGTGAATTCAAAATCATTTCACAAAATTAAACCCAAAAACTTTGTCAATTGTTCAAAACTCAAACTTGAAATTATGAAAACATATCATGCATGTAAAGATGTAAGTTCAAAGCTTTCAAAACATGATCAAATGAGACAAATTGATGGAAAACAAGATGAATTCTCAAAACTAAGGTAAAATGATAAAATACATGAGAGAATTCTTTGAAAACTTTCTCAAGATGCCATGACATATATATGTATGCATGATACACTCCCATATTCATCTTTCTAAGCTCAATTATAGCATTACACAACTTAATTCTTTGAATTCAAGGGTTAAGTGACTCAATTCCAAAGCCCAAAGGTTGAATTCTTACCTTAAATGATCAATTATTTGAAGTTCCAAGCTAAAAGCTTCAAGGTCTCTAGCAATCCTCTTAATTTGAGCTCAAACTCTTCTTCTTTCTCTCTCCCACGTTTAGAAGTCTCAAGGATGAAGAAAAGATGAGTCTAAGTGGTGTATAAGCCTTATATAAGCTCAATTAATGAAGCTTACTTAAGTTGAGTTAAAGATGACTAAGTGGGATCAATTTTATTCTAATTTATTCATTCCAAATCAAATTTTAATTATACCTACCATAAAATTCTAAAAATCCCAAATAACACATAAATCAAGTCAATTTCATATTCGGATGCCGATAAGGCCTTCAATTCACATAACCAAACAAAAACATGAACATATATTCCTATGATAGACAAATATAATTATAAATAATGCAACACACATGCAATTAATTCAAAATTTCATCGTAATTACTTATTAGGAATCTTTAATCATGGTTTCGCAGTTAATCATAGATCGGAGTTGTTACAGAATTTCTTTTAATTTTTTTTATAAAATGTATAAGCTTCTAGATTCAACTTAGCTAGATGGGGGAAAAAAAATTAGATTAGACCCCCCCAAAAAAAAGTGGATTTTTTTTAAACTTACGTTGGCTTTTTAATTTGTTTTTAGAATTTTTTTAAAAAATTATTTTTTGGATTCACCTACACAAGAGATATCAAAAAAATAAAAAATAAATTTTGAAAAAAGTCACTAAAGACAAAAAAAAAAATCAAAAAAGAAGATGGCTTATATAGCTCATCCCAAACATTTATTAAGAAACAGTTCCGATTTAGAGCACTAAATCAGCAGCTCTAAAAGCACCATTAACGGGCTGGCAACCAACAAGGCAAGATGAAGAACATTTGCATATACAGTGCGTGTGTTTCACGCACTATGTAAAAAAAAAAAAAAATAGAAATCCTGCTCAAATGTAAAATAGAGGTATTGATGTTCCACTTTCAAGATCTATTTCAACTCTACCAGCTATAGATCTCTTCTCTACCGTCCTTCTCCTCTACCGTTCAGCGTCTTCTCCTTCCTCTACCGTCCGACATTCGTCGTCTCCCTCTCCTCCATTTTCTCTCTCTCGCTCTGAATCTGCAGATTTGTCATCCGCCGTCATTCTCTTCCACCGTCCACCGTTACTCTCCTCCATCGTCCGACGTCTTCTCCCTCCTCCACCGTGTGGCGTCTTCCTCCAACTTGGACTCCCACTCTCCTCTAGGTCAGTTTGTCTCTCTATTTTATGTCCTTCTCTGTTTCAATGTTCTTATAACTAGTTAAAGGATTTTTTATTTTTCATGCCTTATCTCAATGGTCCATCATCCTTGCTCTTATGCCTTTGAGACGACAATTCTATCCTATATATATATTTCTTTCTTCACATAAATGAATTAAAGAGAAGCATCAAAAGAGGTTTAAGGATTCAATTTATTTTTGCTAAAGGCTGGAGATCTCTCTTTAATGAGTTTTATTTTTCTGTACCCTCTTTGAATACTAAAATATGAATTTTGTTACTAAAACTGTATAATTCTAATTTACAATTCTTCGAGTTATATGAAGTTCTTAAAATTTCGTTAGGGGATACCCCCTTCTATTTTCTATTTTACCATATTTGTGGAATATTGATTTCTAGGTTTAAGATATGCACATTGATCTAGTAGTTATTGACAAATTGCCTTTTGTTTTTTAGATTTTGAGTTGTTTGGAAATTGTAATCAAATTTCAATACCAGAGCTTGCATAATGAATTGATTTTTAGAAGAAAAAAATAATATTGAAAGGGTACTCCGGAGCTGTTTTTTAATACCAAAAAAATTTCTTTTCAAAAGCAAAACTCATTCTGTTTTTTAGACTTGCATTGTTGATGAAGAAACTATAAATGGTTGATGAATATTGGACTGTAATTTTTGAATGAGAAGAAATGGAGATTGATTCAAATAATGGTGAGAATTCTTTATTAAATGAGAGTGAAAAAGTTGAGGAACCTAAGAGGGATATGTGTTTTAGCTCAAAGCAAGAAGTGTACACATTTTATGCCAAATATGCTAAACATGTTGGATTTTCCATAGCTTATAAAACACAAGTTTGTGGTGATGATGGGGAATTAAGATATTTTGGGATTGAATGTTCTCGATTAGGAAAGCGAACCAAAAAAATTAGAAGTAAACCCTCTAAAGCCATCTCTGTCCACAAAAATTGATTACAAAGTAAGGTTACGAGCGACCTTACAAAAGGATTGGAGATTTATGTTAACCACAGTTAACCTTGACCATAATCATGACTTGATTCCCACCGATTCATGTCATTTTGCAATGAATAAGAAAATTCTTACTCTTGTGAAGAAAAGATTAGAAATTAATGATCAAGTAGGAATTGGGGTGTTTAGGAATTATAACTCAATGGTTGTTGAAGCTAGGGGTTATGAGTCATTAACATTTGATGAGCGAGATGCAAGGAATTATATTGACAGAGCTAGAAGAATGAAGCTTGAAGAAGGAGATGCCGTTACACTTCAAAAATATTTTTTGAGGATGCACGCACAAAATTCGAGCTTCTATTATATGATTGATGTTGATACTGACTTTCGCATTAGAAACTTGTTTTGGACAGATGCAATGAGTCGGGCGACTTATGAAGAATTTGGAGATGTTGTTTCATTTGACAGAACTTATCTCACTAACAAATATGATATGATATTTGCTTCGTTTGTAGTAGTTAACCACTATGGACAGTCGATTTTGTTTGGTTGTGGGTTGTTATCTAGTGAAGACACTGATACATTTGTTTGGTTATTCAAAGCATGGTTAAATTGTATGTCAGATTATCCTCCAAAAGCTATAATAACTCAAAGTTATGCAAAATGTTGTAGAAATTGTCTTCCCAAATACTTGACATCGATGGTGTTTATGACATATAATGAAGAAAATTCCAGAGAAATTGAAAGGCCATTTCCAATATGAATCCATGAAGTTGGCTTTCCAAAATGCAGTGTATGACACTTTCACAAAAAATGAATTTGAGATGAGATGAAAAGAGATGATTGTAGAATTTAATCTTTATGAGAATCAGTGGTTTGGAATACTATATGATGAGCGACATCAATAGGTTCCTGTCTATATGAAAGACATTTTTTGGACTGGCATGTCAACTACACAACGAAATAAGAGCATGAATGCCTTTTTTGATGGATATGTCAACCCAAAAACTACATTAAAGCAATTTGTTGAACAATATGAAAATGCCTTAAGAAGTAAGGTAGAGAAAGAGAAGAAAGATAACTTCAAGTCTTGACACAAAGTGTTTCACTGCCTAACTGTGTATGGTTTTGAAAAGCAATTTCATGATGCCTACACCAATGCAAAATTCAAAGAAGTGCAAGCAGATATGAAGAGACTAGTTTATTGTCAGATGTGTCTTGTGAAAGAGGAAGGTTCAGTTTGAACATATTTTGTGAAGGAAGCCGTTGTAGTTTTTAGGAAGATGAAACATGTGGACTTTATTATGTGTTATAATTCGACTGAATTTGATGTTCAATGTATGCGTCGATTGTTTCAATTTAGGAGCATTATGTGTGCTCACTCACGTATTGTGCTCATTGCAAGATGCATAAATAAAGTTCCAAATAAATTCATTCTACCATGATGGTAAAAATATTTGGATTGAGGATACACATGCATCAAAATCACATACACTGGTTTTGAGAATGATTTCAATGCAAAGGTCTATGATAAGATGGATAAAAAAATTGATTGACATTGTACAAGTAGCTAGGAACTCTGAAGGCAAAATCAAAGTTATCGACCATGGGTTGGATGAAATCAAAGCAAGAGTGATAAAAGATGACGAGGATGGTGGAAGCAATGTACCAACTTCTACTAGCAATGTGCCACCTATTACTAGTAATGTGCCATCTTCCTCGATTAGAAGCATTAATAGAAAAGCAATTAGTAATACGAAGTTGCTTAGTCCTTTGGTTGCTCGCGAAAAGGTCGTCCAGTTACCAAACGAAAGGTCACCAAAGTAGATCAAATATTCAATCGGTTGAAAGCAAGCAAAACAAAACATAACAAATCAAAGGTAAATTTCATGGTATTCTCTATTTATTTTTCAATACTGTATCATTTATCTCTATTGAACTTATCATTTATCTTTATTCATTCATCTTGATTAATATAGGGTACTAAGGTTCTTGGAGCTCAAGCTCAATCTTAACCTCAGCCTAGTGCACGTAGAGAGCTTTATCCTTGTATAGTTGGTATGCAAAATAGTATGTATGTGCCGGTACGAGTACATAATATGAATTTGCATCGATCAATTAATTTTATTTTTCATGAATGTATATTAAACTATTTTTTCATGTCATTATAATTCAATAGGGACAAATGGTAAATGCGATTGGAGACACATCGGAAAGTATGGACATTATGAGAAGACAAACTTTGATGACTGCTCAAACTCAGATTTATGGAGTCGACACATCTCTTACCCCATCGGAATGCATTGGAGGCACACCAGGAGTTATTGAAATAATGAAAACTCAACAATCCATGAGTGCGACGAATCAAATTTATGGCGCCGTACCATCTTATTTTGTTGACTTCAATGTACAAATGGACCAAAATGAGTCTCGTTTTTGTTAGTTGAAAATTTGTAATTTTAATGTATTTTATGTGACTTAACTTGGAGTTTATTTTGTACTGTGAGTAATTTAATGTATCTTTCTTTGTTACTTGATGCATTTTAATGCATTTGTTGTCTAGCTGTATACAGATGTGGATGGATTGATCTTCTTTGGAAATGTTTTAAGTTGCAGGATTGGACTTGGAGCTAGCATGGTGTGCGTTGGTTTATTTTTATTGTGCTTTTGATTTGGATTTGTGAAGGTATTGTTAAAAATCTATGCAAAATCTGATAAAAATCTGATAAAAATCTGTGTTCAAAATCTGTGTTAGTGCCGTTAAAAATTTGGGTTGAAAATATGTTAAAAATATGATTTGAAAGAATCTGTGTTGAAAAATCTGTTCAAAATTTGTGTTCAAAATTTGAAAGTTCCAATCAAAATTTGTGTTGAAACAGACAAGTAATGTGTGTTCAAAATTTTCTGAGAATAGTTTTGAAAGAATATCTGTTTCATTGATCAGTGGATTTTTCATCTTATTCGTCATACTTGTAAATTATGCCAATTAACTCCGAAAATAAAACAAACAATCCACATGATTACATCTTCATACTTCTAAAAATAACTGCAATATATCATAAATCTTCATACATATCATCTATTTCAACTTCTAACTTGCATATAATTTATTATATCTCCATAACTAAGACAATACCAATTACAATTACAAGAAAGATGAAGATCTCATAAATACAACATCAATTTCGATTTATGTCTGTTAACAATTTTTGCATCTGCAGGCTCTAAAATTGAAGTTGTTCGCTTTGAAATTGAAGTGACAGTTGGTATATTGTCCATTTGCACTTGTCCTCCATCTCTACATTGTAAATTTGTAGACAAGCACCATCCAATAAAACCACCGCAATCATGACAATAATAAAATAACTTGTTTTTGTTTCACTTCGTCTTAGAAATTCGAATATTTGTTTTTTTTCCAACATTTAGGACAATTTTTGTTGCAATATGTTAATTGATCTGAGGTACTGCTGTTAACACTTGAAGTTGACATCTACAAAAATGTGAAGCCAAATTTTACTAATTTAGACAACCTACTCTTCAATTTTTAAAAACCTATAACTATCCTAAGATCCAAAGCATAGCTTGTAAGATTTCAAAAGAACAAACATATCAATTGGGCTTTCTATCCATTTTTTTTGGTTCAACATTTCCAAGTTTATCAATGCCTACAAATCTTCATCCCAAGATTCCCATTAATTTCATATAAAAAAATGTAAGGATTCATTCAATTGGAGTAATCGAACTAAGAAAGAGAACTCTAGAGATAACATAAATAATGAACATAGCTTTTCATTAATTTGATATCAAAAAAATGTAAAGGTCAAAGACAATGATCGACCAAAACAATTACTCACATTATGAAACCAAATATACACCAAAGTAGGCAAAACTATAAACTACTTAGCGGAAAGAAAGAAAAAATAAATAAAAGATGGTGAGAAAAGACCTTTAGATTCTCTGCTCATCATATCATTGCCCAAAACAATGGAAACCAAGCAACAAAAAACCGTACAGCAATCCAATGCACTAAGAAAATGATCAATTAAAACAATTACTCACATTATGAAACCAAATATACACCAAAGTAGGCAAAACTATGAACTACTTAGTGGAAAGAAAGAAAAAATAAATAAATAATGGTAAGAAAAGACCTTCAGATTTGTGATAACCCAACCTGTAATATACTTAATTACGCATGCGATTATGTGTTTGATATGAAATTTATCGACAAGGATTTTGGATTTGATTTGAAATTGAGGGCCTTGGTGATTTATGAAGCAAAAATTGATGATGATAATAAGTTCAATTTAATATTTGGAACCTCCTTGTTTTATTTTAGGACATTGATCGAAGTGGTGACATAATGGTAAAGTAGGAATGAATCAAGAATTTAATTCGGATAATTTTTTCTACGAACAGCCGTCACTCTTTTACCCTTTTCTTTTTCCACACTTTGAATTTGGATGTAAGGCTAGAACCATTAGAAAGCTTATTTCTGGGGCTTCGATTTAGACACAAGAACGACCTGGAACAAAGTCCGAATGTGAGGGTTATACTCATTTGAAGTTTCCATATCCGTGCTGGAAGTAGGTATGCTCGAGCGTGGAAAGTGACACTCGAGCGGACTGCACGAATTCAGCAAGTTTAAAGGCACTTTTCTAGATCATTCTTCACACCTTCATCTTCTCTCTTCATCCATCTCACCCTTAGTCCGAAAACCCTAGAGATTTTGGCCCAAATACCTTCCATTCCTCAAAGTTTTGGCCAAGATCCTATACCAAAAAGTGAAGAAGGCGTGAAAATCTTACCTTTCTACTAATTGGAATTCGGATTTGCGAAGGATTTTTCTCAAAGCTTTGCTCTTTTGCTTGATTCTTGAGGTAGGGATCCTAGTTCTTCTTCAATACTTGCATTAATAGATAGATTTGTGGTATTTTGATTATATAAGTGCAAAATCTACATTTTTTAGCATATAGTGTTATATCATGGAAATTGGAGGTTGACGATTTGAAGTGTTAGGATTCAATTGTTGGGTTAAGATTATGGATTATGAACCTTGGGTGTATAATCAATGGGAAAATTAGAATAAAAAGAAGTGGTATGAGAAGTTTTAATTTTTCTTGAAAACCCTAAATTGATTCATGATGATAATTAATGATTTTGCCTAAATTGAAAGTAGAATCATGAAATTGATAGGTTGAATTATATATAAACAAGTTTAATTGGATTTTGTAAGTGTTTGAAAATTATGTTAAAAATTAGCGATTGAACCTTTATTATGGATATTGTAAATTTACATGCATCATAGATTTTTTGGGATTGATTTTATGTTTTGATGAAATAAGAACTAAGCTTTGGAAAAATTATGAATTTATGAACAATGAACTTAATTTATAAAGTAAAGGAGTGTTGATGTAAATGATTTAAAATTGATCATATTTTCTTGGTTATTTAAGAGTTTGTATGTTTTAGATAAGCCATGTATGAAGCCAAGTTTTGAAATTATTTTGAAAGCTCAATTCAAGTTTTAGAATTTGTGAATTTGGAATTGGGCTTGATATAAAGAACATGAATTGAGTTGAATTTGATGAATTTGAAATTTTTGTGTACATGTATGTAAAGGATTGTCATGAGTTTGCATATTTGAATACAAACATGCATTACATAATGAATTGAGGGCTAGTTGGCACATGCAAGCATGATAATGTTGAATTTCATGAAGTTGATCATCAATTGTACTATTTAAGTTGGAAAATGAAGCCTATATTTCACATGCATGTACATTTCAAAATGATATGAAAATTAATTTGCATGAGCTTTGAAGTTAAGAAGTGAGTTTAATATGATTTGAGTTTATGAGATGGATTTATGTAAATTTGAGATTCAAATCTTGTAGAATTGGTCCATTATATTCATGTTAAAAGTTATATATAAGTCTTATGATATTAATTACATTGGTTGGAACCAATTTTGAAGCTCAAACATAATCTGGAAAAACCTAGAACTCGACATGTCCGCTCGAGCGAGGAATGTGTCACTCGAGCGTGGAAATCGAGCTCCCAGAAGTTTTACAGAAATTTGCATTGTCGCTCGAACGGCAAAGTGTATGCTTGAGCGAACCCTGTTTTGAAAGGCTTCTCACTCGAGCGTCGAAAGTCTCGCTCGAGCATTAAATGCAAGTAACCAGTACTTTTTCAGACCAAAGGGGTCCGTTCGAGCGGAGAGCCCTGTTTTAGAAATTTTAAAAAGTTGTTCTATACTTCGTTTTCCGTCATCTTTCTTCCCAAAGCACTCTTAGGCATGCATTAAATATTGTAAATGAGTTAAAGAACATAAAAGAAGCTTAAGAATGTTAAACAAGTTAAAGAACAGAATAAATTGTATTGTGACCCAATTTCTATGTGTATTATGAATTGTGTAGGGTCAACTACAAGGACGAACCAGGCATTTGAACACTGTGAGTAATAACTAGTAAAACTATGTTCAAGTTAAATTATTTTCAGTATATGAAATAAGATCTGTTTAGTGGAATGTCATGTTTTATACTATGAATGATTGTCCAACAATAACAAGTATTTATGACATTATGCTATGATTCAAGTATGTTACAAATGACATTATGCTAGGATTCAAGTATGTTATAAATGACATTAAGCTATGATTCAAGTATGTTACAAGTGGCATTATGCTATGATTCAAGTATGTTACAAGTGGCATTATGCTATGATTCAAGTATTACAAGTGGCATTATGCTATGATTCAAGTATGTTACAATGACATTAAGCTATGATTCAAGTATGTTACAAGTGGCATTATGCTATGATTCAAGTATGTTACAAGTGATATTATGCTATGATTTAAGTATGTTACAAGTTCCTGGTACCGGAGATTCTTTATGGAACTGACAAGCTATCTGTACCTGCCTGGAGGTTCCTAGGTGGAACTGACAAGTTTACAAATTCCCAGTCCGGAGGTTCCTTATGGAACTGACAAGCTATCTGTACCTAATTGGAGGTTCCTAGGTGGAACTGACAAGTTTACAAGTTCCCAGTTCAGAGGTTTCTTCATGGCATTGACAAGTTATCCTTACCTGGCCGGAGGTTCCTTTATGGAACTGACAAGTATGATCTAAGATGCTTTATAAATGATCTGTTAGCGCTAACGGATGAACTATGTATAATCGAACATGAATTCTGATTTCTGTATATGAATTGAATAAGAATACGAATATGAATCTATTCTATGTACAAGACTCTATTTTTGTATGGACATCATTCAGTAAAATTTTTACTCTGTTATTATTCACTGGGCTCCAGCTCACTGTATTATTTACGTGTGTAGGTGATCAGGCGCGTGACCAGGCCTAGAGCTTCTGCCTGGATTCTGTTTTGTCAGCCAGCCTATGTGCCTCCCGTGGAGGTTCCGAATATGTCTAATGGTTATGGCTAAGTACATAAAGTTCAAGTTTTGTTTATTGTTTGGTTAAACAAGTCTTTGTTTATTTTGTAAATAGGGCTAAGTCCCTTTTTGTCTAATCTCATATAAAAAGTTTGTTATTTGCTTCCTCTAGCCCCTAGTATTATGTTAATATGTCTCAGAGGCCTTCAGTAATCCTAGGATTACTAGCCGGTTACGATGCTAAACCTATGGGGGTAGGTTTGGATCGTGACAAGATTCTCTGCTCATCATGTAATTGCCCAAAACAATGCAAACCAAGAAACAAGAAACTATATAGTAATCCAATGCACTAAGAAAAGACCTTCAGATTCTCTACTCATCATGTCATTGCCCAAAACAATGCAAACCAAGCAACAAGAAACTGTATAGCAATCCAATGCACTAATAGAAAATAATCATCATTGAAGGATCGAACTTTTTTTTTTTTTTTTTTTTTCCTTTTCTTCTATTTTTTTTTTTTTTTTGGACTGTCAATGTAAACAATCCAAAAATTTAAGTTGTCCCTTAAATTTTATAGTAGTATTATTTAATTATAAATGATTTCAAAAAAATAATTTTAAATTTATATTATTATTCGATATTATTTTCTAAATATTATGGTATTTTTATTATATTTTTCTGTATATTTTTCCTAAATCAAAATACATTGAACCGTAACATTTTCTGTATAACGAGAAAGCATGCCCCCCAATTCACTTGCTGACCACGCTTCTCTCCTCTATATATAGAGATGTTGGCCTTGTGCCTCATCATCAGGTCCCAAACTCTCAGTTTTCTTTTATATATAAAATTTTGAGTTTAGTTTGGAATATTTAGTGAGTCGCAGTGAGCGAAAGGTAAAAATTAAAATTAATTTTAAGGTGAGTTATATTGTCGGTGTTTGGGAAGTGAGTTTTTTTGTAGGTTTTTTTAGTTATAGGATATTATTGGAGAATTTTTTTTTTTTGTGTTTGAGAAGATAGTTAGGTTTTTTTGTGGTTGGATGCGATGTTTGTGAGAGAAAAAGTGAAATGATTATGGAGTTTGATGTGATATTTTGTTTGGATTTATTGTTTTTGGTTTTGTAACTAATTTGTCTTTTAGTGGAAAAAAAAAAAACTAAAAACTAACTTCCCAAACACCCCCATTATACCTTGAGTTACCATTATATGTTTTCCGTATGTTTTAAATTACCATAGTTTATTTTATGTAAATTGTGTTTTATAAATTATATTAGCATTTTTAATTTATGAACCTTATTTTATCTAATAAGGAAAACCCATGGATTAACTGTTTATTAAATGTGTTTTGAGTAATAAGTACCACCACAGAGATCCCACGCCTTGAGGGACTTAAATAACCATTGGCTCTCTAATTAGTCACTTTGTGATTCTCTGTCTGTCATGGATCCACTGACACTCTGATTTCTGGTGTGGAGCAAAGTGTTGTACGAAGCTAAGTACTACACCATTGTGGGGGCCACCTCTAGAGTTCGTATGAGCCACCTCTTGAGTCCATACATTTGTTTTGTTCTATACCGTGGTTATGCTTCCTGGTATGGAGCAAAATGTTGTACGGAGCTAAGTGCTACACTATGGTAAGAGCCACCTCTAGAGTTCGTATGAGCCACCTCTTGAGTCTATATATCTGTTCTGTTTCGTTCTGTATCGTGGTTATGATTATTTTGTTTATATAATTTATGTATTATATGTCAAACGATCTCTATATTATATATTTTGTATTTTAATATCAAACTCTGTTTAGCCAATAATTATTCATGGTGAATTTTATACCCTTATGCTTTTAGTATAATACTTCTTATCCTACCATGTGCTTATAGTTGTTTACCACTTTCAGGTGACATGTCAGGGCTAGCGCGAGGGATAGGCATAGAGCACTTTATAGACATAGTTCAACTCTGACAATTTAATTAAATAGAAGCTCCAATGATTATTTTGGTACTCTTACTTAAATATTTTTCCGCTTGCGTCACTAATTTGTTTAAGAATTGGCCGGAGGTAACTTCAATTACTGGTCATCACGATACTTAACCCTCAGATACGGGGAGCGGGTTGTGACAGTCAAAGTGGTTTATGAACAATTCAAAGAATTTAATTGGCAATTATGTAGTAGTATAACCCCCAAAAAAATAGTAAAGTACAACTATGAAAATTGCTATTCGAGTAGCTTCAATACGATACTTAATTGTTATTCGAGTAGCTTCAATACCATACTTAACAATAACAACAACAGATCATCATTTTTTTTCATTAAAAAAAAAAAAAACCTAATTTAAGAAACTAGTTCGTATGATGATTTAGAAATTGAACTGAAACATACATTCAAACCCTAAATCAAGCTCTAACCCTAAATCAATTTGTAGTTATATACCTCTAGGTTCGGAGATAGAGAGTCAATCGGAGAGGCAGAGAGTCGAGAGAAGTACTTAACAACAACAACAACATATCATCATTTTTTTTTCATTAAAAAAAACCCCTAATTCAAGAAACCAGTTCGTATGGTGATTTAGAAATTGAACTGAAACATACATTCAAACCCTAAATCAAGCCCTAACCCTGAATCAATTTGTAGTTATATACCTCTAGGTTCAGAGACAGGAGTCGATCGGAGAGACAAAGAGTCAAGAGAAGGCGTTCGTTGTCGACAAAAGATAGAGAGTCAAGAGAAGCAAGTCCTTTTGGGACTGAGAAGTAAGAAGCAACATCGACGATCGTTGTGAGTAAGGATGGAGGGAGGCTTTCGATCGTCGTTAAGATTAGAGAACTGGGTTAGAGAGCTGTTCTCGTCGAGGAGCTCTAGGTCGAACAGAGAGAGACACAACACTGAATAGACACAGAGAGAGAGCGAGAAGAGAAGGAAGGAGCGAATAGAGAGAGCGAGTGAAAACTCTGAAAATGATTTTGAATTTTGAAATCAATAAGAAATAGAGAGAAAAGAGCGAGTTAACAACAATCTTTGTCACGTTGGCGCCACGTCAATAGTGGTCTATTAGTGGTTTGAAGCATTTTTTATTAAGAAAATAATGAAAATTAGAAATAAATAAACAAGTTAAATAAACTTTTTGTATTTATAAAAAGAAAATGTTTTGGACCCCAACGACCCCTACTGATGTATTGACTATTAATGTGTTTGAATTTTTTTCTTCTATCTATGACAGTGACATGAATGGTCCAGATCATTTTGGGGGTTGTGTTTTGTGGGCATTTCTATCATTACTGTTATAAAGCATTAATAAATCTTTTAAAAAATACAATATTTTGTAAACGGACCCAAGGCATTAAACAATTTTTTATTTATAAATTTAAAAAATATAATAAATATGAATAAATATAAATTAGAAATATAAATGGTACTATCCTCGCTTGCAATATCAACTAAAATTTTGAAGGTTGTTTTTTTACTTTTAATTTTGTGTTTTTTTTTTTGTCTTTAATTTTTAAATATTTGCCTAATTTTTAAATGTAAATAATTTAAATGCACTTAAAAAATAAAATATTTATAAAAAATATAAAATAATTTTTTAAAATAAAAAATAAAAATATATATGTAATTAACGATTTGAATTATCAATATGTGCTCACAATAAAACTCATAAAATGAAATATGAAAAAATAAATAATAATATGGAGATGGGTAGTTTCCTAATGAGTGTTGTTAATGCCATTCCATTTTTTTCTTTGTACCTCACAATTTCTAAATGGGAGATTCTATTTATACATCATAAATCCTTGGGTAAATTATGAAAATAGTCCCTATAGTTTACATGATGTATCAATTTGGTCCATGTAATTTCAATTTGCTTGATTTTGCCCCTTAATTTAACGGATTGTGTCATTTTAGTCCAATAAATAACGGTTGTTAAGTTAATTTAATGGAATGTCAAATAATATGTCAATTTGGTCTATGTACTTTACACGATGTGTCAATTTGGTCCTTATAGTTTCAATTTTCTCGATTTTAACAGGGACTAAAGTGACACGTCGTGTAAACTACAAGGACAATTTGCATAATTTTTCCTAAATCCTTTCAATACACACATTATTTAATTAAATTTATTTAATAATAATAATAATACCTTTAAGTAAAATAACTATTGAGGACAATATAGATGTATATGTACACATTCAAGTAATTCACATATGAAAATACAAATCGCTATACATTATATATTTTGGAACAAATTTTTCTTCCAACACTCTTCATCTTCACCATTATAATATTACATACTACAGTCATCATATTCGTCGTTATAATTTAACACAATACACACATCATCTTCGCCATTATGTTTCAAACTCAAAACATTATTGCTTTTGAAGATTTGCACACCATGGATGACACTCAGATTGTTGATTTGAAACAATATAACAATGAAAGTGTCAGTTTACTTTTTTGTTTTATCTTGTTTGTATAGAAGATGGTTTGTTCATTCGTCACGTATTTGGACACCCAGAGTTGAACATTTCTAAAATATTCAATTATTTATATTGGAACAAAATTATTAAGGTTAATTAGATATTAAATGTCCATACATAAAAAAATGAACATTTTGGTGGCGGTGTAATTAGTTTATGGTTAAAAATGGAAAGTTATGGTGTTATAGCGATCCCGGTTTTCCCTTCCTTGTTTACTGTATTTCGGGTTCGGTTCCGTTGATAGTTGTTGTTGTCTGTATTTCATTTCTATTCTTTAACTCTTTGTATTTGAGTTTAGAATTGTCTTGGGCGTGTTTCGAACAGGTTGGTTGAGTTTTCGTCCTAACTCTTGTTACCTAGATTTTTGGTGATCCGCTCGGCGAGTCTTCTTCTGCGCCGAATCTGCATACCTTCAGTAGTTTGTCCGTCTGCCAAAAATACTGCAGATGTGTTTTTCACGCTCGAGCGGACTTCCTTACGCTCGAGTGGGTATCCTTGTGCTCGAGTTGGTGTTCGATGTCTGTAAAAATACTGGAAGAGTGTAATCTACGCTCGAGCGGGTGTTTCTTTGCGCTCGAGCAGGAGGAGTTTTGCAGTTGTGTCTTGGCGCTCGAGCGGGAGGAGTTTTGCAGTTGTGTCTTGGCGTTCGAGCGGGTCCAGTTTTTGTGTTTAACGCTCGAGCGTCCTATTCTCTGCTTGAGCGGGTCATACGTATATCAGTTGGCAGCTGGGTCATTTTAGATCACTTTTTCAACTCTTACTCTCTCTCTCTTACTTTTCAAGATCTATTTTGAGAGCTCCTCTCACTACATTTTACCTTCTCTCTAAGGTTTGATCTAGTTCTAGTGTGTTTCTAGCCTTGTCCTTTTGTAAAAAATGTGGGGTTTGGCTTGCTCTTCATTTTGATTCGAAAATCTTGAAATTTGGAGCACTTTGGAAATTCTCCATCATCACATTTGGTCTCATCTTTTGAGGTAGGGATAACTACTCACATTTATGATTTTTAACATAAACTTGTTGTCATTTTGATGTAATGTTGAAGTTGGGTAATTGTGGGTATTAGGGTTTCAAACATGAAAAGAGGAGTTTTGGTTCTTTTGGCCAATACATGTGTATTTGGGCCCTAAAATGAGATTGCGAATGTTTAATGATAATATTTGGACATTTGGGTCAACATTGGAAAAAAAAAGGGAAAATGCCATATTTGGGTTTTATTGGGTCATTTGTATAATTAATGACTTTTATTGTGAAATAGTGAAATTGGAAAGTTATAAGAAATAATTGTGGAGTTAGATTGATTAATCACTCATTTTTGAAAATATTGATGATTTATCTGTTGGTGCATTTATTATCTGTTTAGAAATAATTGCTTTGGGCTATCGGTAGAGGATAGTCGCGATTGTTGTAGACACCGTATGTTGATTAGGGAAAATTGAAACTAATCACGTTGAATATGTCATTGAATATGACAGTTGGAATAATACATCGAATCTGTGTATTGATTGATTGTATATATGATATTTGTTTATATACATTGTTTTGTGTAAGAGGAGATAGGGGATGTACTCCACGGTTTAGAGAAAAATAGGGGATGGGCTTCTAAACCGAATGTTATTTGAGAGAAGATAGGGGATAGACTCCATTGATACAGCAAATCTGTGTATCATTTATGAAGTATGGAAGTGTTTTGATGTGATATTGATATAGTAAATATGTGTATCTATTATGAAGTATGTAAGTATTTTGATATGAGTGTTATCTCATTTGAAATGGAAGTATCGTTGATATGAGTTATGATCTCATTTAAATTGTTGGCCAAGTTCTGAGCCATGTTTATGAATTGAAAACTTGTTAAGTAAAGGAAAGTAAAATAAACATGGACATATGTGTCATGGAACTGAAGTGTGTTATGAGTAGGGCTGCAAATGAATCGAGTTGTTCATGAACAAACTCGAGTTCGGCTCATTAAGGCTCGTTCGAACTCGGCTCGATTAATAAACAAGCCGAGCTCGAGCTTAAATTCCAAGCTCGATTAATAAACAAGTCGAGCTCGAGCTTAACATTGCTCGGCTCGAATAAGCTCGCGAGCTCAAAAATATAAATATAAATATTAATTTTTTATTTTTATATTTTAAATATATATATATATTGTATATATATTATATATTATAATAAAATAAAATATTAATATATATTATATTATATTATAGTTATTAAATTCAAATATTTTAATTAGTCCATCAATGTTCCTTATTATTTTAATATAAAAAGCATTCAAGGCTTGCCTTTGCTTTTCTTTCTTTGACAGGGTCAACACCACTTTTATAGGCATTAGCACACAAAGGTCCTTCCTCTTTCAGCGATGTGGGACTCAAAGAGAGGATGAACATATAGTGCCAAACGACGTCGTTTGGCATCTTTGTTGGAAGTCCCACATCGATTGGAAAATGCATTTTAAGGTGGACAAACTTCTATATAAGTGCAGAGGGTTAGCTTGCTCTCTTCCTTGGTTCTCTTTTGGCTTATCGAGCCATCACGAGCTGAGCTCGAGTTTTATAAATTTTAGACGAGCCGAGCTCGAGCTAAGATGGTGTAGCTCGTTTTGAGCTCGAGCCGAGCTCGAACACCTTATAAACAAGTCTAGCCGAGCTTGAATATTGTAAAACTCGGCTCGGCTCGGCTCGTTTGCAGCCCTAGTTATGAGTTGATTCATATGAGTTAAACATTTATCGAATGCTCATCTTTTAGTCATTGCTCATATTATGTTTAGCATATCTCTGCTGGGCGTTGGCTCACGCTATATGGGACATCATTTTCAGGTGCAAGTGATATCCCGCCTCCAAGGACTTAGCTTGGGAGGTTTTAGAAGCTGAAGGCTTACTTTTGTAATTATTTTGTATATTACATGTAATTCAAGCCAAGGGCTTATTTTGTGTTTTGAGTTAGCACTCTCCCTTTTGTACCAAGTGTTGGCTTGGAAAGTTGTAAGCCCGTAGGGCATTTACTTTTGTTGTCAACATGTAATATTTTTGGATCAAATACTCTGATGAATGGAAATACGATTATCTTTCTTATGTTTATGGGTATCACGAATGTATAATTTATGGGTGTATTTTTTGAGGGCATTACAGTGTGTATTAAGATATTTTCACTGTGGGGACATATTTTGTGAATGATGGCACGTGGCCCAAGTGATGTCGGGGTGTCAGCCGAGGTGCCACATGGGCTGGTCCTGGTACCGAGGTGATCTTGGCTAGGCCAAGGTTATTTGCAAAAATATCGAAATCCGAGATGAGCGGATAAAGGACATGAGTCCTAGAACCAGGGAAGATCTCAGTCGAATAAAGATAAAACTCTTAGGCAGTTTATCCCTATCTAATTGAGGATCTAGGATAAGCATTGAGCCTGAGTCTACTGAAGTAAGGCTTTTACGAGAATCAAGTCAGTGTTGGCTATAAAAACAGGGCACCCCCGTGGGTTTGAGATATGTGCGATATACTGTGAGCAGCAAGTTATTTCTTGTAAGTTTAAGCACAATTTGCTATCTTTGAGAGATATTTACTGACTTGATTGTCGGAGTGTCCTTGTGTGGATGAACCATTGCCGAATTCTTGTCTTTCTCTGTCAGGTTGTTCAGGCTTAATCTATTCTGCCGGTGCTCTCCAACTGAATTCCCCGTTTGGTAGTGTGGTCGAAAATCAACACCCACATTCACAATCTAAAAATTAGTATGTACGTATACTAAGTAATGGTGTATATCACAATCTAAAAATTAGTATGTATGTATACTAAGTAATGGTGTACACTGAAAGAATCGATGTTGTGTAAATAGAATGACCCTTTCTAAATTTTTTGTATTACAATTTTATCCCAACATACAATTCCAAATGTGTCCTCATCCTTTCTCTCTAAAACCCTAACCCTCATCCTTTCCACCTTCTAATCCCAATTCTGGCCACCAACAACCCTCAGCTTTGGTGCCACCTCACCACCACCTAGATAACCCCAGCCCAATTCTCACTCTTTACCGCTCTCCACTCTTCCTCTCTTAACACCCTCAACTAAGGAGGACATACCTCAAGCCAAGCCAAGCCAAGTTCAGGCCAAACTTGCACTACATAATAAGAGTATATGTTATCCTAAACCCATCGTGGCCCAATATCAAGCCTAGTTTAGTCATCCCAACCTCGAAGCTAAAGAAATTTCAAATATCAAACCCACTTATTTAACTCAATAGATATAAGTTATTAATTTTTTATTTTTTATTTTTATCTTTAATGAATATTAAAGTATTTATATTATTTTATTTATTATTTGAAATGGAATGTTAACAATAAAATAAATATAATTTAAAAAATGCTTTAATTTAAGTCATATAGAAAGAAGTATAGATATATTTTTTTGTCTTTTACATATATATTTTTACCTTATTTTATAATTAAAATAATATAAAATTATAATTAATATTTTGTAAATAGACTGACCGGGCTTGGCTGGACTAGAGTTCTTTATTCCATGTCTAGTTCTAATATTAGATGGGTATAAAACCGCAGCTCAACCCGACCATATTAGCAAAATAATTTTGTCAAACCTTAAAAATATCAGGTTAGGCTAGGCTAGGCTAGGGGTGTACACGGTCCAAATTGATTCGGTTTTGAGAAAATTCAAGAACCGAACCGATTCTAACGGTTCTGTGATTTTGAGAACCAGACCAGACCAGACCATTACATTTGTAAAACTGGACCAGAACCAAACCGAAATAACAGTTCGGTTTCGGTTTGGTTCATGGTTCCAAAAATTTCTATTTACAAGAATAAATTGTTAATATTAGCAAAATAATTACTCAAACTAATTACATTTAACTCATGATAAAAACTAATAATATTAAGGCATTACTGAACATTACATATCTATATTATCCTAATATCATTAAAATTACAAAAAAAACCAATTAATAAAAATAAACACATGATATTATATATATATATTTTTTTTAAAAAATTCGGTTCGGTTCGGTTCGGCCCGGTTCGAATCGTGATTTTTTCATAAAATTCATTAACCGAACCATTTTTATGGTTCTCATATTTCTTAAATCGAAACCGAACCAATTCTTAATAAAACCAAACCAAACCAAATGCGATTTGGTGCGGTTCGATTCAATTACCGCTTGAACGGATTTTTGAGCGACCACTAGGCTAGGCGGCGATAACTACCCTGCCTTCTCTAGATAAACCCAATTATCATAAGCTGAAGCATTTTCCAGCAGATCAAATTTTGACAAACTTCGATAGTAAGACGAATGAAGCATGACAATTTTAGCTTATAAAAAGTTCACAATTTCGATTAGGTTCGTAATTCAAAAGAGATTCGTTTTGTAGTGGTGAGTTTTTGCAAAAACAAAAAATAAAAAAAATTAACATTTGTTCAGCATTGAACTATCAAATATATTTAAAAAAATCAACAAATTTCAACCGAATTAAAGGTGGTAATTCAACAAACTTAACTGAACTAAACAGTTGTCAAACAAATGATCCCAACTGTTCTCTCTCTACTTTTGAGAGCTTCTATCTCTACCATTTTCTTCTTCTAGGGTTTTCTTTTTGAGCACTGTTGGAGGTAGGGGATGGGGGGCTCCGGCCTCTGGCCGCCTCTCTCCTCTTTTCTAACCTCCTTTTCTCTTCCGTTTTCCTCTGCAATTTTCTGGTCAATAAGCTTTGGAAGCTTTGCTTTCCATCTTCTCCCTCCTTGTGAGGTGTGTTCCCCCTTTTGGTGGATGTACAGTCTGTCTTCCTCCACTCTTCCTTCACTCTGCCTCACTCCAGTCGTAGCCCTTCGTAGACCCGCCGTCTACCTCATCTTTGCTTCACGCCGGCGTCGTTAACACCACATTGACCCCAACTCTGCCACTTCTCGCCGGATCTGCTGCCTCCACACACCGACCTCCTCGGTTTTGGCTTATAAGAGCTTAGGTACAAGCCCACGGTGGAAGTGTACTAACCCACTGGTTTGAGGTTGAGTTTTGGTCTTTTTGTTTTGTTTTTTTGGTTTGGTTTTGCCTATGGAATCCATCAGTGCTTGATGATGCTTACCCACTTTGTGGTTGTATTTTATGATCTATTCTCGGCATGCTCTACGGCCATTTGTTGGCCTCTGCTTGCGTCTGAAACCTGCAACACTTGTTGTCTTGGTGGGTTTCTTCATAGTTTTACTTCTATGTTTTCTTTGTTTCTCATCTTTCCTTTGATGGTGTAAGTGATTTTTAGATGGATTCTCTCATTGTAAGTGCCGTTTGGTTACTTTAATGATATTCCTCTTCTGATAAAAAAAAAAAAATGCTAAATAATTCTGAGTATACATAAAAAAATTCGACACAAAGGTTCTTGGGAAATATTCGTACTTCCGTTACAACATTGCCAATTTACCACAATCATTATCCGGGCAAAATCTTCAGTTCATACAACCTCAAAATGGCAAGTTTTGTTTAGGGTGTGTTTGGTTTGTGTTTGTAGAGTAGTTTTTAAGATAAAAAGTACGAAAACTTGTTTGGTTTGTCTTTTTTGCAGAAATGGTTTTAGAAAATTATTTTAGGGAGAGAGTTTAAAAAAAAAGTGATTGATTTGATGTGTATAAGAAAGAGAGTGATTTTGGAAAGTAAGTAACCAAACAAAATTTTGAGATTTTTTTTGAAAAAATTTGTTTGGTTTAATTACTTTTGAAAATTTTTTTGTTGAGAATTTTTTCCAAAATTTTTTCTAAAAAACAAATCAAACAAGAAATGTTTAGTTAAGGTATTATTTGATATTTTCAATATTAGCATTTTTTTTTTTTTTGGAGTCGTATTATTTTTACATTTTTTAAAATAAAAATTTCAAAAATATACTTATTTTCATCATTTTAAACACCCGGACAATTATAACCCTGTGTTGTTGATGATTCCTTAAACCACAACAAGGGCTAAAATAGGAAAACAACATAAGAGTAAAATTTCAGGGTTTTAATGGATCGAAGCATATTTACCGAGTCAAACCCCTTTCGTTCGTCCCTTCATGTACCTTCTCTGAAAGCCTTCGCGCTCTCCTAACACCAACCCATTTTGGGTCATACAATAAGAAAAGCAGATCTCCGACATCTTTTTCCATATTTAGGTAATCACATACATACACACACAAACATGTACTCTTTTAAGCAAATCTTGGGTTTCAAGTCAGATAATTTTGATATGAATTGTACTGGGTTTTGGGTTTTCAATTTCAATTTCGGATGTGATTTGGGTTTTTTTTCGTGTTTCAAGATCGGAATGTTGATGAGTTTTACACTGGGTTTAATGGGTTCAATTTGGAATTTTTTGTATGATGAGAATTTTCTATCTCAAAGTGAGGTAATTTTGTGTGTAATCTACAGATCTGGCTGATGGAAACTCACAACCAACTTACCCTTCAGTATCTAGTTCAAGTCCAGTTAACCCACCTAAGAATTGAACCATTCAATTTAGCTCAGTGAATGTATTTTTTTTCACTATTTATATGTTAAAGAATTTGAATTGCTTGAGCATTGCAATTTGCATGATAAATTTCAAAGGGTGATGCATAATCAATTTTGCTTTGTCAATGTTTTTTTTGAGCAAATTGAAGAAAATTGCCCTGCATTGATCAATTGAAGAATTATTTTTGTTGGGTTCATCGTATTTTTTGTTTTTATGTCAATGGAGAAAACGAATCATAGGATGAAAATACAGAGGGAGTCATAAAAACACATTAGCAACTTACCATTCAGTATCTAGTTCAGCGCCATTTAATCCACTGAAGAATTAGACTATTAAATTTAGCTTAGCTAAGGTGTTTGTTATTGATTATGGTAAAGAATAATTTTTATGTAGTTGAATATCATTTTTTTTTGCGCTGTATTAGATCTTTGTAGGTGAATATTGGCTTATAAGTTGTAACAAGCATGCGTTTTTATCCTTTATTTTCTTTGGGAATCCCGGCGTGTTCTTGACCAAACTGAAGGGAAAAAATGCCCTTTACTGGCCACTACAAGAATTGTTGTGGTGTGTTTCTTTTTTCTTTTGTAGGGGATATTTTACTTTATTATTTTTTCTATTGGAGAGTACGAATCTTAACCTAACAGAACGGATTTCTCTTAACCTCTGAAGTTGTCACATTGTTTTCCTCAAAACCAGGCATTACCTGTTTCCTAAGCAATTGTTTGAACTTTGATATCATTGGCTTATTTTAAATTAACAATATGATATTTTGATGCTTAATTTCAATGTTAATTATCATGTGTTACTAAGACGTGTAAAATGTGAAAATTAATAAGATTTTTTTCCTCCCCTTCCTTTGTAATTGCTCAAAGACATTAGCCCTGTGCTTATGTCTTATGGTGGATTTGATGTGGTGCTATCACATTTGCGACTATATGTCTCAAACCAAGCCACTAATTATTTAGATTTCCATTTGCAGGTGAAATAATTATATACAAGTTGTTGTAGACTGAAGGCTTCCATGGCTGCTTCAGAAGAAAATAGTTCATTGTTCCCAATTTTCATTTTGACAATAATTGCCCTGCCTTTAGTGCCTTATACCATACTGAAACTTTGCCGTGCTGCCTCAAAGAAAACAAAAAGCATCCATTGCGAGTGCTCAGTATGCTCTCGGTCGGGAAAGTACCGCAAATCAATTTTTAAACAGGTGAGTCCCTCTCTTTTACAGTTAATTATATTCTCATTATTTGGACCATACTGGGGAGATGGGTCACTATTTGTTGCGATTATGTATTGATCTTGTCCTCATTTGCATTGTTTTTAATTCATTCTTGTAGATCTCAAACTTCTCAACATGTAGTAACATGACACTGGTGCTGCTTTGGGTCATCATGGGCGTACTGGTGTATTATATTAAACACATAAGCCGTGAGGTAAAAGTATTCTCAATGTCATAATAACAAGATGGATGTAGCAAATGATAGAGGCCTGTGTGATGTTCTTGTTTGCTTGAGCTTTCAAAGTTATACTTTCCGCTTATTCTAAAATTGTGAATTAGCACTTGGTATTAAAGTCTGTGTTGTATTCATATATCATGGACAATCTGCGGTTTCAGTTGACAGGGGATAATGTCCTCTCTTTTTTTGTGTGTCTCAACTCAGATTCAAGTATTTGAGCCATTTAGTATTCTTGGATTAGAATCTGGAGCTTCTGACTCGGAAATAAAGAAGGCATATAGGAGACTTTCCATTCAATACCACCCTGATAAAAATCCAGATCCAGGTTGAAGGTGTTCTAGCTCTTCGGTTCATCAGTGTTGTCTTAATATTAAATCAACTGGAAAATTGATGCTCAAGTGACTTGTACTTTACTAACAATAGTTGTTTTATCTCTTTTCGTCTTATCTGCAGAGGCCAATAAGTATTTTGTGGAATCCATATCCAAGGCTTATCAGGCTCTGACAGATCCAATTTCTCGTGAGAATTTCGAAAAATATGGCCATCCAGATGGTAGACAGGTACCATACCTTTCTCCACCACAGCCAAGCCCTTCATGTAATTTTAAAACAATGTTAAGGGCAAATTACACCCGTAGTTCCTGTAGTTTGCCTCGCTTATCAATTTAGTCTTTATAGTTTTCATTGCAGCACGTTTACCTTCGAATTTTTTGCATTGTGTCATTTGGAAATTGGACTAAAATCAAGGGTCAAAATAGTCTGTTCACTCTCCTCAAAGTGATGGAAGAGTTAGCATCCAGTTTGAAAGGATTCATTCCCTTTTGAATGAACCATTTTGTCCTTGATTTCTATCCAATTTTTTAACGTATATGATCAATTGGAGTAAATTAACACAATATGAAAAATTATAGGACAAAATTGATACTACTGAAACTAGAAAGACTAAGGGCTTGTTTGGTTTGTATCTCAAGATACCGGCCTTGTTTGGTTTGTTTCTCAGAAAAATTTTTGGGAAAAATTCTCTACAAACAAATTTTCAAGAGTAATCAAACCAAACAAATTTTTCTAAAAAAAATCTCAAAATTTTGTTTGGTTACCTACTTTCCAAAATCACTTTCTCTCTCATACACATCAAATCAATCACTTTTTTTAAAACTTTCTCTCCAAAACAATTTTCCAAAACCATTTCTGAAAAAAGGCAAACCAAACAAGTTTTCGTACTTTTTATCTCAAAAACTACTCTACAAACACAAACCAAACACACCCACAATTTTTGAAAAAAAAATTCGAATTTTCGTTTGGTTCAAATTTTTTGAAAAAAATTTCTAAAACCACTTTCTCTCTCCTATACATCTTCTCAATCACTTTTTCTCTCTCTCCTCTCTCATTATCAATCACTTTCTCTCATACACATCTACTAAACTACAACAAAATATCAAATAATTCCAAACTCTCAAACTCTAAAACTATTTTCAAAATATACAACCAAACAAATCAAAAAAATTTCTAAACTCTCTCCCCAAATTTTTTTTTGAAAATTTATTTCAAAACACAAGCCAAACACACCCTAAATTGATACAAGAAACAAATTATAGGAACCATGACTATAATTTGCCTCAATGTTAGCATTGCATATTTGAAACTGATGTATGATATACTGATACAGGGGTTTCAAATGGGAATAGCTCTTCCTCAGTTTCTGCTGAACATTGATGGGGCATCTGGTGGGATACTATTACTTTGGATAGTTGGGGTCTGTATTTTGTTACCATTGGTGGTAGCTGTTATGTATCTATCACGGTCATCGAGATACACTGGAAATTACGTCATGCATCAAACACTCTATGCCTATTATCACCTCATGAAACCTTCTTTGGCTCCAAGGTATTATGTTTATTATGAATATTTGGCCATCAGTAATCTTTATTGTGGCTGTTTCCATGATTAAAAGAACCTTCTAAAAATCGTGCATGTTCTTGCACATATGAGCACTTATATGTTTAAGGTATCTTGATTATTCGCATACATGCAATTGACTTTTATCTCAACAAAAACACACATTCATTCTCATATTTGAACTATACATAGAAAGGCCTGATTAATGTTCATTCAATTTCTATATATATATTTCTTATATATAAAATGATGCGTTAGTTTACAGTACTATTCTAATACCAAACCAAACCAAACCAATGGATCGGCTATATAAATCTTTCTTCCTCATTCGACTCTATTAGAGGCCATTTGGTTAGTCAAATTAAGGAGATTCATATTTCTGTTTACTACACTAGTTTACTTTAATTTTGGTCTCTCCCTTCGCCTAACACTTTCCTCCACCGTCACTGTATCGTATTTTTTCACTACTGCTTCTGTTAGTCTCCGTTGTAAATGACCAAATCATCTCAATCTATTCTCTCTCAGCTTATCTTTTATCCATGCTACTCCTACCTATTTACGAATATACTCATTTTGCTAATCTTGCCATACATTCATTGTAGAATTATCATCTTAGCAACACTTATCTTATCTACATGTTGTTTCTTAATTGCCCAACATTCTGTCCCATACAACATCGTTGGTCTAATATCTGTTTTATAGAATTTTCCTTTTAATCTAGTGGGTACTCGTTTATCACGAAGTATCCCAAACGCATTCCTTCACTTAAGCCATCTTGCCTTAATTCTATGTGCCACATCTTCTTTAATCTCCCCAGCCGTTGTGATAATTGATCCTAAATAATGAAAATATTCACTTTTAGATAGTTTTTAGTTCTCAATTTTCACTTTTTATTTGGTTTCCATTGTTACTATTACTAAAGTTACATTCCATGTACTTTGTTTTAGTTTTGCTTTTCCTAAATCCTTTAAATTCAAGTGCTTCTTCTAAGTCTCCAACTTAGTGTTAACTCATTCTTTAGTCTCATCCACTAACACGATGTCATGTGCAAAACGTATACACCATGACATATCATCTTGAATATTTCTCGTCAACTCATTCGCAACTAAAGCAAACAGATAAGGACTTAAAGTTGATCCTTGATGTAACTCCGCAGTAATTGGAAATTCAATTGTCTCTTCAGGCGGCGATCTAATAGTGGTCATCATACCTTCATATATGTCCCTAATCACATTAATGTAGCCTTTTGTCACCTCTTTCTTCGCTAACACCTATCAGATTATATCCCGATGTACTCTATCATATGTTTTCTCAAAATCAATAAAACCATATGAATATCTCTTTTTTTCTTTCTATATTTTTCTATTACTTTCCTCAAAAGATAGATCGCTTCCATTGTTGACCTACTAGGTATAAATCTAAATTGATTCTCTAACCCCTCTTCTATATCTCGCAATCGACATCCCATCACTTTCTCCCGCACTTTCATTTATGACACATTAGCTTGATTCCTCTATAGTTGTTGCAATTCTGGACAGTTCCTTTATTCTTATAGATTGACACTAAAATACTCTTCTTCTACTCCTTTGGCATTTTCCTAGTTAACAAAACCTTGCTAAATAGCTTAGTCAACTAAGCAATCATTTTTACCAAAACATTTTCAAGTTTTAAGAGGGATATTATTGGGTTCTAAAGTCTTATTTGATTTCATCTTCTTAAGTGCAATCTTCACTTCAAAGTCCCTAATCTTGCGATAGAACTTGTAGTCTTGGTTTTCCTTATTACTGGTTATTTCCTCCCCTTTTGACCTTTCTTCACATTCCTCATTTAACGATTTTTCACAATAGTTCTTCCACCTCTCTTTAATCTCTTTATCCTTCACCAATACCTTAGATTCATCACTCTTGATGTACTAAATTTGATTAAAATCTCTTGTTTTCCTCTTTCTTATTTTAGCAAGTTTGTATATTCTCTTCTCTCCCTCCTTACTATCTAGTCTAGTGTATAGGTCATCATAGGCTTTCAATTTAGCCTTTTTTTATTACTTTTTTGATCTCCAGATTAGCCAATCTGTAACTTTTAAGGTTTCTCTCAGTTCTATTCCTCTGTCTTTTTTTAAAGCACCATTTTTTTGTCTTTACTAACTTCATCCTTCCATCATTAAGTTTCCTTAGAGTTGGGTCCCTTTCTTTTTGACTCTGAAGGACTTCCTTTGAGATTCTCCTCATACAATTGGCCATCGAGTTTCACATAGTGTTAGTATCATCTTCCAAGTTCCAAGCTCCTTCTTCTTCCATTCTAATCTTAAATATTTTTAGTTTATCCTCTTCTAGGTCCTACCATCTCGTTCTACAGCGCCCACTATCCTTCCTAGCTTAGTGTTGCCTTTTAAAGCACAAATCTAGTACCACAATCCTATGTTGAGATGTCAAGCTCTCTCCCGGAATCACCTTATAGTCATTGTATTTTAGACGGTTAATTTTTCTTACTAAAAAGTAATTTATTTAGCTCCTAATTGACCTACTATTAAAGGTTATTAAATGCTCCTCTCTCTTCTTATACATAGTATTGGCCACTACCAGGTTAGAAACCAACGCAAAATCTAAAATATTCTCTCCAACCTCATTTCTATCACCAAAACCATACCCACCATGCACCCTCTCATAACCTAGTTTATCTATTCTTACATGACCGTTGAAATCTCTACCTTTAACAAGGTTTTCTCCTACGAGTATCTCTTGTAATACCTCATCCATGTGGTCCCAAAAATCTCTCTTAGTTTGATTTTCTAATCCTACTTGCAGGGCATATACACTAATAACATTCACTATATTCTCTCCAATAACTAGTTTAACTAACATAATCCTATCACATTTTTTAATAACCGCAACTACATTTTCTACAAGACTCTTGGCAACTATTATTTCTACTCTAATTCCTGTGTCTAACCTTGCCACTATAATATAGTTTAAAATCGTATCCTCTATTTCCCTAGTTTTCTTACCCGTCCACTTAGTTTATTGTACCCGTCTCTAAATTTATAGTCTTGGACTAGCTTTTTTATCCACGCTCATCCCTTTGCCCATTTTTCATTGTGTCCAAGCGTCGATGCGGTGCCCTTGCTCATTTTTCGAAACATCCGGAGGTAGGCACAACGAATCACTTAAGGGGAATGACCTAGCATTTAAACAATTCAAAGTAGGGTTCATTTCGTAAGGGATCCAAGCAGCTTTTTCACGTACTGGTTGTAGGCTACCTAACACACAACCCTCCTCCTTTACCCGGGCTTGGGACCGGCGGAGTTGTTATATGCACATTACTGGTATTTGGATTGGTAGTATTAATTTCCAAGTGAAGTTACATTCCTGTTTTGGCCAATATGCTACTTGTAGATTATGTTAACTTGTTTCTTTTTACCTAAAAACGCCGTTTTGACACTTTCTCTCCTTTTATTTTACCTCATTTAAGTTGAATGAATTGTTGTTCTGGGTATCATTTGATGTGTACCTTATCATATGATATCAATTACAATGTTTATTTTTCTGTGATACTCAACTTTTACAGCAAAGTTATGGATGTCTTCATTAAGGCTGCTGAATTCATGGAGATTCCGGTTCGTAGGACTGACGACGAACCGCTAAAAAAACTGTTAATGTTGGTCAGAAGTGAGTTGAATTTGGACCTTAAAAACATTAAACAAGAGCAGGCAAAGTTTTGGAAGCAGCATCCAGCTGTAGTTAAGGTACTACTTTGACTTAAATCGATGTAATAAAGATGGAGAATTTTTCAGTTACATTGTGCAAATTTGATTTTATAATAAATCTTCAGATTCTTACTTCCCTGATTTTTCTATGCAGACACAGTTGTTGATTCAAGCCCAATTATCTCGTGAAACGACAGCTTTATCCCCAGAATTGCAGCGTGACTTCAAACGTGTACTGGAACTTTCTCCTCGCCTTCTTGAAGAGTTGATGAAGGTAAGATAAGATAGGAAATGATGTAGCGTACCTGCCCCAATTTCGTACAACCAATTTCGCACATGCACTTATACATACATATATATGTGTGTGTGGGTTCTCTTTAGCTTCAAGCACAAGCGATGATAGATCTTGAGAACCATTTTTCAAAATTCACTTTGTTAATTTTAAAATTTAAATTTACTTTGTAAATCTCTAAATTTGTCTGATGGTGAATCCATGAAATCTTTGGCCAGGTGCCTTGATAGATCCTGAGAGTCCTGTGACTGTTCCTTGTTCTTTGTCCTGTCAAATACTCAGCTTTTCATGTGCCACCATGCTATCGTTGTAGAGTTTCATATTAACCTATTTATGCTTAATAAGAAAATTGGGTTTCAAGTTTTTGCTCTCTCTTTATTTCTGACAGTTGTGTCACCTCTGCATTTCCCGTTCCTTATCTCTATTATTGTTAATGCATTGCTTTCTATGCAGATGGCTGTTATACCACGCAATGCTCAGGGGCAGGGTTGGCTAAGGCCTGCTGTTGGTGTTCTTGAGCTATCTCAATGTATTATTCAGGTCTGTATGGAGAACTATTTACTGAAAGTAATTAAGCTCTCTGATCTTTAAAATCTAGGGTTTAAATTGTATTCTGTTTAGTAATCATTATAGTCGAATTCTTTGATTGTATTTAGATAGTTCACTCTATATATTTCTACTCAGGATAATAACGAGAGTTCTTGAATATATATGTGGAAATCCAGAGTAATTCAAGGAATTAAACACCTCACTCACTTGCCCGCACTCACTCACCCTCCCTATGCCCAGACACTGCCTTCATACGCACAAACATGCATTGTTTTTCTTTTTACTCAAATCCACTCTTAATTTTTCTCAATAGATTCCAAGGTTTTGCTGTCAACTCCTCAAATTGTGAAATACTCCTGGTGGCATATATTGGATTCCCAAATACAACAATCTATCCCCCCATTTGGAGAGAGGTCTCAGGGGTAGTGTGAGTTGTTAATAGAGTGCCACTATTTGGATTTGTGAGATTACTTTGAACTGAACCAAACTTAGCCTTGTGTCCCAATCAAGTGGGTTGGCTACATGGATCCTTTTTCGCCATTCTACTCTATCAAGTGCTATATGCTCAATAAATTCGTATCTTTTTTCATGACAACATGCCAAGTTAGCTTGAGTCTTCTCCTTCCCCAGACATGACCATTTATAGTGATCATATCACTCTTTCTTACCATTGCATCAATAGGTCTTTGTTGTACATTACTAAACGACATTAACCTTTTTTTTCTCTAACTTATCTATGATAGGTGAGATTACTTTGAACCTTAAAAAAAAAAAGCAAAATAGGGTAATTGGCTTGGATACATGGAATGTAGAAAAAAAGTTGGCTGCATACAGTTGTGTAGATGGTGACATTTCCAAGTTCTCTTTAGTCCTCTATCCACGTGCCTTACGTTAAAAAATTCATTTAGTTTTTCTTGTTTCTTTTTCATAAGCGTGTATCATTTCTCTCAGAAAAGCTGAATGCAAGCATCCTTTCCTGGTAACCCACTCTGGAGCATTAACAAAGGCGAGCTTCTATTTGCATACCGCTCATCCTCTCATTACACAAAATTTTGTATTTTTTTAAATTTACAATTTTGTTCTTCAACCAAATTAGCATTTAGAACAAATGGTACACACCTCCAAACCTAACCTAACTGCCGCTGGCTGCCACCACCATCCCCCCACCCTTGCGCCACTCTTTCCCACCCTTTCCCCACTCTTGCAACCATGCCTGCCCACCCCTGCGACCCCTGCAGTCCCCTCACACTGAGAGAGAGAGAGAGGGAGAGAGAGAGTGGTGGTGCCAGTGGGTGGAGGGAGGGGTTGGAGAAGGGCTGGGGAGAGATTAGGGGTAGCAGCCGAGGGTTGGGAGAAAGGAGGGGGGGGGGGGGTGGTGGTTGTTCACGAGTCACATAGGGGACTGCAGGGGTGGTGGATGGTTAGGGTGAGGGTATTGTAGGAAGCATGTTGTGTGCATTGAGAAAAGACAAATAAAAAATGGATGTGGTGTGAACTTAGCAATGGTGTGTACTGAAAAAATAAGTGGTGTGCAAATAGAATTTCTCTTAACAAAGAGGTAGACAAACATTTTAAAAATTTTGTAACTTCATCAAAAAAAATAAAAATTTCTGTCTTAATGACATTACATTTATGCTGTGTTTGGTTGAAGGATTTGGGGAGGGATTTGGAAAGGAAAAGGGAAAAGGAGTGTGAAACTATGTGAAATGTAGGTATATTTTATTTACATTTCACCTAACTTTTTCTTTTTCCTTTCCAAATCCCTCCGCAAATCCTCCAACCAAACACAGCGTTAAAGTGAGCACATAAAACCACCCTGTTTCATGTTTAGATGTTTTACCTTGCTTTGTTTTGCCTTGGACTTCTTTCTTCTGCTGCTAGTTATAGTAAGCTATTGTTGTTTCTGATAAACTAACTGCAATGCAGGCTGTTCCGCTCAGTGCAAGGAAGGCATCTGGAGGATATACTGAAGGCATTGCACCTTTTCTGCAGCTGCCGCATTTTAATGAGGCTATTATGAAAAAGCTAGCCCGCAAGGCAAGTGGTTAAAATCATACATCTTCTTGTCAACATAAAAGAATGTACTTTTGTTGTCTACCTTTGATCTGCAGCTTGGACATCATTGCCACCTTTACAGGGTCTTAATTTGATAAGGAAAATTGTTTACAACCAAAATTTCTATACATAAAACCCATACAAAATGATGTAGCAGTGTTATTTTTGCAATTTCGAGCAACAATGGCCCTGCTTGGTGCAGCTTATAGGAGTTGCATATAGCATTTTATTTATTTATTTATTATTTTTTATATAGTGTCTGTCCCTGTTTTGGGGAGTGCTTTTAGTTTCTGTTTCCTGATAGTTAGCTTTCAGCTAACAAGAAGCCGCACCAGCAGGCCAAATGACGGGTGTTTTGTCTTGAATTGTGAGGGCCACATAATTTTGTATGAAATTTTTGTAAAAATAGTCTATTTGTATAGCATTAACCATTTGAAAATCACCAAGGAGTGCCCCCACAAAAAAAAAAATCCGAAAAATAAGAAAGGAAACAGTTACTTCATCCTCGCATCAAAAGGCAATCAAGCAATATTTTGTGTAAATATTACGGTTTTCAAACTTCAAAATCAAAACTGTTAGATTTGTTCCCATTTATTAAATTTGTATGTAAAATAAGATGTGAAGACTTGGCTGTGGTTCTGCTGGTATGAACTTGTACACAATCACTTTCATTCTAGGTATAAGATACAGACGCTCTCTTTTTTTTTTTTTCTAGTTAATCTAGTTAACCAATATTTTGCACTAGTACTGTCTATACCCCATGAGATTTAAATTGTTATGAGATAAAGGAATTTATGATAAATCTTATTAAGAGAATCCTGTGGTATATAGATTAGAAAGTTGAGATGAAGGTAGGAGAACATGCATGTATGTGTGTGTGTGTGCGCGCTCGTGTGTGTGATTTAAGGTAGTTGCAATATTGTTCAAAGTTTGTCATTATTTGTTATGATGGAAGACAAGTTACAGAAATGTTAATGTTACATAAGAAAGAGATGCCAAGCTCTAAGCTTCTGAAAAAATCTAGTTCCATTTAAAGATTTATCTCTAATTTCTGTTTGGCTGAGTTTTTTGAATCTACTTTTACAATTTTTTTAACTAGTAAAAAAAATAAAAATGGTCAAACTAGTCTTTAATTTTTCAAAAACAATTTAGAAAAGAAGTCTTGAAAACTCAACCAAACGGGCATAGCTTGCCATGAATTTTTTTTCCTGGTTTGGTAACTCTTATCTCCTACTGTATTGAGACTGGAAGACAAAACTCAGCTTTTTAGCCATTAGAGACCCCCTTGATGCATTTTCATCCTCGATCCTTATTTGTTTTTTCCTTTGTCTGCAGAAGTTGCGGACTTTTCAGGAGCTTCGAGACATGACTGTTCAAGAACGGGCCGAGCTGCTTACTCAAGTAGCTGGTTTATCGGCCGTGGAAGTACAGGACATTGAGAACGTTCTCGAAATGATGCCTTCCTTGACACTTGAAGTCACTTGCAAGACTGAAGGCGAGGAGGGTATTCAAGATGGTGACTTAGTCACCGTCCAGACTTGGGTAACACTCAAACGCTCCAATGGTTTGATCGGTGCCCTCCCTCATGCCCCTTACTATCCATTCCACAAGGAAGAAAATTTCTGGTTTCTGCTCGCGGACACCAACTCGAATTATGTGTGGGTTTCTCAAAAGGTTAGTTTCATGGATGAAGCGACGGCTATAATTTCTGCTTGAAAGCAGTAGAGGAGGCGATGGAGGGGTCCGGGTCAGATGCGAAGGAAACTAGTACAGCTGTTAGAGAAGCAGTTGAAAGGGTTAAGAGTGGGTCACGACTAGTGATGGGCAAATTCCTAGCCCCATCAGAGGGGAATTACAATTTGAGTTGTCTCTTGGTATGCGATTCTTGGATTGGTTGCGACAAAAAACAAACTTAAAGTTGAAAGTTTTGAAGCGGACCCGGCGGGGACTCGGGGTGGTTATGTGGCGGAGGAGGTGCAACAGTGGAGGACGGGCTGAAGAGGAAGAGGAGGTTGAAGAAGAGGAATATGATGATTATGAGAGCGAGTATAGTGAAGATGAGGAGGATAAACAGGGTACGAATAAGAAGGGGCTCGGTGAGAATGGCACTGCTCATGGAAAAGGCGAGAAGTCGAGTTCAGAAGGTTCAGGATCTGATGAGGAGTAAAATAACTTTCTATTCATTAATAGAAATAAAGTTTTATTTTTTTCTTTTTTGGCGTTCTTTTAAGTTTAGCCAATAGTGTCATCCTTGATAAAACCTACTGGAATTGATAGTTCGATACTAACTTCTGGGTTTGAAACCCATGTCAGCTGTTTGAAATACTTAGGGCTCACCTTTCTTTTTTGAACTACAGTTTCTCTTTTCAGAATCAAAAGTGTTTTTGGATCTGCTTTTTATAATTTTTTTCTTATGCCTTGTGTTTCTCCATTTGTTGTAGCCATGCAAAATTCTGAAATTTGGTTTTGGAGGGCTGCCAATTCCCAAATGTTTTTTTGAGTATTATCACCGTTTGGTTTGTTTTCAAAATTTTGTATTTAAAAAAAACTAGAGTTTGGTGAGAAAATAAAAAATTAAAATAAAGCTCATAATTTTCAGATGGTTATTTATTTTTTGAGATGAAAATATTTTGTTGGTAGTTATTTTTGTCAAATTAAATTTTATTTTAAAAACAAAAAATTTTGAAAATCAAATCAAGAAAAAATTATGATCAGCGTATGAAGTATAATTTATTTATTTATTTTCTCATCATTTCTTTTCACTGCATAAATTCACGAGGGAAAGTCTACACACCAAAAAATTGACCATGTATTTCACATCAGCAGTTTACTCTTAGAGTAGCTGTGGGGTGGATCTTAAGTAGATTTTGTCCGTTGATTCTAAATTTTGACTATTTTCTGGTATTTTTATTTATTTATTTTTTGAACAAAAAAAAAAAAAGATATTTTGAGCTGTCATCCAATGGAGCTCAACTACACATCACAAACGAGTCCAAGTTAGGCCCTGGGAACTCTCAATCACATGTCATAGACGAGCTCAGGTTAGGCCTAAGATAATCGGTTGCCAGGCTAATTTGCCCCAACCCATAAGAAGAGACCCACCCAATGAAGCTCAACCACATGTCACAGATGAACGCAAGTTTCGATCGAAATATAAGACGAGGTCTTTGTATAGAGTCAACTGCAAAACACCAAATTCACCATCCCAAAATTTAAACTTCAGTTATGTGTATAGTGAGAGATGCCTTCTCCACTAGCTCACCACCCCTATGATTTTTTTGGAGAACCGTAGAATTGCTTATTTCATAATTTGAACCTTAAAAAGAATGCTTTGCATATCTTTCAGTTTTATGCCCTCAAGGGTAGAATTGCTTATTTCATAATTTGAACCTTAAAAAGAATATGCTTTGCATATCTTTCAGTTTTATGCCCTCAAGGGTATTCATTCTGCGTCTTTTTTCATGTTATGATTGACCTTACCTATTTACGAAAAAAAAAAAAAAAAAAGAAGGACAAACCCCTCTAATTATTCCCTAATTGTACACTTTAGTTTATGATATAATTATTTGGCAAGTGAATTTTTAACTTTTTTTTTTTGATTAAAATTTACAAAAAGACAAAATAAACTAAAATAGACAATAAAATAAATGTCATATCAAATCCATAATCATTTTAATTTTTTTCTCACAAATATCATATCTAACTACAAAAAAATTCAACAATCTTTCCAAACACAATTAACTTACTAAAATAGTCAACATCCCACAGGAAGCTAATTTTTTTTAGTACTTTATATTCATTTTATCAAAACTCTTCCCGGATCCGCCCAAAGAAATGAACTTTGACAAGATTGCAAAACCTATTCACAGTTACTATTTTTATTTTCAGCTTAAATCAGAGGAATTGCATACTGCAATCAGCATGTTTAACCATCCAAAATGAAGGGGGAGAAGTAGGAAAGACACCCCCCCCCCCCCAAAAAAAAAATAATAATAATAATAATAAAAATAAAAAATGAGAGAGAGAGAGAGAGAGATGGTTTCCCTGTATTTTTTTGGCATTTAGGACAGATAAACAATATACATTGAATCGTCGTTACAGAGAGTTGACAGCTTTGTCGAGTTCATCTAAACTTGTTTCAGAATCCTCCAATAGATTAAATTCATCTTGGATTTTAACCGAAACTACTTCAGCATTATCCTGCAATCCGTTAGACTTCTTGTCAGTTTCTCCGTCAAACTTCTTTACACCATCACTACCATCACCAGATTTATCAAAATGTTTTGCTCTAATTCTAACACGTTTTCCCTTGATGTATCGATATTCCCATTTTGGCGGTGGATATTTCTTCTTCAATTTTTCGTATTTGTCCAACATACCCAGCTTCCGAAATGCATCTCCAACCATTGAAACGATTGACATGTTTGGTTGGACACCAAGTTCTTCCATGTCAGCAAATACCTACAAGAGAAAACGATAAGATCCCAAGCTGAAATGAAAGCTCTGTCTAAGGTGTGATACCTAGAATTTCTTAAATAACATAAAAACATATTCATTTCAAAAAAGAAAAGAAAGAGCTTTCTACTCAAATCGTTATTTTTTGCGGGAATCGATAAGAAATAAGAAATAAGAAATATTTGAATCCCATTAGATTTCATTCAAAAGTAGTAATTTACCAATACAAGCAACTAATTCGATTTCATTGAAGTTAGAGATTAGGATAACTCGATAAGTTTTGATTGAATTATGATCCAAAGAAGAAAATTCGAATAATCATTTTATGATGAAAAAGGAATAGGAATAGCTGTCTGTTTTGTGTGCATAGCAGATATATAATATACAACCAAAATATAAAAACCTTGGATGTTTGTTCTCAATTTCCTGCATTTTAAGCCTTTAACTCCAAAATGATCTATACAAACCCCTTTCTTCAGCCCTAACCCTAATTTAAACCTTAATCCACTGTTCTTTCAACCCTTCAATCACAAGCTATAAAATAAACCAACCCAGCCCCCTAATTACTATGATAGGGTACTGTTCACTGAACCCATAATAGCCCCTGAATATTCCCCAAAAACCCACCTTTTCATGCCCAAATCTCTACCCTTCTGTTATACAATCTCCAATAATCTACTTAATTTATTGAGTTCTTAGCCACTAAAACCAACTAAAATTAGAATTAGCCTTCAGAACCTACTTTTCACCACTGCTATATATTAGATTTGGACTCGCTGCTAGTAGGAGCGCATTTCTCACATTTGTCTCACATCAGTTAATTACTGTCAAACATTGAATCTCAACCGTAGTAAAATTTCTATGCAATTGACAAGTCAATAATACCTAGTTCAGAGAAGTCCATGAAGCTACACAGCCAAAAATAATGGTCCAGCCTCCCCTCAAATCATATTGAATCCCCAACTCAATGAAAATGATGACATGACACAGTCATATATTGAAATGCAGAATTCAAAAGCCAGTGTGCAAATAAGGTTAGGCATTAATGGCCTTATACTATCAGTGCACTAGCTCCAGGATACTTCCTTCTCTTTTTAGGGCTATAAGCACCGATACTGTTTGAACAGTATTTCAGTATATCTATGTTTGAGATGACAAGTGGATATATGCATGTTTATGAAATTGAAGGTGGATCCTTACAGAAATCAAACCAAGGGATATTCATCTAAAGTATGTCAAAATATATGCATAATCAGATTTCTAGTAGTATATGCATATGTTGAAATTTATGAATGCACAAGCATAGAGGTAGAATAAGGATATCTATCTGTATGCAGGGTGATTTTTTATTTTTTATTCCTGAATCAGATATGCAAATTCCCAAGAACATGCAACAAGATCAGCTCAATAACTCATCTATTGATGGTTGTACTCTGCTATAAAAGATTACCATGTTACTTTTGATTGGGAGGGGACACAAATGTTGAGGGTCCAAGAATCAAAAGCATAATGAGTTTATAAAACAATGAGTTGGCATGTTGAGAGAAAAAAGATAAATAGGAAGGGGGAAAAAAGAAGAAGAAGAAGAAGAAGAAGAAAGGAAACACTTGCAAAATTATAGACAAATCATATTATAAGGTATTATAAAATTCTCAAAAGAATGTCACTGAAGTACCTCAAACATCTTGTCATGCATGCCCCTGCGATAGTATATAGAAGTCATTTTATCAAAGAAAGTACGAGGTGTGCTCTCCAAATTCTCTGAAAATAACTTCTTCCAAAGCTCTTCAGCTTCATCAAGTCTTCCATCCTCTGCTAAAGCATTTAGCAACATGTAATAGCTACCCATTGTCCTGCCTTGACCTTTGCTTAGCATCCACTTTGACACCTATAACCCCATTCATAATTTGATTGATTTAAATCACTTATAAGGATACCAACCATCCGAAATCATTTCTTAAGGACCACCCCAAAACAGACAAAGGATTATATTTTACCTGAATTATCCTCTTCCATTCTTTGTCATTCTCAAGGGTCTTTAAAGCTTTTTCACTGTAATCAAAGGGAACTCTAGCTCCCATGCAATGAAAGAATCAAGAGCTCCATATACTTCCTCTTTGACATTTGATAATCCCTTTATCTGCACACACATAGCCCCTGTTAGAATTACTTATTCCAAATGCGAAAAATGAAGCACAAATTGTACTACACAGTTTATTCTTAAAGTTCTTACTCCACAAAGAAATAAATAAATAGATAAAAATAGTTAACCATTCTAAGCTATATCTATAACTGCCCTTACAATAAATGATTCAGTGAATAAAGAATTGAGTACATACATATGCAGAGAAATTAAAATTGAAAAATAAAAATTAACAGGAGCTTACACACTCAACAAGTTTCACTGACTTGGAGATGGTCCCAATTCTCTTTCTGGTTTTCCATACTCGAGGATATCTTGGTCGAGGACCTTTTGCAGCACACACCTGAGAATTGCAAGCAATTAAATTGGGAATTGGGGGGGGCGCGGGGGCGCGGGCGCGGGCGGGGGCGGGGGAGAGATCAAGTGAAGAAAGAACTCAGTTTTATTACGAAGAAGTTTGAGACAAAGACTGAATAGTTGGATTCTTACAGAAGCCATTGAATGTTGTCTCATTATAAGTTAATGGCATCAAAGGAGGACACATCTTGCTCTAGAATGAGGAAAAAAATGAAGCAGATGATAAGAAGAAAAAAGGCCATTTCCCATAAGAACCAAATGGTACGAAATGATTGCAACTGGATAGAAACACCTGTGGTACTTAAATTCACAATTTCACATGATAGGACATTAATATCTGCAAGGTGTTTTAATTATTTATGAATTGGTGACTTGTTAATTGATTACCCAGACTTGTAGATGGAACATGATTGCTATGGTTTGCTTTTCTCCTTCAAATGCAGGATAAAACTTTGGGGCATGCTTTGAAATCCAATTGAATTTGACCTGTTCGTTTAGAAATTTTACATAGCATTCCATCCACCTGAATGTAGCCACTTCAAAAATGGTGGCTACCTCACAAATAACATTAGTGAGTTTTTTTTTTCATTTTTGTCCTTTCTTTTCCCCCCTTTTTCCAATGGACACCCTGATGATTTTGAGTGATGAACTTTCATCGGTGCATAGCAAGTGCCTATTTAAATTTGTTGAGAAATCAACTCTAGTTAGATCGGTAAGACAAAATAACAAACAAGAAAGATAAATGAATCAAATAAACCACACACACGCAAGAACACAAGGACTTACATAGTTTACCCCACAATAGGGCTACATCTAAGGTTGCTGCGGTTTTCACTATGATAAAAAACGATTACAACTCTCTTAAATTACAAGAGGCACCCCTCATCTATTATAAGCATAAAAATTAGGACAATTCGGAAGCAACGAGAAATTACCAAAGTACTCCAAAAATTCGGGTTGGGGATTGGAGCCAGGGCTCATTGTACACAAGACCGAACAAAATTGAGGAAACAATCGCACACTATGATGAAAAATGGGGAAATTACAGAGCTAATATTTTTATTTCTTTTACATTTTACACTTGTGTAAGTAGAACTGATTAAACTGGATCTTAATAAATTAAATAAAGATCGTGTTTTACTATTGACTTGAAGAAGTTCAAAAACAATCCGTGAATAGTTCTTGCTAAATTTAAAGAAAACGGAAGCTCACCACGACGCTGCTAATCTTCCTGGAAAACTGAATTGATTCTGATTCCAATCTTCTAGTAAAAATTGCTGGAGAGTATCTCAAACTTAGCATCCTGAGTTTTTTCTTATTAAAAAAAAATCATTAGGTTTTGAGAAAAAGAATGGTCGAAAATTGACTAGAAGCCATTCCAAAATGCCAAAGAAATCAATTACCAAAGTAAACCTCTTCAATCCCTCACCAAATACATACATATATATATATATAAACTCCATCACTTGAGATTGATAGTGATGAAAATAACATAGAGACAGAGAGAGGAAGAGAGATACCAACCAGAAGTTTCGGACTTGCGAGTGAGTGTGAGAGACGGTTTCGATCTTCTCCAAAGATTTATCTTTTTCCTTGCGTTTTCTCTAGAACCAAACAAGTTATTTCACTATAAATTATAGTACCGTAGTCTCCACTGTAGACTAGCTTTCACCCTCCAAAATGATGACGTCACAGTGCAAATGGGTTAAGAGTATCCACAGCCAAAATACCGAATTTGGATCCTCTCCTTGAGCTTGGTCCTTGAGGGCCTTCGGGTCCACTTTGAGGCCCGATTTTGATAATCTGAACCGTTCATATTTTAATATTTACTCAGTATAACATACCTGTAAAAAATCAAGTTGATCGGATGTCAGAAAGTATGTGTTCGAAAAACTGTTTATTAAAAAATAGTTTGTAGTCCCGATTTTTCGACGAATACTACGATATCCGATCAACTTGATTTTTACTGATATATAATCGATTCAAATATGACCGAGCTCAAGCTTCAAGGAGAGGATCCAGATTCCAAAATACCCACCCAAAAGTTCAGGCCAGATTTGGTTTGGATTTTAAGGTCAACCGTGCTGGAGACCCCAGTGGGGGTGGGGGTGGCCGCATCACCACCACTATCACTACCACTGTTACCATTATCTCCAAGTTCACGTGGAGGACTGAAAATGGTAAAAAAAATATATATATATATATATTTTTTTTTGATCAATTAGTTGCCGCTAAAGTCCTGACTCACCCCATTAAGAGTCTGATGCATTTTTCTTTTGAGATGAGTTTTTGAGGGTTCAAAATTAAAAACTCATTTGTTTAGTATTTAGTGATTTTTATTTTATTTGTATAAATTTTAAGTATATTTAAATTAAGTGAATCTAAAATTGATTTTTGTGTGTGTGTGTGTGTGTACATTTGTTAGTATTTAGTGATCTTTTAAAAGATTTTTTCATTAATTTTATACCTTGTAAGGCACCGTTTGGGAAGCCAGGCTTTTTGGCTTTTTGGCTATTTTAGCCACAAAAGACAAAATAGGCTTTTTTAGCCATAAAAAACAAAACATCACATCCAACCCATAATCATTACACTCCTCTCTCACAAAAAAAGTCAAAAAATCCAAAAAAAAAAAAAAAGCCAAAACCATACTTTTTAAAAAATAAAAAAAAAAAAAAAAAAAAAAAAAAAAAACCCACTTCCCAAACGGAGGCTAAGTGTATTTAGAGTGAATTTAAATATATATATATATATATATTTGTATATTTACTAGTATTTACTGATTTTTTAAAATATTTTTTCTTAAATTTTATACGTTTTAAGCGTATTTAGATTAAGTGAATCTAAAAATTAAAAAATATTGATTAAAATATTTTAAAAAGTTCATTGCAAACAATAAATTACAGATTGAAACTCTTTTTTTTTGAAAATTCTCAAAGCAAAATATTTGACTGAAATACAAAAAGTATATTTAAATTAGGTGTATCTAAAAAGTATATTTAGATTAGGTGAATCTAAAAAATTATATATATATATGATAAAAATATGAAAAAAATTTACTAAAAATAACAAACCACGAAAAATAAAAATAAAAAACTCAAAAATTAGTTTTAAAAACTCAACCAAATAAGTTTTAAATTTTCAAATTTCTAAAATTATTTTTCAAAATATACAACCAAACAAATTTTAAAATTTTGTTAATTTTTTTTAAAAAAAGTTATCTTTCAAAATTAAATTATTAAAATCAAACCAAATGGACCCTTATTTTTCTATTTTAGCTAGTCATTTTTTCAATATACACTCAAACAAGGCTTTCTTTTTAAACTATCTTCCATTAAAATATCCTCTCTCTTTTTTCATTTTTTTTCCTTTCAAATATAACAATATTTTTCTCCCATTTCACTCTTTGTTGCAACAACCAAGTTGCTGCTGCTCGAGAGTTTTTGTGACATAAGAAGTAGCGTTTGAAGTTTATAGAGGCATTGAAAGGTTTCAGAAGGTGTGAGAATGTGTTAGTATGCTGGAAGACTCTAAAACGTAGTAAAAGGGTCGGAGGTGACTTAGAAGATTTCAAAACATAGTAAAAAAACCTTGAAGAATCCAAAAGAGTCTGCAACATCCTAGAATGTTGTTGAGAAACCTACCATATACTACTACTCTATTATAAAGAATCTTAGAAGGTAGTTGTCCTAGATGTTTATGTGCAATGTTACAGAGGAGAGTTTATAACCCTTGGATCAAAATAATCATAGCTATCTATTGAGGAGATGGATGATTATATAAGGAGAGAGACCTCATTTGTAAGGATCATCTAAGAGGCGATCCAAGAGAGTTATAGAGTGAGAACCAGAGAGAGCGCCAAGAGTGAGCACTTGTGAGGGTGAGAGCCTTATAAAACTTTGTACACTACTATACTTGTACAGTGAATACATTTTTGTGTGTTAGTTAGTGTGATTGAGTGGAAAATGCTAGTTGATGAACATCTAATTGGCTTGGAAAATCGAAGGTCATGCCATGTTGTTGTTGTTTTGCTTCCAGCAACATGGCATGTACATCAATTAGAAAAATCTAACTTCACTATTAAGAGATTGCTATAGTTTTGCATAAACACGTCTCCCTAAGAAGCTCAATCCGGGTAAGATTTGGACTATACAATTTGGGCACTATTAAATTCATAATATAAGAGTTAAATTGAAATAACAACAAACACGTGCAAAATAAATAGATATAGTATTAATTGTTTACCACAGGTAAAACCATGATATCTAAATTGAAATCAACAACAAAAAATGCCCTAAAAGAAAAAGAACAAATAAAACTAACCTTGGGTTGCTGATAGAAAGTTAGAGCTTGAGGTATGTAATTGTGCTGGTGAAGCGAAGCTTAATCAAACGCACAAATTATAGCGACCCCGGTCTTTTCCCATTCGATGTTGTATCCGGACTTAGGCTCCGTAGATTCTATCCTTGTGTAATGGTTGTTGACATCCTTTAATTCTATTTGGTCGAGTTTTAGGATGTGTTGGGCGTGTTTCGAACGGTTGGGTTGAGCCTTAGCCTAGATGTTGATTGCCCAGTTTTTAGCCTTTCCGCTCGAGCGGACATTCCTGCGCTCGAGCGGGGTTTACACTCTTCCAGCATTTTTGGTCCCTGCAAAACTTCTGCAGGTGAGAATTCTACGCTCGAGCGGGTTTTATACGCTCGGCGGGTTGAGCTCAGCGGTATTGTTGGCGCCAAGCGGGTAGTGTGTTCTCGCGTGGGTTACGGAATGGGGAATCTCGCCGGCGGTTATCATTGCGCCGGCGGACCTTGTTTTTGCTCTTTACGCCGGCGGTGTGTTTATGCGCTCGGCGGACCTATCGAGTTTAAATCTGTGGCGGCGTGTTTTAAAAAGCGATTTTTCACCCCTTCGATTTATAAAACCTTAGGTTACGAGTTCTCTCTCTCCCAACTCATCTTCTCTCCTAGGTTTCATCTATTTAGAGTGAGTGTCTAACCTAGTTCCTTCATTAAAAAGGTAGAGTGGGTCGAGGGCTTCCATTTAATCTGAACGGTTGTTGATTTGGAGCACTTTGGAATTTGGGCTATCATCTCCGTCTTCTTCTTTTCGGGTTCTTGCTTCGAGGTAGGGATTTCCTACTCCATTTATACGCTTTAATCCTAAGTGTTGGTATTTTGGTATGTGAGGGTAGTTTGGTAATTTTGGGAGAAATCTTAGGGTTTTGGCTTAGATTAATTTGTATAATTAATTTTTTTAAAAAAAATGTGGAATTGGGTTTAATTCATGAAGTTGGGAAATTATGAGATTAATGATATAGTTGGGTAGTTTAAATACTTGCCTATGAGAATGTTGATTTTACATTCATTGTTGTATTTATTTCTTGTTTAGAAATAACTGTTTTGGGCTATCGGTGAAGGATAGTCGTGATTGTTGTAGACCTTGCATGTGGCTTAGGTTTAACTGGAATTAAGTCACTCATGTTGACTGTTGAATTAATACAGAACATTACTTGTATTGATTATGTGTTGTATATGGCAATTGTGTGTTTCATTGCATATGCATGTTGTTTGGAGGAGATAGGGGATGAACTCCACGGTTTAGGGGAAAATAGGGGATGTACCTCTAAACCGGATTTGTTGGGAGGAGATAGGGAATGGACTCCAGTAGCATCACTCATATGTGTGCTTATTGATAATAGCAATATTGCTATTTGTTGTTGATATGATACATCATTATAATGTGTATCAGTTGGAAGTATGGAAGTGTTGTGGTTTGAGCTTTAGTCTCATTTATTTTGTGACATCTGGATCACTATTATAGTTGGCCAGGTTCTGAGCCATAATGATATAATTGGAAAGTTGAATAAATATTGGAAAGTGAAAGGTGTCATAGACAATATGTCATAGACAATGTAGACATTCGTGTCATGAAATTGGAAATTGATTATCTTGTGTTAACCAGGTATCAAATGCTAATGCTTTAGTTAATTCTTATGCTTGGTTTAGTATCTTTCTACTGGGCTGTGGCTCACCCTATATGGGAACTTCATTTTCAGGTTCAGGTGGTTCATTACCTCCAAGGACTTAGCTTGTGAGGATTTGGACTCGGAGACTTGCTTTTATTTATTTGTTTTTATTTGATACATGTAAACATTCAAGCCTAGGGCTTTATCTGTATTGAGTTAGACTCTTATTTCTTTGTGTCCAAGTGTTGGCTTGGCAAGATGTAAGCCCGTAGGGCATTTATTTTGATGTTACATGTAATACTTTATTTAGTAATACTCTGATGGATAATGGAAAGTTTCGTTCTCTATTATTAATGCATGTTAATTATATATATGATGGGTTTTATTTTGAGGGCGTAACACAAATTGGTGCCAAAGAGATAAGTGACGGAGAGCTAAGCCGAATGAACGGGAGAAATAGCTGTTATGGATGCTCTTATTGTCGGTTTATTCTAGCTCATAGGAAGACAAAATTAGTAACAAAGGAAAGTAATAGAAAGTATAGTGAAAATAAAAAAATAATAGGGGAAATTACACATTTAGGTTTTTGTTTTTTTTTTAAAAAGAAAAAAGTCATTAAACATGTTAATGTTTACTTTAAGTAAAAATTAAAACAAAAAAATGTTTGGTACATAATATTTTAAAATTTTATTTTGAAAATACGTAAAAATGTGAGCTATGAGAGGTGATTGTCGACGGTTGAAAATATTGGCCCAAGGTTGTTGTTGGCAATGGGAGGTATTACCGAAAGTGGTTGTCAATTTATCATTATAGTAATGTTATATCCACACAATTTCTTTGTGACGTCCTAAAATATTTTTTTTTGAAACATCATAAGAAATTAAATAACAAAATAACTTATTAAATTGAAAATTTAATATCTTAATAAAAAAATTACAATTCTCACACAACTAAAAGTTTAACAACACTACATTTAAAAAAATAAAATAAAAGTCCAAATACAATATTAAGCAACATTATAACATCCTTAATCAATTACATAAAATAGTAAGATTTTATTTTGTTAAAGTCATGGCTTCAAGTTAGACAAGGCTCTATATTAGCAGCGGATCCAATTTCAGCTTCCACTCCTTCCTTATCAAAATCTGGCATAAAACGCCAGGGTAACAAAACATATGTCATTAGTTTTGCAACATAGTAAGAAAACACAACAAACCTATTATTTTTTTAAGAGAACATAATCAGATTAATAATCATAACAATTAAGAGAAAATAACAAATTTAATAGAATAACAATATAACAACCATTAAAAAAATTTTAACAATTTTAATAATTTAGGTGACACTCAAAATCTCACTAAAGATATTTTCTTACCAACCACTAAATCATGGCCACGATTAATTCAAAAACCCCCTGGTCAAATATTCAAGTGTTACTAAGTATGCCCACACCTAGAGTTATATATCCAAGCCGTGACATCCATGGTTTGCCCCAAGAGCACGGTCTGTCAGGGGCACATAACCTCCCTGCGTGCCACCCACACATCCACCCTTATCCCAAAACCAAATACTGATAAGAGTTCAAATAAGGCTCGTGTTATCTTAGGGTTTTATCAAAAACTAAGGAGGAACAGGGTGAACTACCGGTATTAACCCTCAATCGTTAATTTTGTACATGCCATTAATCATTTTAGTTAGTCTTTATGTTAATCACAAATAATTACAAATTTCAATCATCATTAGTGTTATACAATTTCATTAAAATTCTCAATATAAAATATTACACATATGTTATACAATAATCAATCAATGTACAAAATTATAATAAACAATTAAATTAAACCATGGTATGAAATTATAATTTTAGATATTTAAAAGTGAACCACAACCACACACGTGCATGGACTACTAAGTTACAGGATTTAATTAATTGGACCAGCACAATATTTACTTTTAGTCCTAATAAATAATTGAAGCAATAATCTTGGTTTCTTTTCGATCTGTCCAAAAAATTTCAGAACATACTTTTTGTAATTAAAATTATAAATAAATTATTTACAATTCTAAAATTCATGGAATTACATTGAATATTCAACAAACATGTTATGGTCATTTTCCAGAAAGAAATTCCCAAAAATAAGTTATAAATAATTCTGTAAAATTTCAAGAAATTCCATGACATAGATTCGTCGCATTTTTTTAAAATAATTCCATATTTAAATTTATAAATCAATTCCATAATCTAAAAATTTATTATGAAACTAAACTTCTCAAATTTCATTTTTTATTTAGAAATTACTAAATTTGGTTTAATATAGTATTTAATGATTTTTCAAACATGCAGTAAGATCTGTCTACAGTTTCAGATTTAATTAAAATTTTGTAGAAATTCATACAAAACTAGAATAATTGTTACAAAAATTCCTAAATGAACTAGACATCATTCTTAACAACTTTTTAGAAGAAAGCATCTCAAAATTTTGAGTATAAAATTGTCTAAAAATTTATACTAGTTTCTGACAAATTTAAAAGTCATATAACTAAATAAAATAAAATATTTAATCATCTCTTTAATGGCACAACTACACATGCAAGTCTAATTCCAAAATTTCACCATGATTTTAAGGCTAGTAATAACTTTTAAATATTTGATATACAAATTACAAAATTTACATACAATTATAAATAAAATTCTATCTACAATCATATGGAACAAATTTGAAAATTTTAACAAAAAAAAATAAAACATGAGAGGGTTGAAAGGGTTTTCATACTTAATAATATAATTGAAATGGAGTGATAAAATGGCAGGAAAAATTATAAATTTCCTTGATCTTCTACCATTTTTCTTCCTACGTAGCTTGTTCATAGATTTTTTTTATTCTTTTTTTCGATTAGAGAAGAATGCAAGCATAAGTGTATATATATATATATATAGGCTCTCTCTCTCTCTCTCTCTCTCTCTCTCTCTCTAATAAGTCCTATCATATCTTCCAATTCCAAGATATATAATGAGCATATTTCCCTACTATTACATGAATGCATACAAGCGTTGGTGATTAATCACTCACATTGTCATCGAAATTTATTTTATTTTATTTTATTTTTTTTTTTGTATGGGTTTTTTAAAATTAATTTATTCAGGTTTTCAACTAAGGTATTTAGTAAAGATAATTATTATTGTCAAGACCCAACCCCAGGGACTTAGAGTTGGAATCGCGACTTACTAACTTATTCTCATTCGAAATAATTTAAGCTGCGCAAATAAAAATAATTAAACAGAAATCCTACTATATCTTACTATTTAAGGAACAGAAAATACATTTCTAAGGCTTTCATTATTTTATTATTCAGTGACCAGTCCCGTACAGAGACAAAAAGAAGCAAAAATATAAAAAAAAGAAAAGTAAAATAGTGATTCATCATCAGTCCAAATGCAGGTTCCATTTTGTAGGGTTATGGATTTCCCTCACATCTCGTCACCTGAAAGGGTAACAGCTATAAGCACACAGCAGAGTGAGAAATGTTATGCCAAGTGTAGGGAATGCAAAATATCAATGGATAATCAATTAGGCTAAAACATTTGCAAAATGACAATTTATTTAAAGTGGCAGAGTACATAAATCATGTAATTAAATAATCATAACCACGGTATAAAACAGAACAGAACAGAGGTCACAGAAGTGACAGTCAGAACAGAGGTCAATGGATCCATGACAAACAGAGGACCACAAAGTGGTCAAACAGAGGCTAGTGGTTATTTAAGTCCCCCAAGGCGTGGGACTCCCGTGGTAATACGTACAAAACATAATTGTTTATAAGGTTATAGTCAAATATATACTAATTTTTAAACAAATATATCCATGGGTTTCTTTTTAAGTAAATAGAGTTTAGAAAGTAACCCACGTAACTGAAATATTTATAAATAAAATTTTTATTTATATAACTTAATAAATATAACGTGTTTGACATAAGCTATGGTAACTCAAAACATTTGTAAAACATATAATGGTAAGTCAAGGTATAACATATCTTACCTTAATTATAACCCTTAGCTTTAGTTTATTATCAAAACTTCTTCACTATGGATTCCTTACCCTTATTGACGAGTCTCTCCCTCTTGGTTTCTTTCTTTCTTCACTTATTTCCTTCACACGCACACAACACAGCACCCCACTCCTATTTATACACCATATACACGCTGACTCAACATGCTAAGCCCTAGGTACTTACTCCTCTACACAAGCCTAACGTACAGGTGGCTTCCCCGTTCTCTTCACTCGGCTGATCTGTAATCAAATTCATTAATGACCGAATAATATGGCAAGATTATACTTGATTGCCACCGATTCGTTTTTATCTACAACTATTATCTTAATTAAAATTAGTATTTAATAATAAAATTGGTATTTAACTTATCTTAATAAATTTCTTCGTCATATATTTAATAACCATAATGATAAATTAATTTACCTAGCACAAATAACTTATTCATTTTATTATTATTATTTTCATTCCATATATTATTATTATTTATTTATTTACTATCTTTAACTTTAATTTGACCCAACTAATATTAGAATTTCATATTTCTGTTAATTTGGCCCTAACTAAAAATCCCTAATTAATCCCATATAACCTCGTGCTAAATTAGATTCTGTATTTATTAGTACTTATTTAATATTATATATCATATACACCCATAATTATATAACTATAAACATTTATGTGGTATGTAATTAAACATTCAGGGTGTTACAATTATGTTGAATCCTCATTAAATTAAATTATAAATAATAACTATTGAATACCTACAAAATTATAATTCACAATAATATTTTTGTTAGTCATTGAATTGAATTGGTTTAAAACTAACTTATGCACTAATATAGACTTTAGATAAAATTAATTTATTATTCACGTCTTATGATACAAAATTATTTTTTATTTTTAAAATAATTAAATATAGATTTTTACATTTTCCTTTCCACAATCTCTAAATGAGAGGATAAGACAAAATGTATCTAAAGAGAATTTTGAAAAAATATTAAAATATGAGTCAATTTTTTAAATTTTAGCTGTCATGTCATTTGGAGCGATGACAACACAAAATGTACATAAAGAAATTTTGTAAAAATATTAAAATATGAATTAACTTTTCAAATTTTAATTATCATGTCATTTGGAGAATTTAGAAAGGAAAATTATGTAAAAAAATTATTTTTCTTACCATTAACATTAATTTGGGTTACTGTTTCTAGAAAAGTTATAATTATATGGGAGGTGTGAAATGAGTCCGGATCTTCTGCCATACTCTCCTGCAATACTTCCCTGCCATGCCCCAAAACGACGTCGTTTTGGGGCAAGTATTCAAAAAAAAAAAAAAAAAAAAAAGGGCAAAACAAGAGAAAGGAGGCCAGAACCAGAGGAAGAACCAAATCTAAGAGGAAGAACATGTTTTAAAGCCGTGATTTCCATTCTAGAGGCACTAAGAGGAAGAACATTTGTTTCAGATTTACCCATTTCATAGATGGTTGTTATCTTGGTGTTATATATATATATATATTATATGTATATATGTATAGATTTTTTTCAGATTTTAACCCATTTCAGATTGATTCGTAGATGGTTGTTATTGATTCACATATTAAAATCTTAATCTGTTGGGGATTGAGTTTCTGATCAACAGAAGCAGTTACCTCAGATTTCTCTTCTTCTTTGCCATTTTCATGATCTGGGTTGTCAAGATTTGAGTCTGTAGATTGAGACCCATCTGGGAATTCTGAAGTGGGTGGTGATGAAACTTTTGATTCTCCAAAAAGTGAGATTCAAACACCCATTCAAACATTCAAACAACCAAATCTAAGAGGAAGAACACCTCTGTTTTTTTTTTTAAGAGGAAGAACACCTCTAGATTTATTACATTAGCGTTACCAGAAAATAGAGAGAGTGTGAGAGGAGAGAGAGAGAGAGTCGTCCCCGTTAATATACGCATCGTTACCAGAGAGAGAGAGAGAGGAGAGCTCAAAGCTGTGAAATTCAACAGATCTTCGATCCAAGAATTGTCGAAGAAGAAGAAGAAATGTTGCCCACAAAGATCAAAAGTAGACGGCCTCCAACGTTCGAGCCAATCCCGTCTTCCCTCAGTACCTCCGAAGAATCGTCAAGGTTCCAATTCTCCTCTCTCTCCCTCTATATATATATATGCATACATATATATTTATATATATGGCTATAACAAATTTCAGGAGCCGAACTAGATCCGATCTCCACCTTAATCATTTTTAAAATATTTAAATTGCATAAGAATTGAATTTTTTCTCCTTTTTTCTTGCTAATTTTCCATTACTGACATCACATTATATAGGAAGAAGTGATATATCTATTTGCAGTGCTGTAATCAGCTAAGAGATTCTGATACTGAGTTTAGGAGCTCAATTCTGTGATCTAAATTTTGGGGTTTTCTGTAACGCGTGATGCTTTAACTAGTTTTGTGAAGTAATTTAGATCTCCGGGCGGAATTTGAGTGTATTCATATGATGGAATATCCATAAAGATTTGGTTCTTCTTCTGGTTCTGGCCTCCTCTCTCTGTTTTTGCCCTATTTTTTTTTTTTTGAATACTTGCCCCAAAACGACGTCGTTTTGGGGCATGACAGGGAAGTATTGCAGGAGAGTATGGCAGAAGATCCGGACTCGTGTGAAATTAACCGTATCTTTTTCAAGTTTATGGGAAAGTGAGGGTAAATTTATCCTTATTTTTATGGTATGATATATGATATGACGCTCATTGGTCCTAGCGTCTGGCTGTAGCGATTGCAAAGTAAAAACGCAGCAGAGAATCCCTACTTCCGGAGTGAAGACAGAGAGTATAGTAGGAAATGTATGCACAACACCAAGCGTAAGCAGCCTCTAACACGACACGACACCTCACGCGCCTCATCGGATAAAATAGAACCACACAACAACCCCCAGAGCCATCAGACAACAAGAAGCTCTACCCTCTCTCTCTCTCTCTCTCTCTCTCTCTCTGATATTTTCTCACCGCCATCACCAAAAAAATGCTGATGGCAGAACCCTCCACCGCCGTCCGATTCTCCTCCACCGCCTCCGCCAGATTCTACTCCTCCACCACCTCCCGCCGCCTTTCTCACTCCACCAGACTCTTCATGCCTTGGTACTGCTTCCATTTTCTTCCCAGGAAAATGTAATGGAAAATGAATAGACCCCAAACTTTATAATCTTAGCTTATTTTACACTCATTCCTCCTGGTATTCACATTTTTAACTTTCTTTTCTCTTCGTTGCACTTTCTCAACATACAAAAGCAGCGGAAATGATGATTTTTACTTTTGTCCTCTAAACTATCACCATTTTTTTTATTCATTTCATCTCTAAACTATCAATTTCATCTATTTGGTTCCTAAATTTATGATTTCAGTACGCTTTGTTCAATATACAAATCAATGTTGAAGCCTAATTTGACGGAAAACGAATTATTCAAGAAATTGAACAACTTAAATCATAGAATTGTATGATTATGGCAACTTTGCACAAATTGTATGATTCAACTTGTCCAAATTATAAAAATTACTTTTTATTCATTGAAGTAGGCTTCATCAATTAGTGATAGGTACAATCGTCTAAGGGTGTGTTTGGTTCATGGATTTGGGAAGGATTTGGAAATAGAAAGGGAAAAGGTAGGTAACATATAAGTACATTTCACGCATCTTTTTCCTTTTTATTTCCAAATCACTTCTCAAATACATAAACCAAACACAGCCTAATTGGATCACATTAAGGGAAATCAGAAACTTTAGGACTGAATAGACGAGATTAATAATTTCAAGGATGGAAGCAAGGTTCTGAAAAGCGGTTGCGGTCGCCGTAACGGTAGCGGTGGCGCGGTTGCGGTTGCAGGGTGTAAAGGCCGTAGCGTAACGGTTGCGGTAACTGGAACCGTGAATTTTTTTATTTTTTGCACAATTTGAAAAAAACTTACCGATACGCACATTTTTTTTTCATGATCATATTTATTAGGTTTTAAAATAAATATTGATCAATTTTTATAAATTTTTAAGTTTGATCCAATATATTTTATATTTTTAAATCACTATAAATTGAGTTTTTTACATTTTTTTTTAATAATTAATGACTTTATGTTATACAAAAAATCAATCACTAACTATTATATATAAAATAAACAATGACAAAAGTAAGAGAATAAATAAAAGCCTAAATATATATATACATATTAATCAAGTCAAATAGATAATGACCACACTTATTATTATTATTATTATTAAACAATTTATAGATAAACACACACAAACAAAATGGTTGAGTGATAGCAACTGAATAGAATAGTATATGTCTTACAGTTTCAACAAATTAATAACATGTTCTTCATCTTTCATCTTTCCTCTTCTCTCTCTGTATCTCTTGTTCTTCTATCTTCCCTCTTCATCTTCCATCTTCTCTCTCTATCTCTCTTTCCCCATTTTTAATTTTTTTTTTTTGTGTTTTTTTTGAAAGAAGCAATTCGGAACCGTTACATAACGGTGCATAACAGGTCATTACGGCCATTACAGCGCCGTTACGACCGCTATAGTAGCCGCTACGGCTGATACACCTGTGAATTTCAATCACACTACAAAAGTGGCCGTAACGGGTGGCGGTAACTATCACAACCGTTACGTAACGGCGTTACGTAACGGTTGCGGCCGCTTTTTAAAATCTTGGATGGAAGGAACAAAATGGTGATCAATTTAGAGGATAAAAGTGAAATTGAAGCAAGAGGAAATTGTTTTCACAACTAGCTATATTTAGAAGGAGTTCAAAGAAATTGGTTGAAATTGATTTGCAGGAACAAATTTCAGAGATTAGCGGATGGTTCTTGTATGAGAAGGAACAGTTTTGTCAAGAACAGAGTTAGAGCTTCTGTGGAGGAGCAATCAGGGGCAGCTTCAAGTCCCATAAAACCGAATGCAAAGCCGTCACGGTACCATCCATTTGAGGACATTGTAGAATCAGAATTGATGGAGGGTGGAGAAGCCAGACTTACACCGGCGGAAATTACTAGGACCGTCATTGAGGTATTGCAAAGCGCAAGCATTTGGTTTTCAAGACATAGAATATGATTTTGTGGAAGAATGAATTCTAATTGAACTTAGGTTTGTTTGGATAGGTGGATTTCAAATGTAGAGATATGAGGTTAGAACTTTATGAAAGTATTGGAGAGTTGGCTATTATTATAGATAGATTGCAAAATCAGAGGTTAACAGAATGAGAAATTAGAGGATAAGATAGGTGAGTGAGAAGAGAATTTTTTATTATGATGTTGGTGCAACTACAATATTTAGTAGGAAGGATTTTAAAAAACTACTGTTATATTGGTATTTCAAATTTATCATATCTCTCATGATAAAGCTCTCAAATTTAATCTTAAAATTGATAACTAAATTTGAGTTATTTTCCTTGAATAATTAATATCCAATTCTTTAATTTCAAATATATAAACCCAAATGCAATCTTAGTTTAATGAAGTTAAACTCATTGAGATAATGTGTGAGTGTTTGTTTGGAATAATCATCTAGGAGGATTTATTTTGTTGGCCTTTAGTAAAGGAGGGTTGAAAGGGCTTTAAGGCATGGTAATTGGTTAATATGTGAGGTCATTTGAATGCATGCTTCAATAAATTTAAACCATGGTTATTAAAATTGCAATCCGGATTGTATGATCCTACATTGCTAAAACGATCCAAATCGTTGTAGGATCGATGTTATAATAGGATCACAAGTAGGATCGTACAGGATCGTGCAGGATCGTATAGGATCATAGGTAGGATCGTAGATTTTATGATTTTTTTCCTTATTTTTAATATGTATCATTTTAATTCGTATTTTTATCTTTTTTTGATAGAAAGTAGGGTCTTACGATCCTCGATCTGATCCACGAGTCCCTGTCACCGATCCTACCTAGGATTATGATTTTAACAACCGTGATTTAAACTAAAAAGGAAGTGGCACCTGCTCTCTTTAACTCTGTTTAATCTCTAGGAATTAAAATTACTACAACATCCACTCTGCTTAAAACTTTCAAATTGAATAAGCAATTAAAATTTCATAGGAACAATTGAACGGGTGCAGTAGGTCTAAATGTTTAACCAGATTTAGTGCTTCAAATTACACTGAAATCTCCTGAATCCCAATTTGCAAGGCCATGCTTGTAATGAGATCAGTTTACATATTGCAAGAATTTTTTTTTTCCCCAAATGTAAATGAGATACAACTTACAAGGCAAATGTGCAGTTAAAAGGAAAATATTTTTAGCAGATTACTTGCCAAAACACTAATTTTTTCCATCAGCCTCCTTCTAAAAGGCATCCGGATCAAGCTGTTCAATAATATTTTTCCTTCTAGTTGCTTGCCAATGGATTCATTGTCTTAATTGTAACATACTCCAATAATTACAACCACATTTTTTTATCAATCCTGTGCCTGGATATGCATATCTGATGTTTCTTCTTCTATCATTTCTTCTTCAGGTAAACAGCAAGGCAACGCTAATGTTTACAGGTTCTGTAAATGAAGAAGTTCATGATAACATTTTCTGGCCAGATTTGCCTTATGTGACTGATGAATATGGAAGTAAGTTTGGATATATCAGATCGTTGTTATAATAGTTAGTAATCTTGGTTTGTGGTTGGCAGCTCCACCTATTCTATTGAAGTTTTATATGCTCTGGCTTCTTGTCAGATATTTATTTTCAGGTTAAAAATGATGAAGACATTCTGAAAACCCTAAGTGCTGAGGATAACCTTGTGGTACGTGAATGTAGACTTCTAACAAACTCGCTCATGCAATATTTGCACATATGCATAGTCACAAGCATATAGGTGGTGCCTGGATGATGCATTAAGATTTTCCTCGTCCTTTTCCTCCTTTGGCTTTGCTTTGTCCGTTCATGAGTAGTATTTGTGATGTTCTGGGGGTTTCTTACATAGGTTTTGAGTCTGAAGCTAGGCAGATACTGATAAAAGATGGTGGCAGGAGACTTCATAAAGCTATGAGTAAAAAGGAAGGAGGGTCTTCATCCACTAGCAAAAGAGGGAGATTAAGAGGTTAGAGGGCACAATTAATTGTGAAGGCCAAAAGGAGAGTGTGAATCTAGTGGGCCAGCGTGCAGGAAGTGGTGAGGGAAAGGGTTTAGTAATTTTGACCCTTGAAGAAGGGACATTTTAGCTTGTGGAGTATTACGTTTTTGGATCTTATGTTTTTGTTGGTGATAGAGTTTCTCTCTCTCTCTCTCTCTCTCTCTCTCTCTCTCTCTTAAAAGGGGTGTACCCTTGCCACCTTCTCTAAATTTTTTATATATCCCAGCTGCTTGAACTCCTCTTCATTGAAATTTTGTCTTATTCAGCTCTAGTTGTTTCCATGTCTCTTTCTCTTGCTCTATGGTTTATTATTCTACTGGAACTTTTCTTTTTGTCAACATTGTACATTTACATAAATTTGTAAAGAATTACATGACTTCTACCATTGTTTCATTTTTATTTGTTTCAAATTGTTGAAAATCATAACTAATGGTGAATCCGATCCAAAGTTGTCGATACCGTACCGGTTAATGTACCTTTTTCTTAATTGGTATGGTACATAATGGTACCGATACATTTCATTGTACCATTTCGGATTTATCGTTGTAACTATCATATATTGATGAAAAATATTAAATTCATTTAAAATATAACAATTTGATATATTTTTGTTGCATTGGTGCACATGAGTAGTGGCACACTGGATTATGTCCTTAAATTAACTCTCTGTCAGTTTCATAGATTTATTATTGTATGTATCAAATCACGCAGCAAAATCACATCACATCCAAAAAGTTGAAAAAATCTCACATTAGAATTGAATATTTTCTCTCCCTTCCAGAGCTTTTTTATGCTCTCAGCCTTCAGTTACTTTGGTCCTTCGTCACATGTTAGTTTACTCGAAAAGTAGATCACTTCCAGAAACTTTCCGGAGAGCACTGGTGAAGTATTTTATGGTTTTTATTTGTATCAGACAAAACCAGTCAGAGGCCGGACAAGCCAAAATGCACCGTAATTTCTGAGATGAGCCGGAATAGTCCGGTATTTTCACGGGGAATGAAACTGAGCTGAGTATGTAATATTTTTTTAGTCAAAACAGTATATCTTGGCCGGTACCCTGGTATGGGACTGACAACCTTGGGTGAATCATAGCTTTACCACAAAATTTCTTATGATCGTCTTGTCAGTAGCATATATTGTGATAGCTTTCACCTATTACTTGTGTCTATGTTCTATGGACTCAAGTACTAGTATCAGGTGCGAGAGCATGTCCGAATGTTAGACTTTCCTAAACATAAATCTTAGGATATTGGGATATTTATCCAATTGGGTACGGATACAGGGACCATGTGAGGCAAGAAATATTTTCTCAGTAGCAAATATGAGCATTTTCTTCTTCAAACATTATATAAGTTGAGAATCTAAGTGTCTAAATCAGATAGAAGGGGTCGGACATATTTCCCACACCATGGCTCTTGTCATATCCGGTGGACATGAGTATCGTGGGGGCAATAGAAGAGTCCATGTAACACTGACTTGGGTGCATTGCATTTGTGCAACCACTAATATATTTATTACAGTTTTATAGTTATATCCCTTAAATATGATTTTTGAACACAGTGCTTACTTAGTTTTAAAAACAATGCAGCAAGTCATAATAGGCTTGGATACTGCAGAATTGCTTAGTGAGATGGAATTAGCAGGTTCATCAGAAATTGATTTTGGTATTGAGGAAATTGATGATGAAGATAGTGATGTTGAAGACAATGATGATGATGATGATGATGATGATGATGATGAGGATGAGGATGATGATTATGATGGGGTGACTACTCTTTATTTTAGTTTTTCAAGCATGAGACTTGTAGCTCTATAGCCTTGCCCATCTTAGTTTAAATGTTTATTTGTAGGAATGGGTTTCCATTCTTGAAGATGAGGAAGATCAGGAGGATTCTGATGAATCACTTGGGGACTGGGCAAAATTGGAGACCATGCGTTTTTCTCATCCGATGTATTTTGCTAAAAAAATGTCTCAGGTAATTTTTTGTAAGTCTTCAATGCTATGATGAAATCATACTTAATAGTGTACAAAAATCTGAACATTTTCTTCTATTTTTTTTATAACAATTTTGTCTGTCTTCTCTTTCCTCTTTTCTATTTGAATCACTAAATAATAAATTTACTGGGGCTTCATATTTTTGTTTGAACTTCTTCTTGTTGCTCAGGTTGCATCAGATGATCCTATAGATTTTATGGATCAGCCTCCTGCTGGCCTTGCTGTTCAAGGCCTTTTAAGACCAGCCTTTATTGAAGAACATTCTGTCATACAGAAACATATATCTGAATCCAATGATCAATCTGGTGATACTGACTCGGATCAGATTGAGAAAAGTGTAGAAGACAAAGTAGAAGACATTGGAATCATTAATGGTCACAGACATGGACGAGGGTCAGCTCAAGATAGTGACATTTGGGCAGAGGAATTGGAGAAGGGTGAAAGCGTTAGAAATGGGACTTCATTCTACAAGCTAGAGATGATTAAGATTCAATTGATTTCAGCACATGGACATCAGGTATATTTTTAGATTTCTTAGTAGCATCTTAAAATTGAGCAGTTGCTTATGAACTTGGTTGACATTTGGACTTTTTCCATTTATCATGCATGACTAGCAGTGAGTTGTGTACTTGAAAATCCTGAAGATTAGTTAGAGCCTCAGACGTTTCGTACCTCAGTGACGAAAAGTGCAGATTCTAACAAGAAATATCTCATTCCATCTGATATGACATGTAGTTTGATCAGGATGGAAACATAACCTGTTTTGCACTCTTACTTGTTAGGGTCTAGCTGATGTCTGTCAAAATCATCTAGTTGGCTTGAGATGTATACTGTACAACTATGAAAAGGGAAAAGGAAATAAATGACTTAACATAGGTAGACATGTGGGCAAGAAATCTTAAATATATATAATAATTGTGTTCTATGCTTTTATGTGTTATTATGGTCATGCTAAACTTGGTTATGTGAATGATAATTCTATGTTGTGGTATGGAAGCATGATTCTTTTTAAACGTATTTGCTTGTAACAGTACACTCTTTAACTCACCTGATCCCTACAATATGGTCGATGGATCACGAACGGCTTGGCAAATTTAGAGCAAAAGCGGGTTAAATCCGCGAAATTCGAACGAGTTCAATTTATAATTGATTGCCACATGTACATATTTTTATAGGGTGAGCCGCATAGGAACTTAAAATTAGCAATTGCATCCTTGAAGTTTCAAGCACTTGACCTATCAGAGGCAAGGAACACTAGCCCACACAGTAACTACCAGTAAACCACCGGACCTTTTGTTTAAGAGTTCTAAGGTATTTTTTATTTATCAATACGCTCTGGAGGAGCTCATACTCTGAAGGTATTTTTACAATGGGCGCTCTTGCTTTCACTCTACGAATCGTTGACTTAAAGAGTACACTATCATTTACCGGAACCATTTTTTTCCCCTTGCTTTCTCAATGGTGATGGTAGGTTTTTCAGTGGGTGGCTCTATGGGTCAATCATCACTGTTGACAACAAAGGAACAAACTTAAAAGTTTTATTGGTTCAACTGTTTGCAGACTTTTGTTGAAGTAGAAGATTTTCGAAAAGCCCGACCTGATGCTATTGCACATTCAGCTGCCAAGATTATATCTCATCTTAAAGCTGGTGGGGAAAAGACCACACAAGCTCTCAAATCATTCTGTTGGAGATGCAAGGGTATTCAAGTAGAGGTAACACGCTGGACCTTGTGAAATAAGTTTCTGAAATCATTTTTAATGTAGACTGAAAATGTAAGTAGCTTTTGGTTTTGGATTTTGCTAGTGGATGGCATATTTATGTACAATTAGGCTGATGTCCCTTTATACTATCTTTAATTTTGTTTGAAAAAATCTGGGACATTGTACAAGAAGCTTTTGAAATCTACTGCTTTGTGAAAAAAAAAAATGAAACTCAGCTCTTGACATGATTGGATCTTGAATTAATAATAACCATGCCACATTAGCAGTCATGCATGGCATCTCGACATCTAACTGGAGAGAAAAAATGTTACAAGGCATGTTAAATTTTTTTATTGTTTTTTGTTCTATATGCTTTTGATTTGAGTTTTTGTATATCTAACCTTTGTTGCAACTTTTGACAGGAGGCAACACTTATTGGTGTGGACACCCTTGGTTTCGACTTGAGAATTTGCTCAGGAACACAAGTACAAACATTGCGGTTTACATTTAACAAACGGGTATCTATCTATCCAGAGCCTCCATTTTTCTTTAAATTCTACATTTTTGTTTACAAGTCGCACTGAGCTCTTCCTAGCCACATCACTTTCATTTGCATGCTTTAGTGGTTTAGTTTAGATACCTGCTTTTAAAGAAAAGAAATTGAATTTCAAAGCTTATGAGCTCTCCAATAAGTACAGACTACCTCTTGATTTGAAAATATAAAGGGTGTTTAAAGCAACATGGGCACTGACACAGGCCCTATTTGCTTGCACTTATATTTTCACACTTGTTGGACAAGTGTCCAACATGTCTAAAACCAAAAAGTAAATTCTCTAAATTTTAGTTGTGATGGATGCATGGCTGCCATGCATTACCTGTACCTTTGTACACAGTTCACATACATGAAATTGACTATATTACTTCTAATACTGCATTCCATTTGTTTGGACGAAAAATATTTTTTGCTTTTTTTGGCATTTGGTATGATGGAAAATGAAAGTCAACGGATTTTTTTTTGGTTAAATGGAAAACAAGCTCATGGGCAGAAAATGTTTTTTCACTTTTCAAATTTGGAAAATATTTTCCGGACTAAAGTTTTACTAATGCCACCACACTACCACTGCTGCCACCCCCACCACCGCCATCTCCTCCGCTGCCTCACCACCACCACAACCACCTCCACCCCACCACCACCACCAACACAACACCACCGCTGCTGCCCCCACCTCTACCACCCCACCACCACTAATACAATGACCAGCACATAAGTTTCAAAGTTGCAACGAAATGTAGGAAAATGTTTGGAAAATGTTTTTCGCCGAAACAAATGAAGCGTTAATGATGGTGAAGGACTACAAAATGCAGTATCCCTGTGCCTGAGGTTGATGTATTGTTAATACTCGCTTTTGCCCCAACTGAATCATATTTGCAGGCCTCTTCAGAGTATAGTGCCGAGAGACAACTGAATGATCTACTGTTCCCTAGGACTCATCACAAGCTGCAAAAGAAGAAAGAAGCTCGCCAAACAGAGTTGTGACAATTTTTAATAGTTCAACACAAACGTTTTGTTGTACCCTCTTGGGCTGAGAACTGAATATAGCAGGTAGAAATATTCCTCACTCTTTTCCAGCTTTTGTATTTGATTAATTTAATGCAATTTACAATTTTGAAAATCCATTGCTTCACCATTATATCGATAATCTTTTTGATTGTGTGGCTCAATCTCCTGTTAATACTAGTTTGATATATTTTTTGTCGATAATCTTTATAAGTGCGCAGAGTGGCTCAATCTCTTGCTGTTAATACTAGTTTGATATATTTTTTGAACTGGGATGTAGAGGACCCTCTTCTGAGGTAGATACTGAAACAAACTACCGAGGATTTGGCTAATTAAGATTTGGTGGACTGTAAAGGAGAAAGAGTACTGCATATATCAAGTACCATGGAGAAACATATGTTTTTTGATGGGAGGAGATAACAAATGACCACTAAACAACTAATTCCATTAAATAATGATCTAAGCTACTTGAGCTTGCCTCGTGTTGGGTTCATCAAAAGCTTGTTTGAGATTAATTCGGTATGAAAACAAGTTAATTTGAACACATTTTAAAGTTTGTTAATTTTTCAAATCAAAGTTAAACAATCTATTATTTGGCTCAACCCGGTTATATAGACGGTAGAAAACCCAAATTACTCAAGCTCGGGTTGTTATTAGCTCAATTAAATTTCATTTGAGATCAGCTCGAAAGATTAATAAGTAGAGAAATGTTCCATTCCCCCATTTTATTGCCTCCAATCGCACCTTTAATGAGGTGGCAAACAATACCAACTAATCAACTCTCTTCAAACTTTTCTATTCTTTTTAAATTGTTTGCCACCTCATTGGAGGTGTAATTAGGGGTGATAATTAGGGGTGATAAAATAGAATGATGTAGCAAAACTCTAATAAGTAATGTTTGAACACATTTTGAAACTTGTTTAGTTTTTAAGCTAGCATGACTCCTTAGTTTTACTTGATTTGTTTATAACCTTAAATCAACCCAATTGATCTTAGGTTCTAACCCTTAAAAATATGCACCTTACCACAACATGCGTAACATAACAACATTTCATAACATACATCACACATGCATAACATGACAACATTTCATAACATACATCACAAGAAATCGTAACTTTTTTTATCAAAATAATTTGTAATATTTCTCACTACAAATGGTTTGTAAGATTTACGTTAAATCATTTATAACATAGCCGCAATGGTTCGTAATTTCACTTTAGGGTGTACACCCTAAATTCTTCATTAATAACGTTTCTCACAAAATGGCATAACGTGCATTACAAATATTCGTAACATTTATCACAAAATTTATGACTTTTTTACGAACGTGCTCCTGTTTTTTGAAGGGGTGAAAACCATACATTTCTTCTTTGATTTGCTACAAATATGGTGTAATGCCCAATCCGGTGTAACAGCAATGAGTTAAAGATACAAACTATCATAGAGAGAAAGTGACCTGTTTGGTCCAAATTTATTTTGAATATGATAGCACGAAATGAATCTTGGAATAAGTGTCTTTCTACAAATAGAAGGCCTATGACATCAGAAAATTATCACGAATTTTAGATTAATAGTGTATATTAAAAGTTGTCATGCAACTACAGTTTAAGTGAATCTTGATTATTGATGTGAAATTCTGAAAACTTCTTGGGATTTTTTGTTTTGGGATTGTAACTTACTGTTCTACAAAATATTTGAGAGTTTCAAGATACACTCCTTAAATTTCTTTTTGCATCTTTCTACACCCTCCACATATACAGTATGACTCGACTCTTGTACCTTATAAGAAAACTCTTATATGTGAGTGTAAGAAGATATTTTACGAAATGTATTTTAGAAGGTGTCAAAATATGTGAATGCTTGCATAAAGTGAAATGACAAAAGCAGCCCTAGCTATGTTGGCATGGCTTGCCCTGGTTGGACTAGGAGAAAATGTATTTTTGAAGTTGCAGCCTTGTGAGGATAATTTTGTCTCTTTACCAAAGACAAAAACCTCAAAGATCTTAAAAAATATCTCTAGATAAAAACAGCACATAGCATATCTTGTGAGACAAAGGCACAACCATTCATTTTACAGGATAAGGTTTCTAATTAACAACAGAGGCCCATAGCATTGCAAGTAACAAGCCCTAAAAGAAGCCATGAAAACCCTAATTTGTGTAGAACAACCACCCATCTACATTACAAATCTACCTTCATGCAAGCCAAGAAGCCCAACAACCCTCCACCCGAGAACATGGAAAGTGCATGCCAAAGCCAAAGGCTTCAGCAGAACACAAGCTAAGGTACAAGATGGGAAGATTACAAGCACAGAAACCATTACTAGGTCAAAATCCTTTGAAAGGAAATTCGGAGGCGACGACGATGACAAGATACCGGAGGTGGTGTTTGAGAGGATGATAGTGAGAATCTTGTTTTATGTGGGGGTTCCTATGGTCATTGGCATAGCATTCTTGCTAGTTTTTAATGTAGCAAAAGAACAACATTTGTGGGATGTGCCACTTTGGTTACCTCTCTTGACTACTTTTCTCACTTTTGGGGCTTCTGCACTTGGGATTGCTTATGGGACTCTGTCTACTAGTTTGGATCCAGAGAAGAAGGGTTCCATTCTAGGGTTTGAAGAAGCTCAGAAGAATTGGGTCGAAATGTGGGAAGAAGGAGATGATGATGAGAGTAGAAGGTGATGGATATGGAGGTGCATGATATATAATAATATATATATACACTAATTCCATGCTTCCATACCTTCCAATCACAGTGCAAATACGAATAATTGTGATCCCAATTATGTGTCATTTCAGAGATAAGCTTGTAACTTCAAAATCATTTTGTTTGTTCATAAATGTCATAATTGTGCATGGCTAACTGCCATTTTTATCCCCCCCTTTTTTTTGGGCTGCTCACAAGGTGTTTGGCCTCGATTATTCTCCAAAGAAAATTCTCTCATCTCATATATATCAGATAATCACTGGGCTTAAGCATTTGAAGTATATGTAGTTTCTCATTTTACATATACAAGATAATATTACTTTTGAGGTTGAAACCTATAAATCCTGGCTAAGTGGCATAACCCTATTGGTTAAATGCTATTTTTGTCTTTGTCTTACTCTTCTTGAAATGTCTAGAGAGAAGTATTGAACTATCTGAGTTTTAAGTCAGACAATAATCTATGGGTCATGAAGAGTATAGACTACAAAAATAAATCAATTTGGATGCGTCTAATTATTTTAAAAGTAGAATCCAACTAGTTTATAATTTTAAACTTGCAATTCTTTATAAAAATATATATATATTGAATTGAGGTGTTTCAAACGAAACTACCTAACCCAATTTAGATGCAGAGCTTAACCATATCACTTGTCTTTCATCTCTTGAATAAAGAAAATCAAGATAGGGATTGGGATATAGAATGACACAAGAATTTGGACAGACGATGTCATAAAGTGGGCAGGGGCTTATTCTCAAGTGATTTGGTGGATAGGAATTGGGATAGATGATCTCATACTATGATCATCAGGCTTATTCTCAACTGATTTGGTGGTTAGGATTCGAGTTAGGGGAGAGCAAGGTTCAATTTGGTTTGGTTTTGAAGTAAACTAATTACGAATTATTAGCTACGGTTTTATGAAATTTGGAATCAAACCGAATCTTGAAAATATTAAAATCAAACCAAACTATGAAAACGGGATTCATTTCAATTTGGAACTACGATTTCTATAAACAAGTCATCATGCACAATATAATCACAACATTCTCAAATATCAAACAATATATAATCATTTTACAGATAATAATTATTTGAATAACTGTTTAAAATTAGTCTTATCATTATATAAGAACACACTTGCAGGAGAAGAGGGTTAAGAACTTATTTGCAAGAGAAGAGGGTTAAAAACTTATGAATATATAAGTGATATTAATAAGATACTTAAGTGTATGACAAATAACAAATATATATATATATATATATCTTTAAATAATCCAGTTCAGTTTCAAATTAAAATCATAACTATAAAATCATAGACCTAACTGTCAAGAACTAAGATTGAATCGAACCAATTTGTGATTTTTTTTTAAAAAAAAGATTCTTTTACTTAATTCGAATTTGAGTCACACCATCAGTAACTAGGAGGCACCACACGAGACTCATGTCCATTAGTCTTGTGCCAATGCCATTGGCTTCTTACCTCTATGTTTGAAGCCTCGTCTAAACTTTTCTTGTTTGACTCCACATCGAGTCATCCTCACAAGTAGTGGCTGAGCTAAGAAATTAAGGTAGTTGGGACATTTTATAATTTTAATTTTTTTTTGGTGATCAATAATAAAATAATAATAATCTTATGAGCTAAATTTAAGTATAAAATTTAATTATTTATTATTAATAGTAACTGATAGGGAGATTTATGATCTGGAATTGGGCCGAGGTAACGGCTGAGAAGATTGGTAGCCAAGTGGATCATTGGACCGAAATGATCCACGGTCCACCCAGAATTGGGCTACTAGGACTGAATTTGGCGGTGTTGGAGCCAAGTATCGCGCTTGATCCGGATATAAGTTGCTTTCGGTTAAGCGGCCTTCGGTTAGACCGAGCTACGTGTATGGCATAAGCGGCTTGATCGAGTTAATGAACGGCGCCCGGAAAGGCGTCATCGACCGAGGTACTTGCCTGCCCGACAAGAAGGTCAACCACAGTCGAGTTGAATGACCGGCGCCGGAAGGCGATCGGCCGAAAATACTGCTTGCTCGGCGAGGCCGACCGCAGTGCTCACGATGTCTCGGGCTCGGCTATCGAGAGTCTTTGCCGCTTGTTCTCTTGAGCGTAGCTGATGAAGTGCATAGGTGTAAGCGCTGACGGCCATGGATAATGATGACAGAGCCCAGCAGAGCTCATGGCAATGAGATTAGGTGATGTTCAACGAGGTTTACGCTGACAGATGGGATAGCAGAGCCACGTGTCAGGAGATGATTGGGAGTGGATATTGGGTGCAGAGGGTATATAGGCATGTCTGCCCCCCCATACAGGCAGGGGAACATACTGGTAAGAAAACTGCTACAACCAAACACTCTCCTCTCTCTCTCTCGATCCCAAGGTGTGTGCTAACTTGATCGTCGGAGGAGTTTTCCGGCCACACACCGCCGGGTAGCTCACCGCCGTTGTGCTTTCAGGTGATTGGACAGAAACGGAGCTTGGAAGAAAGGAGTGCGGGCTAGCCTAAATATTTGCTCCCCGCACAATTGGCGTCGTCTGTGAGAAACTTGCAGACAAAACCTTGTCTTCCACGCTCGTCTGATCGCCGATCATGGCGAACAACGAGGAGATTCAAGTGTCCGCCATCGACGAAATCACTCCGGAGTCGGGCAGACGCAGAGAGGGACCTCCTACCATCTCTCCGATGGGCAACTTAGAGACATACCCAGGAGGACAGTCAGGAGACGCGCGGGATAAGCGCGGGAGGAGTCATGGTCATTCCCGGAGTCCAGACGGACATCGGCGGCGGAGAGACTCACACGCCAGACGTCTAGAGAGCAAGTTGAAAGACCATGACGCCGTCATCCGACGAATGGCGGCGGAGATGGAAGAACTGAAGCGGCATGTCAAGGGGAAGAGTGTAGTTGGAGTGGCTGACCACAGTGAGCGCACCCAATCCCGTCGTTCAGGTAGTCAGAGTCAGAGACACACACCTTCCATCTCCATTACCAGAAGTTATAAGGTTGGTGATTCCGACGTGCATGTAGAGAAGTCTAGCGCGCAAGATAGTACTTACCAGCCCTCACGTTCGGTGATGACGTCGAGGTACTCTTACTCCGCTCACTCAGAGGATTTGCGGGCAGTCTTAAAGGAGCGGGCTCGCCGGCGGGAGGCTCAAAGGATACCGGCGTTCCAACGGTTATCCTACGGGGTTTACGCCAGCGAGGAGGTCGGAATGCCTCCACCCTGCCATGCGGCCCCGCTCCTAGTGGACTCAGATTTGGCAAGGTTGAGTGCCACCCCTTTCTCCCTGGAAATAGAGACAACACCTCTACCGTCGGGCTTCCACTAGCCGAAGTTCACATTGTACGACGGAAAGACGAACCCTTACATGCACGTAAGCCATTTCCGGCAGGTCATGGCCGGACATAGGCGGAATAACGCTCTTATGTGCCTCATCTTTCCATCAAGTTTGGGCGAGCTGGGTTTGAAATGGTTCGAAAGGCTGCCGGAGGGAAGCATAGAGAGGTGGCATCAGTTGGCCGAAGCCTTTGTGACGCGCTTCAAAACCAACACCAAGACACCCAAGGAAGTGGATCACCTACTGAGTGTCAAGATGGAACTGAGCGATACGTTGAAGGCATACAACTCCAGATATTGGGAGACCTTCAATGAGATCTTGGATTGCCCGGTCAACCTAGCAATTACTCAGTACAAGCGTGGTCTCCCGGTCGGACATAGACTGCGGGACTCGCTTACCATGCATCGGCCGACGTCCATGGGTCAACTCATGCAGCGCATCAATGAGCACATTCGGGTTGAGGATGACGCTTCGGCATCTACCGCGAAGACAACTCCGGTAGCAACAGACAAGAAGACAGCAGGCAAGGTGCACGCAGTAGGACATGAGTCCAGCCGCTCAAGTGACAGAGCAGAGGAATCAGACCGTGGTTTGAATCGTAAGAATCGGGGTAGAGGACGACGGAACGACCGGGATGATTACAACCGTGATGATGTAGCGGATGCCAACAGAAGATTGAAGGCAAGGACTGGCATCACCACAGTCTTCAAGATTCCAATTTATCGCATACTTAGTGAGATCCAGGGCGAGGTATGTGGTTTCTGCTAAGGTAGGCGATGGACGGAAGGGCTACAATCCATGATATCGTTGCACATTCCACCGGAGAGGCCACGGATCGAGGATTGTTTGCCTTTAAGGCAACACTTAAAAGAGCTGGTCGCGGCCGGGCACCTAGACCTTTACATCGATGGCGGCGTAAAGCCGAACCATGCTCCGGTTGATCCCAAGGTACAGGATGACCGCGATGCGCCGCCACAAGGAGTTATTAATGTCATCCATGGCATAGTGGAACCAGAGCGTGTTTGCGAACTCCGGGGTATGATCAAGAAAGAAGAGCATATGAGGGAAGTTTTGTCGGTGCAGCCCGCCATCAAGAGAGGGAAGACCGAAGAGAAAGATGTGATAAGTTTCACTTCAAGGGATCTAGAACGTATCCAGACGCCGCACAACGATGCCCTAGTAGTGACGTTTCGCGTCAAGGAATTTGATGTCAAACGAATCTTGATCGATCAGGGAAGCTCGGTCGAGATCATGTATTACGACGCGTTCAAGCAACTCAAACTCCGAGAGACAGACTTGGCTTCGGCAACTTCGCCACTTGTTGGTTTCAACTCACAGCCAGAGTGGCCCTTGGGAAAGATTATCCTGCCGGTCAAAGCGGGATCCGTCGTCAAGCAGGTGGAGTTTTGGGTGTTACACGTGCCTTCGACTTACAACCTCATCCTTGGAAGGGGATGGCTTTACGCCATGCAAGCTGTAGCATCGACCTACCACCAGGTGATGAGATTCCCCTCGGCTATGGGGGCAATCGAGGAGATCTGGGGGGATCAAGTCATGTCCAAACAGTGCTTCGTGGCGGTGAACGGAAGCCAGGCTGCCAAAGGCTTCGTGCAAATGATAGAAGGACCGGAAGACCGAGGAGTTCTGGAGGATGTCGGCACCAAGGCAGAAGACAAGGCTGTAGAGGACTTGGTGGAGATTCGAATCGATATGGAACAACTGGATAAGTTCTTCCTGCTCGGTTCCAGCCTTACCGCCCAGGAAAGGACTGAGATGGTTGAGTTCTTGATGGCCAACATCGAAGTCTTTGCATGGTTGCCTTACGACATGCCCGGCCTCGATCCAAGTTTTATTTGCCACCGCCTTAACGTCTTCCCAGGAGCAAGGCCAGTCATCCAGCGAACAAGGAGGTCGGCGTTGCATCATGCCGAGGTAGTAGCAGAAGAAGTCAAGAATTTGCTTGAGGCACGAGCAATTCAGGAAGTGCACTACCCTCGGTGGATCTCCAACACAGTGGTGGTGCCCAAGAAAAATGGCAAGTGGCAAGTATGTGTTGACTACAAAACAGTCAACCGAGCTTGTCCCAAAGATAGCTTCCCCTTACCGCGAATTGACCAGCTCGTGGACTTGACAGCTGGCCATAATAGGCTCAGTTTCCTGGATGCCTACCGCGGTTACCATCAGATCGCCATGCATGGGCCTGACCGAGAGATCACTTCTTTCACGACTCCAAGAGGACTCTTTTGCTACCGGGTCATGCCTTTTGGTTTAAAGAACACCGGGGCAACTTTTCAGAGGATGGTGACCAAAATGTTCGCTCCTTTGCTTGGTCGGACAATGGAGGCTTACATCGATGATATGGTGGTAAAAAGCCGACATGTAGCAAACCATTTGTCCGACCTAGCCGAGATGTTTGCCATTCTCAAGAAGCACAAGCTGCGCCTGAACGCGTCCAAGTGTGCCTTTGGCGTGGGATCCGGAAAATTTTTAGGATTCCTAGTCACAAACCGAGGCATCGAAGCAGACCTGACTCAAATCAGAGCCGTGCAAGAGTTAAAGCAGCCCAGCTCGGCAAAGGACGTTCAGCATCTGGCCGGAATGGCCGCTGCGCTTAATCGATTTATAAGCCGGTCATCAGATCGCTGCCGTCCATTCTTTCAGGCATTGAAATCAAAGTTCTCGTGGGATGAAGAGTGTGACCGAGCTTTAGTTGAGCTCAAGGAATACCTTTCTTCTCCGCCATTGTTGGTTACGCCTAAGTTGGGTGAGGAACTTTACCTTTACCTCGCTGTCTCACAAAGACGCATCGGCGGTGCTTGTCCGAGCTGAAGGAATCAAGCACCTCCCAATCTTCTACGTCAGTAAAACCTTGCTGCCGGCAGAGACAAGATACTTGCTGTTGGAAAAGCTTACGTTGGCATTGATGATGGCTTCAAGGAAGTTGGCACACTATTTCCACGTTCATACCATCATCGTACTGACCGAGTTCCCCCTGAAGGCCCTGTTTGAACGGGCGGACTTCTCTGGCCGAATTCTCAAATGGACGGTCGAATTGGGGCAATTTGATGTCAAGTTTCAGCCGCGCACAGCTATAAAGGCCCAGACTTTGGCCGATTTCGTTGCAGAATTCTCATCAGGGACCCATCCGGTATGCCCGGTCGATATTGCCGCGGCAGAAGAAGACAATGCAAGCCAGTCCGAGTTACAACAACTTGGTGGAGTTGGCGTCGCGGAATTTGCACGCCCCACCGAAGTGACCTCAACTTGTACAAATCTATCAACCGGTGACACGACGACGGAGTCGGGTATTGTAGTCCCACCCACTCTATCCGGTACCGCATCACCAGGAGGGGAGGTAATGGAACTACTCAGCACAGAGCCTGCGGCCGGCATAATACCGCAACCTGGTGATTCGCCTACGGACTTGGGCATCGTAGCTCGACCTGACGAGTCCGGTGCCGAATCACCAAGAGGTGCAGGAGTGGGACCAGTTAACGCAGAGCTTAAAACCGGACAGCCGAGCAACCGTGATCCCATCACCCTTCGCAACTCTCAAGACCCATCAGGCTGTTGGAAGCTTTTCGTGGGGGAGATGTGGAAGCTTTTTGTTGATGAAGCGTCCAACCGTCACGGTGCCGGGCTAGGTATCGTTCTTATCTCCCCTGATGGCCTAACCATTGAACACTCCATCATACTTGGCTTCCCAGCATCTAACAACGAGGCTGAGTACGAGGCCCTTTTGGCCAAGCTCAAGAGCGCTATTCAGATGAAGGCTACCGAGCTGATTGTATACAGTGACTGCCAACTTGTGGTTAACCAAGTCTCAGGGATTTACGAAGCAAAGGATGAAAGAATGGCGAAGTACCAAGCTCTGGTCATGGAATACATCAAACAGTTTCTGGCAATCAGAGTCCAACAGATTGGCCGTGAAGAAAACAGCTGGGCTGATGAATTGGCCGGCCTTGCTTCGATGGTAGATAGTACGTCTCCAAACCCCCTGTTAATTGACTTTCTTCCACGGTTAAGTATTGAAGACGCCGGGCAGACGGATGTGCTCTGCGCCGCACTAGGCCCTTCTTGGATGGACCTCATAATCTTGTTTCTCAGGGACCGGACTCTTCCTACCGACAAGAAAGAAGCACATAAAGTCCGGGTGAAGTCAGAGCGGTTTTGGCTCTCTCCATCTAGTGCGTTGTATAAAAAGTCCTTCACTGGCCCTTACCTAAAGTGCATCCACCCGAGTAGTGTGGAGGCCTTCTCGTTCGAAATTCACGAAGGCATTTGTGGCAGCCATATAGGGGTAGGTCCTTGGCCTACCGGGCTATTTCGCAGGGTTACTGGTGGCCGTGCATGCAGGCCGACGCACAAAAATATGTCCGTAAGTGCGAAAAATGCCAGAAATTCGCCCATCAGATCCATCAGCCTGCCAGGGAACTTCTCACTCTCACCAGTCCTTGGCCCTTTGCCATGAAATTTGGACATAGTGGAAGCCAACGGCAAGACCGGCAGGAAATTCTTCATTATGCCACAGATTATTTCACGAAATGGGTTGAAGCTGAGCCCTTGGCAATAATCAAAGAGAAAGATGTGAAGCGGTTTGTCTGGCAGAACGTGGTCACGCGGTTTGGCGTCCCAAAGATTTTGATTTCTGATAATGGCACCCAGTTTGACGATCGCCTATTCAGAGGATTTTGTGAAGATTTGAAGATCAAATTTTACAACTCCACTCCGGCTTACCCACAGTCCAATGGTCAAGCCGAGGCATCAAACAAGACTATTCTTGATGGGTTGAAGAAACTTTGGAGAAGGCAAAGGAAAATGGGCGAGGAATTACCCGGCGTCCTTTGGGCGTCAACAACCCATGGCGATCTACGGGAGACTCCATTTGCTTTGGCTTATGGCATGGAGGCGGTCATACCACTGGAAGTTGGCATGCCCACCTCTGAGCGAGAGTTTTGAGCAGGCGAACGCCGAGGCAATTGCCTTCGAGCTGGACCTAGTGGAAAAGCGTCAGGAAAAGGCTCTCATCCACGTGGCCGCCTACCAACAAAAGCTCTCAAAGAAGTACAACAAGATGGTGCACCCCAGACCGTTCAAAGTCGGTAATTGGGTTTTGAGGAAAGTGATGGGCAACACCCTGGTGCTAGGTGAAGGCAAACTAGGGGCAAATTGGGAAGGACCATACAAGATCACCGGTTTGGTGGGCAAGGGGGCTTACCACTTGGAGGATATAGAGAGAAGAGCAATACCCCGGCCATGGAATGCAGCCAACCTCAAACTGTATTATTTCTAAGCTTTTGCTTTCTTTTTTTGTGCAAAGGAATTTTTTGGGCTTGTACTTCAGAATGTAATTCTTTTTGTCAATATATAGAAGTGATTTTGTTTAACACTTAGACTGTTGTTTTAATTTAACAACCGAGATGTTTTGCTCCGGCTTGCCGAGATGTTTTGCTCCGGCTAGAAGAGTTGATGTTTTGTTCAACTTAGATATTTCTTGCCGAGATGTTTTGCTCCGGCTAGAAGAGTTGATGTTTTGTTCAACTTGGATATTTCTTGCCGAGATGTTTTTCTCCGGCTAGAAGAGTTGATGTTTTGTCCAACTTTGATATTTCTTGCCGAGATGTTTTGCTCCGGCTAGGAGAGTTGATGTTTTGTTCAACTTCGATATTTCTTGCCGAGATATTTTGCTCCGGCCAGAATAGTTGATGTTTTGTTCAACTTCGATATTTCTTGCTGAGATGTTTTGCTCCGGCTAGAAGAGTTGATGTTTTGTTCAACTTTGATATTTCTTGCCGAGATGTTTTGCTCCGGCTAGAAGAGTTGATGTTTTGTTCAACTTCGATATTTCTTGCCGAGATGTTTTGCTCCGGCTAAAAGAGTTGATGTTTTGTTTAACTTCGATATTTCTTGTCGAGATGTTTTGCTCCGGTCGGAAGGGTTGGTGTTTTGTCCGACTTAAGTCACCCCAACCGAGATGATTTATTCCGGTTGGAAGAGTTGATGTTTTGTTCAACTTAGATATTTCTTGCCGAGATGTTTTGCTCCGGCTAGAAGAATTGATGTTTTGTCCAACTTGGATATTTCTTGCCGAGATGCTTTGCTCCGGTCGGAAGAGTTGGTGTTTTGTCCAACTTAAGTCACCCCAACCGAGATGACTTACTCCGGTTAGAGGAGTTGATCTTTTGTTTAACTTAAGATTCCCAACCGAGATGATTATTCCGATTGGAAGAGTTGGTTTGTTCGATAAACTTGTTATCACCAACCGAGAAGGATATTCCGGTTTTTGAAGTTGCTGTTTTGTTATGCTTAAGTACTTCAACCGAGTTATGTATTCCGGTTGACGAAGTGTTCAAATTTATTATCTATACCGAGATGTTTGGCTGAAGATGGAATTAATGACAATCGTGCAAACACTTAGCAAAAATATCAAGTTTTTCATTGCTAGAAAGTCAATACAAAAAGGTGGGGACAGAGCCCGGTTACATCCGAAGTGCAGAAAGCAAAACATACAATGAGAAAAAGAAAACTAAACTAGGGGGGAGAGATTGGTAAACTCGTCCTCGGTGGTTTCAAGGTTGATGGTTGGGCTCTTGCCTTGGGCACCTGGCTCGTTATGGCCGGGTTGCTCCCGCATCTCGGCGTCTTCTACCTCTGTATTTGTCTCGTCGTCTCCCTCTTCAAGCCTTTCCTCAGCCTCAGCTTGCAACGCGCTGAAGACGTCGTTTGCATAAGGCACGAGGTAGACCGGTAGAGAAGCAGGAGGAGGATTGTCGAACACGTCAGTGCTGGAGCCCTGACCGAGATGCTCATGGTTCGGATTTCAAGCTTTGAAGTAGATGTCCTGAGTTGCGAACACCTGCTTCTTGTAGCTTTCCTCGGCTTCGTTGAAACCGGCATTGTTAGCATCCTCGCAGTCTTTCTTCCGCGACTTCTTGAGCGCGTCTAGCTCGGCCTGGAGCTCATCTCGCTTTTTCTCGGCTGCGTCAAGTTGACCGAGCAACCGGTTGTTATCAGTGTTTGCTATCTCCAGCGAGGACTTTGCTCGGCCGAGCTCGGTCTGGAGGCTTTGCACTTGGCTGGCACTGTCGGCCGCCTAATTCGATGTATGCGTTCCATAACCAGATGCTATTTTTGAATGGCCTGCAAGCAGCAAAGTTGATTAGAGAAGGAACCGGTCAATTACTTGTGAAAATTTCAATGGAAGGTTGACTCACCCTGGCCATGGACTTTACTGATGATTTTACCAACCGAGTGTCAGGGACGTGGTCACTGCCGATCACGTCGCTCGATAGTAGGAGTGCCTTGGAGAGATCGAAGGCTAGTAAGTGCTCCTTGTCAGCCTTGATCGAAGCGATCGCCGAATATCGACCGGTGTTTCAACCGTGCGCCAGCCCAGATTGGGTTGACGGTTTCAGAGGGTTGCTCGGTGGTGAGTTCGGCCACCAGCTCGGCGGACGGATCCGCCCGAGCTCTTTTGCTAGCTCTGCAGGTTGGTTGTTTGGATTGGATTACCGCCGGGGAAGAAAGAGCGATCACGGCGTCGCTTGCTTGTCCAGTGGCTGGAGAGCGGATTGCAACGCTTGGTATCTCGGCCGATGTGGCGGTGAGCAAGTTCTTGATTCTGCTTCTTTTTTCCATTTCTTGCTTCTCGGTTAGACGGATGAGCGGAACGTCTGGAAGGGTTGGATCTGGTGGAGGTGATGGAGCGCGAAAGAAATCTGTGACTTTACTCCGGCAGGGAGCGGAGTATCTATATGTGGGGGTGTAGCCGAGCAATTGGTTGCAATCTCGGTTGTGATACCGGAGCGCGGTCCTGATTGCCTCGACGTTGGGGAAGTGGTAGTTGGCTTGCAAGGCTTGGATTGCTGCAAAAGAAGCAAGAAAAAATGATCAAGTACAGAAACAAGAGAAAAATCATTTTTACCGAGCTAATTTGCGCGGCTTACATGTGCTGCCAAAGTTCTTGCTTATCGTCCGCGTCAGAAGTTGCCTCGACACCCGTAAGAAATCATCGTCGTGAAGATCCTTGTCTGGAGTGCTGGTTACGATTTTTTCCCTGCCCGATCTAATTTTGAGGTAATAGGCGAGGCCGTCACGGCATTGTTTAGCTCATGGCGATCTCGGCTACACCGTTTATTATCCGGTAGGTGTTGTTGGATACTTGGGTTGGTGCTAGCCCGGTCCGGCACAGGAACTTGGTCATCAGGGGATTGATTGGGAAGCGAAGGCCTCCTTCTACTATTGACAGCACGGTGAAGGGGCATTGGTTTAGTCTGCCCCAGGGTGTTGTCTTCTCTTCTGCTAGTTCGAGATGGACGTCGGCCGAGATGCCGTACTCCTCTCTGAACGCAGCTAGCGCGGCCGGAGTATCCACTAGAAAGCGGAATTTCCCCATTTATGGCCGGACTAGGGAAGCTCGGCTGAGGCGTTTGGCACAGTGGTAATTGGTAGTTGCTCAGTCTTGAGAGCCTCAGGAATGGACAGTGGTCCCCTTGGACTCTGCAGGAAAAGGATGGCAAGTGTAAGTGTGAGCGCGGTCGCGCAAAATGAGCTTTTCTTTAGCTCGGTCATGAAGAGTGCCAAACCACATCGGTTTCCTAGGCTAACTAAGGAGCTCGGTCGCCCAAGCGGACCAGATGTTAGCCCGGTTGAGCGACCAATTCCTTTTGCTATCTCGGTTTTTGTTGGGGTTCTGACAAACATGTTATTTGCTCGGTTCTTAGAGTTTTTTGGATCAAAAGAAGACCAGGAGCCCGGTCCGCCCCAGTTCTTCAGGAAGAATGAAGAACACCATGAATGTTCGAAGGTTTAGGGTGGTTTTTGGTGCCCAAATCCTAAAAGCTACGTTTTTCTACCCTAATGTGTGAAATACCAGAAGAAATGACAACAAAGGAGAGGTTAAAAGGCATACCTGTGAAGGGCAGTGGCTCTTCCTTCTTCCAACACAAGCTCAACGATGGCGAGGGAGAAGGGGGCACAGGAGCTCTGAGATGCTTGAACGAGGAAATGGCAGCAGGAAGGAATGAGAGAGGGGAGTGGCCTGTATATAGGCTGAAAACCGCCAAAATTTGAATTTCATTCGACGGCAGTTGGCCGCTCGAGGACGAATGGGAGGGCGCCACCTATCACCATTAATGGCAGCATCAGAGTTGAAGAGACGGGGGACAGGTGAGGCGTCAGCCGAGCAAAATGAAGAGACAGGCTGGAGAGTCGAGGAGTCAACCGGGCTACATTTGAAGCAGGGATCACCAGCCGTGGAGTATAACCGGGCAAGTTTGCAAACAGGAACGTTTAACTAGCCCGATCACCATTTCCCATTCTGACAACCGAGGTGTAATCCCGATTGAAGTGAATAATCCCAGTCACGCTTTCGCGGATGGAATTAAGGGGCAATTAAGAGGGAGATTTATGATCTGGAATTGGGCCGAGGTAACGGCCGAGAAGATTGGTAGCCAAGTGGATCATTGGATCGAAATGATCCACGGTCCACCTGCACTGGGCTACTAGGACTGGCGGGCCAAGTATGCGCCCGCCGATCCGGATATAAGTTGCTTAGTTAAAGCGCTTCGGTTAGACCGAGCTACGCAGTATGGCATAAGCGGTTACCGAGTTATTTAACGGCGCCGAAAGGCCATCGATCGAGGTACTTGCGCCCAACAAGAAGGTCAACCACGCCGAGTTGAATGACCGGCGCCGGAAAGGCGCTTAGCCGACCGAGATACTGTTGCTTTCGGCAGGGAGGCCGACCGCAGGTGCTCACGAGATGTCTCGGCCTTGGCAATGCCGAGGTGCTGCCTAGCCCGGTTCTCTTGAGCGTAGCCAGTGAAGTGCATGGGTGTAAAGCGCGGCGACCATGGATAGGATACCCGCCGAGCTCCAGAGAGAGGGTCGATTGAGATTAGGTGATGTTCAAGGAGGTTTACGACAGATAGGGATAGCAGAGCCACGTGTCGAGATGATTGGGAGTGGATATTGACGCAGAGGGTATATAGGCATGTCGCCCCATCTGACGAGGGGAACATCTTGGTAAGAAACTGCTACAACCAAACACTCTCTCTCTCTCGATCCCAAGGTGTGTGCTAACTTGATCATCGAGGAGTTTTCGCCACACACCGGGTAGCTCACCGCTGTGGTTTTCAGTGATTGGACGTAAACGAGCTTGAAGAAAGGAGTGCTAGGCTCACGAATATTTGCTCCCCGCACAGTAACTAATCAAAATTCTATAATAATGTGGAATAACTCAGACACAATAGTAATAATGTAAGTATGCAATTTTGGTACAAAAAATTACAAATTAAAATTCTTAATTTTAGAAAATAGAAGCAAATCATTTATAGCACAAATCATTATAAAATTTCTATAATTTTTATTTGATAGAAAAATATTAGATAGTATTGATTATAAAAATGTGTTTTGAATAGAAATTATTAGATAATCTCATAATATTATGTGGTGTTGATGAAGTGGTGCTTTGAATATAAGAAATCGTAACTCACATTAAGTGATTCACCTATTGTCTTTCAATTACCTAACAATAATGAGTTGTTATGTTGCATTCATAAAATTTAACACTATATTATTGATTTAGACCACCACATAAATAACAATACATGGCGCTCCAAGAGTACTAAATAAACTACATATTGTGTGTGAATATTGCAACAAAAGAAAAAAAAATAAAAATAAAAACTGAGGGGGGGCACGTGACCCCCCTAGCCCTGTTGTGCCTCCGCCACTGCTCACAAGCCATTGTCTCATGTTAGTCACCTTATATATAGGGTTGCAAACGAATAGAGTCGACCCAAACTTTAATATGCTTGGACTTGTTTATTAAGATTTTAACGAATTCGAACTCGTGTTCGAACTCAATAAAAATTTAACGAACTGAACTTGAGCTGAGTTGGCTTAGGCTTGACTCGAGCTTGAGTCTGTTTACGAGTCTTAACGAGTCAAAATTTTTTATAAATTAATACTTGCATATGAGACTAAAATTACAATTAAAACTTTGATTATACAATATATATAAACATACTAAAAAAAAATTAATATTTCACCAAAATAATAATATTTAAATATACTATTTATAGTTAACTATTATTTACATATATTTTTTAAATATATAAATAACATATTTATTTTATTTTTATACATATTTTTACATTATATAAATAATAAATATTAAACGAGCCAGTTAATGAGCCGAGCTTAGAATGTTTGGACTTGTTTATTAAAAATTTAACAAGCTCAAATGCAAAAAAATAAAATAAAATAAAATAAAATAAAAAATTAATGAATTGAGTTCAAACGAGCTCTTATCGAGCCCAGAATCTGTTCACGAATGACTCTGTTCATTTACAGCGCTGCTTTTATACCCTTTCCTATGAGAAAAATAAATAATTAAAATTCTATGAACACATATTACGTGTAGGTTTTAATAAATGAATTTATTATTCAATAAATTTTATGATAATTAATGATATTTTTCATTAAACATTTTCAAAAGCGTTATTAGTTGTTAATTTTCAATAACAGTTTGAAAATTTTGTCACAAAAAAGGTTACTAATTATAAATATTAGTGACAGTTCAAAAAAACCATTACAAAAAATCACTAATTTTTAATTTTTAGCGATAGTTTGAAAATTGTCATAGAAAAATGTCACTAATTATAAGTTTTAACAATAATTTATAAAAATCATGACCAAAAAAGTCATTAATTATCAATCTTTAGTGACACATATAAAAAATGTCATAAAAAATTCTTTTTAGCAACAATTTACAAGAACTTATTTTTAATAGGATTTTATGAAAATTAAGTCTAACTATTTTCTTGAATGAGGGTAAGATTTATGGAAAGATAAGATTCATTTTATATAATAGAATTATATATGATTTTACAATTGGTTTTTAGACTTGTTATTATTATTATTTATTTTTATACATATCTAATAGTTATCTTAAAACTATACCAACCTCATATGATAGTTACTAAGATTTACTTTATATAATAAAATTATAGAGTAATATTAGAGATGTCAAATATTTTATTAAATGTTTTGAACGTGAGATTAATACAGTGTGGGTTCTACATTTATATAAAATATTTGATGAAATTTTTAATAAAATATTTGAAATCCTTAATATTTTTCAAAATTATATCTAATTTTATGATTGGCTCTTAAATTATATATATATATATATATCTTATAGTTATCTTAAAACTATACCAACCTCATATGACAGATACAAACCAAACAAACAAGTGAAATAACATATATTTTATAAATAATTATAAAATAGGTTTAACACTTTGGCCGTACCATCAGCATGTGTAAAAAAAAACAAAAAAAACGATAACGATGAAACTGTGTGACGTAATACTGATGTTGATATCCCCATAAATGGCTTAATTTGATGACGTAATAGCGACATTATTTCTCTTAGAAAATATCTGGGCGGTGCGCCCAAAACATTCCGAATATACAACTGTGAAACAAAATAATCGATTTTGGAAAGTGTTTTTTTTTTTAATTATTGATTTATTATGAAAAAATATGTTAAAAAAAAAGAGAAGTAAAAAGTAAAAAGGTCATATGATTTGAATAAGTTAATAAATTAATTATTTTTTTTTTATATTCTCAAAAAGGCCTGGATATTATTTTGTGGAATTTTTTAACAAAAGTTGTTTCATTTATATGTGATTTAGGTGGTAGTGATTGTATCTAGAAAAGTTGAAAAAGACTTATAACTCAGATCACAAAATTGAATTGGTTAAATATAAAATAAAATAAAAAAATTATCAATAATGACAAAATATGTCAAATAATTCTAAAATCACTAAAAGATTGACAAATTTGATATAATAAATTTTCAATTCTAATATAAATTAGAGAGAAAACTTAAATTTCATTTGAGATGTGGGTTAGTCTTTTAACTATTTTAGTCAGTGGTTAAAAGGTCTCGTTTTGAATGGATTTTTTTAATTTTTTTGACTTTTGTATGAGTAAAAATGAAATGATTATGGTTTAAATATAACATTTTATTTTATTTTATTTACTTTTTAATTTATTTTATCTTTTTATAACTATTTTAACCAAAAATTTCCAAACTTCTTCATACCAAACAAGTGCTTAAAGAGCGAGTTAGGCCTCGTTTGGCAAGAGGCTAAAATAGCCAATTAGCCAAAAAGTTACATTTTTAGCCAAAAAGCCAACAACCCATGCCAAAAAGTCAAAGATTCCCTTTTCTCTCTACTTTTTGCACGTCGTTTCGTAATTAGCCAAAAAGTTGGCCCAAACATACAGGTTTTTCTTACCAACCTTTTTAGCCAATTAGCCAAAAAGTTACTAAATTAGCCTGTTCCCAAACGAGGCCTTAATAGTCAAAATTTTAATATAAGTATGCAGCTATACTTACATATATAAGAAATACATAATAATTATAAATTTATGAAATCGAGACGATAATATGATTTTATGATTAGGATTATAGTCATTTAAAAGTTTTACAAAATTTTATATCTTAATGAGATCTAAATCATCTAACTGAATTGAAATCATAAAATTGTAAAATCTTACAATCTGTATCGAGAATATGATAATTAGGATTGTAAATAGTTTGGTTTAGTTAGTGTTGACGAAAAATTTATTATCAAACTAAGGTTTGGTTTGGCATAATTTAAAAAAGTCAAAAAGTCACTATCCTATTTAAATTACATTATCTTATTTAAGTCACATCACTTCTCTACCATATCACTTCAAACCCAACCCATACCTAACTCATATTTCATAAAAAGTTAAAACATACACTTATTTAATTTATCCCAAACAACTCCTAAATCTTTTTATTTTGATGGGTTATTTTTATTTTGGTGGTTATGTAACCCATCATGTTGGTTTACTGTAAAGAAGGGATTCTCATGAAATTTTGAAGGATTTTATAAAAGTTTATAAAATTTTGAGAATAAATAAATGAAGAAAAAGTATACAAGTTGTTCTATACATATTTTCTTCTCTAATTTTATTACAAAAAGTCAATATATTTATACTTAAATAATTAAAATATAAAAATATTTAATTATAATATTTTGATAAATTCAATTTGTAAGGTGTAGTTTTTTTTTGAATCGAAGAGTTTGTCATGAGTAACAAACTAAAAATAAAAAATTAGACAAATTAAATTAATAGTCTTTATAGTTTGGAGCTCGTGTCATTTTGATCATTAACTTTACAATTGTAATACATTTGACCTTAAATTTTGAATCTTATTTCAAATCAGGACAATTGAAGATACCATTACTTAATTTTATGGGTAAAATAGTCAATTTGATAAAATATAAACTAATTTGACAAAAATAAATATCAAAAAATATTTTTGATTTTTTAAAAATTATTTCTATCCACTAAAGATAGAATTATGTAAAATTGATAAATCTTTTAAACATTTTTTTTTACCAAATTAATTTTAATATGTGTTTGAATGATGATCATGTAATGGGTGCTTGTTAGGATGTAATGTGTAATTGATATATTTAATATATGAAATATTGTTAGTTTTGGATTTTTTGATTTAATGGATTGATTTAATAATGATATCAAAGTTGTCTCCATATTTAACTTTTAGAAAAATAAAAATTAATTTAATGAAAATAAAAACAACCACCCATTACATGATCATCATCCAAACATAAAATAAAAATTAATTTGGTAAAATAAATAAATAAATAAATGTCTAAAAGATTTATTAAGTTTACATAATTTTGTCTTTAGTGGGTAGAAATAATTTTTAAAAATTCAAAAATATTTTTTTGACATTTATTTTTGTCAAATTAGTTTATATTTTATCAAATTGACTATTTTGCCTTTGAAATTAAGTAATAGTATCTTCAATTGTCCTTATTTGGAACAATATTCAAAATTCAGGGTCAAATGCGTCACAATTGAAAAGTCAGGAACCAAAGTGACACAAGCCCCAAATTATAAGGACTGTTAGTGTAATTTGTCCTTAAAAATGTATATCAATTTGAGCAATTAGTTTCATTGATGATATATATTTTTTTAATTTATCTTTTTTAACACCTTTACAAATAGGGTTAGGTTTGTCTCCAATCCATTTTGTAGACTGGACGGTATTGTTAGGCTTATGGGGTCCACTACGGCTCTTATTTTGATCATTCAAATTGTGTAAAGCTCGTTGAGTACTTTATTCCTATAAAAAATCACGTTGATCTAATATCGATAGTTACTTAGTTGGATCATATTTTTATCAACAATTTATTTTGAAAATTATATTTCTCATTGACAGAAATTTGATCCGATCAACTAGCTATCGATATTCAATTGATGTAATTTTTTATAAAAAATAAAATATTCTATAAATTTTATATATTAAACAGTTCGAATTATCGAAACAGGACCTGTGATAAATCTTCACAGATCCAATAACACATTCCAATCTGATTTGGCGAAAAACCTGGCCCTAACAAATAGAGCAATGGCAGAGGGTCACAAAAAATGTAGCTTAAATGGCTCAAAACTGTCAAAACGACGCAAAACGACGTCGTTTTGGCAATTTTGAGCCATTTGAGCCACACTTTTTATGGCCCTCAAACATTTTTCCAACAAATAACTGTGGGGGATACTCAAAAGTTAGCTAATAAGGCTTCCTTTGGGAAGCAAAAGTTGGGGCTTTTTTGGCTATTTTAGGCCATGTTTGGGAAGACTAAATAAGTGCACTTTTTGTCTTTTTTGACTAAAAAATTGAGGTTGAAAATATGGATGTTTGGGTTAACTTTTTGACTTTTTATGAAAAAATGTGTAATAAAAAATTGTAAAAATTGATTTGTAGAGGAAAATTTGAATTGGAAGTTGTGCAGCCGTAATTGTTGACTTTTGGTGAATAGTGTTAACTTTTTAACTTTTTGAGTAACTTTTTGGCTTTTTGGATTATTTGAATTATCCCAAACATGGCCTAGTCGAAAAAAATAAAATAGGCTCTTTAACCTAATAAGATAAAATATCACATTCAACCAATAATCATTACATTTTTTTCTCAAAAAAACTAAAAAAGCCTAAAACAATTCCCAAACCAGACTTTTTAGCCCCAGACTAAAATAATCAAAAAAATTAAAAAATCAACCCACTTCCCAAACGAAACCACCTTATTAAAGTCGTAATCTGGCATTAATTTTTTTAGTTAACTTTTTTGAGTTGAGACTTTTTTAATTTGAAATTAAAAAGTTCGTTTGGTTTAATTTTTTTGATTTTTTAATTTTTATGAGAAAAAATAAAATGATTATAATTTAAATATAATATTTTATTTTATTAATTTACTTAACCTATTTTGTTTTTTTATTTTATATTTTTTTTAATTCAAAGTTAGCCAAACGAAGGCTAAAAGTCATGGAAGACAAGTCCATTTCCTCCAAGCAGACAGTGACATCCAATCCAAAAAAACAAGAAAGAAAAAAGGTGGACAGTGACATTAATTGTTTTTTTATAGGTAAAATCTATATATTTTATAAGAAACAAAAATCTTAGAGGTGTTAAAAATTTTATCAAAAATTTTAATAAATATTTTATGTAAGTGTGGGATCTTATAAGACTTATATTTTTTGAGTCTCATACTCATTTAAGATATTTGATAAAAATTTTTAGAATCTCTAATATTACTCTATAAGAAAAAGAGAATTTTTAACTCACAAACCTTACGAAAGCTTTAACATTTTAATCTTAATTGTTTAATTTTTTGATTTAAAAAAAAAATATCAGTATTTATTGACTTTTTCTAATTCACATATTTTTTTGACTTCTTTCATACCTGCCGCTATTTTTAACTTCTTCCATATACTATGATTAGTGATGAAATTATTAAATTATTTTTATAAAAAATCTAAAAAAAATAATTTGTATATTAAAAAATATCTAAAACAAACATAAATTCTTATTAAAAAATAACATGTTGCAATTGCGAAAAAAAAGAAAAGAAAAAATTACACTGTAAAAAATAATTTGTATATTAAAAAAAATCTAAAACAAATATAAATTCTTATTAAAAAATAATAGGTGGGAATTGCACAAAAAAAAAAGATAAAAAATTACACTGTGCATTTCATTAAAATTAAAAAAATAATTTATATATTAAAAAAATATCTAAAACAAATATAAATTCTTATTAAAAAATAACAGGTTGTAATTGCGGAAAAAAATAGAATAAAAAATTACACTGTACATTTTATTAAAATCTAAAAAAAATAATTTCTATATTAAAAAAATATCTAAAATAAATATAAATTCTTATTAAAAAAATAATAGGTTGCAATTGCGGAAAAAAAAAGAAAAAAAATTACACTGTAAAAAATAATTTGTATATTAAAAAAATATCTAAAACAAATAAAAATTCTTATTAAAAAATAACACGTTGCAATTGTAAAAAAAAAAAAAAAAAAAAAAAAAAAAAGAATAAAAAAATTACACTTTGCATTTCACTAATAATGCTCAATAAACGTACCAAGTGTTTGTGCAAAGGCTTAACATATGTCCATTATCAAATTATCAAGTGAATATAGATGAAACCAAAGAATTCAACTTTAATAGCTAACAAATATTAGAAGCTCAACCATTAAAACCTAATAACTATTAATTAATAGAATTCAGCAATTGAAAGGTCTCAAATCATCTCTTTGTCTTATCAAATGTTCTCATTTTTTGGTTCATGCATTCATTCTAATATTGATAGAGAATTGAACGTGTGAAATAATGAGAGACATTAAATTATATATTGAGTTATGAAATTGTTATGATGAAAAATAAATGTTGTTTTTCTCTTTTATGGCAATTTATCAGGTTGTACCTCCAATTAAAACGTCAAGTGTGCTTCTACATCATCATTAAATATTACTTTCATTTTTTTAGATACTTTGTCTCACAATTGTTTGTGTTTTGTGTTATGAAATTTATTACATTTGTATTTGCTAAAATTATTAGATGGGCCTAATGCAAGAAGTGCAAACTATTTCAATGTCATTCTCAGGATTAGAAGTACAAAATATATACACAAAAAGTATATGAATAAGCAAGATTTTACAAAATTTGTTTGTGAGTCTCACTTCTTGAAAATCCTATAATTCATTTATTTTTTGTATTATATTTTATGTTTAATTTCTGTACTTTTTTATTATATATATATATAGTTTTCTTTGTGTTTTTTTTTTAAATTTTATTATTAAAAATTAATTAATAAATAAATAAATCATTTTCTATTTCAAACAATTTCGTTTTTGTTTTCATTTTTTATTTTTTCTTAAAGTAGTTTTAGTTTTGGATAATTACGTACTTTTTTTTCTTTCTATATATTGTAATTTTGTACATTTTAAGTGTATGATGTTTTTACTAATACATTCGGAGATGCACTATGAAAGAATTATCATACGAAAATCAAGTAAGAAGAAAAGCAAATAAATAAATAAAACAATACGATAAATGTGAAGAAAAGATCAAAGATTAAAGATCAAAACTCCTAAAATAAACAAGCAAGCAAACAAATATATATATATATTTTTTATTATTTTTATTTTTTTAAATTTGAAATTAAAATTATAATAAATTTATGTAAGCATAATTGTTAACCACATTTTTTGTCAACCCGCTCCCCGTATCTAAGGGTTAAGTATCGGGATGGCCAGTAACTGAAGTTACCTCAAGTCAATTCTTAAACAAATTACTCAACACGAGCGGAAAAATATTTAAGTAAGGGTACCAAAATAATCATTAGAGCTTCTACTTTTATAACAAAATTTATTGAACAAAAGGGTCGATATTTACATATAAATAATAGAATTATAAATACTATAAAAGTGCTATATGTGTCTATTCCGCATCCCCACGTCTAAGACTCTCCAAAAGTTATTCTGAATTGCATTGTTTCCTGAAAATTGGTAAACAGTAATAAGCACATAGCAAAGTAAGAAATATTATACTAAGAGTATAAGGGTATATAAATCACCATGGATAATTATTGGCTAAACAAAACTTAATATTAAAATAAAGAATATATCATTTGACATATAATACATAAATCATATAAACAAAATTATCAGAACCACGGTACAGAACGAAACAGAACAGATGTATGGACTCAAGAGGTAGCTTGTACGAATTCTAGAGGTGGCTCCTACCATAGTATAGCATTTAGCTCCGTACAACACTTTGCTCCACACCAGAGATCATAACCATAGTACAGAACGGAACAGAACAGATGTATGGACTCAATAGGTGGCTCGTACGAACTCTAGAGGTGACTCCCACCATAGTGTAGCACTTATCTCCGTATAGCACTTTACTCCACACCAGAAATCAGAGTGTCAGTGGATCTATGACAAACAGAGGGTCACAAAGTGATTAATTGGAGGGCCAATGGTTATTTAAGTCCCTCAATGCATGAGACTCCCATGGTGGTATTTACAGAAAATAATTACTTATAAAATCAGTGTCAAATAATTAATAAAATTTAATCAAACATATCCATGAGTTTCAATTTAAGCAAATAGAGTTCAGAAAATAATTAACATAATCGAAATATTAATCTAATTTATAAGACACAAATTACGTAAAATAAATTATGGTAACTTAAAACATACGTAAAATATATTATGGTAACTCAAAATATAATATAACTCATCTTAATATTAATTTTAACTTTTATTTTTTACTCACTGTGACCTACTAAATATTTTGATCTAAACTCAAAATTATATATAAAACAAAACAATTAGAGGGAGAGAGAGAAGAGTGTTTGGAATTGGTGATGATGCTCCACTGATTTGCACATCTACACATCTAAAGCGTGGGCCACAAGACACCCCCGGGGGCGGGGGGCGCAAGTTGTACAGAAAATATTGTATTTCAGTGTATTTTGGTTCGAAAAAAATATAAATAAAAATATTATAATACTCAGAAAATAATATTGAATAATAATGTAAAGTTAAAATTATTATTATTATTTTGAAATCATTTATAATTAAATAATATTAATATAAAATTTTAAGGGACAACTTAAATTTTCGGGTTGTTACAATTTTCACTCATTTTAAAAATTTTATTCTCGAAATTTGTCATATGTGTAAGTTATTTATTGTGCACTCTGATAACTATATATATATGATGTTTAATCTAATATAAAATATTGCTAAATCATTACCTCAAAAAAATTACCAAAAATAACTCACTGTTTATTTGTCAAAAACTGTATTGGGTCAAAATGAGAAACAATAAGTGACTTAAAAAACTTTTCATTGGTTTGTTTCTGGGGGAAAAAAAAAATGAGAACAAAATTAAACAAGCGACTGGAAATGAAATGACAAAATCATATGCAAGAGTTGAATGAATTTGAAATGAGCTTCAATTTCTTTTATCCGTGAACTTTCTATTAATGAAAAATAGTTTTAAAATTAGTATCTTTATAAATTTTTGTATAGATTTTGAAAGATTATTGATTTGAACCCACTTCTAAAAAGTCAAAATGATTTTTTTTTTTAAAGATTTAGTATACCTGTTTTTTAATTTTTTTTAAAAAACTTATTTAGCATATACAAGAAAAATATATACAATTATATATAGAGTAACAAACAATTCATCTTAATTCTAAAATTTAATGAAATACCATAATTATATATACCACTACACAAATATTTAATTTAAATACAACCTGTAATCTAGCTCAACATTTTCCTCATCCTATTTGTGTATGTGTCTTATGCTCCAATATTTTTATAAAAATAATTTTAAAAGCTTAGGCCCTGATACCACTTGTCACGACTCGCTCCCCGTACCCAAGGATAAAGTCTCATGATGGCCAGTAACTGAAATTACCTCCGGCCAATTCTTAGAGTGGAAAAATATTTAAGTGGGGGTATCAAAATAATCATTGGAGTTTCTACTTTTATAATAAAATTTATTAAACAAAAAAGTCGATATTTACATATAAATAATAGAATTATAAATACTATAAAAGTGTTGTGTGTGTCTATTCCGCAGCCCCACGTCTAAGACTCTCCAAAAGTTACATTTGAATTATATTATTTCTTAAAAATTGGTAAACAGCTATAAATACATAACAGAATGAGAAATATTATACTAAGAGTATAAGGGTATATAAATCACCACGGATAATTATTGACTAAACAAAACTTTATATTAAAATAAAAAATATATCATTTGACATATAATACAGAAATCATATAAACAAAATAATCAGAACCACGGTATAGAACGAAACAGAATAGATGTATGGACTCAAGAGGTGGCTCCCACCATAGTGTAACACTTAGCTCCGTACAGCACTTTGCTCCGTACAACACTTTGCTCCACACCAGAGATCATAACCATAGTACAGAGCGGAATAAAACAGATGTATGGACTCAATAGGTGGCTCGTACTAACTCTAGAGGTGGTTTCCACCATAATGTAGCACTTAACTCCATACAGCACTTTACTCCACACTAGAAATTAGAGTGTCAGTGGATTTATGACAGACAGAGGGTCACAAAGTGACTAATTAGAGGGCCAATGGTTATTTAAGTCACCCAATGCATGGGACTCCCATGGTAGTACTTACAGAAAATAACTACTTATAAAACCAGTGTCAAATGATTAATAAAATTTTAACAAACATATCTATGGGTTTCAATTTAAGCAAATAGAGTTCAAAAAATAATTAACGAAATTGAAATATTAATCTAATTTATAAAACACAAATTGCATAAAATAAATTATGGTAACTCAAAATATACATAAAATATATTATGGTAACTCAAGGTATAATATAGCTTACCTTAATATTAATTCCAATTTCTACCTTTTGCTCATTGTGACCTACTAAATATTCCGAACTAAACTCGAAATTTTATATATAAAACAAAACAAATAGATGGAGAGAAAGAGAGCATCCGCACATCTATTTATATAGTGAGGAAGGCGTGGCCCGCAAGACAACGTGGTGGTAGGGGTGAGCAGCGGATATATCTATTCGTCTAAATTGACCGAACCGAACAAATTCGCCGCATTTTGGGCCGATGCGTAATAACGAGCGGACGGTTGCGGATTGATTTTTTTCAATCCGTCTAATTTTGGATGGATGGCAGATTTGAGGTTCATTTGGCCGCAACTGAACCGCCAAACCATGAACACCCCTAGTAATTTGTAAAATTTTGTATTTTCAATTTGTTTAGATATTTTATTTATGTTTTCAATTAAAAAAAATTTTAAATATTCTGTTGAAAAAATTTTTCAACTTGAATATATTTTTTGAATTAAAAAAATAAATGTATTATCTATCTATATTTTTTTATTTTTAAATCTAACTCTAAAAATAATAAATAAAAAAGATTATATATGCTAGTTGATTTTTATTTTTAAAAACATATATAGATGTAACAATATAGAGGCATACATGCAGTGATTGTAATTCATTTTTAAGTCTTTAACTGTAATTTTTTTTTTTTAGGAAGTGCACAAGTTGAATTATGTTAAAAATTTATAAAATTTTAAACCACCAGATTGATTCACATCCGTCCGTCAATCCGCTCAATCCCCATCTGCCGGATTGGCAGACGGATAGGGATTGATTTTTTCCAATTTGCCAATCTGGCAGACGGATGGCGGATTGGAGGTTCCGTGGCCGCAATTGACCCACGTCCAACCCCTACGTGGTGGGCACGCAAGTTTGTTGTACAGAAAATATTGTATTTCAGTGTATTTTGGTCTAGGAAAAATATAGAGAAAAATATAATAAAAATACCATAATACTCATAAAATAATATTGAATAATAATATAAAGTTAAAATTATTATTATTTTTTTGAAAGCATTTATAATTAAATAATATTAATTTAAAATTTTAAGGCACAATTTAAATTTTCGGGTTGTTACATTTTTTTACTTAATGTATAATATTTATATTGATTACTTTTTTTCAGATTTATTTTTTTAAGTGTTTATATAGAAGTAAAAAAATGCCGTTAGGAATAAATTTTTCCTTAATTTAGTTATAAATTTTGCTTATACATTATTTTTAAATTTTGAATAAAAGCAAAAATAAAATAATTAATTAAAAATATGCTCAATTTGTTATATTCTTTTTTTGTGGGCAAACAAAAAAAAAAAATCACAATTCACGTATATATAAATAATTATAAACACAAATTATGTATAGCACAGGTTGAATACAAGTACAATTTTAATTTATAGTGGTGATTGGCACCCCCTCAAATCACCATCCCCACCACCCCCCTTTGACACGTGGTGGGTGGTGATTGGAGGGAAAAGAAAAAAAAAAGAAAAAAAGAAAAAGGTGACCAATCAAATCAAGAGGGGGTCCTAAAAATGGGGTTCTGCACATTATTCTTTAATTTAACTTGCCCGACCTTATTAGTGTTCAACCAATCAGATTTTTATTTTTTTGTTAAGTGATAGTTTTATTAAAGAAAGGGTTAATTGTCATTTTAATCACTCATGTTTAAATGGGATTGAATTTTATATGGATGCATCGTGAACTCCCAGTTTTATGGTGCGCCAATGTAAAATTAGGATAAATTATAAATATATTTTTTGAGATTTGTTTAAAATATAAATTATTTTTTGTTTAAATTATAAATATAGAATTAATCAAAAAAGTAAAATTTCTACCTGTTCACCTATATAATAATAAAATTATCTGAATTATTAATTGAACTAAAATTTTAACATTATTAAAAATTGTTAATTAATTTGATGATTTATTAATAAAAAGACCTATTTGTTATGAAATTAGAAATCTTATGAGGCATAATGTAATTTCTAGAACCATAAAAAATAATTTATAATTTAAATAAATCTCAGAATGTGTATTTGTAATTTACCCCTAAAATTACCACGTAACCAATCGGGATTTTTTCCTCTCTCTTTCCCTCGTATTTCCAAAACCAGTCAAACTCTTTTTCCACCATTCACCACAAATACAACATGTGATGACCCGAGTGTTACCCGTCCTAATCCTTTTGTTTAACTTCGATTTTGCTTCATTAGTGTGTCAAGTTTCACTTAGAGTCTCGTTAAACTTTTGGGTTTGTAGTGATTCGAAAAACTTACCTTAAATTTCTATCCTTGTTTGTTTCGGTGTTGGATTTCATTTTGTTCCGGAGGGTGTAAGGTCAACCCCGAAGAGCCTAGAATAAGATGGGGAAAATTCTGGGCTAGTAACCAGGGGCCTCACGTGCGGGGGCCAAGGGCCACACGTGTGGGAGGCCAAACCGCACGTGCGGAATTCAAGGGTTTGTTTGGCTGGCATACTGAAATATATGCACGAGCGGAGTGAGGTGCGGGAGAGGATCCCCGTACGTGTGGGGATGAAGGCCGCACGTGCGGGAGAAGTGCTCCGCAGGTGCGGGGAAGGACGCCGCATGTGCAGTCGGCTTACGTCCGAAATTCTGTATTTTTGTATCACTTTGGCCGAGTTGTATCTCATTTTAGGGCTTCACTCTCTCACTCTAAAGACCATTTTTGCTCTCTCTTCTCTCTAAAAACCCTTACCAAAACACTAAAACACTTTGATTCTTGCTATCCTTTGGGCTTAGATCACCATCATCTTTCTCTAACCTTGAAGATCAAGTTAGGGGCTCTCTAGGTGTAGTGGGAGTTGAAGGATCCTCCATTCAAGCTAGGGTTTCATCCTTCTCCATCATCAAGACCTTGAGGTAAGGATTTCTTGAGTTACATATACACGTTTTGCATGGTTGTTGTTGATTCAAAAGTTTCCTTGAAGTATTTGTGTTGATATTGATTTTGTGATCTAAAATATAGAGAGCTTTCAAAGTTGGTTTAAATCTCAATTTTTTTTTAACAAAACTTATTGGGTTTTGCCTACTTATTTAAACTCAAGAAAGATGGTTTGTTAGAGTTTTATTAAGGGAGATGAGAAATGTTTGATTTTGATGAAAAACCCTAGGAATTTGGGGCATTTTTATTTATTTATTTATTTTTGAAAAACAATAAAATGCCTAAGAAATTCTTTATTATCTTGTGTCAAGAAGATGAATGAAAGTAAATTTTATTAATGTTTAGTGAAATAACTATCTATTGAGGTAAGAGAAATGAGATGTTATTTTCATATGTTTGTTAAACACTGGAAACATATATTGTTGGGAAATGGTAAATGGTTGTGTGCCTTGAAATGGTGAAAATTGTATAAAACCTTGGAGATCGATGTTGAGAACATAGTATATAGTCTTGAAGAGGTTAACTTGCTATGAATTGTGCACGGTGAATGATTGTGGTTATTGCTATGAATTGAGGGCATATGGTTATGTTGTGAAACAATATTGCAAGAGAAGAAATGAGAAATGAAACTACTTGATCTTGTCGTAGAGATATTTGAAAAGGGAGAAATGTTATGGGATATTAATTATTGCATCGCATTCTCATTTGATTTATTATCTTTAATGAACATGAAGTGAATTATTATTATTATCGCACTCTCATCACGTATACTTGAGAAGGATTATATTGTAACAAGAACTAACGGAAATGTATAAGGGATAAATACGTTGGTAAGTTCGGTCAGAGGGTGTAGTTGAACTTAATAAGTGTCACGACTCAAACCCGTCCCTATAGCTTTAGCATCGTAACCGGCCAGTAATTCGTGGATTACCAAAGGCCTCTGAACAGATTAGCAAATAGTAAGGGGCTACGGAAGCAATAATACAAAATAAATAAGGTCCAATGAGCTGCGATAACGTACATGGGACGGAACATTTCAAAACTTATATGTATATATGCATAAACATGCCAGTCCAGGTACACAATATTTACATGTACAACCCAAGACCTGTCTTTACAAAACATACACAGAGACTAGCATAAAAGACAAAAACAGCCATAGCATTAGGCTTCGATCGGAACTTCCTCGGGAGGCACAACGGATGGCTAACAAAAACAAAACAGAAGGCCGTCAACTCTGGCCCTGGTCATGTGCCGTCTCACCTACATACATAATATAAACTGTGAGCGAAATCCCAGTGAATAATAATAGAGTAAAGGGTTTCAATGAATGAGTTCGTACAGATTTAGAAATTACAATCCAGATTTGCATCAAATTCATCATTTGTCCAGATCATATATATAGACAGAAATCATAGGTCATGATTAATTTACGTGATACATCCATTAGCATTAACAAAACAGAACAGAACAGAATGCATACGCGTGAGGTTACGAATAACCAGTTCTATAAAGGAACCTCCAGATCAAGTATGTAACGTAAGCAGTGAGTCCTCGTGGACAGGGCCTCCCAGACGGTAATGAGTGCATGTAAATAAGTTTCATGAAGGAACCTCCGATCTGGGTAATAATGCAGATATCACATGATGCTAAGGATGTCACGAAATACATATCAGAAATTGAACAATCATTCATTGTACAGAACATATCATTTCAGAAAACATATCTTGTTTTATCACACAGAAAGTAGATACAATTTGAACATAACTTTACTAAATTATTACTCATAGTTGGCCTTGAAACAGACAGATGGAGCAGATTGATCACACGACACGTGACACGTGACCTACATAACACATAACGAACACACACTTGAAACACACATTCTAATCACACAAAACTTACGTCGTTGGTACTTAATGTGTTTCTAACCTTAAAGCCTCACTATAGAGTCTTAAACATAGCCTAGGAATGCCTAGGATGAAATGAGGATGCAAAGATGCCTAGGAAAATATTTTTCAAAATTTGCTGAAAACAGGGGTCTCACTCGAGCGTAGCTTTCTTCGCTCGAGCGAGCTTGCCAAAATAAAGTGGTCGCTCGAGTGTAGACTTCTTCGCTCGAGTAGCCTGTAAAAATGCAAAAGTACTGGTTGTTGAATTTTTACGCTCGATGCACGCCTGATGCTCGCTCGAGCGTAAGATACACCCTTCGCTCAAGCGTAGGTCTCGTCGCTCGAGCGTGCGTCTGCGTGCACTAAAAATTTGAGAGCTCGCAATTTACGCTCGAGCCACCATTCCTTCGCTCGAGCGTAGCTCTGAACAAACGATGGTCGCTCGAGTGTGGAATCCTTCGCTCGAGCGAGAAAGCCAAATTCTGGAATTTCCAGATTTGCCTCCTAAGCTCAAACCAAGCATTCAACTACCCAAATCTCAACCTCTTGGGCCCATTTTTTGGAAAAACACTTTAAACTCATAGTATAACATGTTTTAAAGATCAATTTGAGAAATCAAAGTCCAAAGGTGAGTCAATTAAACACAATTTCAAACAAACTTCTAAGAAATATTAAAGAACAAAACATGCAAGTGTTCATTTGAATTCAATGCTCAAAAAATGTAACCAAATGCAAGATTACACTCAAAATCATGATGAACTCATGGACTATAACTAGAATATGGTCTTGCATGCAAGAATTTCCATGAAAACACTTCAAATTATTATGATATGGACATGCATGCATGATTTAAGCTCTAATTCAACATGTTTAATTCAATTCTTGTCTTAGATCACTAATGTCACATGAATCATGCAAGAAATGACTTGAATTCACAATCAAGAAGGTAATTCTCCTACCTTAAGTCTTGAATTCCAAGTATAGAGGCTCAATTATGAAAATTCCTCTACAATTCTTCAAGTTCCAAGCCAAAACTCTTGTTGAAGCTAAGTCTCTTCTCCTCTCTCATTCTCCTACGTTTTGTCTCAAATATGGCTGAGGAAATGATGTATGGAGTATGCTAATTAAGTCCCAAACAAGTCTCTTAGAAGTGGTCCACCAAGTGGCAGTTTCGTAAATAATTGAACTAATGTAATTTAGCGTTATTTAATCTAATTCAATTGTTTCAAATCAAATTTTAATTAAACTTACCATAAAATTCTATAAATCCTAACTAATACTTAACACAAAACAATTCCGGGATCGGGTGCCGATAAGGCTTTCAATTTGCAGTTTAAAGTTGAAACATGAACAGATCATTTTATGACAAACAGATAGAAACACAAATATAATGCAATATACATGCAAATTAATTCCAGTTTCCTTCTAAATTACTGTTAAGCATAATTAATCATGTTTTAGTATTAATCGGAGGTCGGGGTTATCACAATAAGTTGGCCTAAGTGTCCATGGTAGAAGACTAGAAAATCGCGTGGATAGGTGTCGAGCCTTCCGGTTAATACCGATAAAATAACAGTTTGGTAGTACTCGTAGAGTCTACTTGCAGACACTAGCCTAGGAATTACCAGAGTCGTATTCACCGCCCCCATTGATTAAGATTGGAAGTTTTGAAATGTGTTGAGATTGCAAGCTTTTATTGAGAAATAAAAATCTTCAAGAAGAGCATGAAACGAAATTTCGTTAAAGGAGCATGGCATGGTATTGGCATTTGCATTTTTATTGAAAGTTTGCATAACTGTATATACTTTGTTGGGCTTTGCTTACCTCTATGGGATTTGGTAAAGGTAAAGATGTGGTGATTCCGCCAAATTGATGGCGTGGATATTTCGCGAAGAGTGAATTGCTCTCTTATTTTGTTGTAAATCTTTTTGTAAGCCAAGGGCTAGACGTGTATGGGTCCGAGAGATCATTTTGTGTAACTGGACTATTGCCTTTTAAGACTAGATGCTTCACATGTTATAGATTCATGTGCTCTTTATATCGTTGAATGTATACCCGCATGTGAAACTTTTGTATAAACTCATTTATTAATCACGCAATGATGAAAGGTTTATTGATGTTGTTTAGTAAATGTCAATTAAGGTGGTTGGTTCATGTTGATTTATTTCTGGGCGTTACACAACGCAACACTGCAATTTCATCCCTTTCAACTAAGGATGAAATTATGAAATTATGATTTTTTTGTATTTTGTGAAATTTTATTTATTTATTTTGGTATTTTTAAAATTTTTATAAATAACCTCTCCATGTAAAAGATATATGCCTCATTTTTCTGTCATCTTATGTTATTTTTTTAATTTCTATCAATTTTTTTTTATTCTAATAGAGATTATTTTTATGGTATTTAATTTTTTATATATATATATATAATATATACATATGTATTTGTATATATGATAAGCAAAAATGGATAAATTACATTGATACTCTTGAGATTTCTATTTAATAGAGATCTCCCCTCACATTTGAAAATTTATACTTACCTCATCGTCAGATTAAAATTACATATTTGCCCATTAGCCTTTCTACATATAAAATAATAAAATAATACTGATATCTTGTTCATATCATTTCAAAAGAAATAGCAATTCTTCTTTGGTTTAACTCACACAAAAAATTGAATTTCTTTATTTTTTTCATTTTTTTTTATAAATAATTTTATTGAATTTTTTAAAATATTTGAAGCATTTTTATTTTTATTTTTTGGATATACCTAATCTAGATATACTTAAGTAGTATAATATTTTGTATGTTTTTTTTTTTTTATAAATTCATTAAAGACAAAAAGATTAAAAAACACAAAAATTCAATAATACTATAATAAATGTGGGTGAATAGCGGAGAAAGAAAAATAATGGTGGAAATAAAAATGAAAAATTCTATTCGTATATAAAAATTTATACAAAAAATACTATAAAAATTTTGTGACAGTGATTGTTGGACCAATCTTCTGTGTAAATAAAATAAACTGAAATAATTCAAACAAAATAATTAAATAACATATCAGATTTATTTTGTCGAACCAAATAAAAATTACAAGACCAAGTCGAGTGTGTGACACTCATTCTTAAGATGATTCGCCACTTGCATTTTTACGGTTGAATGGCGTCTATCTCCCAGGATACAATGATCTTCACAAATTGTAGTAGTACTCTAAATAATTTTGTTCGGTGAACCAAACTTGTGTTCTAACTCTCTGAAATATTTATTCTAAAACTAGAATGAAGAAATAATGCAAAAGGAAGAATTTGTACTGCAAAGAGGAAAAACTCAGACTCAAAATCACGGATAGGAAAAACCGATCCCAAAACTGTTAGAATTAATGGTATTTATATCGAGCAAATAGTCCCGAATAGGCATCAAATTATAGAAGTGAAAAGGTGCATTATTTCGATTCCAAAAAAATTGACCGTTTGAACAAAGAATCTGTCCGTTTGAAATGAACAACTTTTTCAAACAAAAAAGGATCCATTGGTGGTGGTGGAACAATTTACCAACTGTTTGGAACTTAATTTATAGAAACATATAAATATATATTAAATTATATAAATATATATATATATATATATATATTTTAACTGTTTAGATAGTTTAAACATGTTTTAGGAAACCACTTAAGGAAACCAAAAAATAAATTTAAAATTAAATTTCCACAATAATTTTTTATTGAAAAAATTCAAATGAATTTTATCTAAAAAATTAATGTTAGACCCGAAAACGACGTCAACTTCCCATTCACTAAAAAATGGTTGACGTTCCGTCTTCACCACTTCACCTCTTCGGACCCACCCCAAAAGACGTTTGGGGTCCACCCAAATTGGGTTAAAAAATATGCCTATATAAAACAATTTTTCCAACAGTGATGTTGTTGTAAATATAAATAATGTTTATGGATGTTTTGTTTTAAAGTGAAATGTTACCATTAAACTATATTATTATGTTTGAAAATTCTATATAAAATTTATGTTTGTATATCATCATTCAATAATAATATGTTCAAGTAGAATTTAATAATAAAAAGTTACATCGGGGGTGTTTGGGAAGGAATTTTTTTATTTTTTTCACTAAAAGACAAATTGGTTACAAAACCAAAAAAATAAATTAAAACAAAATATCACATCAAACCCATAATCATTTCATTTTTTCTCTCACAAACATCAAATTCAACCAAAAAAAAAAACACAACTATCTTACCAAATACAAAAAAAAATTTCTCCAATAATATCTTACAACTAAAAAAACCTACAAAAAAAACCCATTTCCCAAAGACCCACATAATATAATCAAGATGATAGAGAGAGAACAAACGGTAAGAAAAAGAGCAAAATAGTTATTTAAAATTTTTTAGGACATGACATTAACTATTCAGAGGTAATTTGTAATGAGATTACAAATTTCAAGAAAAAAAATATAATTTTGCAAACGTAAAGAAAGAATCTATATTAAATAAAAATCTCAAAGAATGTCAATGTAATTTATCATAAACGAATTTATTTGTTTTGCCCGCAAGTGATTAAATCCGAATTCTGCCCCTACTGTCAACTGTGTAAAAATCAAAGTTACCTCTCAAATCAAAACACCCAAAACAAAACCCGCACTATCAATTACTGTTACATCCCTATCTGAAATTTTACCGTGCTTTGTTTTTGTGGGAGATGTGAAACTTGAGGTTGGGAAAGGCATGATAACAGGATTAAAGAGATGGGTTTTACTGAGGAAAGGACTGGAGAAAAGGCAATGTTGCTATAAGAAAAGAGGAGGGGAATGGTTAGAATAGTTGGGGTTGGAAGAGACGAAAGAAAAGAGACAACGTAATATTTTTTTGGGTAGTCCTACAGAGTTATGTTAGAAATCTTAAATAATTTATTAAATTTTTTATCAAATTTTTTATATAAGTATGAAACTCATATACATGTGAATTTATATGAATTTACACACATATGAAAAAATTTGATTAAAAATTTAATAAATTACTTAGAGTTTATAACATTTTTCAGTTATAAATTAGCTAACATGGTGATATTGTATTTATTGATAGTAAGGGATTTACGATACAAGAAAAGAAGGACTTTGAATTTTGTGGGTTTACTTTCTCTCTCTAATTTGAGAGTTTCTCTCTCTAAACTTTTCTCTTCCTAGGGTTTCAGAGTTTGTGGCTACCGGCGGTAGGGGAGGGGTTTCTGGCGACCTCCGGCCTCCTCTCCCCTTTCTTGCTCTTTTCTTTCCTTACTTAGCTTTCCCATAACTTGGAAGCTTTGGCTTTCCATCCTCTCCCTCCTTTGTGAGGTGTTTTTCTCCACATCCATTCACTCCGGGAGTGGCCTTCTCAGATCCGCGCCTTCTCTGCTGCCTTCACCGCCTCTTTCCCGTTGTCTTTCTCCATAGCTTGATTTGCCAACGCCGGATTCGCCTCCCCCGCAGCCTTCATCCCCTTTTCTCCGCATCTCCCGCCACCTTCACCGCCTCTTCTCCACCTCATCTTCATCGCTGTTCTTCTCCATTGTCGATTTCGCCGAAGCCGCTGCCAGATTTGTTTGGGTGTGGGTCTGTTTTGCTTTGTTTGTTAGGTTTAGTCCTACGTTTGTTTTCTTTTGTTTTTCTTTTCCTATGGTTTGTGTTTGTTTTGGGTTTGTTTGGTTTTCTTAGAGTCCATCTGTGCGATTTGTTAAGCTTACCTTCATTGTGGTTGGGATCTATGATTTATTTCGGACATGCTCTATTGCCGAACTTTTATGATCGGTTCTGCGTTGCAGTACGAGCATGAGTACAGTATGTACGTCTGAATATTTTCATGGTTTTCTTTTTTAGTGCTTATTGCTTTATTTTCACTTTGTTTGTTGTAAGTTTTGGGTTGTTTGGACTCTTGTAAATGCCGTTTTGGCTTTCTTAAATGACATATTTCTTCCGATAAAAAAAAAAAAGGATTTACGATACAATCGTAAATAACTTAAACTATATTTAAATTGTGTCTTTTTAATTCTTAATATATAAGTATATATTTTAATTTAATTTTTTAATTAATACTCAAAAAAAAAAATTGAATATAATTTTTTAATTAAGAGTCAAAAGAATTAAATATAATGTTCAATATTACATATAAATAAAAATTTTACTTTTCTTATATTATTAAAATAGCATTTATGTAGTATTTAATATGCTATTATTATAATAATAAAAAATTAAGCATATTTGTGAATTTTTTTAAAAATACTTTCATAAGTAGAATTAAATTTGAATAAATTACAAATACGCCCTGAAATTTGTTTAAAGTATAAATTGCTCATATCCTTTTGTTAGAAATTTTTATTTAACAGAATTAACTAAAAAAATAAAATTCATAATTGCTCTCCTATACAATAATAAATTTATCTAAATTATTAGTTGAATTATATTTTAACATCATTAAAAATTGTTAATTGACTTGATGATTTATTAATAAAATAGGCAATTTGTTATGAAATTAGAAATCTCAAGGGATGAAATATAATTTCCAAAATCACAAAAAATAATTAATATTTTAATCAAATCTCAAAAAATATATTTATAATTTACTCATTAAATTTTTATTCGAATTAATACTATGAATATGGTGATGAATTTTCTTGTACAACAATGGAACCGTACCAAAACAAAATCATTTTTTTACAGTTTAGCTCAATTTGGTTCTAAATGTTTTAAAAAATTCTCAATTCACAATAAATGGTTACTTTTTATACGGGTAAATTAAACTAACGGTTTTTATAATTTAAAATTTGTGTCATTTTGATCTTTAATTTTTTAATTGTGACATATTTGACATTGAATTTTAAATCTTGTTTCAAATAAGAACAATTGAAAATCCCATTGCTCAATTTTAAGGATAAAATCATCAATTTGATAAAATATAGGAGTAAACTAATTTGACAAAAAAAATATATATATAAAAAATATTTTTGAATTTTTAAAAATTATTTCTACCCACCAATGATAAAATTATGTAAAATTGATAATTTTTTTACACATTTATTTACTTATTTTACTAAATTAATTTTTGTTATTATTTGGATAATGATCATGCAATAGTAATTGTTTTTATTTTCATTAAATTAGTTTATATTTTCTAAAAGTCAAAACCAATCCATTAAATCAAAAAATTCAAAACTAAAAATACTTCATATATTAAATATATCGATTATACAGTAAAAGTCTAACAGCCACCCATTATATAATCATCATCCAAATACAAAATAAAAATTAATTTGATAAAAAAATAAATTCTTAAAATATTTATCAATTTTACATAATTTTATCTTTAGTGAATAAAAATAATTTTTAAAAATTTTAAAATATTTTTTTAATATTTATTTTTGTCAAATTAGTTTATATTTTATTAAATTGATGATTTTGCCCTTAAAATTGAACAATAATATCTTTTATTATTCTTATTGAGAATAAAATTCAAAATTCATGATCAAATATATCACAATTAAAAAATTAAAAATTAAAATAATATGAATTTTTAATTATAAAAACTGTTAATATAATTTAATATTTTTATGAAATAAATTCTTTCTCAAAAATGACCTAAATCCAGCAGGTCACAGACCTCTAGATAGGAGGACCTACTTATGGAACAAGAATAGAATGAGGAAACTGCAGCTTTACATCTTTGGACCCAATTAACGAGACAAGGTTCTCTCCTTGCAGCTTTGTATTTGCGTCCGTTCTTGCAGGCCTTCGGGTCTATTTTTAGGCCCAATTTTGATAATTCGAACCGTTCATATTTTATGATTTATTCAGTATATCATAACTGTAAAAAATCAAGTTGATCGGATATCAGAAAGCATATGATCGGAAAACTGTTTATTAAATTATTTAAAAAATAGTTTTTAGTTCAATTTTTCGAACACATACTTTCTGATATCCGATCAACTTGATTTTTTACAGGTATGTTATACTGAATAAATCATAAAATATGAACGGTTCGGATTATCAAAATTGGGCCTAAAAGTAGACCCGAAGGCCTGCAAGGACGGACGCAAGTATGAAGGCTGCAAGGAGAGGATCCTCATTCCCAATTAAGGTCCGTTTGATAGAGTTGTGGGAAAGTAATTATAGTCTTGTTTAGTGCAGCTTAAAAGTTACTTATTTCAGCTTTTAGCTTAATTTAAGTTATTTCGATGTGTTTGGTTTAGCTTATACCTTATACCTTATAGTTTTTTGGAAGTCAAAAATCAGCTTATTCTTTGAATGAGACAAGAGATGCTTAATTTATAAGTTAAAAATCAGCTTATGTTCATAGTTATAAGCTATAACCTGTTTAGACATAAGTTATAAGTACTTTCTCACAGTTCTACCAAACAGGACCTATAACTTATAGTCTAGCAGCTTATAGCTTATAATTGTGAACATAAGTTGATTTTTGACTTATAAATTAAGATTCTTCTCTCTCATTCAAAGAATAAGTTGATTTTTGACTTACAAAAAGTTATAAACTGTATTATTAAACTGAACCAAACACATCAAAATAACTTAAATTAAATTAAAAATTAAAATAAAATAAAAATAAGCTCTACCAAACAGGATCTGAGCCATTCAAGTCTGCTTGGCCACACCGCCTTTGACTCGTGCATCGCATTGCTACCAAACCAATGAATTGTTAGGCATATGGTCCACTTCCATGAAAACAATGTGGTTTCGTTTCGGGGTGCTTTTGTTTTCCAATAAACACCAAATCATGAGAAAACAAAATAATAATAATAATAAAATATCAAATCATAATCATTGTGGGGTGAAAAAATTTCCAATAGCTACTACTTGACTTTTACATATAAAGCATGAGAATGCATATATTTTTGGGTGGTGATTCATCCCACTAATTTTTGGACCACTAATAGCACTAATGAACTAAAAAAAAAAAAAAAAAAAAAAACTCAAGCCAAAACATCACATCATTTTGGTGGGGCCCCCTGTGCCACATCATTAGTGATGCTCTAGTGCTCCCAATTTAGAGCTCTAAAACATTATTGTATATTTTTCCTCCAATGTGTCATTGTGAAAGCGAAAGCAAAAGCATTTAAATGAAGGATTTTAGTGAAGGTTGGATTTTGTCTAGGAATCCATTATTTTAATTAATTATTTATTTTTTTATAAAAAAATATGTAAAAAATTAGAAAAAATAATGTAATAATTTATAATGATATCAACAATAAAATGCCATTCTAATGACATATTTTTAAGAGAAAAATTTAGATTGAGATTTTATATGTTGGGAATTAAATTGATATAATTTAAATATGGAATATTTATTCATAAATCTTTGTTTACCTATTTATTTTTAGTTAGTTCAAATTATTTTTTTATATTCTAATAAATCTTGTGGATAACATTGTTATCAAAATACCCCTAATAATAATATAGTGAAGCGTGCATTAATGTTCATATTAACAGTGTGATTGTTTTTTGATGTGAACATTTGCACTGTCACATTTATTTAATGTGAATATTCACATCACCAAGTTGGTAAAGGTTCAAAAAATATTTATAAGGGTAAAATTGTTCATAAAATATCTTAAATATAATAATTAGAATTTGGTGGATTAAATGCTCAAAATAATAGGATTTATTGAAATATAAAAAGTCTTATGGACTAATTGGGATATAAGTATTTGAAAGAAGATATTGACGTTTGAGAAATATAAAAAGTCTTATGGACTAATTGGGATATAAATATAAAAAGTCTTATTGACGTTTGAGAAATTACACTAACTCTCGTCATTATAATTATTTAGATGGAATGAAGATATTAAACTCATGCACTATCTCTTTTCTTACTTTACTTTATTTCTTCTTCTTCTTTTTTTTTTTCCCTTTGCTTTGATTTACTCCTCTTTTTTTTTTTTTTTCCAATGTAATTTCCTCTTCTCTTTTTTTCACTAGGAGTTGTTGCATTTTATATAAGTAGGGAGTTTGTGAAATGAGACTATTAACCACAGGGGCGGTAATGTAATTTCTAAAACGTCAGGTGGTGAGATGTAATTGGACCACATCTCAGGGGGTGTCAGTGTAATTTATCCGATTTATATTTTTAATAAAATTAGTATTTTAAAAATACTCTTATCAAGATTTATCAAACAAAATTCAAATTGACTATGAAATTCTTAAATAAAAAATAAATAAAATTTACCGTCATGACTGACGTAAATAATAAAATTTTATTATGAGGTTAGTTTCAACAAGAAAAAAAATTATGATTTTTTTTTTTATAAAGAATTTTATAACCGACATTGATCTTATTTAATAGATGTTGGTGAGAGAATTCTAAAATTATTAATTTTATTAAAAATTAATATTTAGATTAAAAGTTATATCATTTTAAAATTTGAAATATAAAAATAGGTACTAAAGCCTCGTTTGGAAACATGCTAATTTAGTAACTTTTTGGCTATTTGACTAAAATATGAGCTAAAAAAATTATGTTTGTGATGCCTTTTTGACTTTTTACGAAAAGATGTATAAAAAGTAGAGAGAAAATATAATTTTTGACTTTTTTATATGGATGATTGGCTTTTTGACTTTGTTAGTAACTTTTTAACTAAACCGGTCGCTTCCCAAACAAGACCGAAAGATAAGATTGTCTAACTGGGCTAGTTTGGCATAACCTAAATAAGTCAAAAAGTTAAAAAGTCACTATCTTATTTAAGTCACATCATCTTATTTAAATCACATCACCTCTCTAACACATCACATCAAACCCAACCCAAACCCAACCTAAACTCACAAATAAATCAAAAAGTGCACTTTTTTATGACATCTCAAACTAACCCTTAAAATGAAAGCAAGCTTGTTTGTCCTTGATAAATGATGAGCTTCTTCTCAAAGGGGCTTGCAAATTACAAAAGGGGACCAGCTTCTCTCCATTTACAAATTGGAATGGAGAGGTGAAAGGTTGGCCCATTAGATTCACTCTTGAACTACTTTTTGATAATTTAAATTATTCACATTTTAGAATATGTTGAGTTCATCATTCCTATATAAAATTAAGTCAATCAGATAACAACAATCACATATTCGGATCAGTTTTGTATAAAAAAAATGAACAGTTAAAAAACAAACGATTCATATAAAACTGATCGAAACATGTAATTGTCGTTATTTGACTGACTTGATTTTTTACAAAGATGATGTACTTGACGAATCTTAAAATATGAACAGTTCGGATTATTCAAAAGAAATCTAAAAATAAACACAATGGACTAGACTAGACTGTCTAATGTAATTTGAGATTTCAGATAGCTTGAGTCATTAAAAAAGATTAGATTATCCTTTTTAATTCAAAGGGGACTAATACAAACCTTTTGGTCAAATATCCCAAGATAAATTCCAACTACTTATCATGAGATTTCAATTTGACTTTTTTTCCCCCTTCCTTTGAAATCCCATCGAATACAAAACTGATTTTAAATTTAATTTGTTCTAATTATACAAAACAAATTCATTTTCAATTCCATCAATTTTTTTTTTTTCATTCCAAACGGACGGTAAAAAGTTACGCTCTCCCTAACAAGAGATACAACCTAGCCTGCAATCAATCATAACCCAAGAACTAGGCCATACTACAAAAACATGTAAAACAATCACAATAAACAAACCTCTCACAATCCGAGAGCTTAGTGTTGCTCGCCCTCTTCATCACTAGAGTTACATTATTTTTTACACAAAAAATATTAAACATACAATATTTTTATATAAAAATATTATACAGAATAATACAATAATAATATTTTTATAATTACAAATTATTATGATGAGTTTTTTAATCTTCAATAAAAATTATATTTATATGACATTACTCGTTTTTTATTAATCCATTTAAGGGTCCGTTTGGGAAGGACTAATTTGGCTATTTTAGTTACAAAAGACAAAATAAGTTATTTTAGTCATAAAAAAACAAAAAATCACATCAAATCCATAATTATTACACTTTTCTCTCACAAAAAAAAAACCTAAAAAGCTAAAAAATCAAAAAACCCTTCCCAAACCAGACTTTTTAGTCCAGACTAAAATAGCTAAAAAAATCAAAAAATTTAAAAGCCAACCCACCTCCTAAACCAATCCTACAAAACTTTAGTAGTTAGGGTTGGTTGAGAGGACATATCATTTTTGTTTCATGGATTGTCCATATATATATATATCAACTTGGTCATATGAGTCACCTCATATACAAATGACAAATTAAGAATATAATAGTATAATAGTAGTGGTGGCATGAGAAAATGATGCCTATATATGAAATTAATTAATTTTGAAAGCTTTGTTGCGTGAATGAGTTGGCCGGCAAAATCAATTCCATGATTTAACATGTAACAAAAAATAGTTCATAAGATACTTAATGCATCCAATAGAAAGAGTCCAAACAAATAAATACAAATTAAAAATTAGATAGATTCCAACAGCTAACCAAATAGAGTTTAAATTTTCATTCAACTCTAATAATATATACACAAAATTTATTTCTTAAAAAAAAAAGCCTAGAAATAGTCAATATATGATCGTGATTTATTTAAAATATAAGTTTCATGAGTTAAAATTCAATCACATGTTGTCTCTTTGAATATATTTTAATTTTACTCATCTGTAATATTTCAAAGTGGGAGTGACTTGCTTAGTGAATTTGGCAAAAGAAGGTTGGCTTATCACTGAAAGTATGTATTGACCAAGAGAGGTTTAGAACTATCCTACATACAATTTTTCTCTCTTCTCCTTACCCTCAGTGGCCTCAACCAACATAATTTTTTTTTAAGAACATTGACCAACTTATTGTCTTGGATAATAGAGAGATTTGTCTGGCACAACTTACTGACTTAAGTATTAACGAGGCCTTGGCGGCATCACATTGACAACGCTTCGTTTGATAACATAGGTTTGTAGTTAAAAAATTATTATAAATTATCACATTATTTTTTAAAAAATATTTTCGTACATCTTTTTATAAAAAATTAAAATAATCAATTTCTAAACTAGTCGAATCCAACTTTAATGACGTACGTTCCAATTTAAATCAACTTTCATGGCATATACTTTGATTTTAATTTTTAAATCAAAACAAGTTCAAAGCTTCACCAATTTGAGTATTGAACACAGGTTGTTGTAGCAAATGTTAAAACTGATGGAATTTTAGTTGAACTTCAACACTCAATTGACAAAAAATTTAAAATTTAAAACTTAAAATCAAAGAGTTGATTTAAAAATAAGTCTTTGCTCGTTCTCTCAAGATTTGATTTAAAAATTTAAAACCAAAGCGTTGTGCTAAATGTGTAAAATTAAAAACAAATTCAAATATTCCATCATGTCATCACAATTAAATTTTAACTTTTTGTTAAGAAAAAAATAAAATCATCTAGCCCATGCACATCTAAAATTTAAAATATTTTGATTTAAAGCTAAAAAAATTCACTAAATACAGGCCGATGTCAAAGGTAGTATAGATATATTAATATAAACAGTGATACAAACTGATGACATATCGATAGTTTTCATCAAAATCTAAGAAAATTAGCAAATAACTCAAGAATTTGGCTCCACCCCTGCTACAGTACTATAAAAAGGGTATGGTAGGTAAGGGTATGTTTGGATATTAATATAAACAGTGATACAAACTGGTGACATATTGATAGTTTTCATCAAATTCTAAGAAAATTAGCAAATAACACAAGAATTTGGCTCCTGCTCTGCTACAGCTCTATAATAAGGGTATGCTTGGTAAGGGTACGTTTGGATGGGAAAGTTTTGATAATAGAATGGGTAGTCCTTAAGCTGATCATCTTTCTTCTTGTCATCGGCTTTCTTGTCATCTTTCTTAGGCTCATCTTTCTTCTTCTCTTCTTTTGCTGGTCCAACTGTGACTATATCTGTACGGCAAAGCCTTCTTAACTTGGCCACCACAACCACAGGGTCTATGTCCCCTGTCAATGTCAATTTCCTGTCTTTCATGTCCATTGCTATTGAATCAACCCCTGCAAATTAAACATATCCAAACAAGACATAAGACTTGGGCAAGTTTTTTTGTATTGCAAGGTTTGGGTTCTATTGCTTTGAATTTAACAATGACAATCTATTTGATACAACTGGTCAGAAAGGATTAGGATTCTCTGCAATGATAGATCAAGATCTCAAAATACAATCATGGCAAGATTGACCCGGATATGGTGTCACTGATGTGCATCAAGCACAACAGTGGATGTTGTGCAACTCGTGGGATTCATTTCAGATATTATTTTAATGATTTGAATTGTTTAAATTTTAAAAAATATTGAGAATAATATATATCTACAAAAAATCAAATTAATCGGATATCGATAAACTCTTCATCAAAGCACATTTGTATATATAAATAAAAAATATATATGTATCAAACTGAATATAAATGTGATTTGATGAAGGGGTTTCCAACGTCCAATTAAATTGATTCGTTACAAGTATATTCTTATCGATATTTTCTAAAATTTAAACTATTCATATTATCAAAATAAAACTCGAAACGAGTTAAACGGGCGCACAACAGTCACCGATATGCATAAGCGCAGCAATTACCCCAAATCCGATTGAACCACCCTTAAACCACCCAATAATTGTATTTTTTAGATCTTAAACCACCATTGCAAGATTATTGCAAGAGTGAATTATTGAAGATCTTAGTTAGAAAAGAAAGTCAAAAAAGAAAGAAGAAAAAACATATGTATAAGTTTGGTTGAGAAAATAAAGGATGACTATAATTTCTTATCATTTTAATTGGATAAATAAAAATTTAATGATAACTTATGTGTCTTTTTATTTTCTTTATTTTGTGTTTAAATGGGCAATTTAAGTATTAAAAAATTTTCATGTATAATTTTCATTTCTCCCTAAATCTTATCATGAAAAACAAAACTTGAATTTTAAGACTGTATTTGAATCAATAATTTAAGAATACTAATTTTTGCTTGCACTTATTTTTTTCCTCCATAAATCTTATTAAATTTTTTATGCAAACACAACTTAATAAATTTTTTTATTTTTATTTTTATTTCTTTCACCATTTAATTATTGAAAATGTTAGTAACAGTACCTGAGAGGCCAGAGACAATCTTCATGGCTTTTTGCTTGCCTTTATCATCATGTAAGTCCAATTGCAGTACCACTTTCTGTCAATAATCAAAACCCATAAACAACAAAATAGTTCTATATATTAGATCATAATCTCAATCAAGTTAAGCTTTGATTAATTGGTTGAGAGTAATCTTTTTATTTTTTATTTTTTAGTGAGAGTATACATGCCAGAGCTTAATCATACTAAGAATCTAAACCCTTGTTATACTAAATTCAATCAAACAGATTCCTCATAATTCACAAAAGGTTGACAAATATATATATTGGTAATGAGAGTATCCAGAACTTTACCCTGATTAAACCTAGATATGCGTAGTTCTGTCGCTCCACACGTACTAACTAAATTTACCTCGTTAGAGCATCTCTAATCTTTTATAATTTTTTTAAAATTTAAATTTATGAAAAAAATAATTAAAAGTATGCTCCAACCATTTCGTCGAACATATATCAAATCAACAGATATATAATTTTTTCACCCTATTAAAGATAAATCATTTTTTTTTTCAAAATTTTAACCAATCATAATTTTACTAATATTTAATGAAATTTTTAAAAGAATAAAGATTGGAGAAGATTTTCATTTATCAAAAATGATGAAAACAGATTTTTAAAGTAAGTTTAAAAAATTTCAAATTAAGATTATAACCAAATTTTTATTCAAAATTGATGAACTAAAACAAGACAACTAAAATCATTTATGAAATTTACTGAATCGTTTAAACACTGAGGAACCTAGGAGAGAAAGAGATGGAAAAGAATCAGAATCTAGAAAAAGTTGTAGAAAGCAATAATATAAAAAAAAAAAAGTAGATTGAATCGAAGATGGAACAGAGAGAGAGAGACAGAGAGTTGGAAATCTAACCTTCATTTTCTCTTGAATTTTAGTGATGTGAGCAAAATTTTCTCAGGAAAATTTGCAGATCAAAGTTGAAAGATCAAGAAAGAATATACTCAAAACTAGAGTGAGAGGGGGAGAGAGAGGGGTGTAATGGACTTTGCCGAGCTGGATGTATCTAATCCAAAGAGTTGTATATATACTAACGGGTGACATGCCTGTTTACAACTTTGATTTGTGCACATAATTTTTGTGGCACTAATAGCACTAATTTCCATATAAGGCAAGAAAAGAAGAAAAAAAAAAAAACAGTTACCAGAATAGAAAATTAGTGTCATTAGTGCCACAAAAATTGTGTGCACAAATCATTTTTCGCCTGTTTAATTAGCTAAGTAAAATTAAAAATTAATATTATAATATATTTATTATTTAAGTGGAAAGAGTACTACAAAAATGATTTGTGACACTAAAAAGTTAGGCATTAATGTCCCTAATTTTCATTTTGGATAACTGTTTTATTTTGTTTTGTTTTGTTTTTTCTTTATATAGAAATTAAGGATATTAGTGCTCAACTTTTTAGTGCCACAAATCAAAACCCAGAGTACTATTAATTGAAACTCAAGTCAGGACTTTAAATCTTACTCATACTTTTAAATAATAACTTTTTATTTTAAGAGAAAGAAAAGTATTCTTTTTCTTTTTTTTTTTTTTGTAATAAATCAGCAGATACCAAGTCTAGTGCTCACACGATGATAAAAAGTTAATTTTTGATTTTTTATCAAATTTTTTAATTTTTTTAGAAAGTGATTTAAGAAGATGATTAAAAATTGTTTTTGACTTTTTTTAATTAATATTTATTTATGATATCACATTATAATAAAATAACCAAATTACCTTACCTAATTTTAAAAATTTATATTTTCATCCATATATAATCCTAAATAATATAAAAAATATAATTATAATTTTATATGTAACGTTTTTAAACTTGTCAAAAACTCCATAACTGAAAAGGAAAATGTTTGGTAGTTTAAAATTTTGTAGTTTAAATGATTTAAATTTGTGAAAATGACATCGTTTTACACTTAAAATCTGTCAAAATGAAATCGTTTTAAATAAGTTAAATTATTTGAATCACAAAATTTTAAATTACTTAGCATTGTTGAACTAAAAAAGTCATTTATCTTTTTTAGTGCCCAAGCTGCAAACGGAACTTTTAATCCAACTTGCCAAAAGACCACTTATGCAGATGTAGAGAGGGAGAGTGAGTGTGAATGAATGAGTGTGTGAGGGAGTGTGCTGGGTGGGTCTATTTTTACCTGTCCCACAATGAATCAAGATTCTCTCTTTATTCTCTCTCCTAATTCTCTTTTATTGATTCTCTAATTGTTAGGTTATTAGGTTTATTTTTAAGTTTTATTTTAATAATTTGAATCGTTACATTTTAAGATTTATTAAGTATATCATATTTATAAAAAATAAAATTGATAGAATATCAGAAACTGTGTGTTTGGATAATCGAACTACAAACTATTTTTAAAAAAATTTAATAAACAGTTTTCTAAACACATACTTTCTAATATCTAATCAATTTAATTTTTTATAAGTATGATATACTCAATAAATCTTAAAATAAAAACGGCTCGAATCATTGAAATTGAGTTCAAAATTAAGCCCAATAGCCCAATAATTAAGGAAACAATGAGAGATCACGGAGATGATCCTGATTCATCCCACACGAAGAAAGAGAAGAAGACATATATGAAAACGATGTTGTTGTTTTTTGGCAAATTACAAACACCTCTCTCGAGATTTAATGAAAATATAAATTTTTCTTTGATGTTTGAAAAATTACAAATTACTCCCTGAGGGTCAAATTTTCATAACAAATTAAGAAAAATTAAGAATAAATTTGTATGAAAATAAAAATCTCAGAGGGCAATTTGTTATGGAAATATAAATTTTAAGGGATGGAATGTAATTTTACAAATCTCAAAAAAAAATTTGTATTTTTACCAAATGTCAAGGGGTGTTTGTAATTTGCCCTTGTTTTTTCTTAGCACCGCAGACGACGTAGTTTGGGATCTTGAAGTATTTCACGGAATATTTTCAATTTCAACGGCCAATACTTGTTCCTTTTTTGTCATTTCGTAGACCAATAAATAACTCTCTCTCTCTCTCTCGTCAAGCAGGGGAATCGTAATCCTACACGTGTAAGCTTATTACCATGTGCAAAGCAAACACTCTCTCCAGTCAACTACAGTAGGTACACTCACTCTTATTTAAAAACTAAAAAAATATATCGGATGCACTTTATTTTTTTTCAGAGTAAATTATCTTATTTATCTACAAAAAATTATTGAATTGGTCTAAAATTGTTTTGGACTAATAAGTACATTAACCGTCTTTATAATTTAAGACTTATATTATTTTAGTCAATAATTTTTTAATTATAATATATTTGATTTTGAATTTTAAATTTTATTTTAAATAAAGACAATTAAAAATACTATTACTTTTTTTTAAGAACAAATTCATTAATTTGATAAAAATAAATATCAAAATATTATTTTTGAATTTTTAAAAATTATTTCTATCAACTAAAGATAAAATTATATAAAAATGATAAATATTTCACATTTTTATTTTTTAATTTTTTTATCAAATTAATTTTTAGTATGTATTAGAATGATGATCATGTAATGAGTGATTGTTTTTATTGATGTTATTGGATGACTATTATGTAATAGATAGTTGTATATGTTGTTAACAAATATATATATTTTTTATGATTATCATGTAATGGATGATTATTAGGTTTTTCAAATGTGTAATCGATATGCTTAATATATTAAATGCTTTTAGTTTTGGATTTTTCCATTTCATTGATTGGTTTAATAACGATATCAAAATTGTCGCCATATTTGATTTTTGAAAAAGTAGAAATTAATTTAACAAAAATAAATAAAAAAATATTTTCAAAAATTATTTCTACTCTCCCAAAAATAAAATTATTTAAAAATATTGTTTTTTAAAAAAATTCACCAATTTCATTTTTAATTTCTTAGAATTTTTAAAAAAAAAAATAGATTCTTAGAAGCAAACCAAATCATATATATATATATATATATATATATTATTAAAAGTAGTGGCTTTCCTATGTTTAGGTCATACATTAGACCATCTCAAATGGTTATTCAAACCTGTAATCAAATTTAAATTTGATGAAAAATAACATTTTTTCTTGCTCCAATGGTTTCATCAAATACGTACAAAATCCAGAATTTCACTTTTTTTTCATTAAACTAATGACCAATGCGTATTTCATCAAATCATTGTTCATTGCCGATAGATTTTCACCACCGGATGTTCCCCCGAATGTCTCTCTGGATGACCACTTCAAGGCAAAAATTTGTAAAAAAGTTACATTGGCCAGTCATCCGCTCGGATGACTACCTTTAGGGAAAAAATTCTAAAAAATTTACACTGACTAATCAACTGGTTGGACATCCTTTGCATCGATAGGTGTCTTTGATGAAGCTTCAAAATCTCCGTTGGAGCACTTAATATCAAATGAACTTTTTACTCAAATTTGGTAAAAATTTTTATGCACCATTGAAGATGCTCTTATAAGTTTTTTTTTCTTTTTTTTTTCTTTTTTTCTAAGAGAGTCACGTCAGCATGCATTTTCTTAATTAAATATAGAGTTATATACAAACTCAAACCTAATTTAAATTATACTAACTTTGTCTACCTTATATGGACTCTATTTGACAAAATTTTTTTCCCATATATTTTTTATGGTAAATTGAGATAATCCACAAACTCAATACCAATTTTGCATTTAACGTTTTTCTTTTTAACTCTCTTAAGGGTATTAGGATTTTTTTAAATATTAAATTACTTTTTTTTTCTTCTTATTTTTTGTGCATTATTCTATACCTAATATTAATTTTATATTATGGATTTGTCGTTTAAATTTTATAATGATTCTATATATAAATTTATACTTTCTTTTTGACATTATTTTATATAATTACAATTCACAAGAAGAAAAACTTGCACAATAATGATACTCTCACGGAACCTCTAAAGCTTGGATTTATTACTTGAATTACTTTTTATTACTTGAATTACTCTCACGGAACCTCTAAGAGAGTCACGTCAGCATGCATTTTCTTAATTACATATAGAGTTATATACAAACTCAAACCTAATTTAAATTATACTAACTTTGTCTACCTTATATGGACTCTATTTGACAAATATTTTTTTCTCATATATTTTTTATGGTAAATTGAAATAATCCACAAACTCAATACCAATTTTGCATTTAACGTTTTTCTTTTTAACTCTTTTAAGAGTATTAGGATTTTTTTAAAATATTAAATTACTTTTTTTTTTCTTCTTATTTTTTGTGCATTATTCTATACCTAATATCAATTTTATATTATGGATTTGTCGTTTAAATTTTATAATGATTCTATATATAAATTTATACTTTCTTTCTGACATTATTTTATATAATTATAACTCACAAGAAGAAAAACCTGCACAATAATGATACTCTCACGGAACCTCTAAAGCTTGGATTTATTACTTGAATTACTTTTTAAATGTTAAACAGTAAATTCTTTTATGTTTTAACATCATCTACAGATGTTTAATTACTTCACATACTAAGATGTAACTATCGTTTGGATGTTTTCATTATTTTTTCTTTCAGGGTTTAGATGTTGTTATGTATTTTTTCTTGATTAGTCGTTGTTGAATTTCTTTTATATAGCTTATATTTTAATTTAATTAAGAGTTCTTATTTTATAATCTTATAATTTAATATATCTATATAATAAAGCAGAATGGATTTTGAAAATATATAAAATGTATCAGAGATACATTTCTTTTGAATGGCTAAAATCAATCCTAAAAATATATTAACAGTCCAGAAGAATGTGATCCCGCTCAAACATCTCTTTCCCTCAGCCTTCCACCTACTCACGTCTCTCTTTTTCCTTCTCTATTCTCAGCCACGTCTTCTCCCGATTCCCTCTCTATCTCTCTCGCCCTCTTTGTTCTTTTTCTTTCCTCTACATACTGACGCTGCTCGCTTCTTCATCGCTCGGCTTGCAAGGTAAGATGTTCTCGATTTCTATCTCTCCCCTTCTCCTTCTGTTTTAATTTTTGCCTCTCCCCTCTCTCTTTGTTTCGATTTCTGATTTTTTTTTCGTTTGATTCATGGTATTGTGATCTGTAACCCTCGCAACCCTCCCTCTTGCTGCTCTCGAACTCCCTCTCTATCAGGTGAAGGAGATTCCAAGATTCAAAGTGAAGAACCCTAATCGTAAGTGAACTAAAACCTTAATTTCACTTAATTTTGAAGAATCATTGACTTCTACTAGTTGTTTAATTGCTAATGAATAGAGTTTATTGATTCTATCTTATTTTTTGAATCCACAAGTGTATCTTTCTATCTAAGACCAAAAATGGCTTTCATTGGAAACTCCAAAAATGGCTTTCATCGGAAACTCCCACAGCTTCTATTTTGAACATATTTTGAACACGACTTATATTTTGAACATAGAATTATTTTTTGGAGTAAATAGGTGTTTAATCTCTATCTGGTTTAACATTATTGTCTTTTAATTTCATAATCAATATATAACTCCTATTTTTATTAAGAAATTTTTATTTGAAAACTTTTCGTCTGGTTTAACATTGTTGTCATTTAATTTCAAAATCAATATTCATTCCCACCCCCTGGCAAACATGAAAAGATATGCACAGTTCAGTGAGTTGCATATAGTTTGCATGTGTAATTTGCTTTTTATTATATTTTTGATTTGTTGAGTTATATGAGTGTCTCACAATTTGCATAAACATCTTCATATATACATATATTCTTAGGTGGTTTTTATCTTGGATTTGGTTAGAGGTGAGTTGAAAGACCTCTGGAACTATGGCACGAAATCACCATCTTAATCTAGGGAATCTTTCGTGGAAGCTTGATGAATCAGATTGTTGCATCTGTCAAGCCTAGAAGCAAATCGACGCCATTTTGGAAATGGCATCGGTAAGGGGGAAAAAAAGGGTTTGGCTTGGTATTGAGGTTCTCATTTCAGTGCAGTTAAAAGAGATAGATAAGGCAGTTCACAATTTATATTATATTTGTATTTTTAGTTAATAATGCTTTATTCTTTGTTGTTGAATAATTTTATTTTATTTTTTTAATTTCATTTTGGTTTCAAATAAATTTTTTTCATTGCAGTTTCTTCATCTTGAAGTTCTTTTTTTTTGCTTTATTTATCTATTTAAAAGAGATATAGATATCTATGTAGTTTGGGTTTTGGGTTTGATTTATTTCAATTTTTTGTATCTCAGGGTTGATTGTTTTCTTGAGTTTGGTTAGAGGTAAACTGAAAGACCTCTACAACTATGGCACGAAATCACCATCCTAATCTAGGGAATCTTTTGTGGAAGCTTGACAAATCAGATTGTTGCATCTGTCAAGCCTAGAAGCAAATCGACGCTGTTTTGGAAATGCCATCAGTAAGGGGAAAAAAAAGGTTTGGCTTGGTATTGAGGGTCTTATTTCAGTGCAGTTAAAAGGGGTGGATAAGGCAGTTCACAATCTGTATTATATTTGTATTTTTAGCTAAAAATGCTTTATTCTTTGTTGTTGAATAATTTTATTTTATTTTTTTTTTAATTTCATTTTGGTTTTAATTTTTTTTTGAAAACACCCTATAAACTTTCAATCATGCATATACATGTATGTGTTTGGATCATCACCAATCCCTCAATTACTATTACTTTCTCCCACTTTCCTTCATTTTGTAGCTAAATTTTTTGATCCGTGAACAGGAAACTTGTGTGTTTGATTGTTAGGGTTTTTGAAAGTTTTTTTTTTGGGGGGTAATTTATGTTGCATACCTTTGAATTTTGAGGGGTTTTGGAAATTGAGGGTAATGCAGACCAGGTACATGGAGAGGACAAACTCTATGAGTAGAGGGAAGCGGAATTTTGAGGGCGGTGACGATGACTAACCGCAGAGAAAACGACCTGCTTTAGCTAGGTAAATTCGAGTTTTGGTGTTATTTTGTTGTGTTTTCTTAGTTAATTTTTGCTGATTGATTAGTTGGGTAGTGAAAACTGTAGTTGTTTTACATGTATGGTAATTATGTTAATACTTGATTGTATTGCCTCGGTGGAATGCAATTATTATGATTCTGTGATATGCTTAATGATGTTGACTGGCTTTCTCTAATTGCAATCTTGAATTGAATTTTTTTATAGCTTTTGTTGCAATTATTGGTAGGGAGAATAGGAGAGTTTCAAATAGTTTGAGAGAGGTGATCAATGATGGTAGGATGGGAGGTGAGTTCCTCTTAGCATGTAATAATAAGAAGGAGAATGGGAGGTTTGATGTATGTGGCTTGATTGTTATGGGAGATGATGTGGTGGTAGTCAATGACGAGGTAGATATGTTGTCCCCTTGCCCCTTAGCATGTTATTCACTCAGCCCCCCCCCCCCAAAAAAAAAGAAAAAAAAAAAGAACATAAATATTTTTCTTATATTTATCATTATTGGTGGATGACATTAATCTGTTGTTAGCTTCAAAGAAGAATTGGCCTAGACAAGTAAATCAAGCTATGCATGAGTTGGGTGCTTGGATTTCTAGGATCAATTTTTCAGGGTCCCTTTCTGGTGTAGAGGCTCCCATTATGGTCAGAAGGTTGTGAAGTTGAATGTTGCTGATGCAGTCCCCTAGCTTTGTTTGTTTTTGTTTTTATGGTTTCCATTTTGTCTTGCTTTGCTTCATTTTTGGTGCGCCGTTGCCCCTTAGCATGTTATTCACTCAGCGCCCCCCCTTAAAAAAAAAAAAAAAAGAAAAGAAGAAAGAAAGAAAGAAAATATAACACAAATATTTTTCTTTTTGGTCTATTGATACCATTATTGGTGGGTGACATTAATTTGCTGTTAGCTTCAAAGAAGAATTGGCCTAGATAAGCAAATCAAGCTGTGCATGAGTTGGGTGCTTGGGCTTCTTGGATCAATTTTTCAGGGTCCCTTTCTGGTGTAGAGGCTCCCATTGCGATCAGAAGGCTGTAAAGTTGAATGTTGTTGATGCAGACCTCTAACTTTGTTTGTTTTTGTTTTTATGGTTTCTATTTTGTCTTGTTTTGCTTCTTTTTTGGTGCTCCCTTGTTGTCCCCTTGCCCCTTAGCATGTTATTTACTCAGCCCCCCCCCCCCAAAAAAAAAGAAGAAAGAAAAAGAACATAAATATTTTTCTTTCTTTTTATTTTTTATTTATTATCAAGAAAGATTACATTCAATAGATATCCTACCTAAACTATAGAGCTTCTAGAGCTAAAGACTCTGAATTTCCGTGGAGGCTGTTTGGTGGAGATTTTCTCTTAGTTTTTGGGAAATTTGTTGAATTCATGGTCAAGTTCTGAAGATGGATAGTAGAGATTGAACATGTATGAGGTAATTTCTTTTTATATTTTATTTTTTTGATATTCCTTAATTTTATGTTAATTTTTGGCTTGGGTTTTGGAGTTCTATAGTCTTTTTTATTTTATTTTAATTTTCATATTTTTTTAGAGTATGACAATATAATATTTGTTTTTCTTATATAGTTATAATTTGATTGGTAGCAATAGCACTAACAGGTGTGTATTTTAATTTAAATTTTTTTAGATTGCAGAGCACTGGCTGGTGTGCTCTTATATTTTCGTTTGCAATATTGGTGAACATTATAAATCTTATATGTTTGTTTCTTAATTTGCATTAAGGCTAGAAGGAGTTGTTATTTTATTTGAGTTTTGTCGAACGTGTAATATAAGCAAAATTGTTACAAGTTCTCTAAGAAGAAAAATATTTTAATATCTTTTTTTCAGTATCTTTATCAAAAAATAACACAAACTTCACAAATTTCAACAACATAGGTATAAATTAAAATCATATTTTGATCTTAATATTATTTACACCGTACTTTTAGGCACGAGCATACACTAGCATATATATATATATATTATATAAAATCATTATATAATAATCCAAAATATATTTTTATTTATTTTTTTAGTAAATTTTATATAATTTCTATTTCTACATTTTTTTTTCCCAAATGAATATAAAAGAAAATTAAATAGTTAGAATTACTTTTAATTTTCTGTTACTAATTATTTTTCTAATTTAATTATTATTTTTAATATCAAAATGAATACTTATTTTACTATTTTACGATCTTTGGTTTATAATTTCGTCTTCATCTTTCAATCTACTGGTATCCAATTTCCATTGTATGTTTTTGTATCTTCCTGCTTTACCCTTTTATGTGTTGATGCTTTATGTCGTAAAGTTATTGGACAAAGCTAGCTTTTCTGTTTGCGTATATACCTCTTTCTATATACATCCCACGCATACCCATTTGTCAAGGCTGTGATTACTGGTTTCCACATCAGATTGAAACAGTATGCAGCTTCTTAAAAACATCCCAATATGATTCACAAATTCTCCAAATTCTTGTTTTTAAAGGTTTTCAGGTTTAGTGCATAGTTTTCATTTGACAGGCAGTAGAATATGCACTTCCGGTTTGTGTAAAATGAAATTTTACTGGTGTATTTATTTATTTATTTATTTTCTGAGACAACATTAGTATATTAGTGTAGTTAGATTACAACTCGAATTCTTGACCACCTACTCACTACACCCTAAGGTGTAACTACTAGATCATTGGGCCACTCTAATGTCTTTCACAGTTCATAAAGAATTTATTTGTCATTTAACTAATTTTTCTTTCTGTAGTATAACTGATTTTCTTTTTAAGTTGTATTGTGTTGTTATTTATTGCCAGACCAAAAAATTGCTGGGGATTCATCCCCTGAAGCAACAACTTGGAAAGGCACTGGCTAATCTAATCAAAAGCAAGGATTTCTTGCTCACGATGTTATCAGATTCAGATGGCTTGATAAGATGCTGATAAGTTTTGCTTCTAAGTTGGGAGATTATGTGCCATAATATCCATCTACATTCCGTCTATCATCCAATTTCTCGCTATATCCACAATTTATGTATTACTTACGGAGATCACAGCTCATTGATGTCTTTAATAGCAGTCCTGACGAGACAGCTTTTTTCCGGTTGATGTTAAACCGTCAAGGGGTGGTTGGTTCTCTCATCATAATTCAACCGACTCTTTTCCAATATTCTTTTGGCGGCCGCCCATTCCAGTCCTCCTCAATTAAAAGTAGTGTTTGACACGTTATAATAATTATCAGCATCTATTTTCTTAATAATTTATAGGGTTTTACACAAATTTAAATTTATATAGACTATTTAACAAATATTTCTTTTCTATATATTTTTTATGATAAATTGAGATAATTTACAAATTTAATATCAATTTTACGTTTCATATTTTTCTTCTTAATTCTTTTAAGAGTATTAGAATTTTTTTTAATACTAAATTGTTTTTTTTCTTCTTATTTTCTCATGCATGATTTTATATTAAATACCAATTTTATATTATTCTATACTAGTGAAAATCTGTGCCATGCACGGAATGTGAAAAAAATAATAAAATATATTTATATGAAATAATATAAATAGTTAGATTTTTGTATATAAATTATGAAAAAAAAAAAATTCAAACTTACAATTTAAGTTTTACAATTTTATCATAATTTATATAACAATTTTTAATTTGTCATAACTTTAATTATGTAACTTTCAACCCCCTTGTTAAAGTTGTAAATTTGCACGAGTTGAACCTAACCAACTTGAGTCAAATCTGTAAATTTTTAAAGATTGTGCAACATAATTTTTAACAAAAAAGTCTAAGACCCCCTTTTTTTTCCACCTCCTTTGACCCCCTCTCTCTCTCATTGGTTGGATTTTTTTTTTTTTTTCCAATCACCACCCGTCATGTGTGTGTGGGGGGGGGGGGGTGGTGATTGGAGGGGGTCTCCATCACTCCTAAATTTTTAATTGAAAAAGAACCTATGTAAAATTAAAAAATTTGAATAAATTTAAATGGACTTGGACAGAAACACCAAATAACTTGAACAATCAAAACAAAATTGTATATATAAATATATAAAATTATTTGCTAATTTATTTTTTAATAATAAATAATATTAATGAAAAAAAGCAAATATACCTCTTAGAAAAAGATCATCGAATAAGTTGATATTAAAAAAATTATATTTTATAATGGCATAGAATAATCTAAATATGATTTTTAAAAAATTGCAATAAAATATTTAAATATAATAAAATTAAATTTCTACAAAATAAAAGTATCTGTATAAAAATAAAAAAAAGATAAGAAGAAAATTTGGAATGGTATTCTTATTTAATCTGAAAATAATTATAGATGACTAATAAATTATCACCTATAACTCTCATTTTTTAAAATAAAAAATGATATTGCACAAACCATCACTTTTATTAAAAAAAAAATAGCATTTATTTCTATTTGTTTTTAGCAAAACTCACTTTTAGTAATTTGAGCCAATTTTTTTTTTTTTTATAGTTTGTTTAATAAGCAACTGAGATTCAAAAAAAAAAAAAAAAAAATAACAGGATCTACCATGTTTGGCAAATGTTAAAAAAGTCCAGATAAATAATAAGAAAAATGTTTGAGACATGCAAAAAAAACACCCACAATTGTATTCATAATGATGTGATATTATATGTGTCAGTTCTTGATTTGCTATACACTCAATGACATGGGGCCCAACTCTCTTGCTACATCATTGTGGGTGAAAGTGTAGGTCTGTAGTATTATTGAAATAATAAATTATCACATGTAATTCTCATTTTTTTTATTATATAAAAAAAATAAATTTCACCAACTATCACTTTTAACAAAAGTCACTTTTTAACTATTTAAGCAAAAAAAATTAATTTTTTTATTTTAATTTTTTTAATTGGCAATTGAGATAAACAAAAATTAATAGAATCCATTATGTTTGGCAATGTTTGAAAAAGTCATTCAGTGGGTTTGGTTTTTTTTTTTTTTTCAGTTTTTTGAAAATTAATTAATTTTTTTTTGTGTTTTTTTGTTTTTTAGTGAATATTTTAAAATTTTTAAGTAATTTTTTTTTTTAGATGTACCTTAATTAGATGTATCTAAATAGTAAATTATTTGTGAAAAGATATTTTAAAAATTTAATAAATATACAAAAATATGAAAAATGTATTAAATTTTCTTTTTCTTTTTTTTTTTTTTGTATTTTTGGTATTTAGTAAGTTTTTTTTTAAAAAAATTCACAAATATTATACTTTTCTGTGTATTTATGTTTGGTGTGTCTAAAAATTTAAAAAATTGCATAAAATATTAAAAAAAATTCAATGAAAACAAAACAAAAAAAAAAAACGAAAAACGAAAAAGTAGAATTTTCTAAAAAGTGAATTATGAAAACTGGAAACAAACATGGTGATTCATTTTCTTAATGTTTTTGTATTTTGTTAAAAAAAATGTTTGTATTAAAAAAATTTATTGTTTAAGTCCTCGTAGTTTAGAAAGACATAATTTTTTTTTATTTATAAAATTTAAAACAAAAATGAAAATATAAAATTTTAATAATGATTAATAATTTGAATACGTATATTTAATAATATATTATGTTTAGACCAATAATATTATGACACATCATTACGACATATGTGAATATTGATTTCATTTTAATTGTAGTAACATAATTTTTTTTAAAAATTAAAAATTATTTTATCATTTAATAAAAGATACATAAATTAAGGAATGAATATTAATCTTATCCTGGTAACATAATTTAAGGAAGTTTATTTTAAGAATATAAAATTAATTTATAAACCAATTTTATTTTGAGATATATTAAAAAAAAAAAATTGAATTGCTACTTTAAGCTTTAATAGATAACAACGTTTTTCAATTATAATAGTATATAGATTTTGTGTAAGGTTTTAAAACTCTTATAATATCTCTTATTAAAAACACTCTATTATAAAATATATAAATAATTTCAATGTCACTCTTATTGTTCCTAAATACAAAAATTATGAATTAATTATAATAATTTTAAATTTGTATTTAAAACTTATAAATCATGGGATAGATTATTATAATTTTAAATTTATATTGTGTCAATTTTAAATTTAAATTAATAGATTACTTTCCATATTTGATGACTCTCAAATTTGAATTTTGAAATGGATTAGTATACTTTTCATTTTTTTTAGATTTGATATACTTTCCATTTGAAAGTCATAAGTCACGGTATATTAATTTTTATTTATTTATTTATTTTTGCTTGAATAAGAGCTAGCCAGTAGAATTTTTTTTTTTAATTTTTAAAAATCAAAAAATTATGAAATTTAGATTGGGAATTTGGAACTCCCACAAAATTTGTGGGTTAGAAACTCTCCTTTTCTTATATAGATTATAGATTTATCGTTTAAATTTTATAATGATTCTATATATGAAATTATATATTTTTTTTCTACATTATTTTATAAAATCACAACTCACAGGAGGAAAAACCTACATAATAATGATACTCTCGAGGAACCTCTAATATTTGGATTTACTGCTTAAGTCATTTTTTCAAATTTTGAACAGTAAGTCTTGTATATTTTGACATCATATTATAGATGATTAATCACTTCACACACTGAGATGTAACTATCGTTTGGATGTTTTCATTATTTTTTCTTTTTAGGTTTAGATGTTGTTATGCAATTTTTTCTTGATTAGTCGTCGTTTATATTTTTTTTTATATATACTTGATATTTTAATTTCATTAAAAGTGTTTATTTTATAATATTATAATGGGTGAATTACACCAACAGTCCCTATAGTTTGGGATTTGTGTTACTTTGATCCCTAACTTTTCAGTTGTGACACATTTGATCTTGAATTTCGAATCTTGTTCTAAATAAGGAAAATTGAAGATACTATTGAATTTTTCAAGGGCAAATTCGTTAATTTGATAAAATATAAATTAATTTGATAAAAATAAATGTCAAAAAATTATTTTTGAATTTTTAAAAATTATTTCTACCTACTAAAGATAAAATTATATAAAATTGATAAATCGTTTACACATTTATTTTTTTTACCAAATTAATTTTTATTATGTATTTGGATGATGATCATGTAAAATAAATTTTTTAAAATTAATCATGTAATTTTTATCAATTTTACATAATTTTATCCTTGGTGGGTAGAAATAATTTTTAAAAATTTTAAAATATTTTTTTGACATTTATTTTTGTCAAATTAGTTTATATTTTATCAAATTGACGATTTTGCCCTTGAAATTCAGCAATGGTATGTTTAATTGTCCTTATTTGAAACAAGATTTAAAATTCAGAATCAAATGTATCATAATTGAAAAGTCAGGAATTAGAGTGACATGAATCCCAAACTATAGGGACTATTAGTGTTATTTGTCCCATTATAATTATATATATATATATATATCATATAAAATCATTATATGATAATTCAACTACAACATATTTACATTTAATTTTTTTTTTATAAATTTTATATAATTTCTATTTTTATATATTTTTATTTTCTAAATGAATATAAAAGAAAATTAAATAGTTATAATTACTTTTAATTTTATGTTACTAATTCTTCTTTTAATTTAATTATTATTTTTAATATCAAAATGAGTATTTATTTTACTATTTTATAATTTAATATATATCATACAAAATTATTATATGATAATTGCACTTTTATAATACGATAGAACTAAAATTATCAAAGTACACAAATAATTTAACTAAAATTGATATATATAAGTTTTTAAGTAACTATTTTATAGAATGATAACGCCAATATTATCAAAATAAATAATTAAAATCATACTTTAATTTTAATTATTGTTCTTTTATAACACACATTGTACTATCAAATATTTGTTTTAAAAAAATAGCACATGCATTTCACGGGTCAACTGCTAGTAGAACTTTATAACCAAGAAAATTCCAATATTATTTATTAAAAAAAATATCATTACATTTCAAACCACATACAAGTTAACCAACACAAAATAAGTTGTATGACAACTTTGCCCTTAAAATAGACTGTTTGCAAAAGAAATATCTTTGATTGTCCTTATTTGGAACAAGATTTAAAATTCAGAGTCCAATATATTATAATTGAAAAGTCATGGATCAAATTAAGCCCCAAATTACAAGAACTGCTAGTATAATTCGCCTTATTAATTTTAGTAAATTATACTCACATCAAAAAATGAGATTTATGGTGAGCCTCACAAAATACCTTTCCGTTCAGATTATGGACGGGAGGGAAGCTTAATCCTTAGAAAGAATATATTTAATTCTTTTTTTGACATAATTATATTAATATTCTTTAAAATTTACATATTAGTTAGGTCGTTTTTTACCAATAACTTGTTAGTTATGTAAAGGGAAAAAAATGTTGTTATTTTTTGTTTCTACTAAAATTTATATTTGTCTTTATTTATTTTTCATTATCTACCCACCATCTATATTTTTCAATCACTTTAATATTATTAAAAAGAAATCAATATAATTATATTAGAAGTCTATGACTAACTATTTTTTCCTGTATTTCAAGGAGGTGGGTGTGATTTACCTTTTTTTTAGGGTTAATTACTTTTTTTAAGTCCTAAAATTTGACATTTGTGTCTGATAATACAGTGAGTCCTCGTGAATGGGTTGGACCGATCCAAGCTCCTTAAGCCCACTGGATAACCTGCAAACAAGTTCAATCGGGAGCAGGGGTAGTCCCGTGAACCCTCGGTGTGTGAATTAGAGAAGGTGATGGACAGAAAATGTAGAGAGAGAGAGAGATAGGAGATGAAAAACTTAACCTTCATCTTCTCTTCGAGCTTTGCTTATATCCTCTGGTAATCATTTCGCTGTCTTAGTCGTTCTGACCTTTTTGCCGAAAGCTTGCGTCGTGGTTCGCCCTGCTCAGGTGAGGGGCGCTGCTCCTACCGAGGGTGTTGTCGCAATAAATGCGGTGATGGGTTGCATTAATGGTGATGTCTTTGTGGCAATAACTTTGCAGATCTTTGTCTGGCCGATATGGCTCGCTCGCACCCGCCACGTGTCCAACATCATTGGCCTTTCTCGCTCGGATTGGCTTCCAAGCCGGTTTTACTAACCGGGTTGTGTAATGGGGTCTAAATGGTGGGCTTGGGTTTACTCATGGTGGGCCGTGGTCCTTGTGGGCCTATCCCTGTCAGTAGTCCCCCATTCCCGAGTGCAGCTTTAGTCCAACGAAGGGAATAATAATAGTGGGGATGAGTCCGACCTGTAGGAAGAGACCGACCGTGAGAGGCCGAGCGTGAGGGAGGTGGAGCAGGGTGAGGATGAGCGTGAGGGCGATCGAGCAGGTGGGGCCGACCGTGAGGGTAGCCGAGCGGGAGAGGGCGAGCTTGAGGGCGATTGGGCGGGAGAGGTCGACTGCAAAGGTGTCCGAGCGGATAAGGCCGACCGTGAGGGTAACCGAGCGGGAGGGGTCGGCCGCGAAGGTGGCCGAGTGGATGAGGCCGATCGTAATGGTGGCCGAGCGGATGAGGCCGACCGTAATGGTGGCCGAGCGGATGAGGCCGACCGTGATGGTGGCCGAGCGGATGAGGCCGACCGTAATGGTGGCCGAGCGGATGAGGCCGACCGTGATGGTGGCCGAGCGGGAGAGCACGGGGCTCGAGGGGCGGCGTGTCACGTGGCGATGTGAAGTGGAAAAGACAAGGTGAGGGCAGAAGTCAGTGCATCTGGACCATACACGTGGCAAAATGTCGGAGGAGGTGAAAGGTCAAGCGTTAGATTAGGAGTGAAACGTCAGGACATTATTATGGGCATTGATGATACAATTTTGGCGGATGATTTGAAAAGTTTTCAAACTGGCGAACATTAATTTGGATCCTTGGAATACGGGAAACCCGTGGGCTTTTGGTATCATACGATTCACCTACTTGTTTACAAAAACTCAAGATATTCGAAGTATCAATTCCTTCATTGCTCACGATACCCCATTAAAACACTTCTGCGATTTTCTGGAACCTGCCTCTGAAGCTATTCGCAAACACAGCTTAGCAATGGCGCAGGAAAGGACTGGGGATGTGAGGATGGATCCGCTGGGGGAGGACGATGCTGTGGAGTTGGCGCAGCAATATAGATCAGTGAGGGTGGAGGTGCCATCAGTCAGCCAGGTGGAATCAGATCACTGGCACTCGAGGGCTGACAGGTCCATTGTGACGGCGGCGGAGTTGGAGGCTATCCGCGAAAGGTACCAGATTCCGGCGGAGGTAGAGTTGGTGGTGCCAAAGTCAACAGAGCGGCCATCTGACGCCAGGCCAGGGGAGTTCTCCCTCTACGAGGAGGCGCTGAAGGGTGGGTTGCGATTGCCGCTGCCGCAGATCGTGGTAGATGTGCTTAATCGTTTGGACATGGCACCAGGCGGTGATGCCCAATTCGTGGAAGATTCTGGTGCAAGTTACCGCCAAAGGCAATGGAGGGAGGCCATGACAAGGATGAATTCTTTGTCGCTACAAAGCTTCAGGCAAGCAGGAGACTTGGGTAACCCTCTGCATCGTGGCGGGAAGGGCTTGGTGGCGGTTGCCAACCTCGATCAAAGGTTGGAGGCATAGGTGGTTCTTCGTGTCCAATATTTGGAGGTCATGCAAAACGTGGAAGGTACTGACCAAGTTTGTGGAGTCAAAGGGGGGTGCGGCGATGGAGGAGAGAGTAAGGAAGGTGAAGGAGTGGAGGGAGAGGGAAAAAGTTAGGTGGGACGATTTGGTTCACCATCTATTGTTTGAAGCGAGGTTGGGCCCACGACGGCCGGACCTCGACGGTCGGGGGAGACCTCGACCGAGCGGAGTTGGAGGCTAAGAGAAAGGCGCAGGAGGCGGAGGATCAGGCCATGCTACTGAGGGCTCAGAAGTTCACAGAGGCCCGAGCCGACCGACCTCCTCGGCCAGTGGTGAGGGAGAGGATTCGCCCTCGGCCAAAAGCGTTGGAGAGAAGGGGTTGAGGAGTCTGCTCACGATCGCTTCCAAAAGATCCTCTGAAGGAGAGGTCGTTGAAGGAGATGGAGGCACTGGGGTGGGGAAGAAGAAAAAAGAGGTTGAGGCGAGGAGGAGCCACTGTAAAAGAAGAAAGGAGGTAGGGGTGGAAGAGGCCAAGCCAAGCGAGGAGGGTGGGAGGTGGAGCAGACCCGAAGGGGTGGTCGCCTCACTGGGGAGAAGTCTCAGTGACAAAGGATACCCCGAATGGCGATAGCCAGTCCGACGGTGGACGTGGTAGAGAAGACCCCAGCAGAACAAGTAGAAGCTGGGTTGACTGGGGCTGACCCAAGTGTGAGGTTGGAGAAGACCTCAGTGGTGCCAACAAAAGTTAGGTTGGCTGGGGTTGAGCCAAGTGGGAGGGAGCAGACTCAAAAGGGCTCTGCGTCGCAGGAAAGGGGAGTTGGTCTGGGGGCCACGACTTACCATGCTCGTGGCAAGAGCCGGGAAACCGGAGGAGATGGAGGCCCAATGAGGTCAAGGCATCCGCCTAGTGAAGATGGTGGATGAAGTCGCTCATGTCGGCCTGTGGATTTAATGAGGCCGACCTGCTGAGGGGGTTATACTCCGCTCAAATGGAGGTGACCACCTTGGCGGGGGCTCTTCTAAGGAAAGCAGGGGCCGCCAAGTTAAAGGCTGAGGAGGCCAAGGCAGAGCTGGCTAAATTGACAAAGGAGAGTGCAGAGTGGAAAACTGCCCACGCCGAGCTGCAAACAGTCAAAGTGGATCTAGAGGACACACGCCGTCGGGTGGTGTCGCTGGAATTCCAGCTTTCTGGAGAGCAAAAGAAAGTGGAGGAGGCCCACAGAGCGTGCGCCATTGCCGTCGAGCGGCATGAGGAGGCCATGAGCGACAACGAAAAGCTTGTCAGGCAGAAGGATGATGCAGATGCGAAGGTTGAGGCTCTGCAAAAGGAGGTGGAGGATGAGCGCGCTAGGGCGCTGGAGCAGAGGGAGAGCCTGCTGAAACAGTTTGAAGCAGAGAGGGGAGAATTGGCTGCAGAGAGGGAGGTCTGGAGGAGGGAGCTGGAGGCTGAGAGAGCCAAAGCTGCAGCTGACAAGGAGGCCCTACAAAAGGAGCTGAACGAGGAGAAGGCGAAAGCGGCCTCAGAAAGGGCAGCCTACCCTGACCTTTGTGTTGCAGCTGTTACTCAATTCAAAGGGTCTCCTGAGTTTCAGATGGCGATTGATGCAGCGGTTGCTGCCAGCTTAGCTGGGGTGGGGTCTGGGGGTGCTGGGTCATCAGGGACAGATGCTGGGGTGAGGACAGAGTCTGAAATCATTAGCAGTTTCCAGCAATCTGACTACTACAAGCACGAAATGGCTGAGTACTGGGACAGTGGTTGGAAGATGTTCAAGCGCAAGGCGGAGGAGCTGTTTCCAGACTTAGACCTGAGTAGTGTGGTGATTGGAGAAGATGACGTAGCCCAGACCCCACTGGACGAGGGGGTTGAAGAAGCTGACCTCATTTCAAGCGAGGAGGAGGAGTGATCTGCATGATCAGTAGACTTAGGAGTCCTTGTTTCCTCCTTGTATACATCTTTTTTGTTTCGTTTTGTTTTTGAAGTATTGTAATAAATGGATGTACACATGTTTTTTGAATGAATAAAATGGTTCTAGTTGATGATTCCAGTATATTTCCTCTGATCTTGGTTTATTTTTCTTGTGATTATTTTGTGTACTGATGTGTTCAGCGAATGCTTGCATCTTAAAAACATGACTTAGTATCAAATTACTTTAAAAAGGTGGACTGGAATGTGAAGTTGAAGATGTAATTTGCAAATGAAATATGGGCAAACTTCTTTAAAATATTGACTAAGTGTCAAATTACCTTGAAAAGGTAGGCTGAAATGTAATGTTGAACATATGATTTGCAAATGGAATTTGGGAAAACATCTTTAAAATATGACTAAGTGTCAAAGTATGTTGAAATTGTGGTTGAGCGTCAGACCATGACTGAGTGTTTTGTTTTATGAGCCTTCATTCATAGGTCCGAGGCGTGAAAATGCTCAGTTTGGCCGAGGCTTTGAAAGCGCCGTCCGGGTTCTGACCGAGGTCGTCGATGGTGCCTGTGTCCGACCGAGGCTTTGAGTGCTCACCGCCGAGGCTTTGAAGGTGCTCAGTCCGGCCGAGGCTTTGAGTGCTCAGTCTGGCCGAGGCTTTTGAAGGTGCTCAGTCTGGCTGAGGCTTTGAGTGCCTTGGCCCGCCGAGGCTTTTGAAGGTGCTCAGTCTGGCCGAGGCTTTGAGTGCCGGTCTGGCCGAGGCTTTTGAAGGTGCTCTGTGTCCGGCCGAGGCTTTGAGTGCTCTGGCCCGCCGAGGCTTTGAAGGTGCTCAGTCTGGCCGAGGCTTTGAGTGCTCGGCCCGCCGAGGCTTTTGAAGGTGCTCAGTCCGCTAAGGCTTTGAGTGCTCGGTCCGGCCGAGGCTTTGAAGGTGCTCAGTCTGGCCGAGGCTTTGAAGGTGCTCAGTCTGGCCGAGGCTTTGAGTGCTGGCCCGCCGAGGCTTTTGAAGGTGCTCAGTCTAGTGAAGCTTTGAGTGCTCGGTCCGCCGAGGCTTTGAAGGTGCTCAGTGTCCGGCCGAGGCTTTGAGTGCTCTGGGCCGAGGCTTTGAAGGTGCCTGTGTCCGGCTGAGGCTTTGAGTGTTCGGTCTGGCCGAGGCTTTTGAAGGTGCTCAGGTCTGGCTGAGGCTTTGAGTGCTGCAGATAGAGGTTTCATGGAAGCTACATTCAGACAGTTGAATTATAGAAAGTGGGAACTCCAGTCGATATTTGTATTATGTGCTGAAAAAGGGAAATACAATAATTTTGACAATACAAAAGTAAGGACTCATTGGTAGTAACGCTTCAGATGTTCAGCATTCCAGGGATGGGAAGGTCTCGGCCATCCACGTCTTGAAGTCTGAAGTGCTAAGGCCGTGGTCGGCCTTCACCACGAGGGCCCCTCCCATTTGGCCGCCAATTTGCCCTCGGTGATTCTTTGTGCCAAGAGTTGCTTCTCTCAAGACAAGGTCGCCAATGGAGAACTCCCGCGGTCGGACTCTGCGGTTGTAGTGTGCTCTCATTTTCATTGCACGAGGCCAACTGACAACAGCTAGCCTCTCCGAAGCTCCTCAATGAGATCCAGTGTCCGCCGACGGAGTTCTTCGGTTGAGGCGAGATCTGGATGTAGGACTGGGGTGGGCGGACCGACTTCTACAGAATGACATTTCACCAGTATGTTAGGCGAAAAGGGTTTCTGTAGAGAGTCCGGCAAAGGGTTCGGTAGGCCCAGAGTACATGTGGCAGTTCCTCAGCCCAGAGGCCTTTAGCAGCTTCGAGCTTAGTTTTGATGATCTTTAGGAGAGAGCGGTTGGTGACCTCAACTTGGCCATTTGCTTGGGGGTGACCGGGGGAAGAGAAGCATGGTTGAATGTGGAGATCTGCACAAAATTTCCGGTACCTAGCATTGTCGAACTGTTTGCCGTTGTCGGAGACGATGGCCTGAGGGATGCCAAATCTGCAGACAATCGATTGCCAGATAAACTTGGTGGTGTTTCGTTCAGTGATTGTGGCGAGAGGTTCTGCCTTGACCCACTTGGTGAAGTAATCAATGGCAACAATTGCGAACTTGGTCTGGCCTCGGCCAGTGGGAAGTGGGCCAACCAGGTCGATACCCCATTTGGCGAACGGGTAAGGGCTGCAGAGGGAGATCAGCTCGGTGGGAGGAGCATGGGGGATGTTGGCGAAGCGCTGACACTTGTCGCATTTCAGCACGAAATCAGAGGCATCTTTGTTGAGGGTCGGCCGTATAGCTCAGACGAGTACTTTGTGTGCGAGAGATCTGCCACCTAAATGATTGCCACATATTCCTTCGTGGATCTCTTGCATTACATAGGTTGCTTGGGCGGGGCTGAGACATCGCAGGTACGGCCGTGAGAAGCCGCGCTTGTAAAGGACGCCGTCGACCAGAATGTAGTTAGCTGACCGAGCTCTGACCTTGGCAGCCTGCTGTTGGTCGTCTGGGAGTTCCCCCGTGGTCAAGAAGAGGAAGATGTCAGATGCCCAAGGGATGGGTTCCGTCTGAAGGAATTGCACTTCTGCGTCGGGTGAGATGGCTGGCTGAGTCAGGTATTCGAGGCGGACTCCATGGCTGAGGTCGGATTGGTCGGCGGTGGCAAGCTGAGCCATCTCATCCGCTTTGGAGTTTTCCGTCCTATGTATTTGTTTGATCTGGAAGGTGTTGAAGAGACGAACGAGGTGAGAGCCATGTCTCTCAGAACTCCGCATTGTGGTGTCCTTGGCATCGAATTCACCCGTGATCCGCCGACGATAAGTTGGGAGTCATCGAACACGTGGATGTGGCTAACACCAATGTCTTTGGCTAGACGAAGTCCCGCTATCAATGCCAGATTCGCCTCATTGTTGCCGCCGCAAACGAGAGCGGAGGGCACATTTGAAATAACCCCTCGGGGATGTGAGGATGAGGCCACCCCACTTCCTCCCGCGAGACGAACCGTCGACATTGAGTGTCCAACAATGAGGATCTTCCGCTCGATGGAGTTGGTGTGGGTGGAGGGTAGTGGTTGGGATTGGTAAATTCCAAGATGAAGTGCTATGGCTCGCCTTGATTCTTGTCCGGGCGATAAGAGATGTCGAATCGCTTAGTTCTATTGACCATCGTGATTAGTCTTCCCGAGCTCTGCCGCTGTGATGACCTTCTTCGTTGGTCGGTGAGAACCACTATTGAATAAGCTTGGAAGTAGGTAGTCGTTCGGAGGCAGTGACCAAGGCCGTGGATAGCTTTTCTAATAGGGGTAGTTCTGCCCGCTCCCGAGAGCAGGCCGATGTAGTAGACCGCCGTTGATCGAGCCGCCTCTCGATGAGGCCAGACCGATTGCAGTGCTTGATACTGCTAGGTAGAGGAAGAGGGGCTCGCCGGTGATTGCCTGTGAGAGAAGGGGAGGGTTGGCCATGCACTGTTTCAACTGTTGAAAGGCCTCTTCTGATTCAGTTGTCCATTCAAAAGTCTGCCGCAGGACTTTGAAGAATGGTAGGCATTTATCCGTTGCACGGGAGATGAAACGGTTAAGGGCTGCCACTCTGCCGGTGAGCCTTTGGACCTCCTTAACGGTCTTGGGTGACTGCATCTCAATCAGGGCCTTGATCTTCTCAGGGTTGGCCTCGATGCCGCGCTGACTGACCATGAAACCCAGGAACTTGCCAGATCCCACTCCAAAGGCACACTTCTCCGGGTTGAGCTTCATCTGATATTTGCGGAGTGTGGCAAAAGTCTCTCGCAGGTCGGTGAGGTGGTCGGCGGAGAGTTTGCTTTTAATCAACATGTCATCCACATACACTTCCATGTTCCGTCCGATCTGATGGTGGAAGACTGTGTTGACCAGACGTTGGTAGGTGGCCCCAGCATTCTTTAGTCCGAACGGCATGACACGGTAATGGTAAGTGCCCCGATCGGTGATGAAAGACGTGTGTTCCTGGTCGGATGAGTGCATCACGATCTGGTTGTACCCTGAGAAAGCGTCCATGAAGCTGAGCATTTGATGACCGGCCGTGGCGTCGACCAGTAGATCAATGCGGGGGAGAGGGTAGCTATCTTTGGGACAAGCTCGGTTCAAGTCGGAGTAGTCGACGCAGAGACGCCACTTGCCATTGGTTTTATGACCAGACCACGTTGGATGTACCACTTGGGATAATCCACATTTCGGATAAACTGGGCCTCGAGAAGTTTGTCGACCTCTGCAGCTATGAGATTGTTGCGCTCTGGATGGAAAATACGCTGCTTCTGTCGGTAAGGTCGGAAATGAGGCTCGATACTGAGGCGGTGGGTGATGAAAGAGGGGTCGATGCCTGGCATGTCTGCATGAGTCCAAGCGAAGACGTCTCTGTGTTCGGTCAGGAGAGCGGTGAGGTCGGCCTTGGCTTGGGAAGGCAATTGGCTGCCAATTTTAGCAGTTTTGAGTGGGTTGGTGGGATCGATGTTAACTTCGACGAGTTCCTCCACAGGTTCGCCTCTTATCAGTTCGTCCTCATCTCGGACGTCAAGTCCTTCTATGATCATTGCCTCCTTTAGTTTGACCTCTTTGAGTGAGGCCACATAACATTCTCTGGCGACGGTTTGTTCTCCTCTCACCGTTCCGACCCCAAAATCAGTAGGGAACTTGAGGGCAAGGTGGTAGGTAGATGTGATGGCTTGGAAGGCATTGAGGGCGGTGCGGCCGAGGATGATGTTGTAAGCTGAGGGGCAGTCGACAACAAGGAAAGTAAGCAACTTCCTGGTCCGCGGGTACTTCCAATGGTGATGGGGAGATCAATGGAGCCGATCGAGGTCACCGGTCCACCCAGAAACCAACCAGAGGAGTTTGGAGTGGGGATGCTTTCTTCCCGATCTTCACCGGCGAAACAGTTAAGGAAAAAGATGTCCGACCAGCTGCCATTGTCAATGAGGACTCGTCGGAGTTTATAATTGGAGAGGACAGTGGAGATGACAAGGGGATCAGCATGAGGATAACGGATGCGTCCGCAAGTGAAGGTAATGGGCTCGCCAACGCTTGTTGCTTGGGGGGTCGGTCGACCGTGGCGTCTGGCTTGTCCGAGCCCTGTCGTATCTTTCTAAGCTCTGCCCTCTGAGCTGAGCGTGATGGTCCACCACAAGCAAGACCACCTAAAATAACTCTGATTTCACCAACTGGCGGAGGCGGATTACCTTGAGGCCGAGGTTGTTGGTGGGGTCGGTCACGCCCCTGGTCTGGTTGAGCTGGTCGCCGAGGAGGGGTATGTCTATGATTGTCTCTGTGGGGCTCGGTCCTTTGTCTCTGCTGAGGGCGGGTATCTGTGAATCGGCTCAAGCGCCCCTGGCGAATGAGGGTCTCTACCTGATCTTTGAGGCTGATGCAGTCGTCGGTGTTATGGCCATGATCCTGGTGGAAGCGGCAATATTTGGACTGGTCTTTGCGGTTGGAAGGGTTCCGTGGAGGAAGAGGCCACTTGAGGGGGTAGTCCCGTTGGATTTGGTTAAGAACTTGTTCCATGGGTGTATTGAGAGGGGTATATTGCTCCGGAACCGAGTCCGGTTGGGGCCACCGTCGGCACGAGGGGTCGGTCAAGATAGCGGATGTTTGATTATGAGACCGGTGTTCTTTGGGTTCTTGGTCTTTTCTTTTTTCTCTGGGGGTCAGATACTTAGTTGTGGAGTCCTGCCGAGCGGCTAGAGAGTCCTCGGCGTTCATATACTTCTGGGCTTTGGAGAGCAAGGCTGCCATGGATGTCGGGGGGTTCTTGGAGAGAGAGAAGAAGAAATCGGATGACCGCAGACCAGCCATGAAGGCTGTGAGGATGACCTTATCGTCATTTTCAGCAACTTGTAAGGCTTCGGTGTTGAAGCGAGTGACAAAGTGCGTAGTGACTCCCCTCGGTCCCGACGGATGTTGAGGAGTTGAATCACGGACGCCGCCGGCGTTGGGCTCCGATGAAGTGGCTCAGAAAGAGTCACCGAGGTGTTGGAATGTAGAGACCGAATCTGGCAAGAACTAGTTGAACCATAGCCGAGCCGACCCTTTAGGGTCACGGGAAGGCTCGCACATGATTTCGTCGGGGAAAGCATGGAGGATCATGAGTGTACGGTAAGTTTCCAGGTGGTCGACGGGGTCGGTTGTTCCCACACAGGGGTCGATGGTGGGCATTTTGAACTTGGGGGGTAGGGGCTTGTCTCGGATGGAGGCGACAAGCGGGAGTTTGTCAGTAGAGGGCTTATGTTGGATGTTCTGCATGACCCCTTGGAGTTGGAGTTTCATGGCTCGAAGTTCAGCGTCCCAAAGGGGAATGTTGTCACCACCAGAGGGAGATAAATGTTGGACGCTGCTAGCCTCTCCCTCGGGAGCTGGAGCTATGACTGACGGACGCGGGGGTGGAGGAGGAGGATGTATATGTGGGTGAGGGGGTTGCAAGCCCCCCGAGTTGGGAGGATTGGGTGGTGGGACAGTATGGCCTGGGACTTGTTCTGGATGGGATGGAATATCTGGAGGTGGTGGAGGAATAGGGAGGTTCCGTTGGAGTAGAGCGTTGATTAAGGCCTGGTTTTGTTCGGCCATACGGTTGATGCTGTTGGTGAGCTCGATGAAGTACTGTGGCGGGTTGTTTGGATTGGGAGGGTCGGTCTGGTGATCGGCAGCATTGTGGTGGGAAGCCATGGATCTGGTCGTTACCATGCACGTGACGGATGAGGTGGAAAAGGTTGCTGGAAAAGGGTCTCCGGCGGCAATGAACACAACTGGCGCACGGATAAAACCACGTTCCCACAGACGGCGCCAACTGATAATACAGTGAGTCCTCGTGAATGGGTTGGACCGATCCAAGCTCCTTAAGCCCACTGGATAACCTGCAAACAAGTTCAATCGGGGAACGGGGTAGTCCCCCGGCGAACCCTCCGGTGTGTGAATTAGAGAAGGTGATGGACAGAAAATGTAGAGAGAGAGAGAGAGATAGGAGATGAAAAACTGAACCTTCTTCTTGTCTTCGAGCTTTGCTTATATCCTTTGGTAATCATTTCATTGCCTTAGTCGTTTCGACCTTTTTGGAAAAGCTACCGTGGTTCGCCTCTGCTCAGGTGAGGGAGGCGTCGTTCCTACCGAGGGTGTTGTCGCAATAAATGCGGTGATGGGTTGCATTAATGGTGATGTGCTGTGGCAATAACTTTGCAGATCTTTGTCTGCTGATATGGCCTGTTCTGCACCCGCCACGTGTCCGAACATCATTGGCCTTTCCTGCTCAGTTGGCTTCCAGCTGTACCGGGTTTTACTAACCGGGTTGTGTAATGGGGTCTAAATGGTGGGCTTGGGTTTACTCATGGTGGGCCGTGGTCCTTGTGGGCCTATCCTTGTCAGTGTCAACTTAGTAATGTGCAGAATTATATTTCTGTTTGATCCCTCAACCTTACTTTTTGATGCTAAAGTCAGTACTAAATGTAAAAATTAAATTAAAAAATGGCAATTTTAGATTTCAAAGTGTGTGATCTATCATTTGGATCCCTAATATTTAAACATTGTTTTTTTATATTGATAATTAAATTGACACAATATTTAAACATTAAAAATTAAAATGACATGGATTGAAAAACTAGAAGTATAGTTCTTTTATTAAGGGCATTACAATACAAATAAAAAAATTAGATCCAATTTTTAAATCCAATGATATGTTAATCAATTAAGCTATTTAGAATAACACTCTCGCTCATATCCTCTCTAATCATTAATAAATCATGTCACTTATATATTATTGGATTTAGAAAATAGGGTTAAAAAATGAGTTTAGAAAGTGGATTTGTATATCATTTTTCTTCTTTTAATCGAATTTTGACATTTACTCTTGACTTTAAGTGTATCTACATTATAAGACCAAATCGTAACACTTTTTATATATTGAAAATTAAATTGACCCAATTTAAATATTGAAAATCAAAATGATACAATTGCAAGTTAGAAAAATAAAAAGTTAATTAATTATCTTTTTGTTAGTAAAATGATTCACAAACACACTGCCTATAAAATATATATAAATTTAAAATGATATACATTTTGTCAGGTTTGATTTTTAAAATTTATTTTATGAAGAAAAAAATTAAAAATTAAAAATTAGTTTGACAAAAATAAATGTCATATTTTTATTTAAAAATTCAAAAATTATTTTTACCGCTAAAAGATAAAATCATATGAAAATTATAAGCGTTTGTTTTTATTTTTATCAAACTAATTTTTAGTTTTTTTGAAGGAAAAAAAAAAGGATGATAACAATGAAATTTGTTTCATTATACATTTATAGTTTGTTGATCTCTCGTTAGTTCAATCCTTTTTTTCCTTTTTTTTAATTTTTAATTTTTAATTTTTATTTTTTGAATAGAAGAAAACAAAGACGAAACACAACCAAACAAAATAAAATGAACTGCTTTGTTTGTTGCTATAGGACTCCAAGAAAAGTTCAAATGCACAGCTAGCTGTTTGATATAAAAAAAAATGATAGCACCACAGTCCCATGGAGGTTCGGTTTCAGATACACTTAGATGAATAACAGACTTGTTATCTCCTTCAATTTTCCACCTCCGAAAGGTTGCAAACTAGAGCTAATTGAAAAGCTAACCAACAAGCGAAGGCCTTACCTCGGAGAGAAGAAGAACACACAATCTTTTTTACCAAACCATCCAATGGCCTCCCTTTCGAATCGTGAAGAATTACTGCAATTGAAGCAAGACTAGAGCCCTTTTGAATAGCCACATCACAATTTATCTTAAACTTTTGAGGTCGCCATTTATCTTCCCTTTGATGGTTACATTTTGAGCTGTGACATTGACTTGCCCCATTCGAGTTGGCACTCAAATCGAATTTCTTTTTAGCCATTCCTGCTTGATACAACGTCGAGATTGGATTAACTGGTTTCTGAGAGAAAACAAACTCATTGTGTTCTTTCCAAACAAACCAACCAATCCGGGCAATTAAGCTGAAAAACAAATTGCACTCCTTGTTTTCATTGAAATATTCCATCATCTCACAAGATCACTTCAAAATTGACTAAGTCTTTGACATAGAAACTCGATAACCAAACTCATTCCCAAACCACACCGCTCGAACCCAGTCACACTTAAATAACAGATGCTCTACAGATTCTACTTTCTTGTGACAAATAAGGCAAAGACCTGACATAGGGTATTTTCATTTGAGCAGATTTTCCTTTATAGCCAGCACATTCTTACACACTCTCCACTAGAAATGATGGATTTTTGGAGGGACATTTAAGGACCAAATGAATTTCCATAAATTCTTAGGAAGCTGAAAGATGAAGATGGTCTCTAAGCTAACTTTCTTTACATGATAACCCGACTTCACTGAATAAGGGCCCTTAGACTCAAACTACCAAACCAAAGAATCCTCATTGTCCTCTTCTGAAATTGGTAATAGTACGAATAGCTTCGGCTTCCTTCACTGAAACTATGCTGTTAAGGGACTCAACCTTCCAACTCTTGTGTACCAGATCAATCACATCCACTACTATGTTTACCCCATAATTAATTGGTTTTGGAGAAAAGAGTTTAAACCCAGGAATAGATGGAATCCACTTGTCGTCCCAAAACAAAATTGAGGCCGCATGCATTGTTGACTTGCCATTTGACTCCTTGTAACAAAATACTCCTTCCATGAATAATACTAGACCACGCCAAGGAAGCTCGCCTTCCTCTAGAAGCATTAACAAAATCCGAATAGAGAAAATAGATGTCTTTCAACATCCTAGCACAATATGACTTAGGAAACTTCATCAACCTCCATCCTTGGCAAGGTAGAAGGGCCAAATTAAACGCATTAAAATCTCTAAATCCCAAGCCTTCATGGAATTTGGATAAAGGCAATGCCCCCAACTCACCCAATGAATTCCTTTCCCTTTCGAGTCTCCTTCCTACTAAAATTTACTAATAATGAATTTAGTTTATTGCAAAATTTCTTGGGGAAAGCAAAACTGTCATGATTCAAATCCGCCCCTATGGGCTTAACGTCATAACTAGCCAGTATTCCATGATTACCGAATGCCTGTTTAATAATAATGACAATATTACAATATAAAGGGGCTGGCAGAAGTCATTCAACAATAATATACATCGTCCAATGAGTTGTGAGGACTTGTATGGAAATAAACTTTTATGCACATAGCCATATTCATAACCACCTATACCCTAAATACAAATACAAGACAAAACACAATGTAGGGAATTAAATCCCATTATCGAAAACATTTAACAAAACCCAATAAACATTTTTATCTCATAAACATAAACATAATGTCAAAAGGGTGAATTTGAATCACCTAATAAGCCCTGACATGTAATGGTTTGGAATCTCGCAGTGAGGCACAATAGTTAGCTTGACAAAAACAAGTTTCGGGTCGACGCCGCTAACTCTAGTCCGATGCTTGATCACCTACATATACATAATAAACAGTGAGCTAGAGCCTGTAGACGCACCCAAACGTCCCTGGAGGGAATCCCGTTTTGTTCATTGGGCTTACTACAGTTCGGACTCAATGTCACGGTCTTGTATCTAATCTCGCAGAGTGCAATGCAAGACCGATAAATCATCAAAGAGTCCAAATCCGGTAAATCGTTTTTGAAAACAGATTTTTTTGAAAAAAGTGCCAAACATGGACTGCTTTGCCAGATACAGAGTCGCCACCTAAATATTTATTTTGGGAGAATTTAGGAAACCCTGACTCGTGCCTAAGGCCACGTATCCGTCATCACCAAAGTTGCCTCGGCTCGGGAACTTGAGTACGATTAGGGAAGGTCATTTCGTGAGCACCCCCGCTCGCCCAATCAAAGATCGGCCTCTACTAACTATGATATCGAGTTTTGAAAACATTATGTGCTCTTATCTCGGTTATTAGCCTAGAATTACTATGTGATGCGCGCAGCATACAAGTATAGACTGGATCGTCTGAGTTGGAACAAAACATTTCATATTTGTTTATTTGAAAGATGGTTTGATAGTGCTACTCACAAATAGGCTAAGACGTGGATTTGCCACCCTCAGGTGGGCTTAAGAAAACATGATGATTTGCCACTCTCAAGTGGGCTTAAAACGTGCAATCAATGCATTGTTCCAATTCAGATAATCCAACCTCCACCCACAGGCATTCAGGTAGTTATATCACATAAGCACATAACCACATGGTAAGCATGCTATCATGGCAATCACTCATACGCATGCAAGGATGCTAAAGCATAAACACTCACAGTGTACTCCAAGCTAAAACAAGAAACTAGTTAGTAATCATGCATGATCCTAGTTCATGTTAGCAATGGCTAATGCAACGCATGCAAAATGCAACTAAGATAGGCTCGGCTACCCTAAGAATGACATGTGAAATGCGACAACTCAATACATGTATTCAAGTTGAAATTGAAATACTATGCAATTAGTATGATGCGCCGAGCCCGGTGCGTGCAAGACAGATGAATGGATGCAAACATGCAAGCATAAGTATGCTAATCGAAACATGCCTTAAACTAACTATCATAAGCTAGTAAATAAAAGGGAGAAAGACGTGAGGTTGAAAGATATACATCGCACACACACACACTTATTACAACATTGCCCTCCTCGGAGGGTCCGAATAAATAATACAGACCGAATAAATAATCAAATACTCTAGCCAATTAAATATTACAAAACCCTAAATTAATTAACAAACTAGTTACAAAGGGAGGCCGCTGCAGCCCCGCCTCGGAATGCTTGGATGATGTATGCTCGATTCGCCTCGCTCGGAAACCCGTTGCCATGCCACATGCTGTCTCTATTTGCACTATTCTGCACCTCTGAGAACTGTGAAAATCCTTGAGATGCCTCTGAATTACTTCCTGAGCATTGTGGGATGTCACCGGCCAAAAGATAGGACCACCGGCCATTAGGAAGTGGTCACCGACCAAAAGTGGGGCCATCGGCTGGGCTTTGGTAGCCGGCCGGCACTGAAGAGGGCTGACCGGCCATCTGTTCCTGCAGAACTCTGTTTTTGCTATAGCAGAGGACAGACAGTGCATGACAAGGAATTTACAAGACAATGTATGCACGACCACCCTCCTTATCATGCTATGAACTCAAGGGGGTTTGGTTCTCGACCCTCAGGCCACCAATCACGCATTTCAATACATGATGGCCAAAGGTGCCAAGTGTGCAATTTGATATCAAATGAAATACACAAAAACACATAAGGGCCCCAACCTCTATCATGATTGATTCAAGAGGCAAGGGATGCGCACACAATGCTATACAACCTAAGCATGCAAGCAAACTAATGCAACATGAGCATGCAAGCAACAATGCTATACAAGGCAACTAGTATATAACAATATGCAAAAACAAGCATGCAAGATGGATGAACATGCAACAACATGTCAATAGGCTAACATTTAATAACATACAAAGGCAAGTATACTTAGACCAATGTAATACATGCATGATGAACTTAACAAAGCAACACAAGCATGCAATAGGCAATAGGCAATAGGCATACAACCTAAACATGTGAACATGTATAGCATGCAACAACATGTAAAATGAAACAAGCATGCAACAACATGGTGAGATAGACTTACACTAACGTGGGTAGCTCTCAAGTATGCCAAAATCAGTGGCCAATATGATGAAAGTGAGACAACCGAAATACATGCAAACATGCACGAATGCAAAAGATCGATCCTAAGGCACAACATGCAACTCTAACAAAGCATGACAAAGGATGAAATATGGCATAGAATGGCATATGATCTAGCTCTGAAATGGCATAAAAGATGGTCTCGAAACATGCAAACACCTCACACAATGCATGCTAGACCTCAAAACTCAAAGCTAGGCATGGATATTGTACTACAAGCATGCAAGACAAGCATCATTCGACCATGAGACCCAAAAACAGAGCTAAGACAGTCCAAAACATGCATAAAATCAGTTTAAGGCATGGCCAAAAAGTGCTAGAATCAAGGGCCAACATAGCATGCAATGTAAGCTAATAAAGGAGATTTACACTACAAGTATGTGAGGCAATCAAGAGGTCACCAAACCAGCAAAAGTCAGAAGTATGCCATGCCAAATAATGCCCCCAAAACTCATGGAAACATGGTCAATGCATGCAAGAATGATATGTTCCTTTGAAAGACCAAAAGGAGGGTTGTTCTATATATGCATAATGGACATCCAAAAAGACAAAAACATCTTTGGACAGAGGTTATGAAGGCCCTAAAATTCACTAAAAGGGGCCTGAAATGAGGCTAGGAAGCATGTAAGTAAAGGCTCCTTTGAAAGGCCATGAAGAGGGTTACTCTACACATGCAAGATGGACATCCAAAATGGCAAAAAGGGGTCTGGACAGAGCCTATGTAGGTCTTAAAACTCACCAAAAATGGCCTGAAACATGCTCAAGAAGTATGAAAATACAGGCTCCTTTGTAAAGCCAACAATGCTAGTAAACAAGACAAGGGGTGAGAGGGTCACCCCTCTCTGATTTTGAGGCTCAAAACAGCATGCTAGCCACTGAAAATCCACTGGATTTCAGTGGCTAAAAGGCCAAACAAAGCACAATACAAAGGCCTTAATGCATGGCTCAAAACAAGATGAAAACAAGCATGCAAGAGGGTAGATGACCCCCAACAGGTGCAAAAAGCACAAGTCCTTGGTCCAGCCAAGTACAAAACAGTCAAGTTGAGAGATCCTAAGGCAAAGCGCGCAACCGAGACCTCTGGGAACTCAAAACGAAGACAAACATGGATGATCATCGAGTGTTCAAACGATGACGTCCAAGTCTTAAGGACGGTCAAAAATGGGGTGTCTATAGTTGCCCCTCTTTGACAGAACTCGAAAGTCATAAAAATGGCGGGAATGAATGTCAAAGCCCAGAGACGACCCATTTATGACAAGGCCGAAGACTTAGACAAAGCATACACGCTACAGATAAAGATATGCGCCCGAATGCAAGGGCAAGATGCAAGACAATGCACAAAGCCGAGCATAACTTATGATCACACAAAGAAAGCTGTCACGAAGCATAACATGCAACAATTTTAAGCAAGCATACACAAATCTAACTACAGTACATGCAGAAAGGGTGTAAAAGAATTACTGTAATTCTCACTACGAATACACAAAACGAATGTGTGATAGATATACAAAGTGAGCATGTGCGGTAGATACACAAAGCGGACGTAGTGTGATGGATACACAAAAAGGTTAACACAAAGTGTGATAGATGCACTAAGTGAACAAGGTACGATAGATACACAAGGTGAGTGTAGTGTGATAGTACACAAGGCGTGAACAGAGTATGATGGATATACTAAAGGTGAACACAAATTCTGATAGATGCACTAAGTGAACAGAGTATGATAGATACACTAAAGGTGAACACAAAGTATGATAGATGCACTAAGTGAACATGTGTGATGGATACACAAAAGGTGAACACAAAGTGTGATAGATGCACTAAGTGAACAGAGTATGATAGATACACTAAAGGTGAACACAAAGTGTGATAGATGCACTGAGTGAACAAGTGTGATGGATACACTAAAGGTGAACACAAAGTGTGATAGATGCACTGAGTGAACAGGTGTGATGGATACACAAAAGGTGAACACAAAGTCTGATAGATGCACTGAGTGAACAAGTGTAATGGATACACTAAAGGTGAACACAAAGTGTGATAGATGCACTGAGTGAACAGGTGTGATGGATACACAAAAGGTGAACACAAAGTGTGATAGATGCACTAAGTGAACAGGTGTGATGGATACACAAAAGGTGAACACAAAGTATGATAGATGCACTAAGTGAACATAGTGTGACTGATACACTAAAAGCGAACACAAAGTGTGATAGTTGCACTAAGTGAACATGTGTGATGGATACACAAAAGATAATGAAGTGTGATGGATACACTAAAGTAAATGAAGTGAATATGTGCATGATAGATACACAAAATGAGGATGTATGTGATAGATACAAAACATGAGAATGTGTGTGATAGATACAGAAAATGAAAGAAGTGTGATTGATACACTAAATAAATGAAGTGTGATTGATACACTAAGCGAATGAAGTGTGATTGATACACTAAATAAATGATCTCAAACGGAACTTCTTTGAATGAACCGTACATACAATATCGTACATGAATGAGAAAGAAACTTGATAGGTACAATGCAATACAATGCATGATGCAATAAACAAGCATAGCGGCGTTTTAGAAAGCACCTTATGGGGTGAGTGGCGATGAACCGCTCTACTCTGACGGGGATCTCCCCTCGTGCTCTTCGAACACTTACCTTCAACTGACAGTACAAAGGCTCTGAAATACTGACAAGAGTTCTTCGCGTAGAACACTTTGGATGCTGCCTTTTCTTTCTGATCATATTCACAACTTTCCCTATTCTCCACCGGGGTGACAGACTAGGTTGGTTCAGTATCTAGAATTGAGGTGCATACATGTTATCTCAACCTATGGGGCTTCCACATAGATTTGAAGCCGAGGACACGTCTCTGGGTATTTAAACCAAACTTTAGTCTCGGAAATCCCGAACCTTTGCGTTCTAGGCAACAGCCATTCGAACTCTAGTTTCCACCATCGCAGTTGGTCTCCTAGGAACTCATTGCAAACACAGCCAAGATGCCTCTGGCAGGGAATGGTACTTAGGGAGAGCACTTTTGATCGCCATTTTGGCTTGAAGCAGACTTGATCTTGAGCTTGAAGTAGAGGCACACTCATACTTCGGAGCATTGGCAAGACTCAAGAGGTACACATTTTAATGCAATCTCGAAACTTATCGAAGTTGAAACAAACTCGATGTCCGACATTTTCCTTTCTTTTTGCTTTTGCGTCTGGAACCTATATAGCTTCAGATAGGTCCTGGTTTATCGTTCAGATAACTGGGTTGAACCCCGCAGCTTTTACGAAAGAACGAATCTTGTTTTGCACGAGATGTGAGAAGCGAAATTCAAGACTTTGAGCGCAAAACGATTTTTATTTTTGAAATTGAGAGATGAGTTCTTGACCGGGGTATTGAGCCTACGACTAAACACAGCGCACTACGACTCAACAACGGAAAACAAAAGGTAAACAACCTAAACACATTGAGTAACACTCAAAACGACTCAAAACAAGAATATAGATAAAACAAAAAGACACGACACTCAGACGTGCACAGGGAGCCTGTTTCTTTGGGTATTCTTTCCCACCATTTCTCATTTGTGATTCCCTCAGACTCTGTTTTTCTAAAAAGCCCTTTTCTCACTTTTCTTTCAGCGCACATCTCTCTATTCTTCAATCTCTCATTTTTTATCCTTTCCCTGGGTGGTTGATAGATAAACAAGAAGTTACGGGCTCTTGTCCCTAGCATTCTGCTAGATTCTCTTTCTTCTGCTCACAACAGTGAACTTTCCCCACAGAGGGGTTGTGATGCGGCTGGATATGCAGCAGATCTGAAATTGACATTGGTTGACGATGCTTTACTGGGAGTTTGGACGTGATTAGATCATTCCAGTTCGTGCTTCGCACTTAGCTTGATACCTCACTGCTTGGAGGATTAGAGAGCTTTCAGCTATTTGTTGTTAGCTTCAGTTGTGCCCTTTCTGGCGAATACGATACCCTTTCCGACAAGTAGAGTGCCCTTTCCGGCAAGTAGAGTGCCCTTTCCGGCAAGTGCATTGACAATGAGGAAATGACAGGAAGCCTGACTCAATTGTGCCCCTAGTTCATCAATTTGACCATTTTTTGCTTTGGCTTTCTAAAACAATTTTGATCAATATGAGAGTTAGATTAACATGCTTGTTTGATTTTCTGATTTAAAATCATGCAAGTTAGGTTATAAGCATTGAAAATTTTCCTTTTTTGGGTCCAAGAAAAGGTCTAATTTTGGAAAAATGGAATAATTTTCGAGAAAATTAGTCAACCTCAGTAAAAATTCTCAAAAACTGTTTTGGCAAACAGCCACTGCTCAACGAGCACAGAACTTACTCTTGAGATGCACAACCTTAGATCCATAACAATGGAAAATTGCCTCTTGTTGAAATGGCACTGCACGGCAACGAAAAGTTCCCCCTTGTTTGAATAACACCGCAGTACACTGTATGGCAACGGAAAGTTGCCCCTTGTCTGAATGGCATCACGACGCATTGTAGCCAGTCCTCAGAGTGATGAACACAACCAAATTCTCGGATACAGAGAAGGCAAAGATGATCAAAACTATTACATGGACATAATCGATTTGGAAGTGTTTGTGGCTGGACTTCAAGATGAAGTTGCCTACGTATCCCAAACATGGAAATCAAGCCTTACGTAGTTCAGGGTGAAGGTACACTTGGGTATTAACCTCTCCTTTTGCGCTCTAACTTTTGTCAAGGCCGTCCTTCTGAGTTTTCAACCTTGTGAGCTATGTTTTTCTTTTCTTTTCAATTCTTTCTTCTTTTCTCTTTTTCATCTTTTCCTTTCATTTTCTTCATCTTTCTTTTTCTTTTCTTTTTTTTTTTCATTCTTTGCATTTTTCTTTTTTTTTTGGTTCTTTTTCTTGCTCTAACTTTTGCCTGGGTCGCCCTTACGGGTTTTCAACCCAGCGAGCTTCTTAAGGGTACAAGTTTAGCTTTGTCCATGTTGAATGGTTTAAGATCTCGGAGCCATCTGAATCCAAAAGAATGGCTGATGTTCGCTGATGATGTGGGAGTCCATCCAATGGGGGCTGAACTTGCCCCTAGTGTTGTAGATAGGAACTCAGTTGTCCTTCAGCAATGCTTTCTTCCCCTCTGGGATTTGGCATTCTTGCTGATCTTTGTTAGCTTGAGAAACATCCCAATTTTTTGACTCTTTGAGCACCTTTGATATTTTTGCCCCTAGTTCGAGGGGTGCTTTTGATCTAGCTTTGCAAGCTTCTTTTGACGACGTCCAACCTTCTTGATCTGACTTTCTTGCCCCTAGTTCAAGGGCTACTTTTGATCTGGCCACACAGGCCTTACGTTGTGGTTGACCGTTGAACATTCTGAATCCCAGTTCAAGGTTTGAAAGTGAGGGGTCGAGTCTTGAAGCTGAGAGCGATCCTAGGCTGCACAATCTCAAGAGCGATTCCACACAGGTCTTCGCAAGATCGCGCAAAAACATTTTTTGAAATCTTTTAAGAAAGCGACAAATCGCCAGGTCAAGACAAAGGATGAACCAATCTAGATCAAGCCAGATCCTTCCCAAGACTACACTAACAAGCATGATCTCATTCGTTAAGGGCTTAGCATGCCTCTCTTTCTCTCAATTGATCAAATTTTTGCAAATCCCGAGGAATTCTTTCCTCTTTGTTTTCACCGCAGTGTTCAAAAAGAGTTTTTGAAAAACTTAGGTCGATGTAATGAATTCAAGGCACAAAAGAGCAGGTGAGATGCACTGCCGTTTCATTCAAGTTTGCTGGCACAATAGGCTCAAAGCAGAAACAAGCACAAAAGCCTGAAAACCACAGCTGTTTCAATTAGATCTACTGGTGAACTGGCTCCCTGGCAGAAACATACTCAAAAGAAAGCGAAAAGACAAACGCAAAACAAAATAGTGATATCCGAGGTAACGCCCCCGGGATCACCCAACTTTAACAAAAAAGACTGACTCGATACAACAAGATAGACCCAACTGAATCAGTATGAAAAGGCTGACTCTATATAACGGGATAGACTCTAAACGACATAACAAAAATTGACTCAATACCCGAATCAGAAAGCACAAAAACCAGCATTCACAAATGCTCAAAACAGTGCGTGCCATACGCCATATCTGGAGTAAACTGAGTGCCGCCCGCAGGTGGTTCATCCCTCGATCACATAGTCACCTTATCCCCCGTAAGTTCACTGATCAAGTGTCGATAGACTTTGCAAGACTGGTGCGACGATGACCCTGTTATCAAACAAATCCTATACATCATGGCGCAGACGAAAGCAACTATCAGTATCATGACCGGTTTGTTAATGGTAGGCACAGTACTTAGTCTGGTCATGCTTTGAAGGGAGAGGATCGGGTAGAAGCCATTGTTCCAACGGTTTCAGATATCCTTTCCGAAGTAAGGCCTCTAGAGCCTTTGACAAAGGCATATAAAGTGGGGTAAAAACCCTCTTAACTCGAGGTGGATATTTGGTTTTCAACACTGATTGGCACCCCCAGTAGGGGTCGACCCCCAGTGACGTGGGGCGCCCCCACTGGCAAGAAAACTGTTTTTTTTTTTCTCTTCCAATCCCACAGTGCCACGTGGCACTGGGGGGTGGTGGGGGTGATGAATCACTGGGTGTAGGAAGCATTTTTGATTTGGTTTTTTGTGAGCTACTTCCGGACGCACCGGTGAATGAGGTAGTTGTTCTTGATGCAGCGGTAGTGACCATACCTACTTCAGAAGATCTTGCAGCTACATCACCACTAGTGGTTGCCTTCGAACTACAGGAAAACGCCCTCCGGGGCTGCTCCTTCTCCAAGTCAATGAGGCCCTGCTTCATAGCGTCCTCGACCTGTACCCTTATCTCATGCAAATCTGAAAAGGTGGGGAAGGGGAGAACGATCATCTTTTGCATGAGTTTGGAGTGGAGATTGCGCACAATCATCTGAATCTGATCTTTGTCAGTGGGCCTAATGGTCATCATTGAGGCCTTGGCCCTCCATCAGGTTACGAACTCAGAAAAGCTCTCCTTAGGCTCCTGCCTAGTCGTCTTGAAATCACGGGTTATAATCTCGATTTGTGTATTATAGCAGTACTGAGCGACAAAAGCCTCGGCCATCTCATCCCAATCCCTCTTAACATTGTCTTCCAATTTTGCATACCAGATGGCCGCTACACCCAACAGGGTCTGGCCGAATAAAGAAAGCTTCTGTACTCTGGTGAGACCCATCGTCCTTAATATGTTTGAAAACAGCCGTAAGTGCACCATGGGATCCCCGGACCTGTCAAAGCGGTCAATATGTGGCATCTTAAATCTGTCTGACAGCGTCACGGCTGCGTCAGTATACTCATCCTCAATGTCCGGGATGGACTTCACACCCTGAGATTTCTTGAACAGCTTTTCAAGCTTGCTCACTTTTAATGCCGTGGGGTCCACCTCGAATTCGAAGGGAGAATCCGGTTGATTGATAGGAGTGGGTGCCTTGGATAGTTGAGGTAGAATCGGGGGCGGAGCTGGCCTTGTTGGGACGTCTGTATCCTCCTAGACATTCTGGACATTTGGTGTCTCCCCAGGTATTGGAACTCTTGGTGGGGGAGGAGCTTGGTGCCCGATACTCGACTTCTTTGGAGTCTCGGTGATTAGCTCGCTTCCGGGCCATGACCTCACCGCTTTTTGGCAAATTCCGCCATGGACACAGCCGTCCCGCATGAGCTTCATACTTTCTTGGAATTGGCGCACTATTTCTTCCATCCCTGCCATACTGCCCTGATCTATCTGGACTACCGGTATGTCTATCTCTGGAGTAAAAGCAGATATCTCAACCCAACTGCACACAGGTGAGATGGATAATGACTTCTGATCCGAAGACTGTTGAACTGATGATCTATGCCTAACTGGCCTTTTTACCCTGCCTCTGGCGAAGGAAAATTGATTTGCCCTTGAACGGAATCTCTGACCTGACAAAGTCTATTGACACGAGTCCAATGGACCTAGGGGATATCGGAGCCTTCTGAAGCTATGGTTCCAAGACTACCTTGCAAAAGAGAAAACAGACAGCACCTCAGCCTGATTTCACCAAAACCAAAATGAGCAAAACTGAATGACTGTGCCCCTGCATTCTCGCCATAAGTTTTGCTCAGAACCCTCGTAAAACTCGATTCCCAAAACATCGATGTGATGCCTGCAGTTCGATGCCCAGACTTGCAAACTGATACATGCATTCCTGTAGAGATGCACTCTAAAAGCACATAGCAAGCAAGTGAGAGCGAAAACACCCCTATGGAGGGGTAAGGTTTCCCTGTCCTATTTTGTTAGGAGCTAGGGTTTCACTACACACGCAGCGGTTTTAAACAACCTATAATCGGGTAAACAACATGTCTTAGCTTGGAATGGTCACTATGGATTCCGAATATGCATTAGGTCGAATGATCAAAAAGGGTGCCCTGGTAAAAACCTGTGTTTGTGTTCCCATCATGGCAGAGCCCGTAACCGGTCAGTCTTATGGCACGCAGCCTCCGGCAAACCGTTCAGGAATAGCAGATGGCAAACATGATGTCCTAGGCGCACCAATGCAAATGCAATGCAAAGAAACACATAAGTGTAATCAAAACAAGATATCACGAGTTCGAGTCAAGTTCTCAAAATACCCAGCAAAGTTGCCAGAAACTGTAGACGCGCCCGAACGTCCCGAGAGGGAATCAGGTTTTGTTTATTGGGCTTACTACAGTTCGGACTCAATGTCACGGTCCTGTATCTAATCTCGCAGAGTGCAATGCAAGACCGATAAATCATCAAAGAGTCTAAATCCGGCAAATCGTTTTTGAAAACAGATTTTTTTGAAAGAAGTGCCAAATATGGACTGCTTTGCCAGATACAGAGTCGCCACCTAAATATTTATTTTGGGGGAATTTAGGAAACCCTGACTCGTACCTAAGGCCACGTATCCGCCATCACCAAAGTTGTCTCGGCTCAGGAACTTGGGTACGATTGGGGAAGGTCACCGTGAGTTATTTCGCCGCCTCGATCAAAGATCGGCCTCTACTAACCATGATATCGAGTTTTGAAAACATTATGTGCTCTTATCTCGGTTATTAGCCTAGAATTACTATGTGATGAGCGCAGCATACAAGTATAGACTGGATCGTCTGAGTTAGAACAAAACATTCATATTTGTTTATTTGAAAGATAGTTTGATAGTGCTACTCGCAAGTAGGCTAAGACGTGGATTTGCCACCCTCAGGTGGGCTTAAGAAAATATGATGATTTGCCACTCTCAAGTAGGCTTAAAACGTGCAATCAATGCATTGTTCCAATTTAGATAATCTGACCTCCACCCACAAGCATTCAGGCAGTTATATGAGATAAGCACATAACCACATGGTAAGCATGCTATCATGGCAGTCACTCACACGCATGCAAGGATGTTAAAGCATAAACACTCACAATGTACTCCGAGCCAAAATAAGAAACTAGTTAGTAATCATGCATGATCCTAGTTCATGTTAGCAATGGCTAATGCAACGCATGCAAAATGCAACTAAGATAGGCTCGGCTACCCTAAGAATGGCATGTGAAATGCAACAACTCGATACACATATTCAAGTTGGAATTGAAATACTATGCAATTAGTATGATGTGCCGAGCCCGGTGCGTGCAAGACAGATGAATGGATGCAAACATGCGAGCATAAGTATGCTAATCGAAACATGCCCTAAACTAACTATCATAAGCTAGTAAATAAAAAGGAGAAAGACGTGGGGTTGGAGGACATACATCGCGCACCCACACACTTATTACAACATTGCCCTCCTCGGAGGGTCCGAATAAATAATACAGACCGAATAAATAATTAACTACTCTAGCCAATTAAATATTACAAAACCCTAAATTAATTAACAAACTAGTTACAAAAGGAGGCCACTACAGCCCCGCCTCAGAATGCTTGGATGATGTATGCTCGATTCACCTCGCTCGGAAACCCGTTGCCATGCCACATGTTGCCTCTATTTGCATTGTTTTGCACCTCTGAGAACTGTGAAAATCTTTGAGATGCCTCTAAATTACTCCATGAGCATTGTGGGATGTCACCGGCCAAAAGATAGGACCACCGGACATTAGGAAGTGGTCACCGACCAAAAGTGGGGCCATCATTGGCTTTTGGTAGCCTACCAAGATCAAGAGGGCTAACCGCCATCTGTTCCTCAAAACTCTGTTTTGTCAGAAGAGAGGATGCATAAAGGCATGGCAAGGAATTTACAAGACAATGTATGCACGACTACCCTCTCTATCATGCTATGAACTCAAGGGGGTTTGGTTCTCGACCCTCAGGCCACCACTCACGCATTTCAATGCATAATGGCCAAAGGCGCCAAGTGTGCAATTTGATATCAAATGAAATGCACAAAAACACATAAGGGCCCCAACCTCTATCATGATTGATTCAAAAGGCAAGGGATGCGCACACAATGCTATACAACCTAAGCATGCAAGCAAACTAATGCAACATGAGCATGCAAGCAACAATGCTATACAAGGCAACTAGCATATAACAATATGCAAAGACAAGCATGCAAACAAGCATGTAACTTAACAAGTATGCAAGATGGATGAACATGCAACAACATGTCAATAGGCTAACATTTAATAACATGCAAAGGCAAGTATACTTAGACCAATGTAATACATGCATGATGAACTTAACAAAGCAACACAAGCATGTAATAGGCAATAGGCAACAGGCATACAACCCAAACATGTAAACATGTATAGCATGCAACAATATGCAAAATGAAACAAGCATGCAACAACATGATGAGATGGACTTATACTAACGTGGGTAGCTCTCAAGCATGCCAAAATCAGTGGCCAATATGATGAAAGTGAGATAACCAAAATACATGCAAACATGCACGAATGCAAAAGATCGATCCTAAGGCACAACATGCAACTCTAACAAAGCATGACAAAGGATGAAATATGGCATAGAATGGCACATGATCCAACTTTGAAATGGCATAAAAGATGGTCTTGAAACATGCAAACACCTCACACAATGCATGCTAGACCTCAAAACTCAAAGCTAGGCATGGATATTGTACAACAAGCATGCAAGACAAGCATCATTCGACCATGAGACCCAAAAACAGAGCTAAGGTAGTCCAAAACATGCACAAAATCAGTTTAAGGCATGGCCAAAAAGTGCCAGAATCAAGGGCCAACATAGCATGCAATGTAAGCTAGTAAAGGAGATTTACACTACAAGTATGTGAGGCAATCAAGAGGTCACCAAACCAGCAAAATTCAGAAGTATGCCATGCCAAATAATGCCCAAAAACTCATGGAAACATGGTCAATACATGCAAGAATGATATGTTCCTTTGAAAGACCAAAAGGAGGGTTATTCTACACATGCATAATAGACATCTAAAAAGACAAAAACACCTCTAGACAAAGGTTATGAAGGCCCTAAAATTCATTGAAAGGGGCCTGAAATGAGGCTAGGAAGCATGCAAGTAAAGGCTCCTTTGAAAGGCCATGAAGATAGACATCCAAAATGGCAAAAACGGCTCTGGACAAAGCCTATGCAAGTCTTAAAACCCACCAAAAATGGCCTAAAACATGCTCAAGAAGTATGAAAATACAGGCTCCTTTGTAAAGCCAACAATGCTAGTAAACAAGACAAGGGGTGAGAGGGTCACCCCTCTCTGATTTTGGGGCTCAAAGCAGCATGCTAGCCACTAAAAATCCACTGGATTTCAGTGGCTAAAAGGCCAAACAAAGCACAATACAAAGGCCTTAATGCATGGCTCAAAACAAGATGAAAACAAGCATGCAAGGGAGTAGATGACCCCCAACAGAAAAACAAACTTAAACAAACTTCAAGAGGAACTCAAAATAAGACTTTTTTCAGTTTATGACAAAACCCAAAAATCCTTGCAAATATAGCTAAGATATGAAGCAAAATAGGGACCAAAAGGGGAATAAGAGAGTTACCCTTGTAGCCAAGAAAGACAGCAACTTCTGGACCAAGAAAGTGGCTCCTCAACCTTTGAAAATAAGCTTCAAGGTGCTTAGATGGATGATGGAGAAGTGTGGTTGTGAGGTGTAGTGCAATGGGGCCAAGAACCTAGCACTTTTGGGACCAAAATAGAGAGGTGTATAGAGATAGGTGTATGTATGCCTTGGCCAAAAATCTCAACCTTTGCTAATGAGGGAGAGAGCTTCTCTTATAGGAGAACAAAGGTCCAAGCTTCTCTTGGAAGCTTGGAGCAAAGGGCCAAGCTTCTTAAGCAAGCTAAAGAAAAAAATGGTCAAGCTTCTTGAGGAAGTTAGAGCAAAGGGGTCAAGCTTCCTCAAGAAGCTAAGAAAGGTTCAAGCTTCTCTTAAAAGCTTGGAGCAAAGGGTCAAGCTTCTTGAAGAAACTAGAGCAAAAGGTTCAAGCTTCTTGGAGAAGCTAGAGCAAGGGTTCAAAAGGTTCAAGCTTCCTCAAGAAGCTAAAACAAAGGTTCAAAAGGTTCAAGCTTCCTCAAGAAGCTAAAACAAAGGTTCAAAATCCTCCATACACGTGTGTGGAGGATAGGGTCTATGCCAGCTAGCACAAAATATTTGCATAAAGCAGATAAACAAGGTTCGGCCAGCAAAAAAAATGGCCGATCGACCAACATCATGGCCAGCCGACTAAATAAAGTGCCGATCGGCCAATACACTTGGCCGGTGGCAAGAAAGCAAGGCCGGTGGCCTCAGGCCATGGCCGGTGGGTTAAGGGGGGTGGCCAACAAGCCACTTCCTACCCTCAGGTGCAAAAAGCACAAGTCCTTGGTCCAGCCAAGCACAAAGCAGTCAAGTTGAGAGATCCTAAGGCAAAGCGCCCAACCGAGACCTTCAGAAACTCAAAACAAAGACAAACATGGATGATCATCGAGTGTTCAAACGATGACATCCAAGTCTTGAGGACGGTCAAAAATGGGGTGTCTACAGAGCCCAGTGAATAACAAGTGTGTAAAGAGGTCATGAATGATGTCCTTCAATCCTTGAAACAATCGATTAGCATTAGAACATTTTCAATCAGCATAATTTGTCGATCAATCATTCGATTCAATCAATCAATAATTATATAAGTCGTACGTGGTACATCCGATAGCAACGATACACTTGGTCTTCAAACACTGAACAATCAATTGATGACCATAATACAATAACAATAGTTCCAAGATTTGGAACTGACAGAGATCCCTATAACAATAACGGTAACAGTAATGATATCAATATCAATAACAATCACACTACGCTATGGATGCCACGAATACAATTCAAAATAAGATCATTATTCAATCGATAAAAAGTATCATTTCAGAAAGCAATATGATTTATCAATTTGAAAATAAATACGATTGAATATATCTTTACAACATTGTTACTCACAGTGGGCTCCTTGATACACGTACTATTTATTCGGCGTCTAACCTAGACAAATAAATTCAAGCACAATGATACAATTACATTCAATCCTTAGCCAATACCATTGATTCGATTGTTTACTTATTCAATTACCATTCGTCTTTATTCGTGAGGTTCTAATGTTTTATTTATTCATTCTAATGCACTCGTGAGATGCAAATGATTATGAAAACATTTTAAAACCATGCAATCGAAGGCTCGAGAGGTGAAAGAGAGAAGCGAAAAACAAGCCAGGTCTTACCAAAATGGGTCAGACGCATGGGTCAAGGTAAAAACAGATCTAAAAAGCTCGCTACATTTGAGCAAAGGCATTTCCTTGCCAAAATAAGTTTATTTTCATGCAATTCATTCCCAAAAACTCATAGAAACATGTTGGACTTGAACCTTGTCCATGAAACACAAGGTAAAACTTAGAAACAATAACAAAATTGCTAGGAAAGAAATCAAATCCTGACTTGGGTATATAGTTGCATAATGCATGTAAGTGTAAACTTTTAAACTCAAACTTCTATCCTCAAACACAAGTGTTTCCAATAAAAAAAATCAAATAAACTTTTGAAATAAAATGTATAGACATAGATATACATATTTGAACTTAAAACTTTACATCCCATGGAATTTGCAAATTGAAAACCCATGCAAGAAGAAATGAATACGAACACAACAAAATCATGCATGCTCAAAACTAGAATTAATTCCTTCAATTGGTTAATCAAAGACTCCAAAACTATTATAAACTATGAACCATGTGGTCCAAACTTTATGATGAAAGCTCTTTAAAGCTTAGAGAATTCATGAAGTTTATGCAAGAAAATGTATATATAAACAAAGATATCATGAATTCATGCCATGCATGTTGAATTTAGGTCCAATTTCCTTCAATTCTTTCGTAAATTAGCTTGTATGTAAGATGTAGGAGCTAATTCATTCAATTCTTCCGAATTAAGACATGCATGTTCAAAGCTTTTAGATATAAGAATAAATCCTTTAATTAATCTTGAAATTCATCCAATTACAACTTAAACCTAAAGGATTCTAAGTAAGCATGTCAATTTCATGGAGTAGGTGGAGAATACTTGCCTAAAATGAACAATTTATGGAGGATTGGTCTGCAAGTGCTAGTTCCTCTCTCATTTCTCTTACTTTTCTAATTCTTCTTCTGCTAATCTATCTTGAACTCTCACTCTCCAAGTCTCTCTTCTCTCTCTCTCTCTCTACATGTAAGTGAAGTGAAAGACTTAACAAGACCCACTAGTCCCCCTCTTAAATCAAACTGATGAGTGGGAATTTGTTTTAATTCTCTTATTTTATTCTACACTTTAACTTAGGTTAATCACATAATTAATGTAAATTAATTTCACTTAACTTAAACTAACCCTCATCATGTTGAAATCTCAATTACACTAACTTAAATTATACTAATGTGAATTAGGCTCTAATTTCATATTCCATGATTTAATTTTAACTTGTTAAAATTAGCGAATCAGACAGGTTTAATTTTCATTCTAACCTATTTGTTCAAACAATACAAATCAATAAATCTCATAACAATCTATAATACTTAATCACATAATTAACATGTAGGAATATAATTACTAGGTTCAATTAAGGCTCAATTCAATCATAGACAATTTCAGTAAACTGAATCAATTTTCAATTAAACTTCTCAAATGGCTCTAAAAATTCCCATGAGCCCATTCATGTACTCAATTTCAATTTGTGCACCCAATATGATTGTCAATTTCAGTTCCAAGGTTATGACCTTAACATGTAATTTTCCATTTTGGACAGATATACACAAATTAAATTACTAGGCACTTAGTTTAATTAAAATTAACACATAATTTATTAAAATCACGATTAGCAATTCTGGGTCATCACAGCCTCCTCACCTTAAGAAGTTTGGTCCTCCAAACTTACGTTATACATATATTTCATATGTAAATCAAATGTCTTAGGTCTACATTATACGCCATTCAACAATTCACTATCCAAATCAATCATCAGTTCCACGATCCATCACAATTGGTTAAATCACTCAGAATTCAAAATAAATCCATACAGTAATCCCATGGCAATCAATATAATACTGACGTAAGCAACCACATGATGTCCATAAATCTCATTTTCCACAAGTTTAACTACATGCTACTGTAATCTCACGGAGTCAATCATAAGACATGCTCAGTTCATATATTTCCAAATAATTATAACATCACATTCACAGCACAATAACACGAAGGTAACCAGGCTTTGAATCAAATTGTCACGGTAATATCAAAGCAATTTCATACATGATACAGGTAATTCACATACTTCCTTAACATCAGCAGTAACTGTAGGAAACAAACGTAACAATTCACTAAGTTACCCATTCGCAATTACTCAAAAGTTATCAGATTTATAAATAGATCAAATTCCCGTATACATCCATGGTAGTATAACATTGAAACAATTAGTCACTTGACGTACATACTTCATATCTCCCCCATGATGCTAGTTATAGAATTCGATATTCCTGAAACAATCAATCTCTAATATCACACATATGTTCTTAACCAATCAACAAGTCACAGTCCACGTCAATATTCAATTCCATGCTTCATTATAGCCTTTCAACATCCTTCGGTAGTCATCAAGAATATCTAGTAAACCTAGAGATTATCCCCATAACAACAAATATGCTACTGAGGTGATCAATCACAAAATGTACCGAATTCATATACTTTCAGATGTTCAAAGTTTTTACTCTCAAGTAGTATCCATAATCAATATAGTTCATGGTTAATAATTCTTGTAACATCGAGTCTGAATAAAGACAAGCAGTCAGAAACAAGGTAATTCGTTCTTGACAATCTACATACAACTTAGCAAGGAGGTAATGTCTCAAATTCAAGTTCTAATCATTCCCTTAGCATACATAATCTGAACATAAATCGGTTAATAGTTCAAAGGTCAAGGCAAGCAGTCAGACAATTCAACCTTTCTTAGCTATATATTCTGGACATTTGTTATAAACAATCAAATCAGATGACGATTCTATCCCATCAATCTTAATCACGGTTTCATTTAGAGGTCACAATCAGGTTGCTTGAATAGACGGTTGACAGTTTCACAATAATTTTAAATCCACCAATTCTCACGGTTATATTTAAGTCATGTCATAATGGTTCATATCAAGTCGCATCAATAGGTACCATGTCATATTCAAAATAGCAGTTCTCAAATATGCCTCACATGTAGGCAGAAAGGTTCACAATTATACATGATATAATGTTCACTATTCGGGTTTTACTTGTAGATCACATGCTCACAAAATCATGGTTTTGATAGTTCAATCGATAGAAGCTAGTAATATGTCAATCATTCCGAGTAAAAGTGCATATAAGTCCATAGTCAATTAATACATGGATATTCAGTCACAACAGTAAAGGTTCTTGAGGTCATCGTTCTAGTATTCTAGGTGTTTTCTGGGGTAAGTGCAAATGTTCTCCCTGATTAGCATTTCCTCTTACCATATCACAACTCAAATTCGGGTCCCATTTCTCATTTCATTTTCCGTTGCTCAAATAATTTCTTTCTTTATACCGTAGTACACAAGATTAACCAAATTTTCCCATACTCAACACCCATGATCACAATAATTCGGCAAAGAAATAAGTGAAGTTTCTCGATCTTTCCCAAATTTTGATATCATGAAGTGGTACAGTTCAACAAAATTTCATATAAGTCCCGAATATCATACGCGCAAATCATTCATGTAGTTCGGTCATTTAACATAAGTAGATCACAATAATTTCATTCATAGTATCATAATTTCCATTAGGTGAATATTGACCAACAAGAATAATATCCATCTGGATTCCATAATTCCAGGAGGTTTTCAGTGGTGTGACAAAGATATGTCTCGGCAAGATAGTCATTTCAATATTGTAGCAAACAAATTTCCAACCTTACTTTACATTCTAAACAGTTCTTATCGATCTATAGTATATCTCAAAGCATGTGTTCTTACAGTTTTGTTGTTCTATATAAGCAAATGATAGGAAATATTTCATGAACAAATTGGAGCAAATGTCATTAATCCATCATTACTTCATCACAATATTTCAAGGAGGTCATGGTTCAAATCATACGCAACATTTCCACAACACAGTCAATTATAGTACGGTCCCATGTCCAGCCATTTTCAGTAGAGTTCAAAATGTCATTCATAACAATTCATATTCAATTGTTTAAGTACGGTGTAAATGACCAACCCAGCAAATTCTCAAAATTTAAGGTCATCAATGCTTGCATAATTCTTCTGGATATAACAAATTCAAACATTCCATTGCCATAGAAGAGGTCTTCAACCCTGATTTGGTAATGTAGCACAATAGAGTGACAGATTATCAGCCATTCGGTTCTTTCACACATGGTTCAGAATACATTACGCAAGTGAGTAAGTCATGCAGTTTAATCATTTCATATAAGCAGATGATAACAAGCACATTTACGTTATTACAGGTTCCTATAGGCAATTGTCAGTCATTCATTACCAGTACCCATCATAAATTCATATTCTACGAAGGCAATCCCAGTTCTATTTGTTCTTCCCAAAATAAATGTCATAACTAATAGTTCAGAGCAGATTCTAGTCAATAAGTTCTCAAATTCCGAAGTCCATCGATAGTGTTCAAGAGTATTCAAGATCAGAGTCAATTATTTTAAATCCAGTATGTTCACAAATTCACAAGTCTATCATTAGCCCTCTAGTAATGCTTAACAACAAAATTTCATTCGCCGATAATTGACATAGGTTTCCAAATCCAAAAGTTCTCCATATTAAGTGTTCCAAGGTATACAATACAAATTCATAATTCGTATAATTCACCAAGTTCAGTCAGCATGTTCACTAGTCATTCCAAGTCAAGGAGTGTATGATTCCCACACTAATTATCACATAACGATTTTGCACATAATTTGTAGCAATTGTTTTACTTCACTGTTCATTTTCCCTAGTCAGTCAATTTGAGCATTAGAGGATTCAAATTCATATACAGTTATTATTATTTCCATTGTCTATATGTAACATAGGAAACAATAATTATAGGGAGACGGTTCTCATAATTTCATTTTCATTTTCAGATATATTCACAAACATTTTCACATTCACATTTTTTTTTTTATCGCTTATGCACATAACAATTCCACACACACCCACACATGTCAATGCAATGTCCCTGTTTCTTTTCTAGGACATCCTATAGCTCATTTGGATGCGTGTGTGCGGTAGAACTCGTGCTCTGATACCACTCTGTCACGACCCAAACCTGCCCCTATAGATTTAGCGTCGTAACTGGTCAGTAATCCGTGATTACCGAAGGCCTGTTTAACAATAATGGCAATATTACAATATAAAGGGGCTGGCGGAAGCCATTCAATAATAATATGCATCGTCCAATGAGCTGTGAGGACCTGTATGGAAATAAACTTTTATGCACATAGCCATATTCATAACCACCTATACCCCAAATACAAATACAAGACAAAACACAATGTAGGGAATTAAATCCCATTATCGAAAACAATTAACAAAATCCAATAAACATTTTTATCTCATAAACATAAACATAATGTCAAAATGGTGAATTTGAATCACCCAATAAGCCTTGACATGCAATGGTTGGGAACCTCACAGTGAGACACAATAGTTGGCTTGACAAAAACAAGTTTCGGGTCGACGCTGCTAACTCTAGTCCGACGCTTGATCACCTACATATATATAATAAAAAGTAAGCTAGATCCCAGTGAATAACAAGTGTGTAAATAGGTTAAAAATGATGTCCTTCAATCCTTGAAACAATCGATTAGCATTAGAACATTTTCAATCAATATAATTTGTCAATCAATCATTCGATTCAATCAATTCAATCAATCAATAATTATATAAGTCGTAGTGGTACATCCGATAGCAACGATACACTTGGCCTTAAAAGACCGAACAATCAATTGATGCCCGTCATACAATAACAATAGTTCCAAGATTTGGAACTGACAGAGATCCCTATAACAATAACAGTAACAATAATGATATCAATATCAATAACGCTATGGATGCCACAAATACAATTCAAAATAAGATCATTATTCAATCGATAAAAAGTATCATTTCAGAAAGCAATATGATTTATCAATTTGAAAATAAATACGATTGAATATATCTTTACAACATTGTTACTCACAATGGGCTCCTTGATACACGTACTATTTATTCAGCGTTCGACCTAGACAAATAAATTCAAGCACAATGATACAATTATATTCAATCCTTAGCCAATACCATTGATTTGATTATTTACTTATTCAATTACCATTCGTCTTATTCGTGCGGTTCTAATGTTTTTATTTATTCATTCTAATGCACTCGTGAGATGCAAATGATTATAAAAACATTTTAAAACCATGCAATCGGAGGCCCGGGAGGTGAAAGAGAGAAGCGAAAAACAAGCCGGGTCTTACCAAAATGGGCTGCACGTGCGAGGCTCCAGGCCGCACGTACGAGGCTGTTGCAGAAACAGTCCGAAAAATTGCTCTGTTTGAGCAGTGTGTTTCCTTGCCAAAATAAATTTATTTTCATGCAATTCATTCACAAAAACTCATAGAAACATGTTGGACTTGAACCTTGTTCATAAAACACAAGGTAAAGCTTAGAAACAATAACCAAATTGCTAGGAAAGAAATCAAATCCTCACTTGGGTATATAGTTGCATAAACTATGAACCATGTGGTCCAAACTTTATGATGAAAGCTCTTTAAAGCTTAGAGAATTCATGAAGTTTATGCAAGAAAATGTATATATAAACAAAGATATCATGAATTCATGCCATGCATGTTGAATTTAGGTCCAATTTCCTTTAATTCTTTCCTAAATTTGCTTGCATGTAAGATGTAGGAGCTAATTCATTCAATTCTTCTGAATTAAGACATGCATGTTCAAAGCTTTTAGATATAAGAATAAATCCTTTAATTAATCTTGAAATTCATCCAATTACAACTCAAACCTAAAGGATTCCAAGTAAGCATGTCAATTTCATGGAATAAGTGGACAATACTTACCTAAAATGAACAATTTATGGAGGATTGGTCTGCAAGTGCTAGTTCCTCTTTCATTTCTCTTACTTTTTTAATTCTTTTTCTGCTAATCTATGTTGAACTCTCACTCTCCAAGTCTCTCTCTCTCTCTCTCTCTCTCTCTCTCTCTCTACGTGTAAGTGAAGTGAAAGACTTAACAAGACCCACTAGTCCCCATTTTAAATAAAACTGATGAGTGGGAATTTGTTTTAATTCTTTTATTTTATTCTAAACTAAACTTAGGTTAATCACATAATTAATGTAAATTAATTTCACTCAACTTAAACTAACCCTCATCATGTTGAAATCTTAATTACACTAACTTAAATTATACTAATGTGAATTAGGCTCTAATTTCATATTCCATGATTTAATTTTAACTTGTTAAAATTAGCGAATCAGACAGGTTTAATTTTCATTCTAACCTATCTGTTCAAACAATACAAATTAATAAATCTCATAACAATCTATAATACTTAATCACATAATTAACACGTAGGAATATAATTAATTGGTCCAATTAAGGCTCAATTCAATCATAGACAATTTCAGTAAACTGAATCAATTTTCAATTAAACTTCTCAAATGGCTCTAAAAATTCCCATGAGCCCATCCATGTACTCAATTTCAATTTGTGCACCCAATATGATTGTCAATTTCAGTTCCAAGGTTGTGACCTTAACATGTAATTTTTCAATTTGGACAGATATGCACAAATTAAATTACTAGGCACTTAGTTCAATTAGAATTAACACATAATTAATTTATTAAAATCACGATTAGCAATTCTGGGTCGTCACAAAAACAAACCATTGCATAAGACGGAATTGCTTAGACAACAACTTTAATCAAAACTTCCCTCTCAGCTTGTGACAATAGCTTTAGTTTCCATCTTTATAATTTCGCCAAAACTTTCTCATTGATGAATTCATAAGCCTCCGCCTTTGACCTCCTCCAAAACAAGGTAATCCGAGATATTTCACATCTGTCAGTGATAGTCTTAGACTTGAGAGCCTGCAAATGCTGCTTCTAATATCCGACAAAACATTAGATAAAAATTGAACACTTGCTTTGTCAAAATTTACAACCTGACCTGAAGCTTCACAATAGACCTGCAACACATTCAATATGTGAGTGTTGATTTCCGACCACACAATCAAAAATGGGAACTTAGCTGGAGAGCATTGACAGAATAGATTAAGCCAACAATCTGCACAAGAAGATGAGAATCCAGCGATGGTTCGTCCACTCGGGGTCACTCCGACGATCAAGTCAGGAATCTATATCTCTCAAAGATAGCAAATTGTGCTTAAAACTAACAAGAAAGAACTTACCTCAGACCCATGAGGGTGCCTTGCTTTTATAACCAGTAGTGACCTGATCCCCTTAGAAGCCTCACTTCAATGGACTCATGCTCCATGTTTATCTTGGACCCTCATCTAGATAAAGATAAACTCTTCTTGAACCTTATCTCTATCCAGACTGAGATCCTCCCCTGTTCTAGGACTCTTCTCCCTTATTTGCTTACCTTAGCTTCCGGTATCTCCGCAGATAACCTCGGCCTAGTCGAGATCATCTCGGCAGTGTGATCAAGCCACGTGGCATCTTGGCTGACACTTCAGAGTCACCTTTGCCACGTGTTGTCATTCACAAAATACTTCCCCACAATTGCCCCTAGGTTTTATTACCTCGGCAACCTAAGGTGATGGAACCTACACCGTTTATTAATATAGCATGTCGGCTAAAATTCCCTTTTCTCTTCGACTGAGGTCAACATTCATCGATTTCAGGTGACTAGGACTCATCTAGCTACTTTATCAAAGATCAATAACCAAGAATCACGTTCTTTATGCATCTTAGCCAAGATCGCTTTTTTAGCCGAGGTTATTGCCTTATTACTTCAAGAATTTCAAAAGTTCTAACTGCACATGAGCTGTCACGCACAGTCTTTTCAACCGTTTTCTCCACGTGTTATATCTATATTGGTCCGTACTTGGCACGCGCCATCAAGTCATATTGATTCTTTTCACGCCGCCTGATAGGAACGTTGTCCAAGGCGTTTCATTATGATTTGCCGCATTTTCGTATTTTTGACAAAACTCTTTCTCTCTCTTCGTCTCTTCACTTTTGCAAATTCGATTTCCTCCTTTGCTCCATATTCTCTCTCTTTAAAACTCCAACCTCCATTGTTATATTCACAAGCTCTCTGTACCCATTCCACTCACTACTTTCGGCGACCATTTCGACTGTGTTGTTCCGACCAAAGGCAACGTCTGACTCCGGCAAGCACTGTTCCGGTGTTGTTTCCTCGATTTCAATCAGTAAGTCACTAATTTCTTTCAAATTTTTAGTTTTACTATTTTTTCAATACATTTCCTGCAAGTATTCCCGTATTGCCTTTGAATCTGTACTCATTTTTGTGTCTTGTTTATCCTTATTTCTTATGTTTTGGATATTGCAAATCTATTCTGTTTTTTGAATCTGTTTTTGTACTACTGATGGTTCTTGTACACAACTTTGTGCACACCTATTTCACAAATTTTTTCATTTGGTGTGAGCATATCGGTTTTTTTTGTTCTCTACCTCATTCTTGATTTCTAAATTATACTTCTTTTCTAGTATTCTTGCTTGGTTTCCAAATTCCTGCATTTGATTCTTGTTTCTGCATAGACTTAGGTTTGGGATTTGGTTTGGAACCTTGTTCTTTAGGAAAACTAAAACAAGATCCTTTCACTGATCCCCAAAAACCCTCACCCTAGTGCTCTCTAAGTTTTAGCCAAGGTTCTCATAACCCATACCAATCTATTTTATATAAAGTCTTCCATCAATCACCCTAAGCCGATATCATGGGAATGTTCAGATGGAGGGTAGACACCCCTACTAAATTAGAATACTTTAGGCAAGAGTTTTCCATTCCAGTTGACGTCTAGATCCTGTTGGCTGGAGAGGATGACTTTATCATACTTGGGAAGGATTACATGCCATTTCCAGTAGTCTCCATTATTGAGTGTGTGGAGTCCGGTTTCCCCTTAACATCCTCTTTAAGGAAGTCCTCTATTACTACAAACTTAATCCTACGCAGCTGGTCGTTAACTCCTTTAAGATTATCAATGGCATTGCCGAGTTGGCACGTTGGTAGAATACAAGAATAACGCTATCTGATATCCAATACTACTACACTATGTGTGGCCTCAAGACCAACACTAGCTACATATACCACCTCAAGCCGAGATCTACACAGTACAAGCTGATAGACGACATTCCAGACTCAAATAAAAGCACGACAGATGACTACCTGACTGTCTTGGGCAATTGGGAGTTCGCACTAGATGATAAGCTCCACCTTTTCCCACTACACCGTGAAGTTTTTAGGGGTGACAAGGGTAAGGACTTAGTCCCTCCCCAAAGTTCCTTCTCTAGTGCCTCATTTAACAATCCTTGTGTTTGTCTATTCTAACATTCTCTTCTTGCCTTTGTAGCTCTCCCTCAGCCAGAAAAGAACTTTCGCTAGTCTTACGTGCCGAGCAAAGACTTGGTCCGACTTCGCGGCTTGCTAATTGAACTCCGCAAGGCTCCAATCCTTCTCAACTACATCCCGACTTACCGAAACCCCTCCGACGTTCCTCGCAAAAGCAAGTCTCCTCCATCTACCACAACTCTGCCAGCCACTTCATCACCAAAGCCATACTAGGCCTCCACATCCGATCCAGTAGAACAACCATCCACTTCTGCCCCATGTGGATGCGCCCCAAGGGACTTATGCTACCACAGTTCGGACTCGTTTTAGTTACGGTTCTAAATCTGAACCAAAGAGTCCAAATCTGGCAAATCGTTTTGAGAAACAGATTTTTTGAAAGAAGCGCCAAACATGGACTGTTTTGCCAGATACAGAGTCGCCACCTAAATATTTTTTTATGGGAGAATTTAGGAAACCCTGACTCGGTGCCAAAGGCCACATGTCCGTCATCACCAAAGTTGCCTCGGCTCAGGAACTTGGGTACGATTGGGGAAGATCAGCTATGAGCACCCCCTCTCGCCCGATCCGAAGATTGGCCTCTACTAACCATGATATCCTATTTTGAAAACGTTATGCATTCTTATTCCAGTTAATTAGCTAGAATTACTATGTGATGTGCACAACACAAAAGTATAGACTAGATCGTCTAACTTGGAACGAAACATTGCATATTCGTTTGTTTGGAAAACGTTTTGGAATTTGCTACTCGCAAGTAGGCTAAAATACGGATTTCAATGAGTTGTTCCAACTCAAACAATCCAACCTTCACCCACAGGCATTCAGGCAGTTTATATCACATAAGCATCTAGCCACATGGTAAGCATGCTGTCATGTTAACATCCATACTCATGCGAGATGCTAAAGCATAAAATACTTACAGTGTACTCCGTGCCAAAACAGTAAACTAGTTAGCAAACATGCGTGACCCTAGTTCATGCTAAAATGGATAATGCAACGCATACAGAATGTCGCTAGAATAGGCTCGGCTAATCTAAGAATGACATGCGAAAATGCACAGATAGCATGCATTCAAGTTAGATTTGAAATACTTATGCAGTTAGCATGATGCGCCGAGCCCGGTGCATGCAAGACAAATGTATAGATGCAAGCATGCATAGCATAAGGTATGCTAATTTAAATATACCCTAATACTAACCATCAAAAGCAGGTAAATAAAAGGGAGAAAGAAGTGGGGGTTTGGAAGACATGCACACACGCACCCGCACTTATTACAAATTTGCCCTCGTTCGGAGAGACCGAAAGAATAATACAATTTAATTAACCTACAAGCTAATTAATTATTACAGACCACCTAATTAATTGACAAATCAATTGAATATAATTAAGCAGTAAACAGCAGCCTCGGGAAGAGGGTCCAATGCATGAGCACTTGGTTCCGCTCGGAAGTGACTACCATGCACAAGATGCCTCTGCTTTGGCTGTTATCCTCCTCTGAAGACTGCACAAGTCCCAGGGTTGCTTCGCTGAGTGCTGTAGAACACCACCAGCTAAAGGGATTGGTCACTGGCCATGTATAATGGTCACCAGCCACAAAATACTCCATTGGCCAACAATGGATGGCCGGTCGACACTGAAGATGGCCGGCCAGCCAAATCTCCCTGCAGAAACTGATTTGACAGCAATAGAGGACAATACTTGGCGTGGCAATGCATTTCAAGTAATGTATGCACCAATTACACTCCTTATCATGTGTATGACTCAAAGGAGAATGGGCCTCGATTCTCGGACCACCAATCACGCATTTCTATGCATGATGGCCCAAAGAATCAAGTGTGCATTTTGATATGGAATGCAATGCACATAAACACACAAGGAGGCCCAACCTCTATCATACTCACTTCAAGAGGGCAAGCATGCATGCTCATGCAATGCAATTCTAAGCATGTGAGCTAGCATGCAACCATAGAAATGCAAAAAAGCATACAGGGTAAGCATGCAAACAAGCAAAGGGATGGACTTAAACTAAACTAGGCAGCCCTCAAACAAGCCTAAAACAGTGGCCAACAACTAAGAAAATGAGGCCAAATGCACATATAAGCATGCATGCAAATAAGGTCCAACACCTAGGCACATAAAGGCAACTTCCAAGCACACTTGAAAGAGATTAAACATGGACAATTAGCATGCACATTAAGCTCTGAAATCATGTCAAAATGGTGCCAAACCAAGCAAACAAGACAAGCATGGCATGTAATTGGTCCAAATACTTGAGGCAAGCCAAGGAGACTTAAACCATGACTAAGTCAACCAAGCCTCACAAGGCCAAGAGGACTTAAAACAGGTTCAAGGCAAACCTAGACAATGCTAAGGGAACACCAAGATGGCATCTAAGTGGTTTAAACATGCAAGCATACTCAAAGGCCTAAACAAGGGGCATAAGACAACAACCTTTTAAAGCAATAAAGGAGTATCAAATGCAAGTATGCAAGCATGTTATAAGGACTGAAATAACATGGTAAGTGGTTCCAAACCACTGAAATGATGCAAGGATGGCATGCTCATGGTCAATGCATCAAGGCATGTAAAGGGAGATTACATGGTAGCTATGCAAAGCAAAACATGAATGACCCGAATGACCAAAAATAGACCTTGGACACATTAAAATAAGCATATAAGCTTCACAAAGCTTGGCCAAAACACATGAGCATGGTAGTCTAAATGCTATGCATGTATTAAGGCAAATCATGGCATTACAAGGCATGTATGCTAAGCAAGCATGGTGTACCAAAACCAAGCAAAAACAGAGGTAATACATGGAAAAATACTACCAAATAACACTTAAGACAGGGCCAACATGCACTTAAATTAGATGCTCAAACATGAGGCAAAAAAGGCCCTTTTCAAGGACAACAATGGGAGGGGGTGGCTCTCTCCTTTCCAGGACCTCAAGGCACCATTCTCACCTCTGAAATCCCTCAAGATTTCAGTGGTGAGGAGGCCCAAACACAATGGTCCCGGAGCTCAACCAAAATGGCACAAAATGGAGCCTAGCAAGGCTTAAGAGGGGTCAAACAACCCCAAAGCTTAAAGCAACCTTAACCGACTATTTAAAGCACTCAAAAACAGAACTTTTATATGTTATACACAAAGCTCAAAAACAGTTGCAAGATAAACAAAAAGAGTATGCAAAAATAGGGTAAAAAGGGACAAAAGTCTTACCATTGTAAACCCTCTTCAAAAATGGTGGACCAGCTGGTTCTTTAGGTTCAAATCAGTCCAAAACCTCCAAGAACAACCTCCAAGGGCCTCAACTCCAAGAAAAGGTGTGATGGTGGGTGTTTGTGTGCAAAACTAAGGCTAAACACACACAAAACACAAAAGAGAGGGAGGTATAGATATAGGATAGATACAAATCTTAACCCTAAAGACCAGAGCTCTCTTCTGAAATTTTGTAACCCTAAAAGAGGGAGAGAAGGCCTCCTCTTATAGAGCTCAATCTTGTAAGCTTACAAAACAAGCTTGCTAAGTGGGAGATCCCTCCATACACGTATATGGAGGGGAGCCAAGTGCATGCCAGCTGCACAAAAATATCTGCAAAAGCAGATACACAGTAGTCGGCCGACCAAAAATGCAATGGATCAAAAAAAGATAGCCGACCGGCCATCTATAGTGCCAGCCGGCCAAACATTTGGCCAGTGGCAACAAAACACAGCTGATGGCCTCAAGCCATGGCCGGTGGAGTGTGGGGATGGCCCACAAGCCATTCCCTGCCCCTCCAAGGCAAAGCACAAGTGTTTGGTGCAAAACCAGACACGAAACAGTCGAGTCGAGAGATCCTGAGGCAAGGTGCGTAGCCGAGACCTCCGAGAACTCAAGACAAACACAAACATAGATGATCACTGAGTGTTCAAGCGGTGACGTCCAAGTCTTGAGAACGGTCAAAAATGGGATGTCTACAGTTGCCCCTCTTTGACAGAACTCGAAAGTCATAACAATGACGAGAGTGAATGTCAAAGTCCAGAGACGACCCATTTTTGACAAGGCTGAAGACTTAGACAAAGCATGCAAGCTGCAGATAAAGATATGCGCCCGAAGGCAGGGGCAAAATGCAAGACAATGCGCAAAGCCGGGCATAACTTATGATCATGCAAAAAAAGCTGTAACGAAGCATAATAATGCGACAGTTTTAAGCTAGTATACACCAAACTACACTACAATGCAGAAAGGATGTAAGAGAATTATGCCATTCTCAATACGTCTCACACGGAGGATACAATACCTGTGCGGTTCGTCTAGTTACACCAGCCTCAAATGAACCGTACATACAATATCGTGCCTGAAAAAGAAAGCAACTTAACAGGTACAATATTGTTAGCAATATGCATAACATGCAAAATGAATGCAAAATGATATGCAATATATACAAAACTATGTATAATAATGCAAATGAAAATGTAATGCAATTGAAACAATGCAAACGAAATGCAATGCAATTGAATCATGATCCAATCATGAGTGGTTCAAAACCACACAAATGTCAAATAGATTGATGGAAGTAACAAGTCCGTCTACCATAGAAAAGGTGCCGCAACCCTCAAAGCACGTACACATGCAGAACTATGAGTGATGTAGACGGACACAAGAACAAGTATTGGGTAGAATGACATAAGTAGGGAAACAACCCGCTAACGAAAGGACAATGATCCTAATGCTGGATGCAAAAATTACACTACAATGTAATATATACAATGGATATGGCACGCGAGCCAAACCAAATCTTGCCTAGGAAAGGCATGGACACATACAAGCCATGTCCATCACAAAAAAGGTGCCGCAACCCTCAAACCAAGTTCATCAAGGAATAGGCACATGCAGAACTGTGCTTTGACGTGAAAAGTATGGGCACATACCAAACCAAGCTCAACAAGGAAAGGTGCGAGCCATGGATGGAGGTGATGCAGTGAATGCATGCAAGCTACAATGCGATATGCACTGGAATGGAATAGATACGATGGATAAGGCACGCAGGCCAAACCAAAATCTTGCCTAGGAAAGGCATGTACACAAACGAACCGCGTCTAACATAGAAAAGGTGCCGCCACCCTCAAACCAAGTTCATCAAGGAATAGGCACGTACACATGCAGAACTGTGCTTTGACGTGAAAAGTATGAACACATACCAAACCAAGCTCAACAAAGAAAGGCGCAAGTTATAGATGGAAAGGGTGATGCAGTGAATGCATGCAAGCTACAATGCAATATTTACAATATGCAATGGAACGGATATTTACAGCGAAAATGCATGATATATGCACTATATTACAATGAAATGCATAACATATGCATTATATTACAATGAATGCATGACATATGCACTATCTACAATGATGCATGACATATGCATTATATTATAATGATGCATGACATATGCATGTGTGTTTTTTTTTGCTTTGTTTTTTTGAAATGCATGACATATGTAGTATTTACAATGATGCATGACATAAGCATGTGTTGTGCACACCAATGCACCGAAAGTCTTGCACCTTCCAAGGATTTAAGGTCTCCTAGACCATCGAGTGCACAGGACGGTGTGATGCGCAAAATAGCGCGATTGAATGCATGCAAAATGTAATAAGATGCGCAAAATAGCGCGTTTGAATGCATGCAAAATACAATAAGATACGCAAAATAGCGCGATGCGTTAGACAACGCGAGTGCCCAAGACAGTGCGATTGAGGTGCGCAAGATAGCGCGAATGAGATGTGATGCACAAGACAGTGCGATTGATTTGAAATGCACATGGGGCAACTTTCGAGTTTTGTAAAAGACAAAAGGATACGGAAAGGATACACCTTGCACGAATTCGAGTGCCATGCACAAAAAACACGGTCCGAGGTCAAAACGGAGGCCGGTTGAGCTTCGGAAATGCCTTTTCTTGTACTATCTTGAGCAATGAAGGCCCCAAACTACAGATCTGACCCAAACAAGGTTGTAGGAGGCTCACTGGACAGAATGGGAAGTCACTGGCCATCCACCGGCCATCAAAACACATCACCGGCCAAATATTTGGTCGGCCGGCCAAAAATGTAGCCGATTGGCCAAAAATGCCTGAATCGGGGCAGTTTTGTCCTTTTGGCTTGGGTCTTTTTAAAATAGGGTTCCAAATCCTATTTTCTTTACTTTCCTTAGCCGAAATCTCTTACTCTCTCTCTCTAGAGTATTTCCCAAGCCTTATTCTCCGTTTTTCTTTGGTTTTAGCCCCCGTTTCATCGTTCAATTCGCGATCTCCTTCGTGTTTCAAACATTTTGAACCGAACATTTCTTTGTTTCGGTGTTTCCTTTGCTATTTCCACTTTTTGGGGTTTGTTCCCCTCGTGTTCCTCTCGATTTCTATACATTTTCCACTTCCCGGCTTTTCCAGCCATTTTCCATCCTCTCGGGGGTTGACTTTTCGTTGACTTTTCACATTCTAGCCCGATTTTCACTTTTTCGATCGTTTTCTCATCACCTTTGATATGGCGGATGATATTTCACGGGGCGGGACTCCCCCAGAGTATGAAATGGACCCAGAGGCCGAGCTCCTTCCCTTGAGCGTCCGCCCGTTCGACCCGGCGGCCTACCGGCCGGCGATTCACATTCTGCCTCCCGACGGACTTCGTCAGTTTAGGAGCTTTGAGAGGGGTGTGCCGCCCGAGCTATTACTACATGAGCCAGAGTCGCATCTGTCACACGGCGCCTCCAAGGTACATTCTTTCCTAGTTTCATTTTCCGCTATGTAGAACGCTTAACAGCCATAGTTGATTCTGTTCTTAACTGCTTAGCTCAAATACACTGATGCACTGTACACTGTAGTTGACTGTGAACACACTTGTAATTGATATCTGTTTGAATCTGAACATGCGCACACACACTGCACTTGCCTTGAACCACTCAAACATACTGACACATCATTCACTGTAGTTCACTACGAACACACCGGCAACCGATATCTGTTTGAACTTGAAAACGTGCACACACGCTATATCTGTACTGAACCATGCAAACACACTGACACATCACATGTTGTAGTTTACTATACGCACACCGACACCCGGTATTTGTTTTGGAATTTGAACACACGCACACTACTCTAAATACTTTTCAAAACTGTATGTTTTATCTTGCTTCGCAATTGTTTGCTTGAAACAGGGAGATTTCCATACCGTCCGCGGGTATGGGAATATTACCGCTCGAGATTGGTACGCGGAGCTACCCGATGCGGTTCGCCAGATCGTGGACCAGGCCGAGTTCGGTGCGTTCTGCAGAGGACTTTCCAGACTCACCACGAGCAGGCCTCTCCTTGCCGCTCTAGCGGAGAGGTGGTGGGACACCACCGACCCGTTCCACCTCTCTACCACGGGAGATATGACGATGACTCCCTATGATTTCTTGATGCTCACAAGCATCGGGGTAGGGGGTGATCCGATCCCCTTTGATACCGACATGGACGAGTGGACGGCTGCTCAGATCTACCTGCTCGGCAAGGTGCCGCCTCTTGCGCGTCCCGGCTTCGTCCAATACTCATGGTTCGAGGTCCAATTCAGGGTTCAGCCAGCCCTAGTTGAGGAGGCTCCGGTGACTCAGGAGGTTGTGGAGCGATATGTGCGCGGCTTTCTTATGTTCCTACTGGGGACGACTATTTTCGCCGACTGGGCGAACACCGTGCCCCTCTGCTCGCCAAGCTCTCGTGAGACGCCACACAGATCTCGCTATGATCGAGTGGCACCGCCCGCCACCTCTATGGGTACATGAGCTCAGCTTCCCGTGGCAGCGGACAGTTGCTCGGGGAATACTGGCGTGCTTGGGAGGTATATTTTTTTTTCGCTTACTTTCGCTTATTATTTGTACTGCATTACCGCACACACGCGTCCGCTTCACGCACCGTGATTGTATCTATCAATTCACAATACGACTCATTTCGCTTATTCTGCATTCTACTTTATCTGATAAGCATACTGGTATTTACTTTGCAGTTATGGGTCTACGCCTACTTTCTTAGACTAGCCCCAGTGCCCGATATAGAGACTCCTCTTGTCATTCCGTTCTCCCGCCGGTTTGACGTCAAGTGTGTGCGGAGACCACGAGAGTCTTTCATCTTCTTTCGCCGCTATTTTGACACCATCACCCCCACGGAGGTATGTTCAACTTCAGAGTTTATTTAAGCTTCGCTTTGCACTGTATTTTTTCAATAACAGATAGATAACAAACTGCATTTCATTTCCAGATTACCTGGCAACCATGGGCTTCATGCGGCCAAGTTTGGTGCGGTTTTGGCGCGAGAAGATCGCCTGCAAAGCTTCATGGAGGGCTCGGTCTGCCGGGCTTGGTACTGGTAAGCGTTTGCTGCATGCCCTAGGGTTACCAGAGCAGATAGTCCCGGTTCACCCTCCTGAGCATATGAAGGATACTGAGAGGTTCACTTCTGAGCAGATGGCCGACTACACGATCGACTAGGACGCGATCCGCTTTAGAGGCATAGGCGACTACAGAGAGTACGTGCAGACGTATATCATGCGGCCTTTGAGCGGTGGTCGTCGAGTTGAGGGAGAGAGGCCCGTGGCGCCGGCGGCTAGGGCAGGAGCGGGGGTTGGAGTAGGAGCGTCGAGGAAAGTTCGGGTCTGCAGTAGGGGTGGAGCTCAGAGAGGGCGGGGGGCTAGTTGGCCTACTCTGCCCACGACGATGACATACAGAGGGCAGGGTGGGGCGACCTACCAGATCCCCTTTGCTCCTCCTTCGGCTGATCATGAGTTAGTTGGTTTCCACGACTTGCCTCCGGTATGTACTACTGCATTTTGTATCTTGCATTGTCGTTTCATTTCATTTCATTTCTTTTAATATTCTGCAGAATACTAACGCATCTAATACTTTTGCAGGCTTTCTCCGAGTATACCCGGCAGTCTCTGGAGCTAAATGCCTCCATGATGGGGATGTTACAGCGAACTTTTGACCTCCTGGCCCTCTATAGTATTCCGGTATGTTCTTCAACCACAGTCTCAAACCATACATAAACTACTTCACATAATCTGATGCACTACGTAACTCTTGATAAACTGCTCATGGCATTCATACACTGTACTCATACACTGCATTCTGCCTTGATAAACTGCTCACGACATTCACACACTGTACTCATACACTACATTCTGCCTTGATAAACTGCTCACAATATACTGATGCATTTGCCTTTTGTACTTTTCAGCCTCTCTTCCAGATTCCCACCGTAGGAGGTGTTCCAGCCAAGCCTTCTGTTCCTGCTGAAGTAAATGGAGAGAGCAGAGTATACCCCCGCACCAAGGCGGGGCGCACTCACGTTGGGAGTAGCTCTCGGGCGCCAGTTCCAGATGACGATGATGAGAAGGAGTCCGAGGCGGAGGTAGAGTCATCGGAGGAGGAGACCAGAGATGGCTCGGACTCGGGCTTAGATGACAGTGCTAATGATGCTCCTGGACCTTCGTCCAGGAAGAGGACTTGGACGGACCCTCAGGCCTAAGGCCACTTGATATTGATATAGATTTTTGCTATTTTTTTTTCTTTTTTGTACTTTTTCCTTTTTGGTTGGTAGCTAGGATACTTTGTACTGCCGCAGGCAGGTTTTGTTTCCAAAACTTATGTACTTGAAACAGATGATGAAATGAAACAAACTTTTTTTTTTTTATCTAAAAAAGTGTTTACATCTTTACATTTCATACTTTGCACTACATTGCATCATGCTACACCACATAACAATGGGATTAATTTGCACGTCTGAATATTAAACACTTGCATTGTAATAACCAAGTAATGAACCGGCCAATGGCAAAGCAACTCACACAACCCACTGCTTAGTCTGAACACTCGGCTCATACTCTGTTGGGGATTAATCTGCATACAGCCCGTAACACAGCATTCGGTTCATTCTGCACACGGCAACCCTGAGCAATAGTCCAATCTAACAAGATGGAATACGAAGGCGGAATCGGCTGAAACTGAAACACACTCAGATACCCAAATTTTCCCTTTCTTCTTTTGGTTCGCCTAAATGTAGAGAATGGCACAGCACTCTGAGCATAAACGATTTTTGAAATTGAAAAAGGGTTTTTCAACCAGGGTATCGAGCCTACAACTGAACACAGCAAGAAAGACTCAAACAAAAGGTACACGACCTAAACACAACGAAACACGCTTGGAAAAGACCCAAAACGAAAGTTCGGCTAAACAAAACAAAAGACACGACACACAGGCATGTTTACAAAATGAGAGACCTCAAATCTCGAGGAGCCAGTTCCTCCGGGTATGTTTCCCACCCTTTCTGATTTGTGATTCTCACATCACTCGGCCCTCAGGCTCGATTTTTCTCTCAAAACCCTTTTCTTACTTTTCTCTCAACTTACACCTCTCTATTCTTTATTCTCTCATTTTTTCGTCCCTTCCCAGGGTTATTAATGGATGAATAGGAAGTTACGGGTTCACGCCCAATACTATTAGCTTGCGGCTATTTCTTCTGGTGACGTCTAGTCGATGTTCTAGGTAAGGGAATGGTGTATCTTGATCTGTCCCAATTTGTGCTTCACACTTGGCTAAATACCTCGTTGTTTGGAGGATATTGAGAGCTTTCAGCCCTTTACAGACAGTTTTAGCTGTGCCTTCTACCGGCGAATAGGGTGCCCTTCTGGCAAGTATGTTGATGACGGGGGAAAGACAGAACACTTGACTCGACTGTGCCCCTAGTTCATCACTTTGACCATTTTTTGTTTTGGTTTTCTACTAAAATAGTTTTGACCAAAATGAGAGTTAGATTAACATGCTTGTTCGATTTTTGATTTGAAAATCATGCAAGTCAGGCTATAAGCACTGAAAATTTTCCCTTTTGGGTCCCAAAAATGGTCTAGTTTTGGAAAATGAAATAGTTTTCGAGAAAATAGTCAACCTTGGTAAAAAATTTCAAAAACTGTTTTTGCAAACGGCCAATGCTAAACGAGCATGGAACCTACCCTCAAGATGTGCAACCTCGGATTGGAGGCAATGGAAAATTGCCCCTTGCTTGAAAGGGGTGCATGGCAACGGAAAGTTGTCCCTGGTTTAAATGGCGACTCATGGCAACGGAAAGTTGCCCCTTGTTTGGATGATGCCGCAGCATGCTGAAAACCAGTCCTCATCGGTGATGATTGCAAACGAACTCTTGGACACGGAGAAGACGAAGACGGTCAAAACCAATATATGGACACAGTCACTATGAAAGCATTGGTGGCTGGACTTCAAGAGGAAGTTGACTGCGTAATTCCGGTTGTCACAACCGAACTATCGGATTCAGAAGAGGCAAAGGTGATCAAAACCATTACATGGACTGAGACGCTATGAAAGCGTTGGGGGCTGGACTTCAGGATGAAGTTGCCTACGTATCCCAAACATGGGAATCAAGCCTTACGTAGTTCCGGTTAAGGTACACTCGGGTGTTTTAACCTTCACTTTTTAGGCTCTAACTTTTGCCAAGGTGCCCGATGCGGGTTTTCGACCTTGCGAGTTTCTTTTTCTTTTCTTTTTTTCTTTTTCTCTTTTTTTGCATATATATTTTTTTGCTTTTGTATTTTTTTTTTTTTTTGCATTTTTTGTATGCTTCTCTTTTTTTTTTCTTTTTTTTTTTTTTGTATATATTTTTCCTTGCTCTAACTTTTGCCTGAGTCGCCCTTCCGGGTTTTCGGCTCAGTGAGCCTCTCAAATGGTAAAAGTGTAACAAGTCCATGCCAAATGGTTTTGAGATTGAAGCACTCTGTATCCAAGAGAGTGACTGTTGTATTGATTTGCAGAAGGATCCATCTTTGGCTCTTCGAGCACATCTGACATTTTTCTGCCCCTAGTTCAAGGGGTGCTTCTGTTCTCGCTTTGCAAGTTTCTGTTGATGACGTCTGACCTCTTGATCTGACTTTTGGTGCCTCTTGCTCAAGGGCTGCTTCAAATCTGGCCACACGGGCCTTACATGGCAGTTGACCATTGAACAGTCCGGATTGTGGTCAAGGCTTAAAAACAAATGGATTGAATCTTGAGGCTGAGAGCGATCCTAGGCTGCACAATCTTAAGAGCGATTATGTACAAGTCTTCACAGGACTGCGCAAAACATTTTGTTTTTGAAAGTTTTTAAGAAAGCGACAAATCGCTCGCGCTGAAGATAGTACGGAACCAATCTGGATCAAGCCAGGGTCCTTCTCAGTACTCACACTAACAAGCACGATTTCATTCATTAAGGGCTTAGCATGCCTCTCATTCTCTCAAATTGATCAAAGTTTCGCAAGTCCCGAGGAGTTCCTTTCTCTTTGTTTTTATCACCACAGTGTTCAAAAAGGTTTTGAAAAACTTAGGTCATTACAATGATTTTCAGGGCACGAGAGAGCAGGTGGAATGCACGACCGTTCAATCCAAATCCTCTGGCACAACTAGCTCAAAATAGCAATAAGCACAGAAACATGATAGCCGCAGCTGTTTCATTCAAATTCCCTGATTGTAACTAGCTCCACAGCAGAGACAGACTCAAAAAGAAAACAAAAGGGTAATTACAAAACAAAACGGTGTTCGAGGCGACAACCCCAAAATCACCTGACATTCTATACAAGGGGACCGACTTGCTACAACAAGACAAACCCTTAAGCAAAAGAACTGACTCAAGACAAAGTGACAGACTCAAAACAAAAGAAAAGACTAACTCGACACCCGAGCCAGAATTTACAAAAATAGCATTCGCGGATGCTCAAAAATGTGTGCCAGACACCACATCAAAAATACACCGGGCGCCGCCCGCAGGTGGTCCAATCCCGATTACATACTCGCAGTATCAGTATCCTCAAAATCCAAGAGCTGCGTAGTAACAGACTTGGCTGAGGTGGGTAGGAGGATAACCTCGTTGTCAATCAAATCTTGCACCTCATGACGGAGGCGAAAACAATTATCGGTAGCATGTCCTATTTACTGGTGGTACGCGTAATATTGAGTAGCATCATGCGTGAGAGGGAGATTCTTCGGGAGAGGCCAAGGCTCCAAGGGTTTAAGGTGTCCCCTTTCGGCCAGGATCTGAAGTGCCTTCGACAACGGCATATAAAGAGCATGAAAGACCCTGCACCCTCGGGGTAGGTACTTTGAAGTCTGAGTATTCTTGCTAGATGCACTAGCGAAAGGGTCGGCAGGCACTGCCTTGACTTTCTGATCTTTCCCGGGTGCAGGGTTGGGAATGGGAGGAACTGTTCTGGCATGACGGGGCCTACCCCAGTTTTTTGATTGACTTGAACTACCCTTAGGTGGAGTGGGGAAAGCATCCTCCACAGTTTTTACCACAACTGCGGATATCTGTTGCTTGTTCATCCCCCCAGCTTTCAAGGCCTCGACTGCCCACAGCAGTTGTTCAATGGGATCAACATCCACCTTCACTTTGTCTTTACCTTTGGCCTCAGCCTGATCAAGGGTTTGGGTTGATGTTGATACGTCATTGTTATGGTTGGAGGCCATCTCCAGTTGGCTAAGCTCAATCACAATCCGTCCCAACAGTGGGGGCTCCTGGGGTACAAAATTCCCAGCATATGGTGCGGCTGGTGGCGAAGCTGACATTCCGTAGGCAAGATCCACCACGGACCTCTAGAGGTCACCTATCATTCCCATCAATTCGAATGTGGTGGGTTCACGAGCCTGATACAACTGGGGGGTCCAGACCGGGTGCGCAACAAGCGACCTGGGTGGATGCAATACATCGACATTGGTCTCACTTTGTAGAGTGATTCCTTGATCTAATGCGGCCATCATAACCACGATCTCTTCCGAATTCTGCATCATGACAAATCTTGCCTCAGCAAGGGGGAACACCGCTATTCTCAGATCAACTCTCGAATCGAAGGAAAAAAGCAAAGACAAATTTCAAACGGATCAAACATAGGTGTAGCCGAACAAGCATTTCATCACGATCACTATTCTCCGTAATCATCGCCTAAAACACTGAATCGGATACCCACAGATATAACTGATTCTCACAAATACTGATACTGGTACCCTCAGGCCTGAAACTCAAACTTGCAGACTGATGTGCACGTTCCCTGTAGAGATACACTCTAAAAGCACATAGCAAGTAAAGAGAGCCAAAACACCCCTATGTTGGGGTAGGGTTTCCCTGTCCTATTTTGTCAGGAGCTAGGGTTTCACTACGCACGCAGCGGTTTCAAACAACCAATATCGAGTAAGCAACCTGTCCTAACTTGGAATGGCCACTATAGGTTCCGAATATGCACTAGGCCGATTGGTCAAAAAGGGTATCCCGGTAAAACCGGGGTTTGCGTTCCCATATTGGCAGAGCCCGTAACCGATCAGCCTTATGGCATGCTTTGACAAAGTCAAGCCTCCAGCAAACCGTTCAGGAATAGCGGATGGCCAACACGGTGTCCTAGGCGCACCAATGCACATGCAATGCAAAGAGACACATAAGCGAAATCAAAACAGGATATCACGAGTTCGAGTCAAGCTCTCTAAATTCCCCAGCAGAGTCGCCAGAAACTGTGGACGCGCCCCGAAGGACTTATGCTACCACAGTTTGGACTCGTTTTAGTTACGGTTCTAAATCTGAACTAAAGAGTCCAAATCCGGTAAATCGTTTTGAGAAACAGATTTTTTGAAAGAAGCGCCAAACAAAGACTGCTTTGCCAGATACAAAGTCGCTACCTAAATATTTTTTTATGGGAGAATTTAGGAAACCCTGACTCGGTGCCAAAGGCCACGTGTCCGTCATCACCAAAGTTGCCTCGGCTCGGGAACTTGGGTACGATTGGGGAAGGTCAGCTATGAGCACCCCCTCTCGCCCGATCCGAAGATCGGCCTCTACTAACCATGATATCCTATTTTGAAAACGTTATGCGTTCTTATTCCAGTTAATTAGCTAGAATTACTATGTGATGCGCACAACACAAAAGTATAGACTAGATCGTCTAACTTGGAACGAAACATTGCATATCCGTTTGTTTGGAAAACGTTTTGGAATTTGCTACTCGCAAGTAGGCTAAAATATGGATTTCAATGAGTTGTTCCAACTCAAACAATCCAACCTTCACCCACAGGCATTCAAGTAGTTTATATCACATAAGCATCTAGCCATATGGTAAGCATGCTGTCATGTTAACATCCACACTCATGCGAGATGCTAAAGCATAAAATACTTACAGTGTACTCCATGCCAAAACAGTAAACTAGTTAGCAAACATGCGTGACCCTAGTTCATGTTAAAATAGCTAATGCAACGCATACAGAATGTCGCTAGAATAGGCTCGGCTAATCTAAGAATGACATGCGAAAATGCACAGATAGCATGCATTCAAGTTAGATTTGAAACACTTATGCAGTTAGCATGATGCGCCAAGCCCGGTGCATGCAAGACAACTGTATGGATGCACGCATGCATAGCATAAGGTATACTAATTTAAATATGCCCTAATACTAACCATCAAAAGCAGGTAAATAAAAGGGAGAAAGAAGTGGGGGTTTGGAAGACATGTACACACGCACCCACACTTATTACAAATTTGCCCTCGCTCGAAGAGACCGAAAGAATAATACAATTTAATTAACCTAGAAGCTAATTAATTATTACAGACCACCTAATTCATTGACAAATCAATTGAATATAATTAAGCAGTAAACAGCAGCCTCGGAAAGAGGGTCCAATGCATGCGCGCTTGGTTCCGCTCGGAAGTCACTGCCATGCACAAGATGCCTCTGCTTTGGCTGTTATCCTCCTCTGAAGACTGCACAAGTCCTAGGGTTACTTCTCTGAGTGCTGTAGAACACCACCGGCTAAAGGGATTGGTCACCGGCCATGTATAATGGTCACCGGCCACAAAATACTCCATCGGCCAACAATGGATGGCCGGTCGGCACTGAAGATGGCCGGCCGGCCAAATCTCCCTACAGAAATTGATTTGACAGCAGCAGGGGACAATACTTGGCATGGCAATGCTATTCAAGCAATGTATGCACCAACCACACTCCTTATCATGTGTATGACTCAAAGGAGGATGGGCCTCGATTTTCAGACCACCAATCACATATTTCCATGCATGATGGCCCAAAGAATCAAGTGTGTATTTTGATATGGAATGCAATGCACATAAACACACAAGTAGGCCCAACCTCTATCATACTTACTTCAAGAGGCCAAGCATGCATGCTCATGCAATGCAATCCTAAGCATGTGAGCTAGCATGCAACCATGGAAATGCAAAGAAGCATACAAGGTGAGCATGCAAACAAGCAAAGGGATGGACTTAAACTAAATTAGGCAGCCCTCAAACAAGCCTAAAACAGTGGCCAACAACTAAGGAAATGAGGCCAAATGCACATATAAGCATGCATGCAAATAAGGTCCAACCTAGGCACATAAAGGCAACTTCCAAACACACTTGAAAGAGATTAAACATGGACAATTAGCATGCACATTAAGCTCTGAAATCATGTCAAAATGGTGCCAAACCAAGCAAACAAGACAAGCATGGCATGTAATTGGTCCAAATACTTGAGGCAAGCCAAGGAGACTTAAACCATGACTAAGTCAACCAAGCCTCACAAGGCCAAGAGGACTTAAAACAGGTTCAAGGCAAACCTAGACAATGCTAAGGGAACACCAAGATGGCATCTAAGTGGTTTAAACATGCAAGCATACTCAAAGGCCTAAATAAGGGGCATAAGACAACAACCTTTTAAAGCAATAAAGGAGTATCAAATGCAAGTATGCAAGCATGTTATAAGGACTGAAATAACATGGTAAGTGGTTCCAAACCACTGAAATGATGCAAGGATGGCATGCTCATGGTCAATGCATCAAGGCATGTAAAGGGAGATTACATGGTAGCTATGCAAAGCGAAACATGAATGACCCGAATGACCAAAAACAGACCTTGGACACATTAAAATAAGCATATAAGCTTCACAAAGCTTGGCCAAAACACATGAGCATGGTAGTCTAAATGCTATGCATGTATTGAGGCAAATCATGGCATTACAAGGCATGTATGCTAAGCAAGCATGGTGTAACAAAACCAAGCAAAAATAGAGGTAATACATGGAAAAATACTACCAAATAACACTTAAGACATGGCCAACATGCACTTAAATTAGATGCTCAAACATGAGGCAAAAAAGGCCCTTTTCAAGGACAACAAGGAGAGGGGGTGGCTCTCTCCTTCCTAGGACCTCAAGACACCATCCTCACCTCTGAAATCCCTCAAGATTTCAGTGGTGAGGAGGCCCAAACACAATGGTCCCAGAACTCAACCAAAATGGCACAAAATGGAGCCTAGCAAGGCTTAAGAGGGGTCAAACAACCCCAAAGCTTAAAGCAACCTTAACCAACAATTTAGAGCACTCAAAAATAGAACTTTTATATGTTATACACAAAGCTCAAAAATAGTTGCAAGATAAACAAAAAGAGTATGCAAAAATTGGGTAAAAAGGGACAAAAGTCTTACTCTTGTAGACCCTCTTCAAAAATGGTAGACCAGCTGGTTCTTTAGGTTCAAATCAGTCCAAAACCTCCAAGAACAACCTCCAAGGGCCTCAGCTCCAAGAAAAGGTGTGATGGTGGGTGTTTGTGTGCAAAACTAAGGCTAAACACACACAAAACGCAAAAGAGATTGAGGTATAGATATAGGATAGATACAAATCCTAACCCTAAAAACCAGAGCTCTCTTCTGAAATTTTGTAACCCTAAAAGAGGGAGAGAAGGCCTCCTCTTATAGAGCTTAATCTTGTAAGCTTACAAGACAAGCTTGCTAAGAGGGAGATCCCTCCATACACGTATGGAGGGGAGCCAAGTGCATGCCAGTTGCACAAAAATATTTGCAAAACCAGATGCACAGTAGTCGGCCGGCCAAAAATGCAATGGACCAAAAAAGGATAGCCGGCCGGCCATCTATAGTGCCGGCGGCCGGTGGCAACAAAACATAGCCGGTGGTCTCAAGCCATGGCCGGTGGAGTATGGGGATGGCCCACAAGCCATTCCCTACCCTTCCAAGGCAAAGCACAAGTGTTTGGTGAAAAACTAAACACGAAACAGTCGAGTCGAGAGATCCTGAGGCAAGGCGCGTAGCCAAGACCTCCGGGAACTCAAGACGAACACAAACATGGATGATCACCGAGTGTTCAAGCGATGACGTCCAAGTCTTGAGGACGGTCAAAAATAGGGTGTCTACACCCCCCAGTTGATTCCTCCATCATAACGTTAGCACCGACGCCGAGCTCCCCTTGACGCTTTAACAGGACGAACTTGCAGCCGCAAATGCCGAAGTTCAGTATCCTCAGCCACAGATCTCTCTAACCCTCCTTTTTTCCTGCCAGCGATTCATTTTGGCACTTAAGTAACTGTTGCCGCTACTACTGAGGATATGATCCAACAAAAGGTGGTTGCCAATGGCCTTCTTGCCGATATTCCTGGCGTGGGCATTATCCAATGTTCTTCCCAATCCCAGCCAAGGCAGAAACTAAAAAAAGTAAAAATGGTCAAAGCCAAGGCCACCATCACCCAAGTCTCATCTGACTTTGAAAAAGACGCAAGGGACTCAGTCCCCATATCAAAACTTGTCGAAACCGAGAAGAGGCTTACCAAAGCCGAAGCATCTTACTCGCCTTCGCGCAAGAAGCCGAGGTTGAAGGGCGTAGAGGGCCCAAGTATTTCTTACTCTCATAAGCCTTAGCCCTTTGCCCTTATGTTTGGGGACCAACCTATGTTGGCCAAAGATAGTGCCATCGATAGCATCCAAGTCGACAATGCACTATCTACAGTCGTTCTCCTGCCATCCGACATGAATAGAATGGTTGAGATCACCGAGTACGAGAACTTCGCACTTATGATACAACACTCTGTTATAGTAAGTCCTTAACTTAGGTGTTTCTCATTTGGTTTCTTCATTTGTACTTAGTCAAAAAGTTTCTCTAACTTGTTCTTTCTCTTGCAGGCCATTCAACATGCTTACTCCTTTGCGGTTAAAGTCGAGGAGGTGAAGAATGAGCTAACACGCAAGACCAAAAAGTTTGACAAACTCCTTTCTTCACTGAATTAGGCCGAGGCGCGTGTCTGCCAATTTATAGACAAGGCAAAGGCTACCCAAGTTGCTCAAAATCTAGCCGAGGAAAAGGCCAAAACCGCCGAAGCTATCGCCAATGTCGCAAATGCTAAGGCCAAAGATACTGAAGCTAAGGTGGCACAAGCCGAGGCTGATCTGAAGGAGGCCATTGCCACAAAAAAAAAAAGCCGAGATAAAGGCGGCTAATGAGAATGCATATGCCGAGGGGGTCGCCGACATTTGTGATGACAACAAAAAATAGGTAAGTCTGGCTTGTAACAAGGGCTACTACCTCGGCTGGATGGTAGCCTTGAAAAAGTTGTCCGTTTCTAAGGACTCCCCCCTCTACGACATCAGCCAGCTCGCCGTTCTATTCCTTCCCTCTCTAACAGAGTCCGAGGAAGAAGACGATGAAGAATATACCAATGTTGAAAAAGATGTTGAGATTGAGGTCACCGCTAGGGATAAGTCTTCCATTTTGGATGATTAAGTCCTAGACTTGACTCAGGAGATGGAGGTCTCCAAAAATGCCTCTCCTAAGGCCAGTCCTGAAACCGAGGTCAAAACCATCGAGAAGAGTTTAGACGAAACATTGCTGGAGATTGACGTTGAGATAGCGGGGAAGAAAAGTGCAACATTGGTACCCGAGGTCGAAACCGCGCCAACGGCCGAGGTTGACCACTCCGACACCACTGCCAAAGACTGCAGCACTTATATTTTTTTCTTTTTGTTTGTACTTTGGAACAATGGTAACTTGTTGTCGTTTCGAACAAATGTCAGTTTCATTTTGGCCGATGTGCCCTCTACTCTGTAATTGAACAAGTTGTCTTTTTTAAATGCAAGTCTTCTTTTTGACTAAGTGTTGAATGCTTGTCTCTGTCTTTACTGTCTTGTATGCTTCCATACTTAGAATATTATTGTAATTCTTTCAAGTACATCTTAACTGTGTAATCATTTCGAGTTTAGAACACATCTGACATGTATCACCTTGGATCCACTTCACCTCGGGTGCACTCTTAGTTGGTCACCTTGGACTAACTCTCCTCAGAGTTCACCTTTAGCTGTGATCTCAGCTAAACAACACTCAAAAATATTTTAATCAAACATTTTTATAGGTGGTCTCTCTTTACTTGTACTTGCTGTCTCCTGGAAAGACTTCACCCTTCCAAGTCTAGCACCTTGGCTAGGTATCTCAGTCAATTACACTTCGGGTATAAAACTGTACTAACATCTCGGATTAACTCAGCTCAGGTAGTTGCACCTATCAACGATCTCGGGTGAAATTTTTAAAAAATCTCACAAGTGTTATGCTCATTCTCACGTCATGCCCCCTAATGTGAACCTAAGTACCACTTATGTTCATATTAAGCATGCATCTCCAATTTTTGCTGAAGTCTGATTCATACAAATCTTAGCCGAGGTTTTTTACCTTGGTGTCTCTGTTAACTTAGTTCAATTCTATCATAGGGCAAGTTGAGTTCGACTCTACCATATGATAAGTCTAAGTTATTCGTCAGGTTTCATTCGGAAATATCGCCAACTTAGTTCAACTCTGTTGTATGGTAAGTATAATGATAAGTCTAAGTTATTCATCATGTTTCATTCAGAAACATCGTCAACTTAGTTTAACTCTATCATATAGTAAGTATAATTCAACTCTATCATATGATAAGTCTAAGCTATTCGTTATGTTTCATTCGGAAACATCGCAAACTTAGTTTAACTTTACCATATGGCAAGTGTTAATTCAACTCTACTATATGTCAAGTCTAAGTTATTCGTCATGTTCACCATGGGAACATCGTCATAAGACTTTTTTAGTCTTATAGCACAAGTGTCAACAATAATATATGAAAACAAAATCAAGCTAGTGTTTTATTAAAACTTCAGCTAATTACATAAATCTTAAAAAAACAAAACTAATGATAGAAAAACTTCAAATTACAAGTGTTCCAAGGTTTTGGCAACTCCTTGCCATCACTGTCTTCAAGCCGATATGTCCTACTGCCGGCAACCGAGATGATGCGATATGGTCCTTCCTAGTTTAGGCCAAGCTTGCCCTCTCTGGGATCCTTCTTATTGCCGATGAATTTTCTAAGAACGAGGTCTCCAACATTAAATTCCCTTGGGTTAACCTTCTTATTATAAGCCCTAGCAAGTTGCTACTGGTATGCCCCCAGTCGAATTACTGCTCTATCCCTTCTTTTTTCCAACAGATCTAGATCTCGGGCAATAAATGCCTCATTGGTTCCATTCTCTACTCCTTGGGTTCTGATTCCAGGGATACCGACCTCCATTGGAATGGCTGCTTCAGTGCTATATGCCATGACAAAAGAAGATTTGCCAGTTGATCTTCTCGGCGTAGTCCGATATGCCCACAACATATTGGGTAATTTTTCCACCCACTTCCCATTGGCCACTTCCAGCCTCTTCTTGATTCCATCTAAGATAGCCTTATTGGATGCTTTTGCCTGACCATTACTCTGAGGAAAGCTAAGAGTAGAGTAATAGTTCTTAATCTTGTACTTTGCACAAAAGCTCTTAATCAGCTTATTGTCAAACTGAGTGTCATTGTCTGCTATAATGGCCTTTGGGATCCTAAACCTGGTTATTATGTTCTTCCAGATGAAGTTCTTTTTATCAATATCTCGAATCTTCACAAGAGGTTCAGCCAAGAGGTTCAGCCTCTACCCACTTTGTAAAGTAGTTTGTGGCTACTAGCAAGAACTTTCTCTGTCCAGTTACCTAGGGCAGTGGTCCTACCAAGTCCATGCCTCACTGGGCAAACGGCCAAGAATCGAACATTGGGTTCAAATTTGCTGCTGACTGATGTATCAAAGGTGTAAACCTTTGACACTTCTCACACTTCCTAACATAGGCTTCAGCATCCTTTTGCATGTATGACCACCAGTATCCCTAGAAGATGGCTCTATGGGCAAGTGACATGCCCCCTACATGGCTTCCACAAACTCCTTCATGGATCTCATATAAAAAGTCCTCTACCTGAGAAGGATGAACACATCGAAGTAGACGTCCAGTAAAGGATCTTCTGTACAGATGACCTTCTGCTGACAAGTAGAACCTGGCCGACTTCAACCTGGTTCTATGTGCCTCTTTTCAGTCATCTGGCAGTCTACTATCTCTAAGGAACATAACTATGGCGTCCATCCAGCTGGGACCCATTTCCATGCACATTGCTTCGTACTCTGTTATCAGAGGCTTTACACTTGGTCCTATTAGATAATCAACCTTGATTGTCCTTGGTTTCTCTAACTTTATTACACTAGCCAGGTTTGCCAAGGCGTCGGCATAGCTATTATCATCTCGGCTAACCTAATATAGTCGACAATTCTCAAACAGTGTTAGCATCCTGACAACCTCTTTGACATAGGCTATTATCCTTTCATCTTGGGCTGCATACTCTCCCATTACTTAATTCACAATAAGTTGGGAGTCACAGAAGACTACCACCTCATTGGCTTCCATGGCTACTGCCAGTTTCAGTCCTGCATCGGCGCCTTCTACTCTGCCTCGTTGTTTGAGGCCTTAAACCCCAAATAAAATAAATTGCTCAATCATTCGCCTATCTGGCGATCCCAATACCACTTTTGCCATCGTTCCTTAATGGTTTGAACTTCCATTAACAAACAGGCGGAAGGAGTCACCGATGTAGATGTCGCAGGGCTTTGGTTTCTCTGCCTTCTTCTGTTTTGCTAGAGTGGGGTCCTTTGGCCCCAGCTAGGTCTTTTCATGCTCCTATGGACATCCTAAGCCGCGACTTATCAGAGCCCGCCTTGGGATTGCGCCAAGAGTGAACTCAGCCACAAAGTCGGTTAGCACCTATCCCTTGATTGCTGCTCTAGGTCTGAACTCCAAGTCGTATTGGCCTAGCACCACTGCCCATCTAGCTATTTTGCTTATCAAATCTCCATGCTGCAACAGGGACTTTAGGGGGTACTCAGTCAGCACCACAATCTTATGTGGTTAGAAGTAGTGATTCTATTTTTTGGAAGCCATTACCAGGGCTAGTGTCAATTTTTCCACGGGCAAGTACTTGGTTTCTGCACTTACTAGGGTTTTACTCACATAGTATACTGCCTTTTGCTCTCCCTCCTCTTCTCGGATTACCACCGCGCTTACTGCGTGGTCTAGAACTGCTAAGCATAGGAACAATTCTTCTCCAAGTATTGGATTTGACAGAATTGGAGCTGTTGTCAGGTACCTTTTCAAGTCGGCCAAGGCGACTTCGCACTCTTCTATCCACAAGAAATCTGTGGCCTTCTTTAACAATTGAAAAAATGACTTACATTTATCAAAACTTCGACTGATAAATCTATTCAAGGCTACTGCCTTGCAAGTCAAAATCTAGACATGTTTGGCTAATGTCGAGCTTTTCAAATCAATGATAGCCTTGATCTGATCTGGGCTTGCTTCTATGCCCCTCCTAGTGACCATGTATTCCTAGAACTTACCGGACCTAACTCCAAATGCACATTTCGAAGCATTGAGTCGGAACCGATATGTTTTTAGAATGTCAAAGACTACCTTTAAGTCAGATAGATGATTCCCAGGTTCTTTGGTCTTCATGACCATGTCATCAATGTAGACCTTTACTGTCTTCCCAATCAGACGCTTAAACATCTTGGTCACTAACCGCTGGTAGATTGTTCTTGCATTCTTTAACCCAAAAGGCATCACTCTGTAACAATAGAGTCCCTTTGGGGTGATGAATGCCGTCTTCTCTTTATCTGGGGTATACATTGCTATTTGGTGGTAGCCCCTATATGCGTCTAGGAAACTTATCCTTCCATGCCCTGAAGTGTTATCTACTAATTGATCAATCTTAGGCAGTGGGAAACTGTCTCTGGGGCAAGCCTTATTCAAGCTGGTGAAGTCCACACAAACCCTCCACTTGCCGTTCTTCTTTTTCACTACCACTGTGTTAGACAACCAGGTAAGGTAGTTCACCTCCCGAATGGCCTGAGCTTCCAACAGTTTGTCCACTTCCTCCTCGACTGCTTCCACATGTACTAATGTAGGCCTCCTTGCCCACTGGATGACAACTTTAGCTGACTTGTCTATATTGAGCCTATGGCAAGTGACCTCGGGATCGATGCCTAGCATCTCATAGGGCGTCCAAGCAAACACTTCCATATTTACTCGCAAGAAAGCCTCTAACTCCATTTTCTCCTCCTCGCTTAAGCCTAAGCCGAGAAGGAAGAAGCGCTTTCCATCATCTTCTTGGACCAGAATCTTCTTTAATGCTTCCTCACTCTTGTCGACTAATTCTTTGCCGACATCATCTAGAACCTTCATATCCTCATTGTCAATTTCTACTATCTCTGCTTGTCGCATGTTGTAGGTGGACTTTATTGCTGCCATGGAGCAATTTTTTGCCTACATCTGATCCCCTCTGACCTCCTCAATCCTCTGTTCAGTTAGAAATCGCAGCAGCTAGTGCAATGTTGAGGGAACAACCCTCATTACATGCAACCACAGTTTACCCAAGATAACATTGTAAGGGGAGAGGGTGTCAATTATTGTAAACTCCGTGTTTACCTTCTTGGTGCCTACCTGCAACTCCAAATTCATGGCTCCTAGAGGCTATGTCGGCATTCTGTTGAATCCAACCATCGGGCTGTTGGATTGTTCCAGATCATCTAGGTGAAGGCCAAGCTCCTTGTAACATCTAACATACATAATGTAACAAGAACTGCCTTGATCAACCAGTATGTGCCTTACTTGGCAGTCTCTAATCTTCAACGTTATCACCAGGGCATCGTTGTGTGGATGCTGCACCATATCCAAGTCTACTTCAGTAAAAGAAACCATTGGTCCTTGGTACTCATTTGTCCTAGGCTTCTTTTGCTGGACTTGATACACATGTTGAAGGTGCCTCACTTTTTGAGTCTCTCGTCGTACATCATTCTCATTGACCTTCGAGCGAATCACATTGATCACCTGAGATCCATCTGTTTGATGCGGTGGTGGTGGTTGCCGGTGCTTGGGGTAGCCTTGCTTGCTCTTCCTTTGTCTTGGCTTCATCTACTAGGTCTCTCAGGTGACCCTGTCTGACTAAATCCTCTAAGTGTGTCTTCAGAGCCCTACATCCTTGAGTCAAGTGTCCATCTTTATTATGGTAAGCACAATGCTTTCCAAGACTTCTTCTCATAAACTCGCTAAGGATCTTCTCCGGCGCCCTGTAATACGGTTGGTTCCTGATCTTTTGCAGAACTTTGTAGACTTGGATCTTGAATACAGTTGTGACTATCTGTACAGCCCTCAACCTTATTTCCTGCTTGTTAAAACCAGTATTACCTCGGCTTCGCTTTGGCAAGCTGTATTTCTTCTCCTGTTTTGGTATCTTTGTCCTCTGCTTGTCCTCTTCTGCTCTGGCATACTTCTCAATCTGTGCCATGAGCTCCTCCATACTTTTTTGTAGAGTTTTTGCTAGCGATTTTCAAAGAGAGCATTTATTATCCAGGCCGTTCCTAAAAGACACGACCGCTAGCTCCTGGTTGCAAGCAAGAATTCAGTTGAACACCTCGTAATATCTCTTGGTGTAAGCCCTGAGGCTTTCACCCTCGCTAATGTTTAAAGCCAATAGGGAGTCCACCTTTAGTGGCTGGAGCTTGCTTGTTACAAATCTGGCCACAAACATCTCGATCAGGCTTTCCCAACTATTCACAGTTACTTTTGACAATTTGTGAAACCAATCCGATGTGATTTTCCCTAAGGATGAAGGCAACACCTTGCATAGCAACTGCTCGTTCCCGCTATACAAAGCCATTGAATTTAAATATAAGCTGACATAAAAGTTCGGATCAGACTTACCGTCATAAATTTGGAACCTTGGCATATGGAACCTTTTTGGGGCCTCAAACGTATCCAGCTCCACTGAGAACGGTATTCTTGGCTTGACGGAGGATGTGATCTCAGCGTTGTATCGTTTCCTCTGGAGGTAGTCTCTCAAATCCTCCTTTGTTTGGCCGGGAGCTCGACTATCGAAAGATTTCAGCCTTTTTGATGTGCTGCTCCCGGTGTCATTGTGCGTCCTCTTGGACTTCTCTTCATTCACTGTATCAAAGCAAAGACCCTTCCCCTAGATATGCTGAGGTTCTTTGATACAGGTCCCCTTTGTTCGCGGTGTCTTCTACGACTCATCTCTTACTGACTCTGTCCGTTCGACATCCCGTGATGGCCGATGTGAGCGCTCCTTTTCCTTGCCATGCTGCGAGACTACTAGAATTGTTTTCTGCCCCTCTTTTGGGCATTAGTCTTGGCCGTTGGTATCGGCGTATCCTATAGGGGGAACGGTGGTTGTATCACGTTCTTCCACATAATGAAGTTAACAACCGACTATAAGTCTGCCAACTTGTTTTCCATCCCATTCATCTCGCCGTCCATCCTCAAGCATCTATCCTTCCATGCCTGGAGGTTGCTTTCATTGTAATACTTATCTCGGCCACCCTTTTTCGAGGTGTTCCCTTATTTGCCGACGTCCTTCTCTCTAGGATTTGGATCATGTGCTCCTTCATTGCGGTTTTCTTCCCTGATGTTGGGATCTACATGCTCACCACTCTCATTGTGGATATCGTCCCCAATCTTTTCTTCCTACCCGTTGTTGGCCATCTATTCTCCTTAACTTCTCACAGACGGCGTCAAATTGTGGGTATTGATTTCCGAACACACAACCAAAAAGGGAAACTCGGCTGGAGAGTACTGGCATAATAGATTAAGCCCAATAATCTGCACAAGAAGATGAGAATTTGACGGTGGTTCGTCCACCCGGAGGCACTCCGACGATCAAGTCAAGAATCTATATCTCTCAAAGGTAGCAAATTGTGCTTAAAACTCACAAGAAAGAACTTACCTTAGACCCATGAGGGTGCCTTATTTTTATAACCAGTAGTGACCTAATCCCCTTAGAAACCTCACTTTAATAGACTCAGGTTCCATGCTCATCCTGGACCCTCATCTAGATAGAGATAAACTCTTCTTGAGCCTTCTCTCTATCCAGACTGAGATCCTTCCCTATTCTTGGACTCTTATCCCTTATCTGCTTACCTCGGGTTCCGGTATCTCCGCAGATAACATCGACCTAACCGAAATCATCTCGGTAGCTTGATCAAGCCACGTAACACCTCGGCTGACACTTCGGCGTCACCTTTGCCACATGTTGTCATTCGCAAAATACTTCACCACACAAAATATTGGTGCACATCAAGCAATTGATTTTGTACCTGAGATCACAAAGACCTTGGCACTTATCTCCCTGGCAATATATTTAAACTCTAGATAGACATGGACGTGGACAATATCTATAATTAAACATCAGTTAATAATAATAATAAGTCATAAATTAAAATAATTTTAAATTACTCAACTTAAATTTTGTAATCATTGTAACTCATAGATTCCTATCTAAAAATTATACCAAAAAAAAAAAAAAAACACTCATAGATTATTGAATTAATTCAATCAAAAGTTAATTTAATTTTGATTAAAATTCCAACAAAGATTACATAACTCATTTTTTCTCCAACTAATTAGAGAAATTCACAAGCCGAGATCAACGTACAACCCGACCAAATGGGATTGGGTTGTAAAATGCTTGTCTAATCTCCTCAAAGGTTCAATTTTTAACCCACTTAACCTAAAAAAAAATTAAAGGACAAATTTCATTTTATTCCTCTCTGATTTTAATTACGTGAGGTTTACCTCCTTAATATTTAGAAATAATAATATAATCTTCACTTAGTTTGTAGACTGAAGTGCGTGGTTAAAATTCTATCAAATTTAACAGTAAGTGTGAAATACGTGACATGTATAAGAGGATTATATGTTCATTACACGTGGAATAAAAAATATAGGGGTTAAAGTGTATTTTACTTTCCAAACAAATGACGAAATATAGGAATATTTTAATTTTTTTCATTAAATCGTTAATGGATCTAATAGTACACTTCGATTCACAAATTATAAGGAATTATGTGATTATTTCCAGACGTTAAGGAGATAAAATGCACATGATCCAAATCATAAAAGATAAAGTAAAGTTTTCCCAAACTTAAATAATAAAACACAGTAGTTAAGTGAAATTTTTTATTTCATTGAAAACAATTCAAAATAATTATTCGTTTATGATGAAAACAATTCAAAATAATTATTCGTTTATGCTGCGTAAAAAGCTAGTTGTGCTTCATGTGCTTCGTATCATAACATTTATCTGTATTCACCCCAAAAAAAAAAAAAAAAATCTTTTAACCGGACAACAGTAGGCCCACTTGTGCTTTTATGGAAGTTAGAATTATTTTAAGTTGTTTTATTTGAAACATAATTCCAGGGGCATGTAATTCCATCTCATGATTCTTTTTCTTTTTTTAAAAAAAATTCTTTGAGTGCTAATTTTTTTCATTTTCAATTTGTATTTTTTATTTGTAGTGAACGTTTTTAATTTTTTAATCAATTTGTTTTAATCTAGATATATTTAAAAAGTAGAATTTTTTTGATTTTTTATTATAAAAATTCACTAAATACCAAAAAAAAAATCATAAAAAATATAAAGAGTATATTTTCATTTTTTTGTATTTATTGAATTTTTTAAAAATTTCTTTAAAAATATTTTACTTTTTAAGTGTATCATCAATGTAAAAGTAAAAAAAAAAATGATTAAAGTTTTAAAAAATTTACAAAATTTAAAAAGGGTATGATCTAGTTTACTCCCTTGGTATTGCCCAGGAGCAGTTATCCCTTGACTTTTAAATATATGCAATGGTGTATTTAGTTAGGGAATTTAGGAAGGAATTTAGAAAGAAAGAAAAAAAAGTATAAAATTAGGTGAAATATATGTATTTTTTATGGGTAAATTACACTAACAGTGTCTATAGTTTGAAGCTTGTATCATTTTGGTCCCTGGCTTTTCAATTGTGACACATTTGACTTTAAATTTTGAATCTTGTTTCAAATAAGAACAATTGAAAATACTATTGGATTTTTCAAGGGCAAAATCGTCAATTTGATAAAATATAAATTAATTTGACAAAAATAAATGTCAAAAAATTATTTTTAAATTTTTAAAAATTATTTCTACCTACTAAAGATAAAATTATATAAAATTGATAAATCTTTTAGACATTTATTTATTTTTTTACCAAATTAATTTTTATTACATATTTGGATAATGATCATGTAAAATTATTTTTTAAAAATTAATCATGTAATTTTTATTAATTTTACACAATTTTATCTTTGGTAGGTAGAAATAATTTTTAAAAATTTTAAAATATTTTTTTGACATTTATTTTTGTCAAATTAGTTTATATTTTATCAAATTGACGATTTTGTCTTTGAAATTAAGCAATGGTATGTTCAATTGTCCTTATTTGAAACAATATTCAAAATTCAATGTCAAATATGTCACAATTGAAAAGTCAGGAACTAAAGTAACACAAGCCCCAAACTATAAGAACTGTGAGTGTAATTTACCTATATTTTATTTACGTTTTACCTATCTTTTCTATTTCCCTTTCCAAATTTCTTCTCAAATTGAGTTCAAAAAAAAAAAATCCCTTCTCAAATCATCTAACCAAACATAGCCTTAGTGGTTTTGGATTAAATTACAAACCATAACTCCGCTAACCCTAGCATGAAAAAGACTATTATACCCTTATTTAAATATTTAACTTTTAGTAGTTATTTTTGTCCTAATTTTTTTCTTTCCGTTTGTGTTTTACAGAGCAAATAAGCGGCTTTATTGAAGAAGAAATTATTGATGTACCTCCATTTTCAAAAATGAAATTAGTAGAAAACATTACAAAAATAATAATAAGTAAACAACAAGCTTTTTTGGTGGCTCATCAATAGATAAATAGCAACCAATATTAAAAAATAAAATTAAACTAAGTAAAATAGATAAACAATAGCAAATATTAAAAAAATAAAATTAAAATAAGTAAAAAATATATATAAACAAATGGAATGAAAAAAAACTGACCAAAGTGATTTTTTGGTGGCTCAACTTTCCTTCTATGGTTGCAAGTGTTTATACACAACAACAATGATTTAGACCACTAAAAAATACACCACTAATAACACTAATATATTGGGAATGATAAAAAAATAAATAAATAAATAAGAAAACAAGACATAGAAAGTGCGCGGGGCCCACTACCACATCATTAGTACTTCTCCCAGTGCTCTATTTTTAATGTTCCCAAGTATTTTTCTTATACACAAAAAGGTACGGCATTATTGTATTTTTCTCACACCAAAATTGGAGCGAAGTATAGATATTTGCTCCCCAATTGCCAAGAAGGTGCGTGTCCCACAACTCTTGTTAAAGTGGATGGAAATTGTAATATTTGCAATTTAGGTCTCGGACAAGTGATTTTTTTAAGTTAAAAAATTAAAAAGTTATTAAAAAAATTAAAAAGTTAATAATTTATATTAAAAAGTCAAAAAAATTCTTTTCTCTCTATTTTTTACATATCTTTTCGTAAAAAATTAAAAAGTCATCCCAATATATTAATTTTTTTACATCATATTTTAGTTAAAAAATCAAAAAATTATTAAAAAAATCTATTTCCAAAGAAGGCCTTACTCTAAAACCATAATCATATATGGGTCCATCGCATATATTTGCAAGTCATAGGAGTAAATTGCTCATGGGCAACATCACAGAGATAAATTAGATTTTACCCAATTGGTTTGGGATGTTCTAAAAAAGTGCACTTTTTTACTTAATGGCTTATATGGGTTGGGTTTGGGTTGGGTTTGATGTGATGTTTTAGAGAGGTGATGTGATTTAAATAAGATGATGTGACTTAAATAGGATAGTGACTTTTTGACTTTTTGTATTATTTAGTGGATGCCAAACTTGTATGGTCAGGAACTGCCTCAGATATACAGGTTATAGGGTGTAAAAATGAACTGCAGCCTGTGGTGAGTCTAGCTTGATTAAGTCTGAGCCTAAGCCTAGTTTGGGGTCCTAAGCTTGTGCTTAGCCTGTTATTTTGAAGCTGGGTTCGGCCTGGCCAATTGGCCTGGCTAAGGCCCACTCTCACTCGGCCCACTTGAGACCTAGTGTCATTTTCAATAGAAAAGAATAAAATTTTGGTGAAAAAAAATTAAAAAAAATATTTAGGTTCAATTCAAGCCCGAGCCTAGGCCTAAGCGCGTTGGCTCAACCCGAGGCCCGAATACCTCCTGGGCCTAGGCTTAATTTTCTGACTCATGGGCCGATTCGAATTTTGGCAAGAGCCCACACAGCCTGACATAGTTTGGTTCAGGCCAAACCAAATTTACTCCTAGCTATAGGGCATGCAAGTATTGTTATTGCTTAATTTTTCTCGGTTTGACCTCGCTTGTACTAAAATAATAATATTAATTATTACATTATTATTGAAAAATGTATGTTTCATTTGTTTGGATTATTTTTAATTGAGTCTAATTGAACAACAATATGTTTGTTTGTTTTTATATAAGCTTTACCTTTTTTTTTACTCTGATAATATGTGATTTGTGTTTTATTGGTTGATATGTTTTGTTTTAAAGTGACAATAAAATTTTACTATGATTTGCTATGACAATATATAATCTATCTATTGTTAGTTAAATTTGTTTTAAATTAACAATAAAATTTTACTCTATTAACATTAATAAATTTTATACTTGCGACAATAACAATTATAGTCACTATGGTATGTAGCGATGATAATGATATTTTATTATTTAAATACTAAAACTTTACAATAAAATTTACTGTGAATTAGAGTAAAAATTTTTTATAAAATAAAATAAAATTACTGTTGATGTTAATTTGGACGTTAAAAATTTTATTTTTTTTTTTAAATAATTTAACGATCAACATAGATCTCATTTAATAGATCTTGATGAGAGTATTCAAAAAAATACAAATTTTATTAAAATTTGACTCATAGATAAAAAATTATATTATTTTGAAGTTTGAAATATGAAATATGAAATTAATCACTATAAATATTTTGATAATGGTAGTGCGTATTGTTCTTTTTAAGGCAAATTCTACATGCCTGTCCATAATGTATGAAACTTTTGTTGGGTTATGTTTGTTTTTCTTTGTTTGATTAACACTTGAAGCAAAAGAATAATGTTATATGTATTAATTAGTGTACTAATTAGTATATCAATTAAGAAAAAATTATTTATAAGTATTGTTAGGAAGACTTATGCTACATATGGTCCTACTAAAAAACTTATGTTCCCATAAATCCTGTGAAAAGTTTGTTGACATATTTACCCTTAATATTAGTTGTTAATATCATAAATAATAGTAAAACCATATATAGAAAATTGAATGTTACCATAGATCATATCTATATAAACGTAACGTAACGTAACGTGACACCTATACGTAATGTGACACCTATGATCTATGGTAACATGTAATTTCCCGTTACGTTTATGTAGGTGTCACGTTACGTTACGTTTATACAGGTGCCACGTTACGTTACGTTTATGTATGTGTCACGTCACATTACGTTTGTGTAGAATCTTATGGAATACATTCCTATTAAATAGGACTTGAGACTCTATAAGAAATTACACAGGACTTAGCCTACCATAAGTGTCTAAAAAAAGACTTATAAATAAGTTTCCTATCAATTAATGATGTGACATAATTTAAAATATTTTTGGTATTTGAAATTTGTATAATGAATGAGGTCAATAATAATGTTATAACTAGTATTGGTACATTAGTTAGTATACTAATTGGTGTATATAGCACCACTGGAAACAAAAACGCTTCATTGCTTAATATAGAAATTTCGATTCAATAAATTGTCATTTATGACTTTTTAATAATCTAAGATATGTATTTGAAAAAACTTTTGTTTGCGATGATCTAAATAAGTACATTTTTTGACTTTTTATGAAATATGGGTTAGGTTTTGGTTGGGTTTGAAGTGATGTGTTAGAGAGGTAATGCGACTTAAATAAGATGATGTGACTTAAATAGGATGGTGACTTTTTGATTTTTTGACTTTTTTTAAACATGCCAAACCAAGCCTAAGGCCAAGTTTGGGAAGACTAAATAAGTGCACTTTTTGACTTTTCTTATATTATGTGTAGAAAAAATAGAGAGGAGATATTGATTAATGTGACCGAAAAAAGATAAAAAGATGAAATAAGTGCACTTTTTTAATTTAGCCAAACTTGGCCTAAATGTATTGAAAAGATAGTGAATGAGAGTCAACTTATAAAATTTTTAAAAGTCATTTTTTTAAAATTGATACAAAAAAAATTTTCTTAAAAAAAAGTTTTACTTATTTTTTATCTAACCAAAAAATATTTTTGATATAAAATTTTAGGAGACTTATTTGTAAATCCTTTTTCAGATACTTATGATAGGCTAAATCTTGTGTAATTTCTTATAAAGACTCAAGTCCTATTTAGATGAGAATGTATTCCACAAGATCCTACATAAACGTAACGTGACGTAACACCTATATAAATATAACGTAACGTGACACCTACATGAACGTAACGTAACGTGTCACGTTATGTTTTGCAAACTTAATGAGTTTTTATTTTTTAAAATTGAATGTGAAAATGTTGCTGGTTTATATTGGTGTCACGTTACATTTCATATAAATATGATCTATAATTGAATGTTACCATAGATCATAGGTGTCACGTTACGTCTATGTAGGTGTTACATTACGTTACGTTTATGTAAATATAATTTATGGAATGTTACCATAGATTATACGTGTCACGTTACGTTATGTTTATATAGATATAATCTATGGTAATATACAATTTCCTAGGAAATTATATATTACCAAAGATCATAGGTGTCACGTTACGTTTATGTAGGTGTCACGTTACGTTACGTTTATATAGATATGATTTATGGTAACATTTAATTTTTTATATATGATTTTATTATTATTTATGATATTAACAACTAATATTGAGAGTAAATGTGCTAACAAATTTTTCACAGGACTTATGAAAACATAAATTTTTTAATAAGATTATATGCAGTATAAGCCTTCATAATAGGACTTATAAATAATTTTTCTTAAAATTTTACATCAAAACAAACGGAACTGATAAAAATAATAATAATAATAATAAAAACAAATAAATAAAAATTGCCCCGCTGATTTGTTTGCCTCATCTTCTACCTACCTATAGTTTTTCGCAAACTATGTATGTGGCAAAACCTTACTGGTTCGTCAGCAAATACAATAATGCATAGCTATAAAAACTACCTGACAGGATTGGAGCCGTAAAGTCCGCTTGTTTGTTTCCAATCATAACTCATTTTTTTCTTCCATGATCGTATTTCTTCAGAATTCACCCAAAAACCGTATTTCTTCAGCTTAACAACAAAGCTCAAAAAAACTTCTCAACACACACACATGGTGTCCGTGAATCAAATACAACCCGAAGGCTTCTACTTGGATCCAACCGGAATGGCTCTTCCTCCTCTCGGCTCTTTCTCTACCCCAACCGCCACCACCGCCGCCACCGCCGCAGCTTCGCCTTCCACCACAACCACCACCACCACCACCACCTCCTCCTCTGACGATCTATCCAAGAAGGTCCGGAAACCCTACACCATTACCAAGTCTAGAGAGAGCTGGACTGAACCCGAGCACGACAAGTTCCTAGAAGCCCTCCAACTGTGAGTCTCACTTCGACTTCTGAGCTTTGAATTGAAATTAGGGTTTTCTTTTTTAGGTCTGGGTTTGTGTGAATTTTGGGGGTTTTGAATTTGGGTTTCATGGATGGGTAACGTGTGTGTGTGTGTGTGTGTGTGTTAGTTTGGTGAATTGAAGTGGGGGTTAGGGTTTTGTGGCAACTCAATAAGTTTTAATGCGAATTAGCTTGGTGAATTGAAATGGGGGTTTGGGTTTTGTGGTTTCAGAAGCAATTTAGTAAGTTTTAATGCGAGTTCTTTTTAAATTTTGGGGTTTTGAATTTTGATTCATGGATGGGTAATGTGTGTTAGCTTGGTGAATTGAATGGCGTTAGGGTTTGTGGTTTCAAGCAAGTCAATAAGTTTTCATGCGAATTCTTTCTATATTTTTTCTTCTGGGTGTGTGAATTTTGGGGTTTTGAATTCATGGATGTGTAATGTGTGTGTTAACTTGTTGAATTGAATGGGGTTGGGGTTTTGTGGTTTCAAAGCAAATTAGTATGTTTTGATGCGAATTCTTTCTAAATTTTGGGGGTTGAAATTGGATTCATGGATGGTTAATGTGTGTTAGATTGGTGAGTTGAATGGGGCTGGGGTTTCGTTGTTTCAAAGCAAGTCAGTAAGTTTCCATGCGAATTCTTTCTAAATTTTTCCTGGGTGTGTGAATTTTAGGGTTTTGAATTCATGGATGGGTAATGTGTGTGTTCACTTGGTGAATTGGATGGGGCTAAGGTTCTGTGGTTTCAAAGCAAGTCAGTAAGTTTTGATGTGAATTCTCTCTCTCTGTATACATATTCTTTTTTATCATAAGTGATATAAATTTGTTTATTCTACTGAATTTGAGGCTTTTGATGGGTGAAAGCTTATAATGTAATTTTAGGTTAGGTGTAATGTTAGTTTCAGTTCCGTTAAGAGCCTAAGAGGGATGGTAGGGGACTCATTTGAGGTGAATTTCTAACAGATATAAAATATGAAGAGGTTTAAGTTAAAGTAGATAGAGAATTTTGAGAGCAAGTTGGTCCAATGTTCCCTCAAGATAGATTGCAGTTTTTTAGTTTGAACATCGAAGTTTGATGGCTATCACACACACATGTTAGTTTGATGGCTTTTTATTTGGATTCATGGATGGGTAATGTGTGTGTTAGCATGGTGAATTGAATGGGGTTAGGGTTCTATGGTTTCAAAGCAATTCAATAGTTTTAATACAAATTCATTCTAAATTTTGTTTACTTTTTGGAGCGTAAGTGTTATACATTTGTTTGTTGTACTGAAAGTTTAAGCTCTTGATGTGTAAAAGCTTAAATAATGTAATTCTAGGTTTGGTATGATATTAGTTTTGGTTACATTACGAGCCTAAGGGGATGGTAGGGGACTCATTTGATGTGCATTTCTAACATATATAAAATGTGAAGAGGTTTTAAGTTAAAGTAGATAGAGAATTTTGGGAACAAGTTGGTTGAATGCAGTGTTGTGGCCCTTAAGCTAGATTGCAGTTTGTTAGTTCGAATCTTGATGGCTATCACACACATGCCGTAGTAATCTAATCAAAACTTATGTATCAGAAGTGAGCTTGTTTTAGTACCGTTAGACCACATTTCAACTAACTTTTTGAGTGGCACATAGAAGCAATGAAGTTTTGAAGGAAAAATAAAATGAGCAAAGCTTTTATCTTGTTGAAGATAAAACCATATTGTGCACCAAAATGTCTATTATTAAGGTAATAAATATCTTAGAAGATGTGGGTTGTCTTGTATAAAGGTGTACTACAAATTACTTCTTTGTTACTCAGAAAAGTAACTATAGATTCATACCATCATTATTTTTTGTTAGGTGTGCTTGGACTTTGAAGTACTATTTCTATTGTGTGAAGTTATAGTTGAACATTCTTATATGTTGTTTTCATTCACAATTGTTGCAATAGAATCCTAAATGCTGATTATGGTTTTCTTCAATTGATCTGTGTAGCTTTGACCGTGATTGGAAAAAGATTGAAGCATTTATTGGGTCAAAGACTGTCATCCAGGTAACTTCATGTGGATAGTTTCTGTGATTACATAATTGTCTAATATATTGTTCCTCCTATCATATTATGATATTATTGAATGCTTCTTGTGTTTATCTTGAACTTGACATGCAAGCATGACAAAACAACATAACTTCTTGTGGTTGAAGTTAAATACTGAATTGCTTGTTTGTTCAATTTGGGTTTCATTGTACTTGGATTTCATTGCTTAGTGATTCCCTGCTCTCTCTCTCTCTCACACACACACACACACACACACACACACACAAGCACGCACGCACTTGCACGCACCAATTGAAATACACATGCATGCTTGTGAGCGCGTGCATACACACACAATAGAGGTACATAATACTATTGATTTCTGTATGGGTTATTGTTGTTCTTACATGCATAGACTGTAATTTATCATGTTAAATTGGTAGCAAAAAGAGTTTAAATGTATAGTATTGCTCTATTACTTAGCGGGCATGATCATCCAAAATAGACAAATAAAATAATCGAGGTTGTGTTTGTTTTCGAAGATTTTAAAAATATTTGGATTTGAAAAGTCATGGAAATTTAAAACCCAAGATTTTAAAATTGCATGATTCATGAATTGTATCAGTGTGTTTGGTTTGAGTTTTTTGGATTAAGTTTTTTAAAAACTGAGTTTTTTGGTTTTCTTGTTTTTTTGTTTTTAGTTAATATTTTTAAAATATTAAACATTTTTTTTTACTTTTTTAGATGCACCTTACTTAGATGTATCTAAAAAGTAAAAAATTTGTGAAGAAATATATTTAAAAATTAATAAATACATAAAAATACAAAAAATATATTGAATTCTCGTATTTTTTTTGTATTTTTGGTATTTAGTGAATTTTTAAAAGGTTTTTTTCACAAATTTTTTACTTTTTAGGTATATTTATGTTAGGTATGTCTAAAAAATATTAAAAAAAAATTTAAAATATTAAAAATTCAGTAAAAACAAAAAAATACGGAAAACAAGATAGTAGAATTTTTTGAAAAGTGTTTTTAGAAAAGTGAAAACAAGCAAAGTTCAAATCCATATTCAAATCCATAAAATTCAAATCATATGCTCATCTTGTTTTATATTTTCAAATTTTTATTTCTTCATTATTTTGTAAGTCATGTTTCCTATTGCTAAACAAGAAGCATGAGAGAGATTTCCAAAAAGTATTTTCAATTGTAAAGAGAGATTGAAAAAATAGAAAATATGGAGCTCAATTGTGTTTTGTTTGTTGGACTACTCGTTAGTAATTTGGTGGTTTTGATCAGCTGTTAGGATTCCCTTTCAATGAAAGCCTGTGAAGGGGTGGGGAATCAACAAGACACTCAACTATAACAGCCCCTCTCTCTCTAACCCTCCCACACATGTACATCTCCAAAAATAGTCAGTCATTGAAGAGTCCTATTTGTCTTGAAGTAATACATTCAAAGAATTTTTACTCTTCCTTTTTTTGCATGTCTCTAGTTTTGAAATTCTCCAATTTAAACATTATGAAGGACCTCATCCAGAAGTTTGATCTGGAACACCAATATGCTTTTTGCCTTCCACAGGCACTATGTTATTGTTTACGGTTGCAATGCCTCTGGTATGAGAAAGACCACACCGTTGTGGGATTCTCCAAATCACGGCCCTTTCAACAATATTGTAATTCCCACATAATGCAGGAATTGTCTTTCACCATGATTTCGACCAAAATACATCAGGAAATTATGACAGTTCATAAATCCCTCCCTCAGTTACTCCAAATCTTACCAAAAGGCACAACTCAAAATAATTGCCTCAGTATGGGATTTCTGCCTAGCAGACTCGTTGCATTGCAGGCACTTAGTATTATCTAGTGAAGAATGCACCAATATTATCTTGTTGGTAACACTTTGAGTCTAAACATATTTTCTTTGATACAAACCATGCTATAAGGCATGTCATAGATTACAGTTTGTTCACTTATGCCATGGGAGTAATGAACACTGTTTCTCACATGTTTGTTAGAGAGTTAGTGTGTATTCCACTAGCATAAGAAATGCCCTATTTCACCTATTCAAATACTAAAGGATATTATATATCCGAAAAGAAAACAATAAATAGTGGAGGATAACTTTTGCAGATACGTAGTCATGCACAGAAGTATTTTCTAAAGGTTCAAAAGAGTGGTACCAGTGAACATCTACCTCCCCCTCGTCCAAAAAGGAAAGCTGCTCACCCTTATCCTCAGAAGGCTTCCAAAAATGGTCAGAATTGGTCATTTGTATTATATTTAGTTGTCATGCTTGAGGCAATTTTAATGTAACCGTGTCTCATTTTGGCAGCTCTGGTGCTCCAAGAAGTATCGGAATCATTTCAGACATTGCCTATTTTACCTGAACCTGGATTTATAACAAGGCCTGATTCTTCTTCGTTACTTCGGAATCCAGTTGCTGGTGCTGCTGTATCTTCATGGACTGACAATTCTATACAAACAGTCAGTTTATCACATGCAATGAAAGGTACATTATTCTCATGCCTTCAATGTTCACTGACATGCTCTGATCAGCTCTGTGGTCATCTGTTGCATATTTTTGATCGTGTGTTAAGTTATATCTGATGTGAAATGCAGGGCAACCATTGGCAAATAACAGCTGCAGTAGCACTGAGAGCACTCCGAGAACACGACCAACTGGAGAAGTGACAGATCGAGGGAATCATGGCCCTCCATTGAGAGGTAACTGTAATTTCATTGCTTACAACTAGCTCATTTAAAATTTGAATTGAGTGATTGTAGCAAGGGGTGACGTATTGATGTCTGGGTGCAGTGAAGAATGGACAAAGGTTTTCACGTTTTCCTAGACGAGCACGGATAAAGAAGCTAGTCCAAGATTATAGGTTTAAGGTAGCCACATAGAATTTAGGAACTTTAGCTAGTAAGACTATGGGCTTAGTAGATGTCATGATTATGAGAAGAGTTAGTATAGTTTGCATACAAGAAATTAAGTGGACGGATGAGAAAGCTCGGAAAATAAAGAATACCAGTTTTAAGCTATATTATAGTGGCAAGGATAGACACATGAATGGGGTAGGAATAATAATTGCCAAGGGTCTTGTAGAAAATGTAGTTGCGGTTATTAAGAAAGGTGATAGGATTATGTTAGTTAAACTAATTATTAGAGAGAATATAGTGAACGTTATTAGTACATACGTCCCTCAAGTAAGATTAGATGATCAAATTAAGAGAGTTTTTTGGGACCAAATGGATGAGGCATTACAGTTATAGGTGGTGATTTCAATGGCTATGTAGGAGTAAATAAACTAGGTTATGAGAGGGTGCGTGGTGGGTATGGTTTTGGTGATAGAAATGAGGTTAGAGAGAGTATTTTAGATTTTGTGTTGGTTTCTGACCTAGTGGTAGCCAATACTATGTATAAGAAGAGAGAGGAGCATTTGATAATCTTCAAAAGTGGGTCAATTAGAAGCCAAATAGATTACTTTCTGGTAAAAAAGAGGACTGTCTAAAATGTAGTGATTGTACCTGAAGAGAGCCTGACGTCTCAATATAGGATTTTGGTAAAGAGCAATACCAAGCTCAAAAAGATAGCGAGCGTTACAGGACTAGATGGTGAGACATAAAAGGGGATAAACTAGACACATTTAAGAATAGAATGGATAAAGAAGGTACTTGAGACTTGGAAGATGATGCTAGTACTATATGGAACTCGATAGCTAATTGTATGAGGAGAATCTCAAGAGAAGTTCTTGGAGAGTCAAAAGAAAAGGGACCCAACTTTAAAAAAACTTGGTGGTGGAGGGGAGGAGGTTCAAGCGGTAATAAAGACGAAAAAAGAAAGTTTTAAAAAGTGGCAAAATGATAGAATTGAGGAAAACTTTAAGCGCTACAGATTGGTCAATAAAGAGGTCAAAAAAGTAGTGAGAGAGTCTAAGTTGAAAGTTTATGATAACCTATACACTAGACTAGATAGTAAGGAGGGAGAGAAGAGGATATACAAACTTGCTAAGATAAGAGAGATGAAAATAAGAGATTTTAATTAGGTTAAGTGCATCAAGGATGAGGACTTTAAGGTGTTGGTGAAGGACGAAAAGATTAAGGAGAGGTGAAAAAACTATTTTGAGAAGTTGTTAAATGAGAAAAATGGAAGTAGGTAGTAATAAGGAAAACCAGGACTATAGGTTCTATCATCGAATTAGGGACTTTGAAGTGGAGTTTACACCATGGTTGTTAAAATCACGATCCGGATCGTAGAATCGTACGATCCTACTTTGCCAAAACGATCCAGATCGTTGTAGGGTCGATGTTATAACAGGATCGCAAGTAGGATCGTATGGGATCGTGTAGGATCGTATAGGATCGTAGGTAGGATCGCAGGTAGGATCGCAAGTAGGATCGTAGATTTTATGATTTTTCACCTTATTTTTAGTATGTATCATTTTAATTTTAATTTTTATCTTTTTTTTTAATAGAAAGTAGGATTTTACGATCCTCGATCCGATCTACCAGACCCTCTCACCGATCCTACTTAGGATCCCGATTTTAACAACCTTGGTTTATACTAAAGAAAATGAAATTGAATGAGACTTTAGGACCCGATAATATACCTATTAAGTTTTGATACTTACAAAGAAAGGCCTTGAATTTTAAGTTTTGATTTAATATTGTCAAAGAAGTGGAGTTCTCATGATATTCTACTAGTTGCAGGGTTGAAGTCCCAGTCAGGACTTGAGTTTTTGAGTATTACTAATCAACTAAGAAAAATAAAAAATAAAAGAAAAAGAGGGTGACAAAGTGTTTATAGAAGTTGAAACCTAAGAATCAATCAATCATAGAGCTTCTTCCCCTATTAAATGGTTCCTAGCTGGAGGAGTCAGGAGTCACAACAATATGGTTCTCTGGCTCCACTCTTCACAAAAGTTAGAAAGATATTTGGAATGTTGTTAGCTTGGTGTGGGAATTTTTGTCTCTTTGTGGTGTTTCTCACCAAGTGGCAACCAGAGAGAGAAAGACCCTTACTTGTTTCACCTTCCGATGAGAACTTAAGACAGACAGAGGACTGGGCTTTCTCCATTACCAGTTCTTATTTACAGTTAAATTGTTGGACTTTGTTACAGAGGAGGAAATGGTTTGCAGAATTTCTGGGTTGTAGTTTATGAAATTTATATTATTAATCAACAATGATATTGATGTTGGTGTTGGACAAGGATTTTTTCAATCTAGAAACAGCACACAGCTGTGTATGTTTATGAAGTTACTGTGTGCAACAGGTGTCTGTTGACATTGATATCCATTTTACTTGTCTGGTATCCCCATTGACAAAGTACAGAGGTGTGTATCCCCTGTACATCTTATTTCAATCTAGAGTGCTGACATCTTATTGATTGGGTAAGAAATTAGACTCAATTCTCATTGATCTCAAACACATATTTTGTTACAATGGATTTATTTGTAAATGCTGTTAACGTCCCCTTGGAACTACGGTCATAGATATTTTGTGGAGTATAGACATACACTTCTGCATGAGACTCTTGTTCTTTCGAATCCTTTTGTTTATTGGTATTATACCACCAATAATGATGCTTCGTTTTTTTGGGTGAATACTTCTTCTTCTTCTTTGTTTGGGCATATCTGCATCCTTTTCCTGGTCGTAAACGTAGTGCTTAAAATTTATTTTGTGCTCCATGCAATTGTTTATCATATTTACTGTATTCTCCTGGTACTGTTACCAGGATTGATACCTTCTCTGTTTCATGCAGTTCTGCCCGATTTTGCTCAAGTATACAACTTCATTGGCAGTGTCTTTGACCCAAACACTACTGGTCATTTGCAAAAGCTAAAGAAGATGGATCCAATTGATGTTGAAACAGTACACTTTCTATCCCATACTCTTTTTCTTTTGATTGTTTTGTGATTCTAATGTAGATGTAGTATACTTCTTTCCTTAATATGGTTCGATGCAGGTAAACAAAAAATTCCTACTTAATCGGATGTTAGAAAATACACGATGACAACTACTCCTATGTTTATGGAGAGTAATCTACTATTCATAAGCTAGAGGAACCTCTTAAAATCCTGTCCACGTCCAGGGCTTCCAGGCTAGGCATTATTACATGTCGGGGGATTAATTGGGGGGGGGGGGGGGGGTTTGGAAATGTTATTTCTCCCTTTTAAAGTTTGTATAGAAAATACCTTTTACTAGAACTAGTTTAAAAAGATGGATGTTTCATGGTCAGTTGTTTATTTCTTCCCTGCTATTGTGTGCATCATAGAAGCATTATTGAATGATATCAGTATCACATTTTGTATTCAAAATAACCTCAAGATAAAATAGTAATGATCTAATTCCATTATTGTGCCTTTTTGGTCTTTTGATCTACTTGACTTTATAATATAAATTGCTTTTTTTACATTGGCCTTATTGTATAGGTTTATGTTATTTAGTTGTCCTCCGCTTCAGTGACTTTAGACATGGATTAAATGCTAAAGAGTTTTTTCCTAGAAGTACACATGCCCTTTGGAAACCACATTTGTAACTATTTCATTCTTTTTGACTCCTTTCCAGGTGCTACTGTTGATGCGAAACCTTTCCATCAATTTGACTAGCCCCGACTTTGAGGAGCATGTAAGTGCCATTTCCACCAAGTGTTGCTTTATATTTTCTTGGCTTCTACTACGTGATCATAGTTTAGATGATGGACCTGACTACCTAAATCTCATTTAATATCACTTGAATCAGAGAAGCTATAATGCATTACCAAGTTCTTCAGCACCTCAAGGTTCTATTTAGTTGCCTTGTGCTTTCTTTGTTTCTGGCCCAGTATTTAACTGTACATTTGCGGCCTAATTAATTTCTCTTGATTCTCTATAATTCTCAATTCAAGAAAATCCTGATATAATTGCTTTCCATGCAAGTATTCCTCAAGGGCCCTATTGGCATTTGACTATACAATATATATAACAATGGCAGACACAAAATTTCTACATAGTGGGACCAACTAATATGCATTTAAAATTGACAACAAAATTTAATTATTTTATTATTAGTGAAGTTATCATATGCAGTGTAAGTTATATTAAAAGATTCACTTCCTTATGAAATTTCTTACGTTCAAAAAAAGTTTGGAAATTTTTGTTAAACCAGTAAAAATAAAATACGCCTAATTTAGTCCCCCAATCAAAACACAAACCAGTTTAAATACGTAAGTAAAATTCCATATTAAGATAGACGTGTACAAAGATAATTATGCAAGTACCATTTTCACATTATACATTAAAAGACTAATATAGTGATGTGTAACACACGACATGATAAACAAAATGTAATAAGATAATATGATCAATATAGCATGACAAATTTTTTTTACCTCAAAACTTTGTTGTGTATGTGAGATTAATTGTATGGAAATTGTACATTAATATAGAAAAATTTGTGGGCCACCTTTTTATTGGTGATGGACACTCAATGATCACATTTTGTTATTAAGTTCTATTTATCATCTCATATATTAACACTGCATTGGTAATTAGTAAAAGTGGTGGTACCCATTAAACTAATACAGTTATGACACAATTATGATAAACAATAGTCATTAATTTATCCAAAAAAAAAAAAACAAAGTTGTCATTATACCATTATTATTTTTTGCCTATTTGTAATGATATTGAAATTTGAGTAATGCTACAATGACCATCTATTTTTACTATTTTATCTTACCATTTGATGTGTTAAACTAGTTTGTCAACATTGCATTAGAGATATACATTAGTGGTGGAACCCATAACACCAATATTATGTTGATAAGTAAGATGGTAAGTATAACACAGAGCAAAGAAATATGGTAAAATGTAGCATTATTGTTGAAATTTAATGAATACAATGTAAATTGTGGGACGTTACTGATAATGAGTTTTACTCTCCAAGTCTTCAAAGAAGTTGGCTTTGGATTGTGGGGTCACCCCTTTAGAGTTCACAAAACGAAACATCAAAAGCAGTATATTTATATGTGAATTTTGTAGCCTTGCCGGGGCCATCGCCCTTTACATGTGAATCATGTGAATTTTGTAATCTTGCCCCCTCCCTCTCGTCTGCCAGCCACTATATATATAAGATTAGCATCATGTTAGGCTCCTCTTTTTATTTTTATTTTTTTTAAGCACTTCATTTGCTTGTGCAGAGGAGGTTGCTTTCATCCTATGAAATTGACTCAGAGAAGGAAAACTCAGCTGGTGCAAACAAGAACATTCAGGATAATCGATCCATTGGTGCAGTAAAATACGGGTAAGCTTTTAAAATAACCTTCATGTTCTTTGGTTATGACATAGCCAAAATACTGATTTTAGTCCCATAAATTGCCAGGACATAGAGAATGTTCAGTGAGCTTCTGTACTTGTGTGTACCTATAAAACATTAACATCCTTTGGATTGCTGGTTTGTAAGTACTACTCCCTGTTGCAATATCTTTGGCTGCGCGCACAGTTCATTGCTGGATTACTGTCTTTTTATAATGCACATACTATCTATGAGGGGAAAAAGAAACATGAAAAAATTGTAATACGGGAATGTAAATTATAAAGCTGGGCTGTAAATTTTAGTTATATCTCCAAGTGATTATAGTAGTATTGAGTTTGTGACACGAGGTGTTAAAACATGCACGCAAGTTTATTCAGGTCTGAAAACCTGGTTCTGGTTTTATTTTATTTCGTAAGTGTTGCACTTCCACATTTTTTTTATAACCATAGTTGTGACACTCTTTGTTGTCTCCTTGACAAGGCAACACACATTTATCATAGTTTGGTTGAGCATCAGGTGCAGGTGTATCAGCTTTTGGTTTTGATCAGATTTCATTGTGAACACAAGCCAGTTCTTATTGAATGGTAGCTGAAAGGGAAAGATTTGGAGCTGCAAAAGATTCTGTGTTTTTAAAATTTGTATTCTTCTGTATTCAATGTATTTTCAATTGTATGATGTGGAAATTTTGAAATATGATTGCATGGCTGGGATTGTATTTAGTACAGGAAACATGGATTTTGGATATAGAGCATAAATAGTCCACAAATATTGCCAGATGTGTTGAACTTTTTTGTTGCTCTTTAACAGTAGAGAAATTTATCCCCCTTTACAGATATATATAAACACAATGCCTCAATGGTGTATCTATAGCTGAGCTCACTTTCAAATTGTTGAGAAATATATTTTTTAAACAAAAATATAAACGATGGATATTTTCTTACTTTTCATTATTTTTGTTTATGAAAAAAAGAAAAAGAAAAATGAATACTGTTATTAACTTTTACCAAATTTCTTTGGACCCCAACTGCCTAGATTACTCAACTGTTTCTCTTTTAAACTCCACCATAGTTCTGACAACCTTCCTTTTGAAACTCACCAATTCTTCCTCCGGCGTTCCCTTGCCTTCCTTTGTTAGCCTCATTTCCAAACGAACTCTAGTCACCTCCTACACCCTTCTTCTCTCTTGTATGGCCATCTTCAGAAGCTCTCTACTCTCCCCATCCCTCTCTAGAACATCCTCGCAACCTGTCCCTCTTTCAATCTTCCTCGCCACCTTCACCTACCTCTTGACACTCTCACTCCATGCTTGTCATCGTTCTCCTTTATTTTTTCTTTTTTCTTTTTTGGGCTTGCTGTGATCCCAATTGAGATCTAGATCTAGGGTTTTTAGGAAGAGCAAGAAGAGGGATTGTGGCAATTGTGGGTTAGAAGAAAGAGTAAGGGGAGATAGTGCTAGAGGTGGGAAAGTGTTGGAGCTGTTGAGGAGGGGAACGGGGTTGGGGAAGAGTTGTAGTGGGGAGGAGGGAGGTTGAGGAGGGCCATAAGATGGTGGCTGGTGGAAGGTGGGGTTAGGGTTTTGAAAGGTTAAAAATAAAGACAAATAAAATTTTATGATGAGATGAGAAAAAAAAAAAAAAAGGAAAAAGAAGTGTCCAAAGAAAACAAAACAAAAAAGTGGATAGTAGCACCGCTCAAAACGCAAGCACATTTTGTATGCAGTTGGAACTCTGCTCCTCCGGTAATTTTTGGCACGTGCTGTATTGGGCCAAACCCAAGAGCAGTCATCTTTCTAGGGCAATTACAAATAAAACCCTAGGCCCAATTTAAACCCTAAACCTAACCTATAAAACTTCATCTTCTAGGGTTTGTTGCTACTCTCGGCTGCCATAACCAGTTCCAGAGCTCTCGTTGCAGTTTACTCTCTCTCACCCTCCATCTCACAGCAGCCATGGTAAGTTTCTCTCTCTCTCTCTCTCTCTCTCTCTCTGTGTATAAATCTATATGCTTTTGTTTATACGTAGATAACGAGTCTCTTCAATTTCATCCTCAGATAATTCCAGAGAAGAACCGTAAAGAGATCTGCAAATACCTCTTCCAAGGTTCCTTTCTCACTCTACATATCTCTCTCTCTCTCTTTCTCTCTCTCTATATATATGTACATTGGTCTGTTTATGTATTTGTTGCTGATATTCGATTTGTGATGTGAATCCACAGAGGGAGTTTGCTATGCGAAGAAGGACTTCAACCTTGCAAAGCACCCAGAGATCGATGTTCCAAATCTGCAGGTGATTAAGCTGATGCAGAGCTTCAAGTCGAAGGAGTACGTGCGCGAGACCTTCGCTTGGATGCACTATTACTGGTACCTCACAAATGATGGCATCGAATTCCTCAGGACTTACCTCAACCTTCCTTCTGAGATTGTGCCCGCTACTTTGAAGAAGTCTGCTAAGCCTCTTGGACGTCCCATGGGCGGCCCACCAGGCGATCGTCCCCGGTAATTCTAGATCGAAATTTTTAATTTTTGTATTATAGGTTTTACTACACTTTGTTTGGAACCTAGGAGAGAAAGGAAATGATTACAAAAGGAAAGAAGAGAAAATAAAATAAATGAAAAGATTGTATTTTCTCTGTGTTTTTGTTTTTATTTTTATTGTGGATAAATAGAAAAGAAAAGAGAAAAGTTTATGATATGTCTCATATCCTGTTTAGGTAAACTACATAAAATTTTTGGATAAATAGAAGAGAAAAGAGAAGTTTATGATTTGTCTCCTATCCTGTTTAGTTAAACTACATTTAAAAAAAAAAATGCAATGAAATTATTTCATGGTATATTATCAAAATAGCTTTTTATTAGTGTCAATTTATGATATTATGAAAAATAATATATATTATTTTTGGCTCTTCTATTCTCTCCACTTTTGAAGAGATTCAAAATGAGGTTACAAGAGAAATGGGTTTCTTTTCATTTTTTCTGTTTTACCCCATTTATCTCCTCTTTACACTCATATGAACATAGAGATGCATTTTTTCCTCTTCCCAAATCACCCAATCCAAACTGTTTGTAATGTGTTTCTGTTGATTGAATGTATAGTGGCCCGCCACGGTTTGAAGGTGACAGACCAAGATTTGGTGACCGAGATGGGTATCGTGGGGGTCCTCGAGGAGGACCTCCAGGCGAGTTTGGAGGTGAGAAGGGAGGAGCTCCGGCCGACTTTCAGCCTTCTTTTAGGGTAATTTCTTATCCCTAAACGCTTTCTTTTTTGTTTTTTGCAGTCAATGCATTGATATAGATTTATTTTAGTTGGTTCATGCATTGATTGTTCCCATGTCATTGGTATTTAATGAAGCTGCCGAAGCAACATTGAATTTCTCATTATTCTTGCCACTGAGTTTTTACTTTATGGTTATTGATATTTGTGATGAAGCAAATTTTTTTGGTAACCATTCCAAAACAAATCTTTTAGACATTTTGAAAATTGAGAAGTTGAACTTCAACCTAAGTAGCTTTGTTTAGCTAAATCGTAACATTTGAATTCATTTTCTTAATTTAACTATTGAATGGTAGGATATAATGGAAACTTATATTATCTTTGTATTTATGGTAATTAACACTAACCTCCGTTGAGGTTGGGAGAAAATAGTGTTAAGCCCCGCAAGTTTGGCATGGCTATATTAGGCTCCCTTAAGCTTTTAATTTACATAACACTTGAAGCTCCACTTTTATCAATAATTTATTAGTCATTATAAATGAAAAGCATTTTATTGTTCTAGGCCTATGTTACTTGGAACGTCAATTATTCCGGTACATAGAATAAGAACGTGATACGCGATACGCCACATGTTCTAAAATATGGTACGATAGGGTTAGGGTTGTATATATTACACTTAAGAATTTAAGGTACGTCTAGAGTATTTTTTTTTTTTTTAAACTATTAGGTATCCAACAAAATGTAATTTTTTAGAATATTGTTATGAGCATTATGACTCATTTTTTTATATTTTGTCTTGTCAAAACTTAACTCATCTTTAGTATATTTGATTCTTTTCCTCCTAGGAAAATATTTAAGTAAATATATTAGAAAAAACTCTTGGGATCGCTTTGGATCACTAGATTTATTGTTTTGGAACGAAGTGTACCATGTTTCGGAATGTTCTTGCCAATACGTAATTCACTAGGGTATTAGTATTTTTTGGTACAATAGTTCTAGGCATATATGAGGAGTGCATGTGGCAGCTTCTCAGTAATTTTAAAGCATTTTATTGTTCTAGGCTTCTAGCATTGGAGATGTGTAGCTAGCCCCTATGCTGCAAAGAGCTGGGTTGATGTATTTCTTTCATAGTAAGTGTGTTGGTTTTATTTTGATGATTGAAATTGGACACACATTGGCTTTGAAGTTTTTTTTAACCTTTATGCTTCCCATTATTATGGATGAATGAACGAGTTTGTTTTATACATGTGTATATATCTAAATTTCTAACTGAAGGAACTCTTGTTTCACTGTAACCATGTCCCTCCCTGGTCTATTGATTCCAAGTCCTATAGTTTCTTTCTTCAATGAACTTTTTGTCCCAACTTAACACAGTCATGGCAAACCAAGTGCTAACAGAATTCCCCCCCTTTGCTTTTTTGTTTTTATTTATTTATCTATCTTTACAGTAGGCAAGCATTTCCATTAGAAGTGTGTATATATTGAGCAAAATGGAAAGCATCTAGCTAACAAATTTACAAAACTGACTGTAAAACTCCCAAATATGTGCTGTACTTTGAGTAGGAATCTTCTAGCCCTTGTGTCCCTGCCATCTCACTTTATTTATAAGAAGTTTCTAACCTGAAGGTTTGAAAGTTGGTTGGTTCAGAATGCATTGGTCTAATGCTTATCAAAAAGATATAGGACTTCGGAGCAGAACCTCAGTTAAAAAATGTGTTGGTCCAATGTAGCATTTTTCCACAGGCCTTCAAAATCTAGTTCATTTTGGATATGTTCTTCCCACTGCTCTATTTATTTGACATTATTTCTACGGGCTGAGGTTTAAAAGATTCTAAATTCTATGTAGCTGCAAGTTCCTTGGATTTGTTTTAAGCATTCATGATTTAATCACATTCATATTAATTGCTTGCCTACTGTTAAACTTGCAGGGCTCTGGTGCAAGGCCTGGCTTTGGGCGTGGATCTGGAGGCTTTGGTGGAGCACCACCTAGTTCAAGCTTTTCTTGAATCCATTAATCTTTCCAAATTTCATAGTTTTGGCGAATTAGGGGATCAGACCTTGAAACTTAGTAGTTGAGTTGCTGAATGAACCTTTTTTTCTGCTTGTCTTTAAAAATTGTTATATTTAATTGTGATGTGATTTACATTTTTGTTCATTTTAGCTATAATTGAGAAACTTTCTTCCAAAGATTACAGTTCTGTTTTCATTTTTGCCCAACCCAACATCACCGTTCCTTTCTTAGTGAGAAATCATGCCAGGCAGCCTTTATTCTGCCGATATCTTGGTGTCCTGAGATTGGCTTTAAATGCCCTTGGTTATGAGATTGAAATCAAAAGCATTTTGTTTGTAAAATGATGTCTCTTGAATTTTATTGGATTTTTCAGCTTTTGCGTAGTCATCTATATGTATGTATATGGAGCTCAGCCTATCTAGTGAATCACGTTGGTACACTTGACGCCACTATATTTGTTGCAAGTTTTGAATTGATGCCTTTTTGACCTATTGTAAAGAGGAAAATGTTTGGGGCTTAGGCATTTTATTAACATTTCTATCAAATGTCTTATATGAATATGGGTTTTACACTCTTGTCAAATAATTGATAAAAATATTAATAAAATATTTGAGATTTGTGTTATTACTATTGTAAAAATGTTGCTTTTAAATTGTTTTGACTTCTATCACTAGTATACTAATTGTATACTAATACGGCACACGACGAGTGAGATAAAAGAAAAAAACCATAATAGATACATTGGACAATGGTGGTGGCTGCATCCCTAGGATTACTCGCAAACAATGTTGTACCAAGATGGCAATTGTTGATAGAGCAGGGATGTTTCCTTATTTTTTGTAAATTTTTCGGGTTATGTTTGGTAATGTGAGGATAATAGCATAATATAATTGCTTTTCATATTCTAAAAAAAAAAAAAATATGATTAAAAGACAAACAATAGCAAGGAATTAATTAACACAAGTAAACAAACATTGACAAGGAATTAGTGTAGTTTTTATAGAAAAGTGTATTATGCACCTTAATTTCTCATATTTACTTTTTCCATTTCAAAATAATAGTCTTTTCTAGATAATTTAATTTTTTTTGTAGTAGAGTTATTATACGTAACTTTTCAAAACTATCTTTGTTAACACTAATTTTTTTGAATTTAAAAGAATAAAATAGAAAATTTAGGTTATTTTGGTTCTTAATTTTTAAAAATGGATTAATATTTTAAAATAATAAAAATGAAATAAAAGATTAATATTTTAAAATGGGAGAAGTATTATTTAATTTTGTTTTTATAGTTTAATTAGTTCTTTTTTTAAAATAAAGTAAGAGAAAAAACAAAGAAAAAAAAAGAGAGTATTACATAACAAGTGGCAACCAAAGTTGCCCAACTCCGAGCCTTTGTTAAATCTGGACTGTTCATATACCAGACTTAAAGTGGGCCCTCCAACTGAAAACAAAAATTTGATCCTACTATAAAAAGTCGCCAAGTTATCATCAACCAACGGCTGAGATTTTCCAAAAAAGTCACCACTATTGGTGATTCTAGATGTACTTCACATCCATGCAGTAATCAACTGCCACGTGTTTTCCAACTCAATAAAATGACAGCATTGCCCTTCCTTCTTCTACGTGTCCCCGTCACCTCTCACCGGCAATCTCATGTGACAAGTTTATATTTTCTCTCTCTAGAAAATTAGGTTTCTGAATATCCAAACACGCATTCTTCACACACACACACTCTCTCTCTCTCTCTCTCTCTCTATACTCTCTTGATACAGTTTGGGGATTTTCTCTCTCTCCTCCGTCTACTACAAGGTTCGATACATTCATATCTCTGTCTTTTGGTTTCATTTTCTGCGGAATTGATGTTACGATTCGGAAATAGTTCTAGTGTTTTGTTATGTTGCTGAATTTTGAGTAATTTGGATTAGTAGGTGTTTCGATCTACTTCTTATTACTGTTATAACATTGAATAGTTGTGTTTGGATATGAAATTGTGTGTGCAGTGGATCACATGTTAAAACTATGAATTTTGAGTTTCTGACACAGTTAGGTAAACGGATCTAATGTGGAAAGTCTTGTGTTTGGTGGATTGGGTTTTGATTAGGTTTTGAAGCATTCTTGCTAATATCACTGATTATAATTAGGGCTTTGATTATTCGTTGTTTATTTTCTGACAATTCACTGAGATTCTACTCAATTTAGGCGATTAATTATTGCGCACCACGTTTATGGAGCCCTGAACAGTGATTTTTCCTTCTTTTTTTATTTTTAAAGTTTTGATTTTAGGAACAATTTGCTCAGTGAATGGTAACTTAGGATTTCAAGGCTTTATGTATTTTACTATATATATATATATATATATGCTATTATAACACGGAGCATCTCCAATCCTTCACCGCTTCTTTTATCAAATTCAAATTTGATGAATAGAGAGCTAAAAGTGAGCCCCAATCATCTCGTCAAACTTGTATAAGATCAAGGGATGGGTAAAATTTTCACTAAATCAAGGATGAAACAAATCCTTCACCAAACTTCCAAGAGTCATATTTTACTCAAATTTAATAAAATTTTAAAACAAGGATTGGAGGTAATTTTCTTTTATAACAAATGGTTAAAATATGTTAAAGTTTGGAATTTTTAAATAGTATTTGATAAAAGAGTATTAAGGATTGGAGTTTTCGATAGTAGATCAAGCTTTTAATCAAATTTTCACTCAAATTTGATGAAAAAGAGAGAGCAAGGATTGGAGATACTCTCCATGGTTGTTAAAATCGTGATCCGGATTGTACGATCCTACGATCCTACTTTGCCAAAACGATCCAGATCATTGTAGGATCGATGTTATAACAGGATCGCAAGTAGGATCGTGTAGAATTGTATGGGATTGTAGGTAGGATCGCAAGTAGGATCGTAGATTTTATGATTTTTTACCTTATTTTTAATATGTATCATTTTAATTTTAATTTTTATCTTTTTTTTAAATAGAAAGTAGGATCGTACGATTCTCGACCCGATCCACCAGACCCTCTCACCGATCCTACTTAGGATCCCGATTTTAACAACCTTGATACTCTCAGAACATGTTTTGAAGCTATGTCATGCATTTCTCATACTCAAATTACCCCTATGCAATTGTCCATATTTTTTATTTCACATTTTAATTTCTTCAAATTTTTTTTCCCTTTTCCCCTTCCATCAGCATTTGGGTTTTTTTTCCCCAGATGACAATTACAACCGTCATTTCTGCACAAGCATCGCATGTGTGCATAGCCCTTCTAGTATACACACACACACATATATATATAAACATATCCTTGTTTGAGTCACCAAGAGTGACTTGAGTCATCAACCTTTCTTAAGAGTTGAGATTCCATTGTTTATCTATATTTTTTTTATTTCTTCTGTTATTAGGATGAGGTACTGAATCAGACATCATTATTTCTCTATTTGTAGTAATTTTGTCTGGGAGTAAGGGGTTTATTATGATTTGTCTTTGGTTGTCTTTTGTTGGGTGGATGAGCAGTTTCATTTGTTGCACTATATTTTTTCCATCTGTCAAATTTTTATGTCTCAGATATTAGTTTCTTTGCTTTTACTGCAGGGGTGGAAGGCAATGTAACTTTTTTGAGCTGAACTTGAAACTTTTCAATTTCAATTGGCTTATTTGTTCTATTGGTGTACAAAATATGGGTAAATGCAAGGGTTGTGGGAAGTTAAGAAGTATGGTGCTGAGGGATGGATCTGTCAGTGTGTACCCTTTTCCTCTTATGCTATCTCCTGTTGTTTCTGTTTGCGAGTATATTGTGTGCAAGATAAAGTATCCCTTTAGACCCGAGTGGGTGTAGGTGTGTATGCCTTGACGTTAAATTAGATTCCAAGTTGGGAATTAATTAGGATTTACTAGTATAGAAACCAAGAAAAGGGTTACAAAATAAATGAAACATTCATAGAGATAATGTATGTCTTGGAGTTTTATTTAGGAGAAAAAAGTTAAGCAAACAGGACTAAGTAGGTAGAGAGTCTGGTAGTCTTACTGGAAACATGGAGTGCACCAAAGTGCCACCTGGTGTTAGAAAAGCAAAGAAGAAGCAGGTGAAGGACGAGTTGGATCGCCGCAAACAGGCTGAGAAGAAGAAGAGGCGGTTGGAGAAAGCCCTTGCTACCTCAGCAGCCATTCGTTCTGAGCTAGAAAAGAAGAAACAGAAAAAGATAGAAGAACAGCAGAAGCTTGATGAGGAGGGTGCTGCAATTGCTGAGGCAGTTGCTCTGCATGTCCTCCTTGGGGAAGACTCAGAGGATTCACGCAAGATTATGCTGAAGAAGGATGAGGGGTTCAGCGCTTGGGATTGTGCTGCCAATATTGACCTCTTTATGGGTGGAACAAGAGTGGTCCTCCCTCATCCGGACCTCTCAAAACATTCATTGGAAGGAAGTGGGTGGGTTCCTTGTGCTCATGGATCTGAATGTAAGTGGAATGAGTGGGTAAACAGTGACAGATCAGTCACACCTGGACCGTTTGTGGGGGATTTTTACACACCTTATTCTGATGAGAGAGTTTGGGAGAATGCAGAAATCACTGCGGGTCATATTGCAGCACAGGCTGTTGCCTCACTCCAAATTGTGGAAGATGCACATGTTGACTCTTATCTATTCAACAGAATGTTACGAGGGTAAGATGAACAGTCTCACTTATACGTTCCCGTCACCTTGTGGTATTTTCATCTAAGTCATGGTTCTCAATAATGCTCTGTATATATTTGTCATGCACAAACCCTTTTTGTCCATTGGATAAGATGCTTTTATACTTTCAAATGTTGTTTGAGTGACATGAGTTGGAGTTATTTCTTAAAAAGCTTGGAATGCCTTGTGAAGTGCTTGCACAACTTGACATCAATGAGCCAGATCTCCGTCTTCTCTACAGAGAGTGATTTCCATGAGTATCTGATCAATGTATCTGTGCTGTGTTCCTAGTGTTGTGGTTACACTGATGTCCATTGAATTTGTCTTCTTTCACTGTGATGAGAGTTAAAGCGGTAGGATTCATGATTGAGTTTATGTTGCAACTACTATTTACTGACCTAGTTTTCTTAATTATCCTTTCTCAATCAATTACCGTGGACTTTGTGGTGGGTTCCACTGCTATAAATTGTTTACATTGGGGGAACTAATTCTGGCATGCAGTGTGGATCCAAATTTTCCATATATATATATATATATATAATTTTGATTTTCCACTCTCTTAAGGAAAACCCTGCCAAGGGGATTCTTTCCCTTCTTTTGTACTGAATACGATTTTTCTGGAGGTCCCCTCTCTATGTTTTCGGTTCTAAACAATGATGTAAAGGGTCCTCCAGTTTTGTGCCCTGCTGTAAGATTGCTATCTTTTAGTTTTTAAATAAAGGTTTCCGGTTGTTCAAAAAAAAAAAAAGGTGAAAAAAGGCAAAAGAGAGTTTAGTTGTGTGATTTGACAAAGCAGAAGATATGGTTTATTTGTTCTATTTTCCTTCAGGTGCTGACAATTTGACAGGAAGCTTCTTTAATGCTTGTGTGCATGCTTATGCTCGCATTTTACTTCAGGTGCTAACAATTTGACAGGAAGCTTCTTTAATGCTTGTGTGCACACTCATGCTTGTTGACATGCACAACGTGCACATTTTATGAGTTCAGTCTGATAGGCTCTCTGGCAAGCAATGAGAGAATTTGGCTGATGTTTTAAATTTAGTGAGATCATGCCCTCTTGATGTGAAATTTTGACCCTTGGTTTTGAGTCTCTATGCTTTTTGAATGTGTAAATTTGTTTTTTTTTTTTTTTTTTTTTTAGGGGGGGGTGGGTGGGTGTTGTGTGTGTTTGTGTGTTTACAATAGAGGCAGAAGTCAAAAAGAAGAAAAAGGCTACATTAGGACGCACCTTGGAACTCCATTATTGGAGCTCACTAGCACTTCCCTTCCCTCGTAATTTTATTTTTTTGAATCCATTGCTTGACCACTCAACGTGAGTAGTGCCGTATACACTTGGACCACTGCTTGAGTGTTATGCAGCAGTAAACCACATTACACATGATATATAAATTACATTGAACAATTAATGAAAGTTGTCTGTAGAAATTATGGAATCACAAATCCACTAAAGAGATTCAATTTCATCAAACTAGCAAATTGTTATCAAGTCACAAAATTATACAATCATAAATGCACTAAATAGATTCAATTCCATCAAAGATAGTTGCTGAACCGTAAGCAGAAACTGAACACAACTGCTAAATAATACAAACAACTTGTGGGCGGTTTGATAAGAAAACATAGCAATAGCAGCATTCGCCAATTGCTCCATGTACTTACAATGTGTGGTTTCTAAATCTACTTGAACTTATCCACCCTGCTCACTTATCCACCCTGCTCACAAGAAAACCAGTAAAGAAACAGTTATAGTTCTTCTACACAGAATTGTGTTACATACATTCAGAAGGACAAAGCGAAGGAACATCAGAAGACATATGCAAACCCTTCATTGTAATTCAAACTCTTGGGCAGAAATGGGCAAATATCACAGTTGAAAAGAACTTCTAACATTTTACACTGATCCACAACGAATAACTTGCCAATCACTTCACAAGGTTTACAACTAGTACACAAGACAATGATGCTAGAGGAAAATACTTCCTTAAATATCACGCCTTGAATTTTGCCAGAGGGGTGCTTCTGCTGCATCTTGTCGCTGCTGCTGCTGTCTAATCATGGCCTCCTCCTGGTTTTCTAGTTCTGAACTACTGGATGGTTTGGCACCATTAGAAACAAGGTTTTTAAACCAACTAGCTTGGAATCTCGGAGTCCCTCTGTTGGTACTGCCTGGGGACTCGGCTGCAGCAGATGAGTTGGAACTAACACCTAGAAGAAACCGGTAAGCCACTTTACTGGCTGATACAAACTCTGTTTTAGCTTGTCTCAGCTGCAACAACCCACAAAAACCCACCAGAGAAAAACTAAATTTAACAGGCACCAGATCTAAGAGAAAACAATTCAAGTATCCCTGAATTTACAATTTTGCAGTCTAGGTTTCATAAATAGTGATATTAATGTGCGCTACCAAAAAGTCTTTACTGCAAAGGAAAACTTGCTGTAGCAGTCTAGTCATAAGCATATTTAAACTGTCCATAGAAATTCAATTTATTGAGAGCGTCGATGTGCACATGTTTTTGGATTTGAGGTATAACTGCAGAAGCAGAGTATGAGAATCTCACCCGTAATGCTGTGTTTCCTGCTATTTCTGAAGCGGCATCACCCGCATTTGCAAACCGATTAACCCAACCTGTTACAGAAGGTATAAGAACATCATCTTCATTGTGAATGACAACCATAGAACCGTTCTGATTAAAACAGAACTCTTATTTGCATAGGATAGAGTCAACTACAGCAAGTACTCCTAATAGCAATAAAACTGCAAAAGTTTGAAGACACAATTCTTGCATCCATAATCTATATTGGTCTTGACTAACCCGCAACCCCCTTACCTCTATCCCTCCTCTCCCTCACCCCGCCTCTACCCTCCAAGTTGCCACCCCCACCCAACCCCTCTCCTCATCCCGCCAGACCCACGACCTCTCTCTCCCACCTTGCCACCACCCATCTCCCCTAGTTGTTGATGCTTGAGTTTTGCTTATATTGTGGTTGGGCCGTGAGGGGTAGGTGGGGGAAGAATGATGGCGATCCTGCTATAACACCTATTCTACAACAATTTGGTTCGCTTTGGCAATTTAGGATCATAGCGGATTGAGATTTTGATAACCATGGCGATAGGTGCTTCTGTGGTTGTGGAGCTACATTATGTAGTAGCATGGTGGTGTTGTTGTGGTTGAGCTATGATAGGATTGAGATTTTGATAACCATGGCGATAGGTGCTGCTGTGGTTGTGGAGCTACAGTATGTAGTCGCATGGTGGTGTTGTGGTGGTTGAGCTATGATAGGTGGCGGCGTGGTGGTGGCGTGGTGGTGGCAGCCAAGGTGGGGGTCAAAAGAGGGGCACTTCAGGAGAGGTGTGTTTTTGGTTAGGATTTTTTCCCAAATTTCCATCAATTACCCTTGCGTATGGATCAGATTTGAATTGAATTTGGGTCGGCCCATGCCATGTGGAACTTTCTGTTACCCAATACTAAAATTTGTTAAAAATTGTACACCAATGCGGGAACCAAAGAATTGTTCAGGGACAAACTCTAAAATATGTAAAACATGTCAAATAGTGCATTAAAATTTTTGTAATTTGTGGACCTCACCAATATTCGTGTTTTATGTTAGAAGCTAGGTTATAGATTGATTGGAATACAATGTTTCATGAAATCTTTTAAATTTGTGAAGTACCCGTGTAAAAACTCACCACTTGAGTTAGGATATGGGATGTCTTCAACAAGTCTAGTTGGACATGCACCCTACCCTACCAATATGTTTTAGTAGAGTTAAACTAAGCATAAGAATAAGACTCATTTTATGAAAAAAAACACTATGATAGTTTGTAAACACCAGTTTACCCTAAACAAATGAAAGAACTATTTAAGAAATATGAAATTTCAATCGTGTCCTGGTGTCCTTAGGCATGACAATTAGATAAATCCAATACTTCAACAAGCAATTGACACCCATATAAAAGTCCGTGGTAACATAGTTGGAAACAAATTCCACTTTACACGGTGACAAAAACCGTAAGTAATATGATTCAATGAATTTGAAAAATTGAAAACCTCAATAATATTCATGCTTTATACTAGAACTTGATTTAACTCCGCCAGTGGTTAACAACTCCGCGGTCCCAAACCCGGGTAAAGGAGGAGGATTGTGTGTTAGGTAGCCGACAACCAACACATAAAAAGCTGGTCGATCCCTTATAACAATTAATCTTACTTTGAATCGATTAAATGCTAGGTCGTTTCTCAAGTGACGCATATACCGCCTTTTGGGTGTTTCAAAAGTGAGCAAGGGTCGCCACATCGACGTTCGATGCGTGAAAATGGGCAAAGGTTCCCATTTTTCTCGATAAGCACGGTAAAGAAGCTAGTCCAAAACTATAAGTTTAGAGTAGCCACTTGAAATATAGGAACTTTAATGGTAAGACGATTGAACTGGTAGATGTTATGATTAGGAGGAGAGTTAGTATAGCATACATATAAGAAACTAAGTGAACGGAGAGAAAGTTAGGAAAATCGAGGATACCGGTTTTAAATCAGATTATAATGATAAGGATAGACACAAAATGGAGTAGGAATTATAGTTGCCAAGTGTCTTGTGGAAAATGTAGTGGCGGTCATTAGGAAAGAGGATAGAATTATGTTAATTAAACTAGTTATTGGAAGGAATATAGTGAAAGTTATTAGTGTATACGCCTTAAGTAGGATTAGATGATCGACTAAGAAGGATTTTTGGAAGTGAATGAACGAGATCTACAGAGATACCAGTAAGAGAGAACCTAGTTATAGGTAGAAATTTCAATGGCCATGCAGGTATAGATAAACTAGGCTATGGAAGGGTGAATAGTGGATATGGTTTTGGTGATAGAAATGAGGCTGAAGAAAGTATCTTACATTTTGCGTTGACTTTTAACACTATGTGGAACTCGATGGCCAATTGTATGAGGAAAATCTCAAGAGAAGTGCTTAGAGAGTCAAAAGGAACGTGACCCAGCTCTAGGAAAAGTTAGTGGTGGAGAGAAGAAGTTCAAGCGGTAGTTAAGGCAAAAAAAAAGTGTTTTAAAAAGTAGTTGAAGGATAGAATTGAAGAAAACCTTAAGAGCTATAGTTTGGCTAAAAGGAGGTCAAGAAAGTAGTGAGAAAGGCTAAGTTGAAAGCTTATGATGACCTATATACTAGACTAAATAGTAAGGAGGGAGAGAACAGGGTATACAAACTTACTAAGATACGGGAGAAGAAAATAAGAGATTTTAATCAAGTCAAGTACATCAAGAGTGAGAATTCTAAGGTATTGGTGAAGGACGAAGAGATTAAGGAGAGATGGAAGAACTATTTTGAGAAACTATTAAATGAGGAACATGGAGGTAGGTCAATAGGGGAAGAAATAGCCAGTAATACGATAAACTAAGACTATAGGTTCTATCGCAAGATTAGGAACTTTGAAGTGGAGATTGCACTCAAGAAGATGAAATCAAATAAGGCTTTAGGACCCAATGATATCCCTATTAAAACTGGGAAGTAATTAGGTAAAAAAGGAGTTGCTTTGTTGACTAGGTTGTTTAGCAAAATTTTGTTGACTGAGAACATACATGCCAAGTGAGTGGAGGAAGAATATTTTAGTGTCAATCTATAAGAATAAAGGAGATATTCAAAATTGCAATAACTATAGAGAAATCAAGCTAATTGTATCATATAATGAAAGTGTGCGAGAGGATGATGGAACGCCGATTACGAGATATAACAGAGGTTTCAGATAATCAATTTGAATTTATGCCTGACAGGTCAACAATGGAAGCGATCTATCTGTTGAGGAGAGTAATAGAAAAATATAGAAAAAAGAAAAGAGACATTTATATTGTGTTTATCGACCTTGAGAAAGCATATGATAGAGTGTCTCAGGATATAATATGGTGGGTGTTGGAGAAAAAATGGGTGAAAAAATGTTACATTAATGTGATTAGGAACATGTATAAAGGGGTGGTGACTAATATTAGATCGCATGCGGGAGAGATAAATGAATTTCCTATCATTGTAAGGTTACACTAAGGATCTACCTTAAGTCTTTATCTTTTTGCGTTAGTTATGAATGAGTTGACGATAAATATTTAGAATGACGTGCCATGGTGTATACTTTTTGTAGATAATATCGTGTTAGTGGATGAGGCTAGAGAAGGAGTTAACACAAAGTTAGTGACTTGGAAAAAAACAATTGAATCTAAATGATTACGGATAATCAGAACTAAGGCAGAATATATGGAGTGTAAATTTAGTAATAGTAACAATGAAAGCAAATGAAAAGTGAGGATTGAAAACCAAGAATTGCTTAAGAGTGAACATTTTTGCTATTTAGGGTCGATTATTACAACGCAGGGGAGATTAATGAATGTGGCCCATAGAATTGAAGCGAGATGGTTTAAGTGGAGAAATACATCTGCGATCTTGTGCAATAAATGAATACCCACTAGACTAAAAGGTAAGTTCTATAGAACTTATTAGACCAAAGAATGTTGTAGGAACGAGTATTGGGCAACCAAGAAACAACATGTAGATAAGATGAGTATTCGATATGAGAATACTAAGATGGATGTGTGGAAAAACTAGAGAAGATAGAATTAGGAATGAGTGTATTCGAGAATGGATAGGAATAGCACAAATAGAAGATAAATCGAGGAGAATCGATTGAGATGGTTTGGTCATATTCAACGGAAACCAATAAAACAAAGAATGAAGAGATGCAATGCAAAGGATGTAGATGGAAGTGTTAGTGGATCGTAGGCCTAGATTAATGTTGGCTAGCGTTGTAAATAGAGATATGTATCTACTTAATTTAACTAACGAAATGGCCTTTGATAGAGCCACGTAGAAAAGAAGGATTCAAGTAGCCAATCCCATTTGATAGGACTTGAGACTTGGTTTGGTTTGGTTATACTAGAACCTGATTTATACTAGACTAAAAACTTGTTACATTCCTGCCAATAATCCAGATTGCTGAGTGAAAACAGAAGAATATAATGAAACTAAATTGCACGAAAATATTTCAGGTTAATGAATAAAAGGAAGATTTCTTATTCTTTTTTCTTTCTTTTTTTTAATTTTTTTATTTTATTTCACTTACAAGTAATAAGTAAAGTAGGAATTCTGCAAAGACTATATATATCTCCACTTAGTATGGCACTTCGCAGAACCATATGCCCAGTAACACTGCATCTCACATTTTCCAAGGAACAGTGGACATTAATTAGACTTCTAGTTGGCAACTGATTTGTATATGCAAAGTAAGTAAATATTTTACAATGGTTTGTATTAAAAACAAAAACACCAAATCAGGATGTCAAGGGCATTGAGAGAGAGAGAGCAATGCAAATTACCAGGAAGTTTAGGCACACCAAGCCTCTCACAGAACTCGTCACAGAAGTGATTGCAGTTTTTTGATAACAAGTCGTATGAGCATCCAGGCCACTCCCTACATAGTTCCATCAGGATCTGATTGACCTTGAATATAGAAAAGTTTGTTTTCCCAAGAACAATGCATTCACGATATGTATACATTGGATTCTTTTCAGCCGGGCAGCGAAAAACTCCAGTACCTTGTTCACAGTAGCCAAATGACCATTCGTCATCTCCATAAACCTGCCATCATATCACATTCCATCTAATTATGAAGAATAAAATCTCCAGATGCACTCTGACTCAACATGAATTTAAAAATCACAGTATTACCAATAACATAAGGTCACATCTATTCATGGTTAATGAAGCTAGATCATGAATGCAAGAAATATGCTTATGCTATGTAAAATGAAAATCAAAAGAACACATGCGAATTGAAAATGGCATATTACAAGAGATGAAGAGTTGTGGTACTCCACAAAGAACTTATTATGTAAATAAGGAATTATACATGATGCAAAGGGTTCCAGTCAAATCAGGGGGATGGAAGAAACACAAGCAAGCATTCATGCTTTCAAGTGTTTTGCTGAGTTCTCATGAAAATTGAGAATTCTTCTAATTCTCCTCTGAAGATTGAATTAAGTTGTTTTATTATTTCAAATATTAGTTGCAAAAGCCCATTTAAACAAGCTACTTGATGATATCACGAATAATGGAAAAGAAGTAACTCGATGATATTACTTTTCAGTACGATTATTATGCCTCCATGGTCCATGACTAAGCATATTTTCCCCCCTTCTTTTTTGGCCAAGGTAACAACAGCAATGTAACTTGAGTTTGACCAAAACAAGAGTAAACTGTAAGAATCTTAGACGGTGTTGGAAACCATAAATTTCAGATATAAAATAATATGTATAAAAAAAAAAAATTTTCCTTACCCACTTTTAGTCTTCCACCGTCACTACATGTACTATTACATGGTTACTCGTAGATATAATACATGTATTATATTTAGTAACTCATACGAGTTCTAGCATTCACAATTAGTGCAACCATGAAATATAATGAATAGTACATATGCTCACATTTGCCTGCTGTTCCACAATAGAATTCAGATACATAATCAAAAGATCATTGTATGTCAAACTAAGAAAGCACAATACAAGAGAAAAGGGGAGAAGTGAACAGGTTGTGGATTGAAGGGTTTTGGGTGGTTAGTAAAGTAATTAAAAAGAGCAAATCAAAAGAAGGGGTTGAATTGGTCATTCTGTGTGCAGTTTTATCATGATATTTCTCCACATTAATTGCTCTAGTGGAACTCATATATTCCTGATGCATATAAGGTGACATTACCGAGCAACACTCAGCCATTTCTGATTTTCTAAGCTATACAAAATTATCTAGACTAGGAGTAACCATTGGTTCAATAGTAAAACCTTGGCCTAATAACTTTGAGTTTATGGGTTCAAGTCTCGGGACAACCACTTTGTGCATTATGCCAAAGGTTAGGTGTGTACCTAATCTTTTTTCTCCCAAACACAAATTAATATGTACTATTTGGGCATTATTTTTTTTTTTTTTACAACATTATCTAGCCTCAGTCACCATTGAATCAATAAGCACTAAAAGTTATTGTTAGGATTAAATACTGAAAAGAACTGTAATCAACACAAACGATTAAATTTATGAAGAATAAAGACGTATTGGTAAGAAAAGGACTAAAAAAAGAGAATAGTTAACAGACAAGACCAAGCTTATGTGAATCAAACAGTATAATCAGTAACACGGACAAGCTGGTTGGAGAGGACGAATCCTTCCATAGAACTCTCAATCAATGGCAACATTGAGAGAACGGTCCAACAGGGAGAAGATCCTTCCATTCTTTATTTACCAGAACAGAAAGCACACCAACAACCACCCTATTAAAGAAAAAACAAAGGTACATAATAAACAAATATGTACATGAATATATACTTGTATAATTATAAGTAGGCACACATAATATATGCATAAGCACAAAGGCACATTATAAACACATGTAAGCACTTACACATGCATTTCTTTCAATTCAAACAACCTCTAAACATTTAGAGCTCCTAAAAGCAAGCAATTTCCTTAAACAGATGGTGTAATAAATTAGACATACATAAAACTAATTATAAATTTAAACTAAATAACTTAGATATAATAATAAAAGAGAAACATATAAATTTATAAAAATAAGTGCTTGTGTAGTGTCCTGCATTTTTTAAAAATTTGCAAGTCATCATGTCGCTGCCCGTGTTGTATTGTATCATGTCAGTGTCTGTGCTCCTTAGAACTTGATACTAAACAGCCTAAACGGATTTGCTCTTTCGTCCACTCTCACCACTTTAACGAGATCAGGTTTTAGATGCTACCAGTAACACATTTGTAAATCACTAATGCTGCGTTTGGTTAAGAGATTTGATGAGGATTTGAAAAGACAAATGAAAAGTAAGTGAAATATAAATAAAACAAACTTATATTTCACTTAATTTCACATACATTTTCTCTTTCCTTTTCTAAATCTCTCTCCGAATCCCCCAACCAAACAAACCGTAAAGCTATGATTAGGTAGCAAATCCAATCCAAACAACTAGAATAAGTTATCAGTCATCTATGAACTATACATAACTAGTAACTCAAAACCGAATTCAAAGTCTCAACATCAGAGCAACAATTACCGAAACTAAAACCCTAGATCTCATATCTAATCAAAGATTCGTGTTTTCATATATATGTGTGGAGAAAGAGAGAGAGAGAGAGAGAGAGAGAGACCTGAACGGCGCTGTGGAAGATGCCACCGAGACCGATACCGTCTTTGAAGATCTTGTTGATCTGAACAATGGTGTTGTTCGTCTTATCTGAACCGCTATTTGTCACGTCGTATATGTGGAGGATCACCTCCGTCATCTTCAAAACTCTAATCTTCTCTCTCTCTCTGTCTCTCTGTGTGCAGAGACTGAATCAAGAAACCCTAAACCCTTCCCTCAACCAATTTGTCTCCGTTTCTCTCTCTCTCTCTCTGCAATTTGAACTGTCTTCTTCCTCTCTCTGTTTCTGTGATGAAATAATGCAATTCAAATTGAAGAAACAGTACAATGGTTATCATTATCACCACAACTGATCAATTACACACACAAAAAACAAAAATCATTACCGACAATTTCGTTCCTTTTTGGCGATGGGGTCCTTGGTGATTTGATTGTTGCCTCGCTGTGATGAATCTCAATAATGTTGGTTTTGCTGACGAATCACGATGCATAATGCATATATATACCGTTGTTCGTTTTCCTATTCAAGTTTCCAAAGTGCAAATTCTACGGGTGTGATGTCGGTTAAATTGGTTCCATTTTTTTTTTTTTTTAAGTCGTATATTTATGTTTAAACATTATAATTATCTTCTTACGTTTTAGAAATTATCTTTTTTTTTTTTTGGGCAAATTACAAACACGCCCCTTGAGGTTTGATAAAAATACAGATTCCCCCCTGAGGTTTGAGAAATTACAAATTACCCCCTGAGAGTCAAATTTTCATAACAAATTAGAAAAAATTAGGGAGAAATCTGTATGAAAATAAAAACCTCAGGGGGCAATTTGTTATGAAAATATAAACCTCAGGGGGTGGGATGTAATTTCTCAAACCTCAGGGGGGAATCTGTATTTTTATCAAACCTCAAGGGGGTGTTTGTAATTTACCCTTTTTTTTTATTACAGATTATTTTTTTTAATAATTTAATTTTTTTAAATATCAATTTTGTCTTCACTGTGTAAATTACATTGACACCCCTCATATTTTAGAAATTACAATCCCCTCTCCAAGATTTAAAGTAGCATTATCAATTGCCCTCTCAATTAATATTAGTTGAAAAAAAAATTCATTGAAAAAAATTAAATGGAAAAAAAATTATTTAAAAAAAAAATTAATTGAAAAAAAAATTTGTTAGTTAAATTTTTAAATTTCTATTTAAAAACCAATGTAAGATAAAAATTATATTGGCACCCTTTAAGGTTTATGTTTATTACACTCAAAAGATAAAAATTATATAAAAATGATAATTATTTTTTATTTGTTGTTTCTTAATCAAATTAATTTTTAATTTTTTTAAAAAAAATTTAAAAATCAAACCATACATAACCTAAGAATCTTTTGATAAATCATTTCTTACATTGGTAGCTTATTTAATTATTTGTTAATTTTACAATATTTTTACCATCTGAGGTTTGTTTGGTAATCATTTCATTTTCAATTTATATTTATAAAAATTTTAAAAACTGTCATAAAAACTTGTTTGATAATTTTTTTTATTTATAAATGTTTGCCTCAGATTGTAAATTTGAGGAAAAAATATAATTTATAAAAATGATAGTACATTGGTTTTTAAATAGAAATTCAAAAATTTGTGTAACAAACTTTTTTTTAATTAATTTTTTCAATTAATTTTTTTCAACTAATACTAACCGATGGAACAATTGGTAATGTTACTTTAAACCTTGGGAAGGATATTGTAATTTCTAAAATGTGAGAGGTGTCAATGTAATTTACCTAGTGAGTGCAAAATTGGTATTTAAAAAAAATTAAATTGTTGGAGGGAGCAATCTGTAATAAAACTTTAAATCTCAGAGAGGGAGATGTAATTTTCAAAAGGTGAGGAGGAACTATAATAAATATAAACCTCAAGAGTGTCAATGTAATTTATCCCTTTTCTAAATTTTTCTCAATTCACCTATTAAAAACTACTTATTACACCCACTGCTAAAATTTTCATTTTGGGTTCATACACTTTTATTAAAATCTTATTTTAGTTTATTTAGGCTTCGTTTAGAAAGTGGGTTGATTTTTTTTATTTTTTTGACTTTTTTTTGGCTATTTGCTTGAGCTAAAAAATCTAGTTTAGGAAAGACTTTTGACTTTTTTGTGAGAGAAAAAATATAATAATTGTGAATTGGATGTGATATTTTATCTTATTAAACTAAAAAATCTATGTATTTTTTTATAGCTATTTTAGCCAAAAAAATCCTTAAACCCAACTTCCCAAAGATATACTTAAATCAAATTACAATCTTATCTTCTTATTTGACTATCCGTGAACAAAGTTAACGGAATTTATCATTTAAAACATATGTAATATTTTTGTTATCTCATTAATATTCTTACACTTTTACTAAAATATCACTTTAGTCTCTCCATTTTCAATTTCTGTTAGGTTTATTAACGGTAGATAAACGAAAGATGAGATTGAAACTTAATTTAAGGGTGAATTACACTAATAGTTCCTATAATTTGAGACTCGTGTCACTTTAATTTTTGCATTTTCAATTGTGACACATTTGACCATGAATTTTGAATCTTGTTCAAAATAAGAACAATTGAAAATATTATTGCTTAATTTCAAAGGTAAAATCATTAATTTGATAAAATATAAACTAATTTGATAAAAATTAATGTTAAAAAAATATTTTTAAAATTTTTAAAATTATTTCTACCCACAAAAGATAAAATTATGTAAAATTGATAAATCTTTTAAAGATTTATTTATTTATTTTTTTACTAAATTAATTTTTATTATATGTTTGGATGATGATTATGTAATGGGTGGTTATTAGAATTTTAATATGTAATCAATATATTTAATATATAAAATGTTTTTAGTTTTGAATTTTTTGATTTAATAGATTGGTTTAATCATGATATTAAAGCTGTCACCATATTTGACTTCTGAAAAAATATAAACTAATTTAGTGAAAATAAAAACAATCACTCGTTCGTGATTATCATCTGAATATAATAAAAAGTAATTTGGTAAAATAAATAAATAAATGTCTAAAATATATATTAATTTTACATAATTTTATCTTTGGTATGTAGAAATAATTTTTAAAAATTCAAAAATATTATTTTGACATTTATTTTTGTCAAATTAGTTTATATTTTATCAAACTGACGATTTTGCTCTTGAAATTAAGTAATGATATCTTCAATTGTCCTTATTTGGAACAAGATTCAAAATTCAAGGTCAAATGTGTCACAATTGAAAAGTCAATGACCAAAGTGATAATTTTCAAACTATAGGGATCGTTAGTGTAATTTGCCCTTAATTCAAAAGAATAGGAAGTTGACTGTTACAATAGAAAGTGAAGAGATTAAAGCGAGATTTTAGTAAAAATGTAAGAATACTAGGCCTCGTTTGGGGAATTAAGATTTGAGCCAAAAAGTCACTATTATATCACTCTCTTTACTTTTCTACACATTTTTCATTAAAAATTAAAAAATCAACTAAAATAATCAATTCCCAAACGAAAAGTACAATATACCATTTATTTTATCTTTATATTACATATATGTGTTGTTGAAATTGGCTAATTAAACGAAACAATTAAATTCATATGTCATCAGTTAAATTACATAACACGAAGCATGATTAATAGAAATACATATGAAACCGAAATATATAAAACAAAGAATCAAAACGAAACCTATTTGATACCACAGTGTCCTTAAAACAGATTAGCCATCTCACCGTAGGTGCTGAAGGAATGTCGACTTCTGTCTCTCAAGATAAGATGGTTTAGATCGACTAACGCAGAAACACCTTCTGATAGTTTTGGCGAACTGACAATGGCAGCGATCTCTCACACAGGAAGAATATTATAAGAGCAAGCAAACTGACTGTATAATTGGAAGGCAAAAAATTGTACCAAAATCGAGGGAGATGGGTCTCCTTTTATACACCATGGAGGAGAGAGGAAGAGCCTTCAGCCATAAAGACTGGCAAAGTCTTGGCCCAAGCCCATCCTTGAAACATCCATAACTTCCTTCTTTTGGAAAATTCGGATGCCCCAAAGGACTCATGCCCTTCTTATAATCTTGAGGTTTAAATACCCATCAAAGTTTTCCTCTACAATCAATGTGAGATTGGTATACACAATTCTTAACACTTCATTTATGAGGCCAACTTTATGAGATAATTTCTCATTCAATTCTTAATGGTTTTTGGTCATTTTTTTTTGTGGTGTAAAGACCTTGTTACAAAGAATTTAAACATATTTAATTACACATCAACCAATAGTTAGGACCTACTTTAATTTCATATTAAAATTACCAATAAACCATTTTTCCAATAATATGTACTGTTATCACTAAACTCGCAAATTTTAACTCAAACTTTCCAACCACCACCTCTGATTTCTACAATTGCCACCTCCTACCATCACCTTACATTTCCTATACTCGTACTACCATGTTCGCTGCTTCTACCCTTACAATCTCTACCATTTTCCTACCACCACAACTCCCTTTACCCTCAGCCCAGATCTAGGATTTTCAAAAGAGAATAAAAAGCCAGTGATGGATTTTCAAATCTAAGGTTTTCAAAAAAAGAAGAAAAAGAAATGAAAGAAATCTAAGGACGGGTGGCAATGAAATGAGAAATTTAGGGAAAGGGGTTTGGAGACAATGACGAGTACAGAAGACTAAGAAAGGGTTGGTGGGTGGTAGCAAATGGTTGTAAGATGAATAAAGAAATTTAAGTCGTGGTTTGGTAAATATTTTGGATTAAATAATCACAAAATGACAAAAAAAAAATTACAAAATCATAAAACGTCAAAACACTTGAGTTGGGATGCAAAATTACCAAACTGACCCATATATAAACAAAAAGTCAAAAAACATCATTTCCAAGTTGAGGGCAATTTTGTCATTTCAATGTAAAAAAGCCAAAAAAAATAAAACAAGAAAACCAAACAAACAAAAAAGTCTTAAGCTAAAAAAAATTTAAAAACTAACTAAAAAAGTCATTGCCAAACAAATCCTAAATTTTCAAATTCACAGGTTTGAGAAGTAAAAAATTAATTGTATGTAGAAGCAAAATATCGTTTAAAAAAAAAAAAAAAAGTATAATAAAATGGTGTTATGATGTAAATAGAAACACCTTTGTTTTTCTCAAAATAAAACAAAAGGCTTGTGAGACGAGAGGCTTATATTTGTGTAACAAAAACAACTTATTATAGTCATTATTAATTACACTCTTCAAAAAAAAAATTAAAAAAATAAAATAAAAATTGTTTCATCATTTACACCATCCACAAGGCCAAACAAATCTTGATCTTGAATTTTAAATATTCTTTTTAAATCCCAAATATTTCAAATGTTAACTCTTACACCCACCTAACCACCACTATTTTCAACCCTTTTTTACCTCTGTGAAACCACCCTCCACCCCTACAACCATAACTCTGTAGTGAGAAAAAGATAGAGGTTAAAGGTTTAGAAAATTTAAATTTTCAAAATTTAATAATGGGTGGTTATTGGGACAGACGGATAAGAGAGAGGGTTGAGGGTGGTGATGGCGGCAATAATGGGGGTGGTTTGATGAGGACAGTGGAGAAGGAAGTAAATTGTAACACCTTTAAAATAAAGAAGATAATTCAACCCGAGAGATTCATAAACATAATCGAAAATGTTATACTTTCATTAATCAGAATTTATATTACAAGAGATATATTATATGCATTATACTTTCATAAATGTTTATTCTGAAATTACAGCATATAACACTAGTTGATAGCAACAAAAATAAATGCCCTACGGGCTTACATCTTTCTAAGATATCACTTGGTTACAACAAAAGAAAGAGTCCTAGCTCTATTTATATAAAGCCGTCAGCTTGAATAAACATTTAAGCATTAATGTAACAAAAACAGAGCCTTCAGCCCCTAGTCCTCCCAAGCTATGCCATTAGAGGTGGCATATCACTAGTACCTGAAAATGGTTTCCTAAATAGGGCAAGCCAAAGCCTAATAGAGATAAACTAACATGATATATGAGATTTAATTAAGATATATATGTCAGATAAAAGTCCAATGCTCAAGGCAAACTTACATTCTTTCCATTACCATTCAATTTTGATAACCACAACTTAATCTACTTCCATTCATTCATTTTAAATCAATGCATAAGTATAGTTCCTTATCATCTGAACAATCTCAAATGAAACTACAACTTATACATTTCAATAACATTCATTATTCAAACACTTCAAACTTCTTGCTATTTTACAGGTTCTCGTTCGAGAGAATCGACACCCAAATATACACATATAACGTTTCGGGACTTTCACCCTGGACACTCCAGCCAACTTAATTTAAAATAGAGTCCATCTCCTATCTCCTCCCAAACAATGAAGTACATCCCCTATCTCCTCCCAAATAATGATATATATACAATGTATTTAAAAGTGTTGTCATATACAATCACTATCCAAATAACATATTCAATGGTTTAATCAAACCATCATATTCAATGACATAATTCAAATGACCAGTTTCAATTCACCTAGTCCTTATACAGTTTCTACAACAATCATAATTATCCTCTACCGATAGCCTAAAACAGACATTTCTAAACAGATATACAATCTATCAACAGATAATTTATCAAATTTTTCATAGATAAGTGATTTATCAAATCTAACTATACCACTCATTCACACATCCTCCCAAATTCCACAACTTATACAAAATGACAAATACCTAGGTTAAAAATCATATCAAGGTGTAGAATGTCCTTACCTCAAGTGTAAAAGCTCAAATGAAATGAAGAAGAATCTCAAAAGTATCCAAACTCGATTTGTTCGGATCAAGAGGAAGTCCACAATATGCTCTAACTCTTTATCAAAGGGAGTAGGGTAGAGAGACCTTTAGATCATGGAGTATTTGTAGAGAGAGAGAGTGCCGGATTAGGGTTTTAGGGCAAAAAGATGTAAAATTTCTGTATAAGAATGAGCTGCTGCGAACTAATATATGCGACCTTCGCTCGAGCGAAGGAATTGTCGCTCGAGCGACCAGACACAACGAGTGACCTCGCTCGAGCGCAAAATGCAAAGCTTTAGAAGTTTTACAGACGCACACGCTCACTCGAGCGCAAGAAACCTCGCTCGAGCGAAGCACTTCACCTTTCCAGAAATTCTACGTCTGGAAAAGAAACCTGAGGACTCTCAATTCTTGCTCGAGTGCAAGAAATCTCGTTCGAGCAAAGGAGTGAATTTTACAAGGCTCGCCGGCGTAGAAGCCTCACTCGAGTAAAGAAGCCAAAATCTAGACAACAACAATCTAGGCTAACTAACAACCAACCTGCTCTCAAACACACCCAACATATTCCAAAGATCAAATTCAAAGAGTTAAAGAAGGAAACGAGAAATGGACAACAATATACAACCACGGAACTCGAGTCCGTAATACAACAAAAGTCGTCAAACTGGAATTGCCATATAAATGGAAAGAGAAACAAGGATTTTGAATTTTTAAGGTTTGAGTATTTTCAAATAATTTTATATAAGGATAAAATTGTAATAGAATTTTTTAAAAAAAATAGGGTTGTAATGAGTTATTTTTCACAGAATTTAAGTATATTGTGAAATAGGGTGATTAACAAAAACTACTACTTACACACCTTTTCTAATTAAAAAAGAAAAAAAAGAAAGTTTTATCTCTTTATATTTAACAAAATATCAAGTATTACCTCATTTTTACATCCTTATTCTTTTAACAATCGTAACGCCGAAAATAGGGCCGAATCTGATCCGTTCAAACGACGCTGTTGCTCAATCAAAGCGAAGAAGAGAGGGGAAGGAGGAGAGTGAGGAGGGAGGAAGAGAAGGGAGGAGGGGCCCATAAACTAGGGAGGGAGGGGCCATAGTGAGGAGGAGGGAGGAGGAGAGGGCTGAGGCGGGAGGAGGAGGGAGCTGCGAGGCGGGCGGAGGCGGCAGCCCATGGGCAGTGAGGCGAGCTTGAGGCTGGGCTGGGGACGCGGAGACAAGCCTGAGAGGCGACGATGCCTCTTCTTCCTCCTCTTCCCGATCTCTCTTCTTTCTCCTTCTTTCTCTCTCTCTCTCTCTCTCTCTCTCTCTTTTCTCAAAATCGGATTCAAGATTGCCGCTTCCAGCATTATTCTTCTTTTAAATCCCAACTCTACCCCACCCCTAACCACTACCTTTGGTTATCACAGTTGTCACCTCCGACCAATAACCCCAATCTTTCTTAACTTGCCTCAACCTAAAATTGTGGAAGGTTTATCTCACTTTACATGAGCAATATTTTAAATTTGTGCATGTGGATCATTTATTCAGGATGTTTTAAAAAGTTGGTATTTAATTTTTTAACCTTTTTTTTTTGACAAAAAATTGACTTGTTTTTGGGTAAAACAGTTGATTTTTTTGATTAAAAGAGTTAAAAAGTTAACTTTTTTTTAGGATGTTGCCAAAATGAGCCTCGGTCATTAAGAATAAAAATGACAAATGAATTGATAAGAATAACAACTATAATTGTTAAAGGTTACATCAGTCGTCCAACTTACAAAATTTGAGCGATTTAGACGGGATGAAATTTGATGTATCACCCATTTTTCTTGTTTTATGTCGCCGCAGTGAATTATTGCTCATCTCACAGGAGCCTCCTTGATCAGCAGATTATGTTACATCTGGACCATTCGTACACACCAGATGTAAAGTGGGACCAAGTGAAAACAAATCAATCCTTCCACAAGTCGCCAAGTGTCATCAAAACAACCGCTGGATGGCCCAAAGAAAAGGCATCATATCCATGTATAGGCCTACAATTGCCACGTGTTGCCCACCTCCTGAAATGGCACTATTGCCCTTTCTTCTCCTAATCGTCCCCGTCATCTCTCACCGGCAATCTCTTTCTTGTAATAGATAGTTATATTTTCTCTCTCTAGAAAATTAGGTTTCTCAAGATCCAAGCACTCCCAAACACGTATTCTTCATTTTCTCTCTCTTCCCTAGACAAAGTTTGGGCCTTTTCTCTCTCTCCTACATCTACACAAGGTTCGATACATTCACATCTCTGTCTTTTGGTTTAATTTTTGCGGAATTGATGTTTCGATTGGGAAATAATTCTTGTGTTTTGTTATGTTGTTGAATTTTGTGTAATTTAGCTTGATTTGTGTTTCGATCTACTGATAATTACTGTTGTTGCATTCAATTGTTGTGGTTGTGTGTGAAATTGTGTGTTTGAGTGCGGTGGATCAGATGGTAATAGTATGGAATTTTAGTTTTTGACTCAGTTTGCTAAAGGTTTCTACTGTTTGAAGTTTGGGTTTTGTGTGATTTAGTGGATTGGGTTTTTATCAGGTTTTGAAGCATTCTTGATGATATCACTGATTATGATTTAGGGGTTTGATTATCTGCTGTTTATTTTCTGAAAATTCACTGAAATTCTACTCAATTTAAGTGTTGTGTGATCTAGTGGATTGGGTTTTTATTAGGTTTTGAAGCATTCTTGATGATATCACTGATTATAATTTAGGGTTTTGATTATCTGCCTTTTGTTTTCTGACTTCACTGAAATTCTACTTCAATTTGGGTGAACAATTGTTCTCCACGTTTTCTGGAGGCCTAAAGAGTGAAATTTCAAGTCTTTATGTACTTTTACCCTATATTTATTCTATCAATATATTCTATTATATAAAGCACACAAATCATTTGGTGTGAATTTCGTCACCTAATTTTGATTTCCAAAATAACTACAACAATACTAGATTTCTAAATATTTGGCTTTTGCCTAGCAGTTACTTTATGGATAAAAAAGTGAAAAATCAACCAATAAAACCGATGTGTTTAGTTGCCGCTACTATCTTCACTCTCACCCATGATTTCCAAGAGCAATTTCAATTGCATACATTAATGTGCGTAGGTCTTCTAGTATATATTTGCACATTGTACACACATACATATAATCAACATGTCCTTGTTTGATTTCCCAAGAGTGACAGTGTATGAGTAGACTTTCATTGTCTAGCTATGTTTTCAATTTCATCTGTAATTAATGAGGACAGGTTTGTCAAGACCCTGATGCAGGTGTACCGATCACACATCATTATTTCTCTAATTTTAGTAATTGTGTCCATTGGTTGTCGCTCGCTGGGTGCATAAATTGTTTGATCTTTTGCTCTAGAGGGGTTTTTTTTTCTTGTCAAATTTCTGTCTTAGATATTAGATTATTTGTTTTTACTGCAGGGGTGGAAGGCCATGTAACTTGTTTGAACCAGACTTGAAGTGTTACGTTCTCAATTTCAATTGGCTTACTTGTTCTATTGGTGTACACATGGGTAAATGCAAGGGTTGTGGGAAGTTAGGAAGAATGGTGTCAAGACATGGGTCTCTCAGTGTGTACGATTTTTCTTCTGCTCTCACCTGTTGTTTCTGTTTGGGAATGCATTGTGCGTAAGATAAAGTATCCACTAAGACCCGAGTGGGTGTAGGTGTATGTCTTGACGTTAAATTATTCCAAGTTTGGAATTGATTAGTATTTACTAGTATAGAAACCTATAAAAGGGGGGAAAATAAATAAAAGAAACATTTATAGAGATAATGTATACATCTTAGTTTTATTTAAGAGAAAGAAGTTAAGCAAACAAGACTGAGTAGGTAGAGAGGTTGGTAATCGAATTGGAAACATGGAGTGCACCAAAGTTCCACCTGGTGTTAGAAAAGCGAAGAAGAAGCACGCGAAGGCCGTGTTAGATCGCATCAAACAGGCTGAGGAGAAAAGAGGCGGTTGGAGAAAGCCCTGGCTACGCCAGCAGCCATCCGTTCTGAGCTAGAAAAGAAGAAACAGAAAAGATTGAAGAACAACAGAGGCTTGACGAGGAGGGTGCTGCAATTGCTGAGGCAGTTGCCCTTCATGTCCTACTTGGTGAAGACTCGGAGGATTCATGCAAGATTATGCTGAAGAACGATACAGGGTTCGGTGCTTGGGATTGCGCTAGCAATGACCTCTTTATGGGTGGAACGAGAGTGATCCTTCCTCATCAGGACCTCTCAAAACATTCATTGGAAGGAAGCAGGTGGGTTCCTTGTGCTCATGGATCTGAATGCAAATGGAACGAGTGGGGAAACAGTGATGGGTCAGTCTCTCTTGGGCCTTTTGGGTTGGATCTTTACACGCCATATTCTGATGATAGAGTTTGGGAGACAGCGGAAATTTCTGCGGGTCATATTGCAGCACAGGCTGTTGCCTCACTCCAAATTGCAGAAGATGCACATGTTGACTCTTACGTATTCAACAGAATGTTACGAGGGTAAGAAGACCACCAGATGAACAGTCTCATTTACGTGTTCTCCGCACCGTGTGGTATCGTTTATCGTAGTCATGGTTCTCAATAATGTTGTGTATATATTTGTCGTGCCCGAGCCCTTTCCGTTCATTGGATATGAAGCTTTTATTCTTTTTGAGTGACATGATTTTGAGTTGTGTCTTAAAGCTTGCTATGTCATTGTGAAGTGTTTGCGGGACAGTGACATCAATGAGCCATATATCCGTTTTCTCTGCAGAGAGTGATTTCCATGAATATCAGATTAATGTCATTGTATCTGAGTTTCGATGTAGTATCAAATTAATGCATCTATTTTGTGTTCCCAGTTTTGTGGTTGCATTGCGTACCAAATTACACGTCTCCAAGATTCCTCAGTTGAATATATCTTCTCTCAAATGTGATGACAGTTTGGATTCATGAAAGAGTTTATCTTGCAAGTACTATTTCTTAATTACCGTTTGTTTTCACCGCTCAGGCGGTTGGTTTGTCTGTGTCTGAGTTTTACTTTGTTCAGCTGTCAAACATACAAGTTACATTGAAAATTAAAGGAGTTGAACTATGGAAATTGTCTGATCCTAATTGCATTAACACATTCAATCTCATCAAACTAACAATTCTTGTACATCAGTAACTATGGTCTGACAGCTGTTGAATCACACATTTGTAAATCGTTTTGTTCAATTGAAAACACAGAAAGGGTGACCATCACATAACTGCCAAATATTCTGGACAACTTATGATCGGTTAGCAGAAAACACTGGACAAAAAATCAGCTATAGTTCTACATGATTGTTTCCAACGACTGCTTTAGGACCGATCATGTTACATTCAGGATGACAAGAAATAACACAAGATATGCAATCACTTCATTGTAATTCAGATTCTTCGAAGAAACAGGCAAATGTGACAGTCAAAAAGAAAGTAACTTTAAGCATTTTACAATGATTCACAAAAGAATAACTGTGACAATGGCTTGGAAGGTTTTAACTAGTACAACACAAAACAATGATGCTGGAGTAGAAAACTTCCTCAAATATCATGGCATCAAGTTATGCTGAATGGGTCCTTTTGCTGATGTATCTGGTCATTGCTGCTGATGTCGAACCACAGCCTCCTCTTGGTTTCTAGTTCTGAACTACTACTGGATGGTTTGGCACCATTTGAAACAAGGTTTTTAAACCAACTACCTTGGAATCTCGGACTCCCTCTGTTGGTACTGCCTGGAGACTCAGCTGCAACAGACTGGTTGGAAGTAACACCCAGAAGGAACCGGTAGGCCACTTTGTTAGCCGATACAATCTCTGTTTTAGCTTGTCTCAGCTGCAACCGACAAAACCACCAGAGAGAGAAGCTACATTTAACAAGCACCAAATCTAAGAGAACACAATTGAAACAAGCCAGAAAAAGGTCAATACTCAACACAGTCATTCATTTATCCTTGAATTTTCAACTCCGAGAGTCTAGGCTGTGTCTCAGTCCCAGTGTGGCTGATCCTCCTCTCAGACCAACTACTAATCATTGCCTTGGTAAGCTATTGCCTCACCAACTAGCAAATCAGAAGCTTAATTTGCAATCTAGAATTTTATAAATACTGATATTGGCTTTTTAGTGTTTTTTGTCTTCTTCAGAATCTAAAAAGCACATGCATTGGTGAAGTCACCAAAAAAATTGCTTCTTTGTGAACAGGAAAGTTGAGTGGGGGGTGGGCTTTAGTTTTTATAGCTGATGACAAACATGCTTTTCACTTTTTGGCTTATTTAGCCAAAAAAAGCTAAAAAGGTGTTTTTTTAGCTTTACCCCAAACAGGGCCTAATGTGCTACCAACAAGTCTATACTGCAAAAGAAAACTCTGTAGCAAAACCAGTTGTAGGCAAATTTAAACTGTCCATATCATGGTAGAAATTCAATTTATTGAGAGTATGGATGTATGTGTTTTTGGATTTGAGGTAAAACCACAGAAGCAGAGTATGACAATCTTACCCGTAATGCTGTGTTTCCTGCTATTTCTGCCATGGTATCACCGCATTTGCAAAACCGATTAACCCAACCTGTTACAGAAGCTATAAGAACATCTTCTACATTGTCAATGACAACCATAGAATAATTGAGGTTAAAACACATTTCTTATTTTCATTGGTAAAAGAAAACAGGACAAAAGCACCAAGGTTGCAGTCAACTATAACCAAAACTACTAGTACCAACTAAGAAGCACAGACAAATCTAAGAAGGTACCGTGGTCATGTCCAACACCGTGTCAAGACACCGACATGACAAGACACTTGTCGGACACTTCCCAACACTTTACACAAGAAACACATTATAAGTTTGTATAAAATACTTCAAACATCTCAAATACTGTTACACATTTTGTAATCAGATCTCAGCAATATTCAAGTTTTATGTTAAAAGCTAAGTCAGATTAATTAGAAACCAATGTTACTTTAACTTTTCTAAATTTGTTAAGTACCTGTCAAAAACTTGAGTCAGGATATGGGATATATCTTCTACATGTCTAGTTGGCTATGCACCTACAATTATGCTTTAAGCAATACTATGCATAGGATTCTGCTTTTATGAATAAAAAGTTTTATGTTAGTTTGAAACATCATTTTACCCTAAATAAATGAAAAACAAATGAGTCCATGTAACTTAGTTGGAAACTAATACCACTATTACATGGTTAACAAACCCATAAGTAACATATATTCAAGTAATTCATAAAAATGGAGACCCTCATTCATATTCATGCTTTATACTAGAACCAGATTTATATTTAGACTGGGAAACTTGTTACATACAAGTCAATTATCTAGGTTGATGAGTGAAGACAGTAGAATATAATGGAACTAAATTGCACGGAAATATTTCGGGTCAACGAACAAGACTGCAAAGACTATATCCATCTTCACTTTGTATGCCACATCTCAGCACTATATGCCGATATAGGACAAATGAATTTGTATGGGGAAGAAACACTGCATCACACATTTTCTCTAGGAACAGTGGATTAATTAGACTTATGGTTGGAAATTGATTCATAAATGCAAAGGAAATATTTTAGAATCGTTTGTATTAAAAAGAAAAACAAATCCCAAGTAAGGATGCCAAGGACTTTGAGAGAGAGAGCAACGAAATTACCAGGGAAGTTTAGGCACACCAAGCCTTTCACAGAACTCATCACAGAAGTGATTGCAGTTTTTGACAGCAAGTCATAATGAGCATCCAGGCTAATTCCCGACTTAGTTCCTTCAGGATCTGATTGACCTTGAATATAGAAAAGTTTGTTTCCCCAAGAACAATGCATTCACGTATATGTATACATCGGATTCTTTTCAACCGGCAACTAAAAACTCCAGTACCTTTTGTTCACAGAACCCAAACGACCATTCCTCGCTCCGTAAACCTGCCATCATTTCACATTCCATCTAATTAAGCAGAATAAAATCTCCATATGCACTTTGACACAACATGAACTTAAAAATCACAGTATGACCACTAACATAAAGTCACATCTATACATGGTTAATGAAGTAATACAAATGCAAGAAATATGCTTCTGCTATGTAAATCTAAAATCAGCTAAACACTTCAGAATTGAAAATGGCATATTACAAGAGATAAAGAGTTGTGGTACTCTACAAAGAACTTGTAATATGTGAATGAAGTATTATGATACATGATGCAAAAGGTTCCAAAACAAATCAAGGGGGGAAGGAGGAAACACATGCAAGCATTTTGTAATGCTTTCAAATGTTTTCCCAAGTAGTGACACTAGGTCCTTCTAATTCTCCCTCTAAAGATTGAATTAAAAAAAAAATTGATAGCGCTTTGGTAGAGCTTTCTAAATATGATTTGAGAATAGGAGTTATATTTTGAATTTGTGAGTTTTAGAATTATGATTTGAGTGTGAAAAAATTTGTTTGGTGAATGAGTTTTGAAAAGAATTTTGAATTGAGGAGAATTTTTGATGTGAAATGATATTTGATACAAAAACTTACAACTCATAACCAAACATACAACTCAAAATTCTATTGACACTCATAAAAATTCAAAAATATTTTTTTGTTGAATATATAAAAAATTCACATGTAAAATAATAATAATAATAATAATAATTTGCACTGTTCTAGTCAACTGGTTAGTCCAAATTTTCCGGCTTCAACCAAGTTTTCAAAACTCAAGCGTGAATTAATTTTAAAAAGTTCGCAAACAAACGTTATTATATGCGTAATTAAAGGTGGAAACCAAAGTTCCAAAAACCCTTCCAAACACAGTCTTAATATTTCGTGCGAAGAAGTTAGGTCCTTCTAATTCTCCCCAAAGATTGAATTAAAA